>CM055852.1:28311423-29058923 GCA_029490765.1 Euthynnus affinis
CTCTCTCTCTCTCTCTCTCTCTCTCTCCTCTTTGTCGTGTTTGTTTCTCATCTACAAGAGGAGGAAAAAAAAAGTCTTTGACATTTAAAAAACGTGTCCTTTTAACATTTTCGGTTGTTTGTTTGATGTAAAAAGAGCAGATTTAACGGATTTTAACTCTCATCCGTGTGACTGACGGAGCGCTGCTGCTCACACAACACACACACGTCTGTCGTAACCGGATGGGGTCGAAGGTCAACAGAAGCAGGAAGTAGCGACTAATCTGTCATCTAACATATTTAATCAATTAGTTTGCCGATTATTAATTTAACTGCCAGATATTTTGAGTCATTTTTTTAAAGAAGAAAACCTCAAATTCTCTGATTCCAGCTCTTAAACGTGAATATTTTCTGCTTTCTTTAATATTTTATGGACAATAAAATGAATATTTTATGGGTTTTGGACAAAACAAAACATTTAAAGACATTTTATGGACCAAACAACTTAAAATCAATAATGAAAATAAACTAAATTAATTGACAGTTTTTCTATTTCTGTGAGGAAAAAATGGGAAGAGAAACTCAAAAGATTTCTTCTTCTACTCCATTTTTTCCAGCAGACTTTGAAACAATCAAGCTCAAGCTCGACACGTAAACATGCTTTAACTGGTAATTATCTTTTTTAACTGTTATTCATTCAGGAGACTTCCTCTGTGGTTTTACTGGGCAGCTCCCAGTTAAACAGCAGCCTGACCACTGCTGGAGCGGCTGGGGTCAAAGGTCAACTGTGCCAATCCTCTTGTTTCCTCAATCCAGGAGGATTTAACCAGCGGCCGTCCAGTCACGAGCTCACTCCTCTAACCTTTAAACCACCTCAGCCCTTTGTTTGTTGTTTATTTATTTGTTTGTTTGTTTATCAGCGTGTTTTGAAGGACGAGCAGCTGCAGCAGACAGAAACCCTGCAGCCGTCTGCTCCGCTCCGCCTCGCCTCGCCCCGTCCTTCCATCAGAGGACAAACGGCGAAGCAGAAAAAACAATCCCACAGCTGCCTCGTCAATACCGGAGAGACGACACACAGTGAACGCGCCCACGGCAACGATCAATCAATCAATCAGTCAATCAGTCGATCAGGAGAGACGATAACGACGCAGAAAGAAAAGTCCGAGTCTCTTGAGTGTCGCTGCTAAACCTGCGACCGACGATGAGATTCATTACAGATTATTTCCTGGATTAATTGATTGATCGATCGTTCGCCTCCGATTATTGATCCGTAACCGACCAATCACAGACCTGGAAAGATTTTTTTCTCGGTCCAGATGCTGCGAAAAACCAGCAAATATCTGGCGTCGCCGGCTGCTTGAAAAATTACTTGTTGGGAGTTCTGATCAGGAATAAATGTGGAAAAGGTTAAGAGACACACACACACACACACACACACACACACACACACACACACACACACACACACACACATATCTGATACTATCCAGGTCTTAAACTGGATGAGCCGAAACCATTCAGTCAGTTTCCGGGGGCCTCTCTCTCTCTCTCTCTCTCTCTCTCTCTCTTTCTTTCGCTCTCTCTCTCTCTGCTCCGTCATGTGAGAGAATATCCAACACACACACACACACACACACACACACACACACACAGTGACAAAAGAGTGAGGGGAATAAAAGGCTGAAAGCAGAGGATGTGTCAGCAGTCGGAGGGGATGAGATCATGCTTCCAGAGCTGGCGGCCGGGATGAAGAGAGAGGGCGAGTGAATGAAACCGACAGAGAGAGAGAGAGAGAGAGAGAGAGAGAGAGAGAGAGAGAGAGAGAGAGAGAGAGGACTTAGACTTAAAGCTCCACCTGGTAATAATAATGTGTATCTGAATATCTTCTGTGTGTATCTGCAGGTGTAAATGCAGAAAAACACACTGTGATTAAGAGTTTAGATCTGATCTGTAGAGCACATCTGGAAGTCTCTCTCTCTCTCTCTCTCTCCTCTCTCTCTCTCTCTCTCTCTCTCTCTCTCTCTCTCATCTCTCTCTCTCTCTCTCTCTCTCTCTCTCTCTCTCTCTCTCTCTCTCTCTCTCTCTCTCTCTCTCTCTCTCTCTCTCTCTCTCTCTCCTCTCTCTCTCTCTCTCTCCTCTCTCTCTCTCTCTCGACTGCAGGTGAGAGTCGACATCAGTGTGTGATTGTGAGGAATTATTTCACACACACACACACACACACACACACACACACACACACACACACACACACAGTTGACTCCTGAATTCCTCACGTCCTCGTCGGCAGTTTAACCTTCAGTCTGCGTCCGTTTATATCTCCACACTTTAAAAAATGAAAAAACTTTTCTCTCCTTAAAAACGCCGGCGGATATATTAAAACATGACATCATTTTTTTTATTACGCCAGGGGTGTGACGGTGACGTCGTCGGCTGTCGGCTGTATTATGGGGCGGTATGAAGTGGTCGCTGTTGCCGTGGTAACAGCTAAACAGCCTGACGTCGTCGCCTGCGCTGTGATTAATCGTTTACAGCTGTAACATCTGTATGAATATTGAGCTGAATCCGTCGTTCAATACTGTGATTGATAATTTTATTTAAAAAAAAAAACAAGATGGTGCATCTTAAAAGGGTTTATCATCGTTAAATTGTGAAATAAATAACATTTTTTTTTATTTTTACGTATGGTTTAGAATCGTTCATGTGTCGAGATGATGCTGGGAGAACTTTTGCTGCTCTCTGTATCTTCACTTCACTTCCTGTTTACGCCAGAATCCGCATCAGAGGACGCCAAACATGGCCGCCACACCCAAAACAGCCTCACACACACACACACACACACACACACACACAGCTAACCTGAACCATGACCCGGCTGAACTACACCTGATTAATTACTGTTGTGTTTTAAATGTGTGTGTGTGTGTGTGTGTGTGTGTGCTGACAGTGTTACCCGCCCCCCTCAGCGGGAGCTCGTTGACCTCTGACCCCTGAGAGCTACTCTCACCTCCCAGTGCGGTCTGGGGAGTGTCGTCATGTGGATGTATAGAAACAAAAAGAGGGAGTTTGGCACTGAACAGACTGTAACGTTGACAGATATCTACTGGATTTGACTCGTTTAGACGCCGAAGCTTCATGAAGAGACGGTCAGTGTGAACAGGAGGGAAGAAAAAAAACAACATTTCAGTGTTCAGTTTGGCTCCTGACTGTTTGAAGACAGTTGAAAATTAATGAAAACGACCTTTAAACTCTCCAAAATCAATATTAGACAAAAAAAAATGTGTGTGTTTGGTTGCGTTAGTGATGGATGAAGACTGTTTCTATTATTCTGTTTTGCTCTTTTATGTTTCTGTCACTTTGATTTTTCACTGTGAAACGTTTGCAGACGCCTCTCTCGCTCTCTCTCTCTCTCTCTCTCTCTCTCTCTCATGTGTGTATGTGCTCTCTCTCTCTCTCTCCTTTGTTTAGTCTCCTCCGAGAGCTTCAAACTTAACCTGAGCTGAACCGAGAGCCAAGACAAACCGAAGCTAAAAGCCCCCAGACATGAAACACATACTGATGTCATCTGAGGATTTCATTATCTGCACCGCCAATAAAACCTCCATAAATCCAAATCAGAGGCTTCGGGACTCGCATGAGAATCGTCACATTTTGTTGTTTTTTTTTCCCCGAGTATCAGTATAAATATATAAATATATATTTATATAGCAGCAGCAGTCGGATGAGAGCGGCTGCTCGCCATCAATAAGTCATGTGGTCACATTTACTCAGTCAGGCGAGATGTTTCCTTCAGGAGCAGAGACTCGACTGAGACAAAGAAGCCAAGAGAGAGAAACCTGAACAATCAATACAAGTCACACTGATCAGCTGATTATTAATTATAGGAGACAGCAGGATGCACATTTTGACTCATCACACAAACAAAAACAAAAAGGTGATAAGATGATAACTGCAGTAACATCCTGAACTCATTTAAATCTTTAAATATAAATAAATCTAATTCAAAAAACAACTATTCTATCATGTAATATGTGGAGATGCAACTCTGTGTCACATTCAAAACACACGAAGGAAGAATATCTGAGCTTCTGGTTTCATTTCGCTGCCAGAAAATATGAAGTTTAGAGAAGACAAATCATGAAAATAAAAGATAAACTTGAACCTGAATGATTGATTTTAAAGTAGTAGTTTTATTTGGTCGATAAAATGTCAGAAAATAGTAGCAGAAAGTCAGTAAATCTTCACATTAGAGACGCTGGAGCTAAAAGATTTGGTAATTTTTGCTTTTAAAAAATGACTAAAATAATTATTTGGTTCTAAAAATAGCTGCAGATTGATTTCCTGTCAATTAACTAATAGATTAATTGTTGCACCTCTGCTTTATAAATGCTTAAATTCCTACTTTCTGTCGTCTTTTGCTGATTTTTAAGTCTTTAAATGTTATTTTTGCTTTAATATTAACACAATTACACAACTTATCAATTAGTCAATGCATAAAAATATTAACCAATTGATAGTTTTGGTCATTTATGAAGAAAAAAAACTGAATATCTTTGAGTTTCAGTGTTAAATTGAAAAAATAATCAATTTTAATTCATAATAATTATGTTCCTTTCATATGTTTCTTTATATTTTATCAGTTTGTACAGTCAGTGAAGCCTTGAAGGCATTTAACAGCAACTTTTATATCTGAATTTAGTTTTTTCGGATTCTCTGCGGGGGCAGTGAAGGCAGCAGCGGAGAACATGAAGGCTGCGTTCACAGTTGTCGACTATTTTTTTTTTGCAGGATCCATATTTCATAACTTCACCATGAATTAATCATCTGCTCATGTTAGTGTGTGTTCATGGGTGTGTGCTGCATGTTCACACACACACACACACATACTGTACACACACACACACACACACGGAGCACATTATTTAAGCCAAACACACTGTTTCTGTTAAGACCGTTACTGTTAAAACACACACACACACACACACGCAATATACGTTCCATCATGTAGATACAGCTCGGGAGGCACTTTGCACTTATCAGGAACACACACACACACACACACACACATACCATCTATTAATTATCAATGAGGGTCCTGAGTGCTCTGTGCGTGTGTGTGTGTATATATGTGTGTGTGTGTGTGTGTGTGTCCTTTGTTCAACCAGGAAATAGAGATGTCATAGTGTTGCATCAGCCTCAGACCACTCACACACACACACACACATACAAACACACACAAACACACACACTGAAAGCTTATGGTGGCCCATAAAACCCACTGATGACTTCCACTCATGTCTCATAACGCTGCAGTGTGTATGTGTGTGTGTGTGTGATGTATCTGAGGACACACACACAGATCCAAACACAGATATGGTGAGGCAGAGCAGAGCTGCGTTTCACACCGACAGAAGAAGAAGAAGAAGAAGAAGAAGAGGGGAAACGAGGGCAGAAAGAAAAGAGGCAGAGCGGATCAGAGGGAAGAAAGAAAGAAAATCAGCGAGTGTTGCGTAACAGCTTCGCTTTTCCACCTGCAGGGACTCATCTCATCCCACTGCTCTGTTTAAAATCTCTCCCCATCTGCTACCTGCTGCTCTAATGGAGCTTTTTTTTTTTATTGCAGTGTTTCCTCTCTATATGCGTTCACCAGCTACGGTGCTGCCAAATGATAAAATGTAGTCGCTGCTGAATTTTCACTTTGCTTCCTGAGCTACTTCAGCTTCAAATGAAAAGACGCCGTAGAGAAGAGAAGACATCAGAGCCTGTGGTCCGTACAGATAGACCCTGCTGCTCATTAAGCAAAATATAAAGTATGTTATTCAGTATGTTTTTGGTAGGTAAAGGTAAAACAAGCTTTGTGTTTTCCTGCGAGGAGCCAGAACACCTGCTGCTGGCAGCCGTTTAACGCTGATTTACTGCCGCTCAGGTTCTTACGACGTGCTGTCTGACCACGCTGGAAACCCAAACGGTGTTTGTAGTCGCTCTGAGCGGCTTCAAGGCAGAGTGCAAAAAAAAAAAAATCGACCAGAATATCATTTAAATTAATATAAAAAGAGATAACGGTGCATGTTTTTATAACAGCATTGAACTCACAAGAGCGTCACGGGAGGATAGTCCAGCTCTGGTCTCTGGTTTGTCACTTTCATGGCAGCAATATTTGCCAAATTGCAGCTCCTGATGTTGCTAGAGCTGTATTCTGCTGGTCGACTAGACCATTAGTTGGTCGATATGCTCTTGTCTGACTAAATTCTGATTGGTCGAATAATCTCTGTGTTACTTTCATAAGGAGAAAAGTGCTACATCAGCAGCTTTCCGGGATTAATCCATTATTTCCTGCGGTATTCAAAACACCCCCGCTGTTTTCACCACTTTGGACTCTTCCAAACTAACGGAGACTTCTGGGTCTAACTGTTCTCAACGGTTACTGAACGTTTACTGAATCAGTGTTTCTCCTACAATTATATCAACGAGAACCCGCCAGGACAAAAAGATATGTTTTAATGCCATAATTAACAACAAATATCCATCATTCAGAAATATTTAGCGTTTGGGAGTCTGTGCAGCTGTTCAGGACGTGAGTGAACCTCTGTGTCGTTGCCGGGGAAACAAGCGTAACTCTGTTCAGTAATACGGCATTGCGTAGCATGTTAGCGTAGCGAGTTGGACGCAGAGAAAGTGACGGTGGATACGAGTGGAGCGGAGGAAAAGGTTAGCGGTAAGTTGTCAGTCTGGCAGTAAATGTACAGCACAGACTACAGTGTGTCAGTTAAATGCTAAAAAAGTTAGCAACGATGGGTTAGCCAAGCCTGAAGACGCTAAACAGAGAAATACAGAACAGAGAAATGAAGATTATGTACAATTTTAAATCGACCACGGTTTTCTTTGACTCCAGCTGTAGTCATTTTCTCAGTATGCAGGTACGACTGTATGCAGACGACTCTGTAGTGTTTCGGTTAAATTAAAAAACTACCAAGATGCTCTCTGTGTGCCTGAAGCTGAAGTATTTGAAGGTTTTTATACAAAACAGCTACAGTTACTAATGAGACTCTGTACATGTTTATACAGAGGGAGGGAACACACCGGGACTGTGTGTGTGTGTGTGTTACAGTAGATAGATGAGGTGATGAGGTGAAAGAGTAGGAGGATGTGGGCGAGATAGAGAGAGACTATCTGTCTGAATGTGAAAACACACACACACACACACACACACACACACACACACACACACAGAGCTGTTTGTGAAATCACTACAATCCATTATTTCATGTTTCTGACATTTTACAGGAAGCTCTTTGGTCACAGCGATTGTGTCCGCCGCCGTCAGATGGAAGCCATGAGCTCATGTCTCTGACACTGGAGAGTCAAACACAAAAATCTTTATTTGTAAGTATGTTTAAAGTTGTGGGAAACACTGTTGCTAGGCGACACGCAACAAAAGGATGGATGTTTGAAGAATGAAAAACAGAAAAACAAAAAGACTAAAGACTAAAAACTTAAAACTCATCATTTTCATTGAATATATAACAAATACATAAAAGTATCTTGTAATTTGTTTAGACAGTAAACATCATGTATGAATGTATGAATGAATAAAGAAGCTTAAAATCTTATTTTATAGAAAAGAAAGTTTCACTAAAAAAGGTAGAAAATGATTTCAGTGTCAACAAAAACTACTATGAAACATAAATAATAATAAAAAAAGCAACCTTTAAAAAGAAGAACTATGATGAAATGTATTGTAATTTATACGTGTATAAACTACAACCTCTAGTAGTTTTCTGTATTTTATGTGTGAACTGTCTTCTCTTTATTTCTTAGTGTTTTATTTTATTTCCTCCCACGTCCACGAGGGTCTGCGTGATAATCAAAGGTGTCCGCCATCACCAACGCTGGCGTAGTTCTTCATGAATTTAAGCTGTTATTACTCTAATTTTGACCATCTAACCTGTGACAACACATTGACTAATGTTTTAAGGACTGTAACTGTTGGTAGCTGTTGTTGATTTTGTGTTAATATATTAGATTATACGACTGAGAGAAGCTAGCTAAATTAAAAAAAAATACAAACTATAAACACAAATGACGTATTAAAGGTAGAAGATTAAAATCTGAAGGTGCTTCGGTGACATTTACCCTGAAAGAATAAATTATTTTCTTTCTGTAGCTTTTTACTTTATACTCTCTGTGTAAACCAACCGTTTATATTCTCAGATTTGCTCTCGTCCTTTACTCAGATATCTTTATGTGGACGTCTGCGTACCGCCAAACTACAACCACGCTGTCATCCTGTAGACACATGGAGCTTTTTCCCCTCTCTTTATTCAATTTGATAGCATAATTAAACCATAGAAACATTTATGATGAAGGTGATTTGTTTTCTTCTGCAGCACACCAACAGTACGCAGCTACTATAGTAAAAATGAAGGGTGCTGGTGTATAAATGAGCCATCCTTTTATTCCAGAAGTAGCAAAGAAAGTGAGGGAAGTATATTTAATAAAGCCCTGGAGGGCAGGAGTGGATGAACCCAGTTAAAGAGCTCTAAAACTAAAGCGAGCATTTCATTGGTCAACTCTAAACCTGGCCTTCTATTGATTGGGTGATTCTGACAGAGTGGTTTCCACGCCTCAGACTGGTTGTATTCGAGTACAAGCACACAGTTTCAGCAGAAGCAGAGGATATTTGAGTGCGAGGGCAGAGTTTTGAGGGACTAATTACAAAATTTGAATGTAAAGAAATCAATAAATTAAGCTCTCAAATTGATATAAGGCGCTCTTGAATAAAGATAGAGGAAAAAAGCTCCATATATAGACGCTGATCTACTGGAACGATGCCTTCAAGCGCACCCCAGAGAGTCGCACTACTACTACTACTACTACTCCGTGTCCACTGGGGACTTGAACTGTAGCTTTAGTGTGTTTGTTTGTGAAGCTCTGTGCACGCACTGCGGAGCAATTTCCCTCTGGAATAATAATAAAGTTAATCTAATACGTCTGCGCTCATTACAGAGACATAAACAGGACATCATCTCCAACCAAAGCGTCCATGTGAGAAACATTTCCTCCTTTTTATTTACAAACACGCCGGCGTTATCTGCGCAGCCTGCTGGAAGCTCCCGTTTTCTCTCCACAGTTTATCTGCTGTTTATGAAAAGTGTTGCTCAGAATCAGTAAAAGTTTACTTTAGAGTACACAAACCTGTCATTTTACTTTCAGGGAATGTAAGAAGGAATCTGAAGTATTCAGCTTCCATCCGGTAAACACTGATAACCAGATTACAGGCTGATTACAGAGAGCCAGCGCCTCTATGCTTCTGCGCTTCTTCAATTTAGGTGCGATTTTAATTCGCAGGGAGTTTATTTGCATCAAAACAAACACTCCTGATTTCGTCCTAACCTGCATCCACAAACAACAAGTGTGTGTTGTTCCTCTTAAACGTGCACACACACACACACACACACACACAGAGAGAGAGAGAGAGAGGACATGGATTTTTTAAAAAAAAGGAACAATTAACAGCTTATCAACAATAGTTGCTGATTCATTTTCTGTCTGACTGACTTGCTGCAGCTCTAATAAACTCTAATAAAGTGGAAAGAAATCTTGATTCTCATTATCCAGTGAATCCAAGTGTGACTTTCTCTGTGAGAGAGAGAGAGAGAGACACACGATTGATAAATCAGTGGTTACGCAGCAGGCAGAGCTCTGCAGAGAGAGAGAGACACTCTGGTTTAACCACATGCTGCCTCGCTTCATCTCCCCATTCATCCGGGATTTACCGCCTCAAATCCTGGATCATTTAGAGAAACAGAAAAGTCACAGTCGACACACATTACAGCCGCTTTCACTACGCAGTTTAAACTTGAAACTGACCACCTCCTCTTCAATCCCCCCCAGCCCTCCCCTCCCCTCCCCTCCCCTTCCCTCCCCAGTCCGAACTCTCTCCCACTGCTTTCCTGCGATTACGCAACCGGAGCCTGCAGCCAAAAAGCAGCCTCCCCGCCTGGCCGCTCTCCTCCTGTTCAAACAAACAGCCTCTCCTCCCTCTGCACCGACAGACGGGGCGGAGGACACAGATGAATGAGACACAGGCCCGGCTCGCTGTTCGCGGCCCCGCCGAGTTTTATTTTGCAGAAAAATGCAGATGAACAAACTTTGGAAAAGGTTTAAAGTGGAAATCCCCGAGACCTTTATTTGGAAGTGTTTGTTGGTTCTAACAGACTTCTAGGAAGGATTCTTTATTTTATTTTTTTTTGACATTTGAGACATACACTATGTGACATGTGACAAGTTGAGGCGGCGCATCCGAGGTCATCTGAGGCCACGGCAAACGAAATCCATGAACATCAGAGAGTGGGTTTTCCCCACAGGGTTTCTGACACTGGTGCAGAGATCCCAGAGTTTAGCTGAGGGGCTGAAGACCCCCCACTGAGAGGAAGAGTTAAGCACCATTCATGAGAGACGTGCCGCTCGTCTCTTCAATGACGCTGCAAACTGCAAACCGAGGACGAACACTAGTTTGTCTTCAGCCAAAGGAAGCGTTTAAAGGTGCATTTTGGATTCAATAACTTCATAATAATCCTCGAATAAAGCTTCATACTTCAAACGCCGTCATCCACAGACACATATTAGCACTTAAAGGAGCTTCAGCCAAATCTGAGGACCGACTCTGAGCGGAGAGTTTCATCTGTTCATGTCATGACTGTTCTGCAGCTAGAAGACCTTTAAATACCAAAAAGCTGCAGAAACACTTGGTTTTCCTTCATTATTTTAAGAATAAAGCATCAGTTTTAAAAAGTTAGACGCCATCTGCAAATATTTCGCTTATAAATTAATAATTTTTCATGATTTCTTAAGATAAAAAAAAAAACAAATTCTCTGGTTCAGGCTTTTCAAATGAATAAAATATGAAGCAAATGAATATTTTCTTTCATCTTCATCGACGGTAAACTAAAGAACATTCTTTTGGGGAAACATTTTCACCATTAAAAACACTTTAAACCTGCGTTTGTGTGCATCCAACCTTCAAAAACACACACACTGTCCGACACATGAGCGGAGCAGCCAAATGGCTCCAGGATAAATGTGATATTCTCAGATAAACAGCACAATTATTCCCTCATATCCATTTCTGAATGGCCGCTGTGTCTGCGCGGAGCGGACAGATGGGCCGATTGTCGGGTCCAGACCGCCTGGGAACGTCCGACACTGACAACAACACATTGACGGCAGCGTAGCTCGGCTCTCATGCAATCAGACTGAGTCATTTTAATGAAGTTAAGCTCCCAATTTGCCAGGCGGAAGGGAGGGATGGATGGAGGAGGAAGAAAGAAAAGAAGAGAGAGAAAGAAAGGAGCCTTTTCTCTCCTCTCATTACTTTCTGTTTTCCAGCTCGGATGTGTAACCTTCAGACACAGAAGGGAACACATTAAATGGCAAAACCTGAACTTTCCATGAACCAGGCGAGCGGCAGGAGAGGAGAGGGGGTGGGAGGGGAATCCAGGTTACAACTCACAGCTCTCAGATCGAGTCTGTTTGACGTGAAGAGACGCACGAGAGATTTAATCCACGAGACACTTGTTGATGTTTGATGGAAGTAAAAGGACGAGCTTTCTGGCCCCCCAGAGACCCTTTAATAACAAGTATCACAAGGTGCTGCAGTAGCTGGAGACCCCCAAAACTAAAAAAAAAGAGGCCCCTGAGAGCTATAGATTTATAAATAGGTGACATGTGAGGACCCCCATCTGCACTCACACAACTCAAACTGGGGGCGTGCTGGTTACGCAACCTCTTTTTCTGACCTGGTGAGTAGCTGCAGGACATTTTATGTGCAGTAGAAGAAGAATTTTCAGGTGTTTAAATCACCTTTCCACTCTGTTATTGTATGTAAAAAACCGTAACATCCACTTCATTGTGACATAAATCGCAATCACAAAAGCAAAGAAGTGATTTTTCCACATGTTGCCGGAGCGACTGTAACGACATTCAGGTGAAGCCGTGCGTGCCGGGGAGAGGGAGGAAGTGAAGATGATGATGACGATGCAGTGGGATAAATGATCAGCTTATTCACAGGAAACCGGTCGAATGCAGATCGCTGAGTGGGCGTCTGTGGGCGGCGGCGGCTCTGAACGCACGCACGCACGTTCACTCGCACGAGAGAGAGAGAGAGAGAGAGAGACGGACATTTTGTGGCTGGTGAAAGAGTTGGAGGTAAGTGACAGAGGAAGAGGAGGATGAAGAGGATGAAGGAGAGGAGCAGATAACCTCCTTTCACTCTGCTTATCAGGAGCGAAGAGAGAGAGAGAAAGAGAGAGAGAGCGTTATCTCTGCATCACACAATCAGAGCATCAGGAGACAACAAAGACCAGAACAGACCTACAGACACTAACGGAGGCCAGCAAAACCAGCACAGACCAGTTTCATCAACACAAACCAGCCCGGGTTATTTTCAGACCAGCACAAGTGAGCAGATACCAGTTTGAGAAAAACCAGACGACGTTACGACCGCTTTCTGTTTCCTCTGGTGTTTTAATGAATCTGACACGATTTGAAAACTGCGTTACCCAGAATGCCTCACTTCACTTCAAGCACTACACATGAGACCATAGAAGCTGAAGAAGAAGATGGAGAATTAAGAGAGAGACAGGAAGAGGAAGAGGAAGGCCAAGAAAGAAGAAGGGAAGAAGAAGAAGAAGAAGAAAGGAGGAAGATGATGATGAAGATGAGACACATTAGTGAGGGAATGTGTGAACGCAAAGGAATGTGAGGAGGAAGGAAAGAAGCGAGGGATCAGAGCAGACGGAGGAATGAAACACTCGAGATAAAGAGCAAAAGGTCAAGAGGACTCTTCAGAAGTCTTCCTGTTCTGTCCGTCTCTGCACGGATATCTGTCGCCACGGTTACACTAGTCTATTAAAACTACATTTTCATTCAAATGTAAATCACTCAAAACCACAATTTAAAGGGGGACACATTCTGCTTTGTCTGTTATTTATATCGGATGTTAAATGTGGTCAAAAGTTCGTATATTAAAAAAAATGCAGCCTGCAAGTCAAAAATCAGGGCTTCAATCTGCTCTTTTTTTTTTTTTAAACTTTTCCCGACAAGATGACGTCGGCTCACGTTGTCCGTTCTCATCAGTGTTTCCCCTTCGCCGACTGCTCTGGCAGTCCACTTCCATCTATAAAAGCCTTTGATGGGAAAAGCAGAATTCCTGCAGTGTGAAACCAGCGAAGCAGCAGCCGCTTCACTTAAAAGGACCAGTTCACAGTTTTTTTTTTTCCCCCAGCATGTCTTAAAACCAGCAGTCAGGTGTCCATATGAACAGTGAAAGAAGTTTTTCCCCCTCGCTGTAATCATTACTAGCTGTTAAAAGATCTCCTTCAAATGTGCTTTCAATGGAAGTGGTGGAGGTTAAAATCCCACAGCGTGTCCAGATAGACATTTAAAAGTGTGTGTGAAGCTTCTATTCAGCTTCAGCAGTCTGAGTTTAGTCATATCAAGTGGATATCTGACACATTTACAGTCTTTTTTAACATCCCTGTTGAGCTGCCGTGTTTTTGGCGCCTTCTAGAGGACGGATTTGGACCAGAAGAATGACACAAACATGACGGTTTTATAAAATATTAAAGTTTGTGGTGTGACAAGGCTGTGATTAAGGTGTGGTTAGGTTTGGGGAAAGATCAGGGATAGGGTTGGGGGTTCCGAATAGAATAGGTAGTACAGGCCTACTGACAGGACGTACCAGAATCAGAGGGGGAAGGTTGCTGTGAGTCCCTCCGTAAGGGACGAAAGACCCAAGAGGGGCAGAGGTGGGTGGGTGGGTTGGGGTGTGAGGGATGGACTAGGGTAGGAGAGATATGGGTAGGATTGGGCTAGGGGATAAGTAGGTAAGGGGTGGGTGTAGTTGAGGTAAGGGGAAGGAAAGGTATAGGGTTAAGGTAAGGAGGGGGGCGGTAAGTTGAGGTTAGGGAAGGAAGGGTAGTGTGAGGTGGGGGGATGGGTGGTTAGGGTTAGTGTCGTGGTAAATCTTCAGCTGGGCCTTGAACTTCAACTCTCCCACAACTCAAAGACTTATTTCATTACTAATTGAGAAAAAGACTCGAAAGAACACGCTGGAGCTAAAAAGAGTTTAAATGTGAATAGATTTACTGTGTATCAAAGTGCAAATACAGAGTAAACCGAGGCTTTGACCAAGGGCAAAAACCTGCAGATTCTCACAAACAATGCATTTTATACCCCCTCATGTGGTGTCTCATATTACACCACACCTTCTGTGATGATCATATTTTTTGATATTAACCCAAAAGTGATCCAAACACAGACAACCTAGGTGTCATATTACTTGCAGCTTCTTATCAGGCAGTCTTGGACTCCTCAGCTTTCCCACACTCTAGCGGCCTTGAGTTTTTAGCTGAGTCACTCTTTTAGTTTTACCTAGACTTCTGTTTAAAGCATTCCTTCAGTGTTTACTTCTAAAAATGCTTATTGTAAATACAAATGTTTCACCTTCATTTTTATTATTATAATCCTAATTTTCCACCACATTAGGTTGGGGATGGGTAAGTGGGGTAGGAAAAGAGGGGTTAGGGTTAGGTAAGGGGAAGGATGAGGTTAGGGTTAGGGTTAGGTATGGAGGGGGTGGGGTAGGGTTAGGCGAGAGTTGGTTAGGGTTAGGGAAGGAAGGAGGGGGGATAGGTAGGTTCCGGGTTAGGGTCAAGTAGGGGTGTGGGATTGTTGAGGTTAGGGAAGGAAGGGTAGTGTGAGGTGGGGGGATGGGTGGTTAGGGTTAGGCGAGGAAGGGGTTGGTTAGGGTTCAGTTGGGGATGGGTAGGTTAGGGTTAGGCGAGGAAGGGGTTGGTTAGGGTTAGGTTGGGGATGGGTGAGGTTAGGGTTAGGTATGGAGAGGGTGGGGTAGGGTTAGGGAAGGAAGGGGAATGGTGAAGGTAAGGAGGGGAAGGATGGGTAGGTTCTGGGTTAGGGTCAAGTAGGGGGGTGGGAATGTTGAGGTTAGGGAAGGAAGGGTAGTGTGAGGTGGGGGGATGGGTAGGTTAGGGTTAGATGAGGAAGGGGTTGGTTAGGGTTCGGTTGGGGATGGGTAGGTGGGGTAGGAAAAGAGGGGTTAGGGTTAGGCGAGGAAGGGGTTGGTTAGGTGGGGATGGGGGGATGGGTAGGTTAGGGTTAGGTATGGAGGGGGTGCGGTAGGGTTCGGTTGGGGATGGGTAGGTTAGGGTTAGGCGAGAGTTGGTTAGGGTTAGGGAAGGAAAGATCATGGTTAGGGTTGGGGTTGGGGTTGGTGTTGGTGTTGGGGTTAGAGGTTCGGGGGAGAGTGGTTAGCGCAGGCCTACTGACAGGACATACCAAAAAAATTGGAGGGGGGGGGTGTTTGTTGCAAGTCCCTCCATAAGGGACTCAGGATCCAAAAAGGGCAGAGATTGGAGAGCCGAGAGAGAAGAAAAAAAAATTAGTAATAGACGGGGTTGGGTTGGACTGGGGTAGGGGAGGCATGGGTATGGTTAGGCTAGGGGGTAGGTGTGGTTAGGTATGGTGTGACAAGGCTGTGGTTAAGGTCTGGTTAGGTTTAGGGAAAGATCATGGATAGGGTTAGGGTATAAATAACGGTAAAATCCATTACTTCCTGTCGGGGACTAACACACCTGAGCCGTGGTGACTCTTGCAAGGGAAAGAGACCTGGTTGGAAGCGGGAAGAGAACAGACGTCTCCTGCAGCAAAGGGCCACTTTTCGCCATCCTGCTGTCTATCTAGCCATCATGAGGAAGTCACCTTATACTGTCTGAACAGCATCACCTCTACGGGGTCATTACATGGCGAAAAACGTAACCATAAGTTGTTTTTGCCGCCCTGAATTCAAAGACCTTTACTGTGCTTCAATGTCGATTTTGCACACCTGAGTGTTGCTATAAAAGACAGAAGAGAAAACTGATGAACCGAAGCGGTCCTTTAAGTGAAAAACAGGCAGGAAAGTAGACAAGAGGCCACTCCTGCATTACAGAGCAGTAAAACAAGTGTGTGTGTGTGTGTGTGTGTGTGTGTGTGTGTGTGTGTTGGGTGGGGTGGGGGTTCGGCCTCTGGAGACTGGAGGATCTGTGGAGAACTGGTTGTTCCCAAACTCTCTGATAGAAGCAGGACAGATCACAGAGGAGGAAGGCGGAGCTGCTGGGAGCGAGCCAAGGAGAGGAGGGAGGGAGGGAGGAAAGGGGGGAGTAAAACAGACGGAGACAAGGAGGAGAAAGAAAAGAGAGAGAGAGAGAGAGAGAGAGAGGAGGAGAAGGGGGATATTTAGGGAGAAAGACGTCCAGAAATATTTCTTCATTCTCTTCTATCGTCATTTCTAATCATTATCTTCCCCCCTCTTCACCCCTGTGTTTTCACGCTCCACCCATCCTTTTCCGTCTTCATCATCACGTCATCCTCATCCTCTTCCAAAATCACCCCCTTTTCATGCACCACCACCACCACCTCCTCCTCCTCTTCTTCTTCTTCTTCTTCCCCCCCCCTTCTCTTGATTTCTCTCTCCTGCCTCCACCCTCCTGTACTTATTCCCTCATAAGTTTTCTCTGCAATAGCCAGAGCTAATCTGACACACACACACATACACACACACACAGCAGAAAAAAAACCACATGACCCACACGACCAGATGTGTTTTGTACGCCTCACACCCACACACACACACACACACACACACCCTTCAGATGACCGTCTGAACAGCCCTGCAGATGTTAACTCTCTTGTTTCCAGAGAGAATATTTCCTTTGCCTCGTTTCCATCTCTCTCTCTCTCTCTCACTTCATGTTAGAGGTGTTTGACCTCCGACCTACAAGAACAAGACGAAGAAGAAGAAGAAGAGCAACAAGAACAAGAGGAAGACGAAGAAGAAGAGCAACAAGAACAAGAACAATAAGAAGACGAAGAAGACGAAGAAGAAGAGCAACAAGAACAAGAGGAAGACGAAGAAGAGCAACAAGAACAAGAACAATAAGAAGATGAAGAAGAAGAAGAAGAAGAAGAAGAGCAACAAGAACAAGAACAAGAAGAAGACGAAGAAGAAGAGCAACAAGAACAAGAACAAGAAGAAGACGAAGAAGAAGAGCAACAAGAACAAGAACAACAAGAAGATGAAGAAGAAGAAGAAGAAGAAGAGCAACAAGAACAAGAACAAGAAGAACAGGAACAAGAAGAAGAAGAGCAACAAGAACAAGAACAACAAGAACAAGAAGAAGACGAAGAAGAAGAGCAACAAGAACAAGAACAACAAGAACAACAAGAAGATGAAGAAGAAGAAGAAGAGCAACAAGAACAACAAGAAGACGAAGAGCAACAAGAACAAGAAGAAGAACAGGAAGAAGAAGAACAGGAAGAAGAAGAAGAAGAAGAAGAAGAAGAAGAACAACAACAACAACAACAACAAGACTAAAATCTCTGGTTCTGCTGTGACGATTTTTTTGTTTTGTTTGTTTTAAACTGACCATCATGAGTCCGACGATGTTACAGGAGTTTCAGTCCTCAGCTGGTAAAACGTCTTGATTCAAATCAGGAAATAATCGATCAAACAGGCAACGCCATCACTATTAATGTTCAATACCAGCTGTCAATCATGTTCCAAATACAGCACTCAGCTGTACTGACAGCAGTTTAAATTGATCTCATTGCTCTCAGAGGGACATGAAAGCTTCACTGCTTCTCTTATTCCTCCTAAGAGCCCATAATGAATATTAATACTCGACTACTTCTCATGTATTATTGATTTATTCTCATGCGCCGACCTGAGAGGAAGTCATCAGGCAGAATGTAAATATTGGATTCAGATTAGTTTACGGCGTGAATTAATCAGATCGGATCAGGTTTGACGCGGACACCGATCACTGCTGGAAGTTTTAGCAGCACTTACTTTATTCTTTACTCCACATGTTAACTTTTCAAATCCATCCGTACATGTAGGAGCCTGAATCTGACCCAAAATATGAGAGTGGACATCGCTAATATCCTCCGTTTGGTAAATATTAACGCTCATTACCTGCTTTTTTCTGTGACATAACATTGTAAATTACATGTAGGAAATGTGCTAAAATGCTGTCAGGAAATAAAAAAGGCAACGTAGCCGGTAAAATGTTATTCTGTTGTTGCCAAACGTCTGTATAGCATCTCCCTGCACCCTCCCTGCCTGAAGCAGACGACCATATAAGGAAATCTGTCACAAGATGATGTCAGCTCGTCTCGAAAGTAGAAAAAAAAGTTTGAAACTGAGCTTTCTGCTCACAGAGATTACTGCTCCATACATTTACCTCGTTATTTAAAACGTTGGCCACATTTAATATGAACATCTGACACTGTAACATTATAGAAAATTATAGAAAATAAGAAAAAGTATAAAAGGTCTTGTTCATTTTTCCCCCACAGAAAACGTTACATAACTCTTCTACAGTTTGGATCAACATGAAATCATCAGTAACAAAAAGAAGAAACAAAAACATGAAGCAAAAAAAAAAAATCTGGTTCTTTCCAGGGTAGAGGCTGACTACGACTCCCAAGATGCATTTCAGAGAGAAACAGCCAATCACAGAGCTTAAAATCCGGTCATGTGAAACATGAAGCTACAGATTACAATGTTGAGCGAGTTCAGTAACTACGGCGACAACGTCAGTGACGAAGCACTGATGCTCTGAATCGTGTTCCGTGGCTTCGTCTCCATAGCAACAGCAGCTGAGGCTCATGGGTACTGTAGTATTCTTAACCATCAGCCCCAAAAACATCAAAGATAAAAAAAAAAAAGTGATTTCTCGTATAAAAAAGAAAGTTGAAATAATTGAAAGTGGTGCTCGTAACGTGTCCAGAGTTTGTGTGAGACAGAAGAAGAAGAAGAAGAAGAAGAAGAAGAAGAAGAAACTCACACTACTACTAGTTTAATGGCCGTTTATAGCACAGAGAAATGAAACTGATCAACTAAAAGTATCCAGAATATCTGCTCGATACGCCAGCAGCCTGAGTCCAGAAATACTCCTGACACACACACACACACTAACACACACACACACACACACACACACACACTAACACTCAGCTCCTCACAGTCCAGATTGGAGGGTCGGCTGTGTCGTCATGGTGATCCATCCCATCATCTTGTCCTGGCCAGCTGCCAGACACTTTCTCACTCTCTCTCTCCCCCTCTCTCTCGCTATATCTCTGTAACCCACAATCCTGCCTGGCTCATGTTGCAATGCATTGTGGGATGTCAGATCTAATCTATTCCACAGGATGTATGCGTACGTGTGTGTGTGTGTGTGTGTGTGTGTGTGTGTAATGCTTTTGTTCCAGTGTGTGTATCCTGCTGATCGGCGTGTTAAAGTGGGATCAAACACATTCCTCGACGCTGCAGGTTCACGACTCACCGCCCACCTGTCGCCCCGACTCACCTGTCAGCGTTAACGCAGAGGAAGAAAATGAGTTCTAGCTGCTGTATGGCTGCAACTACTCATTGTAAACGAATCATTTTAACTATAAAACGTCAGAAAAAAGCAAGAAAATGATAATATATATAATATTTTACAGACCAAGGCGACGTCTTCTTGTTTTGTCTGATCAATAGTTCAGTTACAAGTGTCTAAAAATAAAAAAAAACACAAGCATGTTCATGTTTTGCACGTGAGCACGCCGATCAAAGCTGCAGCGATGAATCGATTAGTCGCTCCAAAGAGAGAAAATATTCAGCGTCTATTTAGAGTTTAGAGAGAGAGAGCTGCTGCTTTTCAGTCTGGAGACGTCGAGACAAAGTTTTTATACATAATCTATTCAAATGATTAGCTGCTGATGATATTAATACGTATTGATAGATATAAACTGATCTGTCGTCTTTATCTGTGACATCGAAGGTGTTTCATCACACACACGATGGAAAAAAAATATATCATATAGAAGTTATTGATTGGCAACGTTCAACAGTCAGATGTTAAAGGGATTGATTAGCAGAGCTGCTAATCAATCAAATGTGTTCGTTACTGACAGACGCTCAGCAGTAATTATCTCCTGACATGATGAGAACTAGTGTGTGTGTGTGTGTGTGTGTGTGTGTGTGTTATGGCTCTTTATGAATGTCCGTTCGGTCAAGGACAGAGTAACCCCTCCCCCCTCCCCCCTCCCCTCCCTGTCCAGAGTCATCAAACTCATTTCCCATCATGCCGTGTGTGTGTGTCAGCCGGTATTTGCGGGTAAAGAATACGCCGGTGTAAAGCTCCTTAATATCCCTCTGCGCACACACACACACACACACACACACACACACACTCCGATCACTGACACTGTCACATTTATAAACATTTTATGGTTTTATAAAGAAAGGAAAACGTTTAAAGACGATTAAATCTGACTTTTTTTGAGATATAATGTTGACTTTTATTAAATAAAACGTTTTAATCTGTTGTTATTATTGTTTATTTTCATTTCTGTTTATGTCAAACACTGATTTTTAGGCTGAATCTTTGTACAAATAAAGTTTATTTATGAGACATTTTTATTTCCAGAGATTTTATAGATTTTTTTGAGCTTTAAATAAAAGTATCTACTATATAAACATCTGATCAGCATGTTTAATCAGGTTCAAACGATGATCAATAATCAAAGTAAGAACTAATTTGATTATTTAAAGTTAAAGTCAGAAGAAAGAAAATGTTTTGATTCGAGGATTTAAAATGATTTCAAGGCAAATTTTCCATCAGATTAAATAAAAAAAAATCTAACATGCACACACACACACACACACACACACACACACACAGAGACTAATGTAATGTACTGTATGATGTCATCAGGGGTTGTATTACAGCTGCTCTCTAGAGACAAAAAGGGTGGAGGTCAGTGATGTAAGCCTCTCTATCGTCACGGCAACACTGGAAAAAAAGGCAGCTGAAGTGAAATCCTGCTGCCTGGATCTTTAATCTGAAAAATTCCAGAAATCCTCCTCGGCGATGAACATACAGCTGCAAAATATTTATGGACGGCTCGAGGACCGAACGTTTGACATCCGAAGCTCACGGAGCGACGGCGGCGTCCAAGAGAAGGTCTGAGAAAGACATTTTCAGAGTGGAAACCACCCGAAAGAGTAACAATAACAGAATAAACACACGGCGATGTCACAGAGACGTTACTGAGATTACATCACATCAGTAGCTGTGGTGGAAATGAATGAATTTAAAGCCGGAAAATCGACTTTTGTTGGATTGAAACATCATTTTTTTTTAGATATTTGTGCAAGAATAATAAAAGAGCTGCATCTCCTGCAAGTCTGTTCTCATTATGTATAAAATAAAGTTGATCTGTCAGAACCAGACGGAGCAGATGTTCAGCAAAATGCTGGAAAATACATGAGTGTCTGCTAGTTTTGCTTCACTCAGCAGCCAAAACAATGTTTATCTATTGATTGGCTGATAAAATATGAATATTTAATAGATATATTTGCACCTTGAGTTCAGTTTCAGTTTAAAACTTTGTTTTGAGTTATTAGAAAATGCACAGAAAGCTTATTTTTAAGTCAAACAGTGACGTAGATGTTAGCCGCCGCTACATTAGCCGTCGTGAGTAAACTGTGGCGTGATTAGCTTCAGTGACCTCAGGTGGCGAGCTGCCTGACCGTCACATCTACGGTAAGGACTGACTGGAAGCGACTGCGGCACTGATCTAGTGTTTGTTGACGAGGAATCATCTTTGGTTAGGAGAGCTGAAGCTCTGCGAGTCGTTCAGTTTGCTTCAACCTGCCGGGAAGCTAACGCTAGCTAGCAGCTGTCTGCTGATATCAGGACTGATGCGTTTTAAAGAAGCACAGCTGGCCAGCGGATCTTTCTATTCTGGTTTTGGTCTCTGAAGCATGAGGACTGTACGGGGGGTGACTGTTTTTATAGCTCACCTGTTTAAATTGTATTAAGCCGTAAAGTTTTGCATTAATTAAGGACATGGCTGCTTTGAGCGACAGATCCGCTAGCCGCTAGGTGGCTTGTTTCAGCCGTTCGGCCCCGCCACGCTCCGCCAAGACGGTTTTCAAACCCGCTCTTCAGAAACCAACGGGTGTCGTCACGGTAACTACGTCCATATTTTTATACAGTCCACAATTCCCACTTAGAAATTCCAACCAGTCTGATTTCCAACCAGGAAAGTCGGAAGAACCTCACCAACTTCCCAACTCAAAATCCAAGATGGCCGCTCCACACTGCTGAAGTAATAAACACGTTCATTAGCACTTCTATGTCTCCTTAAGTCACAGTAATGTCTAACTTCTCTCTGTGGAGACGTTGCTACGGTGTTTGTATTATCAACTGCTAATGCTAGCAGCGGCTAACCCGGCTAGCGCTGGTTTCCTGACTTCTTGTTCTGGAACAACTCCGACTTCCGAGGTGAACGAAACCACATCACAAAGTATTACTGCCAAACTCAAGTATCCGACCTCTCTCTCTGAGTGTGTGTGTGTGTGTGTGTGTGTGTGTGTGTGTTTCTGGCGTGGACAGATGGCCGACGACAGAGAGGAAAAGATGAGTTTACAAACTTATCCGGCTTAGTGATTCTGCCGCATGATGTTCACACTGATGAGAGGTTTCACTACGTCTCTTCAAACCACAATAAAAATAAAAAGCTAGAAACCATCTGAATCTTTACACAAAAAGTATTAAAAAAAGCATTTGTTTGTTTGTTTGTTTGTTTGTTTGTTTGCAGGGTGGTCTGTTTGGGGACTGTTTCAGAGCAGACAGTCTGCAGGTCCCACAGCCCGGCGGCAGCGTTCCAGTTTCAGCTAATCACTCATTTCCTCTCAGTCTCCGCTTGTCAGCCCCACCCTCGCTTCAGCAGCAACGCCTCAGGCAACACACGAGACATACACACACACATATATATATTTATATATTTATACACAAACAGTCAGGACTAAAACACATGTCAAAAGTCGGAGCGTCTCCCTCCTTTCACCACAAAACTTAATCTCATTTCCCCCATAATGCCGAGCTGCTGGTCCTCTCTGCCCCCGCTGACAACCTTGACCCTGACTAGGAGTGCACTCCCAAATATACACACACACACACACACACACACACATGCAGATGGTTGTGTGTGTGTGTGTGTGTGTGTGTCTGACCACATCTGGAGACCTCAAACTGAACATTTCATTTATCAGGAATGTGAGCGTAGTGTGTGTGTGTGTGTGTGTGTGTGTGTTAGAGAGAGAGAGAGAGAGACGCCTTTGGCTACATGGAAATCAAATTAAATGGAGTCCTGCTGAAGGTCAACGCAAAGTGCATCTGTGTGTGTGTGTGTGTGTGTGTGTGTGTGTGTGTGTGTGTTTCCCCTGCAACAATTTAAAGTAATACATGTGGTGGATAATACGTCACGTTACTATTGCGGTCCACTTCTTACACACACACACACACACACACACACACACACACACACGTGTTCAGTGAATGAACTGTAGCCTGTTAGACTGTGTGTTTGTGTTTGTGTTGATCCTCTCAAACATCTACTGCTTCTAGTAGAGATTACAAACTATTATTATTATTATTATTATTATTATTATTACTGCAAGGCTTTTCTCTCTTTCTATTACGATATAAACTGCTTATTTTTCAGTTTTTGGACTGTTTGTCAGACTAAACATGGAAACTGTGATGGACATGTTTCACTATTTGTTGCGTTTTATTGATTGAAGTCTCTCTGAAGTGGACTGAGCCGGGTTAGAGGCGGTCCTGCGGCCGTTCTTTTTCTACCACAGGAACCTTTTTTTAGAAAGTCAGGAAGTTGGTCTGCATCTTAAATACAAGAACCTAATATAGGTTGTTGTTTTTGACTCAAATAAAATGATGAAACCAGTCAGGACTTAAAGAAACTAATCAATGCTTTCGTTTCCTGCAGGTTACTGTAACGATCTGCTCTCAGGTTTCACTGGAAAAGACAAAGACAGCTGAGAACATCCGTCATCCGCCTGTCTTCTCAACTTCCACGTCTTTAAAAATCCAAGTTGCTGCTCCTTGTTTTACTCCTCAGTCACATCTCGCACCCTCAAATCTTCACCTACGCTTCTTTAATTCATTAAAAACAGCTTTCTATTCTTTTAATTTGCTGTTTTAAACATGTTCTTGTGTATAAAAAGCCAAATAAACTCGCCTCGTAGCAACAGACACAGATTCTCTCAGCTGTTTATCTCATTATAAACTGAATATATTTGACTGTTGATCAGATAAAAACAAACAATCTGGACTCCTAATAGTCAAAAAAGTGACATTACATAGATGCATTTCTGCTATAAGAGTCCTGATCTGATCTCCGTTGCTGTCCGACGCCGCTCCGTTCTCACCTTCCTCGTCAGACGTCTGTGACATCAATTAATTAGTCGGCAGCAGAACAGGAAGTTCAGTCACACAGGGATCAGAAGACAAAGTCAAACAAACATGTTTCTGCTCTGTTTTATGATTTTTTTCCCTCCTCCTTCCTCCTCGTCCTTGTCGTTGTCGCCGTCGCCGTCGTTCCAGCTGCTGCTGCGTCCGTCAGGAACTGAACCGACAAATCGGAGCAGAAAAGCTCCTTTTTGGAAACATGCAGACGGGAAAAACGCTTCCTGCTGCAAATATGCGGCGAGTCTTCATAAACACTCTGTTCACATGTTTTATTCATGAGATATCTGCAGATTATGTGTGTGTTTTTTTTCTTCTTGGATGGAAACGTACATGAACATTTATGAGCTCTTTGATGATCAGTTTGGCTTTTTTTAAAAACATATCTGCCTTTTTAATAAAGTCCGAGCAGCTTTCGACACTTCGGAGCTCGATGTTAACACACACTAACACACACACACACACGCTGCAAAACTGAAAAGAAACAGAATCGCAGTGAACTCAAACATTCCTCACTGCTATCTAGGTGTGTGTGTGTGTGTTTTAGTATCCCACACATCTTTCTTCATGGCAGACAGGAAGAACTAAGAAGGTAAGAAGGAGAAAAACACTCCGAGTGTTTACATTCACACTTCAGGAACCAGGACACACACATACACACACACACACACACACACACACACTCTCAGCTGTTTCCAGTAAACCAATCTCATTACTGTCATCAGAGAAGAGAAACTTCGCCCTCAATGGCCGCCATCTTGGCTACGTAGCAGAAGGGGAGCAACCTTTCAAACAGGAAAAGCACCGAGCAGTGAAGCTAATTTTACATCGTGCTACCGGGGCCCAAAAAGACGTCCGTAAATCAGTAAAAAAAAAAACATTTGAGCATCACAACTCAACGAAATGACTCGTCTGACTGTCAGAATCTGATCCGTTCGGTCCGATCACACATTGCAAAAGGCCTAAAAGAGCCGCACGAGTCAAGTTAGCTGGAGGGCTAAACAGGAAGTAGCCGACTCGGCCGCTGAAAGTCCGGGTAATTTTATGCGCGGAAAGTCGAACGCCTCTGATGCTGTATCCGGTTCTCTTTATACGTCCGTGGTTGTAACTACGGAAAAAACATCGCCACATTGTACAAAGTTTGTTTTTTTGGGTAGTTTGTAATGATTCGGTAGCGCTAACGATAACGCGAATGCTAATGCTAATGGTCGTTTGCGGTTAGCGGTAAGTTGTCAGTCTGGCAGTAAATGTACAGCACAGACTACAGTGTGTCAGTTAAATGATGAAAAGTCACGTCTGTTGTTTCTCCAAGTGCTGGAAAAGTGAAGGTTAGCTCCAGAGTTAGCAACAATGAGTTAGCCTAGCATGAAGACGCTAAACAGAGAAATACAGACTGCTGAGTTCACTGTGCACTGTTCCGTTAGTTTTCTTTGGTGGAAATGGCGGCCTGGATCGTTGTTACTATGGTGACCATTGCTGCATTATATGAAACTAAGTTATACATGTGTTTATTTTAGCATTATTTGAATATAAACCATCAGTATGGTTTTTTTTGGGGGGCAGTCTGTAATGGTTTGGTAGCGCGAACGCTAACGCTAGCTAACGCTAGTTCGCGATCGTCATTTCCGGTAAGAGCACGACGGCTGTGTTTGATTTGAGTCGACACTATCCTGTCACAGTTCGTACACAGTGAACATCTTTAAGAGACAGTTAAACCTTTTTCTGTCTGTAGTGGAATATAAATAAATAAATAAATAAATAAATAAAAGTGGAATATTTTGACCAGAGTGCCAGTAACACATATATATATATCAGTGGTTTCCTCACATATCTACATGTAACCTGGTTTCTTCGTATGACGACAGCAGAGAGACGATCGCAGCAGGAGGACAGACGGTAAAAACCTGCAGTGTTTTGTTAAAAAGGTGATGCTGCTCGGCTCTAACAGACCTCCAAGCTCTATATTTAGCTGAAGCTTCGCCGCTGGGAACTAATCTTTCACTCCTCCTCGTCCTCCTCCTCCTCCTCCTCCTCCCTCCCTCGCTCCTCCTTGCCCTCCTCTCTGTCGCACTGTTCCACTTCCTATCTGCTGGACGTTTTCCAGAACATTCCTCTCTCTCTCTTTCTCTCTCTCCTCCGTTTCTTTTTTTCCAGCCGGTACGTTTATCTCCTGTCCTCCTCTCCTCTCTGTCCCTTCGCCTCCTGCTCCTCCTCTACTCCTCCTCTTTCACCAGTGTCCTCCAGAGTCACAGCTGCACACTCGCTGTACTCGCAGCAAGTAAACCGTTACCGCGGCTACAACAACAACAACAAATCAAACCCCTCACACGTCTCGTAGGACGGCTGGTAAACGGCGGCGTGACGGTTCGCAGGTTAACTGTAAAATCAAGTAAACAAACCGCCGTGACGGACGGACGGACGGACGCGCGGCGTGTCGCTAACCAGCTAAGCTAACGTTTGTTCTGCGGCTCGTTCGACAAGCTTAACTTTTGTTTCATTCGCCACCATGTTATTTGGTTTATAAAAACACCAGAAAACTGTTAAAAATCCCAAAATGACGTCTTTAAATGTCTCGTTTTGTCTCGTTATAACGGAAAATGTCAAAAACTCATTGGTCGTCATATTTGGATTTGTAGTTATTTTATTTCTCACCTTTCATCAACAACATCAGTGCTGTTTCTTCTCCTTCAACTCGTCTTTCTTCATACCTTCCTGGAATATGGAAGGTAATTTAATTTAACAACTGAGCCTTTTGTGTTTTATATTTTATATTAAATAAGATTTTAGTTAAATATCGGACATCTTGAATGTTCTCTGATCTGAAAAACGATCCGATCCGTGAGTTTTGTGCTCCAACTGTCAAATATATTAGTTGTTCTGGCTTTCTCCATTAAATAATTTGGTTTATAAAACACCAGAAAACTGTTAAAAATCCCAAAATGACGTCTTTAAATGTCTCGTTTTGTCTCGTTATAATGTCAAATTGTCAAAAACTCATTGGTCGTCATATTTGATCCATTAAAAGTCGACGTACGGAAGTTCTTTAGCGTCGTTTGGATTTGCTGTTATTTTATTTTTCACCTTTCATCAACAACATTAGTTCTGTTTCTTCTCCTTCAACTCGTCTTTCTTCAAACCTTTCTGTCTCCTCTCTTTGCCCCCCTTCCTCCTCCTCCTCCTCCTCCTCCTCCCTTCATCCATCACTCTCCTCCCTTATCCTTAAGACCTCGAGCCCGCTCCGCTCCTCTCTGTCAGAGAGGAGATGAAGTTTCCTCCTCCTCCTCCTCCTCCTCTTCCTCCTCCATCTCCGAACTCTTCCAGCTTAAAGTTTAAGCCTCAAACTCCCGAAGGAAGGACGGAGATGAAGGAGCTTTTAAACCCGTCTGCTTCAAACCTTTGATTTTATTTTACTTCGGCGAGTTTTCATGACGTCATTTAAGGAGAAAAAACACACACAGAGAGGAGGAGGAGGAGGAACAGATGGGAGGAGAACGAGGAGGTGAAGAAAGGAAAACAACACACAGACGACTGGCCTGGTTTCTCAAAATAAAACTCACCTCCCTGCTCTCGCTCTTAAAGGGACAATCCGCCATGTTTTTATTATTCGGCATCATAAACCCTCTCTAATCTCTCACCACCGCCGCCGCCGCCAACGCCAACGCTGCTGTTTTCACGTCTAAGAATTTAAATCTTAAAGAAACAAAACCTGCAAACGTCTCATCTCTCAGTTTACAGACTTTATTTTGAAAAACTACAAACTATTTAAAACCTAAATCTGAGGACGATTAAAGCGATAAAGAAGAAAAAAAAAAAGACTTTATTCACTTTTTTTTAGCTTTTTTTCCTACAAATATCTTTAAATATCCTCCAAAAAGGAATCAGAGATTAAAAAGTGACTGAAGGGAAACTTGGGTCAAAGATGTGAAAGATGAATTTTTTTTTTTTTGCAGTTTCATAACAAAAAAAACGAAAGTGTGACGTCATTATTTCCAAACTTTCTGTCCAACACAACAGCTGCATAAAGATTCAATTAAACAAATGAACCCAGAAACCTCTCAGAAAGACTGAAAGACGATGAATAAACAATAAAAAAACTAATCAAATTCATTGATTAGCTGTCAGCTATTTAGAGAACTGATTGATTTTTTGGGTCAAACGCCAAAAGTTCCTGTTTAAGTGTCTCCAGTTTAAAGATTTTCAGCTTTTTTTATCGTTGTAAACAAAATATTGTTGTACAAAAACGTTCTTTATCAATTAAATCTGTGAGTTTTTTCCTCCATTAAGTCTCAAAACGACGTCCACAACTCAAAGATTTTCAGTTTAGTGTCATAAAAGATGAAAGAAACCAGAAAATATTCACTTTTAAAGAAGCTGGAATTTGAAGAAAATGACTCAAAACCATTAAAAGCTGACGATTATTATTATTATTATTATTATTTTCTAAAGCTCGGCTCCATCTGGACGTGACGTGCAGTGAGAATAAATAACTCTGATGAAACGGTTTGTTTGCAGTTTGCAGCGAAGCCAGTAGAGACTTTGTTTGACATTGTTCCCATAATCCTCTTCCTCATTCATCTTCATCTCTGTGAGACAAAGACAAAGAAGCCGCTGAGAGCTTCAGAGCGTCTGAACGCTGAAGGTGGATCAAAGCTCTCTTTATTTTAAAAGAAAGAAAAAAAAAGGGGGGATTTCTTGTTTAATGGAGTTTCTGGTCACATGACACACGGCGGCTCTTCCTCTCCTCTCCTCTCTGTCCCAACAATGAAACTGGACCGTCGTCCTCGTTCAGCAAACAACCAGACGTCTGAGACACACACACGCACACACACACACACATATATCTGTTTGCACGAGGTGGAGCGACAAAGAGAAAGAGAGAGAGAGAGAACAACTAAACTGAACTGAAAGGCTGCAGGAAGACATAAAGATAAAGCAAATAAAACAAGTAAAGCTTCAACCAACTATTATTTTAATTTTAATTATCAATTAAACAAGTGACGTCTCGTTTCGTCTGAACAAAACTCCTGAAACTCTTCTTCACTGCTGATTTAAGACGGAGAGAAGCAGCAGAGACGCTTTGTTTCACTGTTTCTGCTTTAAAAACGATTCAAACCATTAAATGGCTTATCGTAAAAGTCGCAGATTACGTGTTTTTTTTTTTTAAATATCAGATAAAATAAAAGATTAAACAGTCAAATAAATAAATGAATGAACAAATAAAGTTTCCTGAATCTCAGTCAAACATCTTTTATTGTCTGAAAAGAGTCCAAAACAGAAAGAAAAGTCTTAAATTTGACAACTGGAACCATCAAATGTTGCTTTTTTTTGCTTAAAAATGACCAATAATTGCTTATATCATTAATTTTATGTTAGTTGAAAACTTGCCGCAGCTCTAAAATAGAGCGCAGTAGAATCAATTTCTATTAAAAGTCAGAAACAATCAGATTTAATGAAAGAAGCCGAACAAAACCAGCAGAAATTACAGCTTAAAACTGACAAAATGACGATTTTCTGTCATAAATCAAGAAGCTACTGATCAACTTCCTGTTTGTGACAGTTTACTGGTTTGTGGCTGGTTTTGTCTCTCCCAGTATGTGTGAAGAAACACAACCTGGGCAGCAGAGTTTAATATTAGCCCGCTATTAGAGTGATGCTGCTATTTGAGACGCTGCAGCAGAGCCTCCAGATGATTTACAGCTCCGCATCACGCCAGCTGGGCCGAGCCAAACCTGCATCACCGCCACGGCCGCCGCCGCTGCCACGGAGATATTAATGTAGAGAAATAAATATATATATCTGACTGACAGCTGAAATCCACTCATGTCTCCTGCAGATCGTTTATGAACAAACACGAGCAAACAAACTAAACTTCTGACGATGACGACGTCCACAAGACGCCGCCGGCAGCGGTTTACGTTCCTCCAAATTAAAACCACATTTCCCATAAACCCCTGCACTTCCTGTCCCCCCCCTCTCTCTCTCTTGCTCTCTCTCTTTCTGCCTTTTACTGCATTTAATTTAAAGAGAACACAAAACACCTGCGTTTTAACCGCGTCAGTGAACGTCACACGGAAACAGAAACAGCCAATCACAGAGTTTTTTTTTAAGTATTTAAACTCAAAACTCTTTTGGTTTTGATTAAATGTGTGTGAAGCATCAATCATCATCTGCTCAGATTCATAATGTTTATTCATTCTTTGATAAGATAAACATCATTTATCTCATTTTTTAGACTCTTGTTATGTTGAGATAAAGTTCTTTAAAGTCTTTTTAGGAAGTCGCAGAAACATAAATCCAAACTAGGGTGTTAAAAATCTAAAAAACAGATCATCTATTTTTAATTTTGAGTCATTTTAAAGAGACAAAATTACCAAAAATTCCCTGAAAGCAGCTTCTAATGTATGAAGATGTATGTTTGAGACATTCGAGGACATCACGTTAATCACAGCTATCAACGTTTGTCTCCATTTTCAGCTACATTTAAAATAAAAGATTAATAGATGATAAAAGTAATGATTAGTTGTAGCTTTAGTTTGGTATAAAAGCAGCAAAACTCAGCAAAAAAAAAAAAAGGTATAACAGCAGTAACTCGAAACCGTGACTAAACTAACTTTTTGAGCTGCAACAAGAGAAGAAGTTTCAAGAGTCGACCTTCAAACCCTCCAGACGGACGCTCTGAATGCCTGACCTTTGACCCGCTTGTTAAAACTGCAAGGAGATGCATTCAAGTGCCAAATCAACTAAAAAAGATGAAACTTTATGACGTAATCTTTTCTTTTTTTTTTACGACGGTTGTGTTGTTAAAGCAGCAGGAGGACAAGTCGACACCTAACTGTGACGTTTTAAAGGCTCCGGTCAACAAGTTGCCAAATGTTTCCCAGTTATAAAAGAGAGAGAGAGAGGAGGGAGGGAGGAGGGGGGAGGAGGGAAAGAAAGCATGATAAGAGGAAATTTGAGCAGATAAAGAAAGAAGAAGATCTGGAAGAGACAAAAAGGGGGAAATGAGGAGAGAGAGAGTAGAGGAAGAGAGCAGGAAGAGGAAAGAAAAGGGTGGAAAGTGGAAAATGAGTAGAAAACAGGGTGGAAAGAAAACGGAGACGGAAGATTAGAGAGAGAGAGAGAGAGGGAGAGAGGGAATTGGGGAGGAAAAGGGAGAGGGGAGGGGGGAGGGAGGAGAGAAAGCAGCAGTCCAGCCTGTATCTGATTACATAATTGCTCTACAGGATTTGAAACAGGGTCTGCGCAAAAAAAAACAAAAAAAAAAACGCCTCAAAAAGCAGCAACGATTTCTGCTTCTCTTTTTTTTTTCTCCTTCTTTTGCTGTCACAGAACTACAGCGACATTTCAGATCTGCTAAATCACTGCACACACACACACACCAGACTAAAGTAACACAAACTACAACCATAATGATTACATAAATAAATAAATAAATAAATAAAAAGGATGAAGATGTGTTAAAGTGACACCCAGAGAGCAGGAAGTAGAGAGAGAGAAGGTCACTGAAGAGAAAAGTCCCTGAATGTTACACAGAGAGGTCTGGTGGTGTTATAAGCTGAGACTGAGGTCAGCAGAGGCGACCACACCTGCACCATCATCATCATCATCATAACACCACCATCATCATCATCATCATCACCACCAGCAGCAGCAGCGATCGAGAGAGAGAGAGCTGCAGAATTCACCAGAAAACAACAACAATAACAACACGAAGAAGAAGCTCTGGCGCACTAAAGCCTCAACACACACACACACACACACACACTATAACACACAAGTTCAACAACACGGTGGAGGAGAAGCGAGAGGGGAGGAGGTGGGAGAGGTGGAGGAGGAGGAGGAGGAGGGGGGGAGGAATCAGAGAGGCAGAGCCGGGGAGAGGTGCTCGCTGCCCGGCGTGTCTCTGCGCCACTGAGCCGCTGCTGCAGCGACACAATGACTCTGCTCGCTTTGATTGAGAGGTGTGAGCGTTTAACCCGGGTTAGACTGTCTGTAACTGTCTCCAAACCCGGGATAGACAGCCCTCTAACCCGGGTTATCACAGCGCAGCAGCAGCGGCGGCAGCAGCAGCCGTCGTGGATGTGTGGATGCTTCTCCAGCCGCGGACACAATGTAACAAATCCGTGCAGAAATTACATAAAAAAATAATTAAAATAAAAAAAATAATAAACCCCACGCGCACCAGCCTGGCCTGGCTCGGCTCGGCTCGGCTCAGCCCGGGTTCACACTCACCTGGAGGCCGACTGAAGAGCAGTGGAGTCCCGCTCGGAGTGAAGGACGGACGGACGGACTGCTGAGAGCTCGGGAGGAAAAACAACGCAGCGGCACACAGTCCTCAAATCCTCCTCCTCCTCCTCCTCTCTCCCCCCCCTTTGCTCCGCTCTGCCCAGCACGGCCCGGACTGCAGCGCCCGGTGCGCTCGGTTCACACGACGAGGAGCACCGGAGGGGCGGTGCAAACACGCTGTGCTGGATTTAACTGGCTGTTTTTATAGTTTATTGTCGATTTGTAAGAAAAATAAGCAAACAGCAGCCTCATATGTTAATGTTGTCATGTCAAGAATGAAGCCAGTTAATGAGTTAAATGATCATTAATCAAACTGTTAACTTTAATTCTGCAACTAAATATAACAAATAAACATTGATTTTTTTATTATAAGAAAGGATGCCTGATCAATAGACGTCTCCTATAATTCACAAATATATAACTGGTTTAAATTATGATCATAATTTTAACACAACGATCAGTTTTTCTTCTTCTTTGAATAAAAAATTTGTGTCTGATATTGTTTTCAGTTCAGTTCTCTTGTTAAAATCCTTCAGATGACGTCATCTCCTGCATCTTTATAAACTCCAGATTCTGTAAATGTGCAAATATTGTTTCGTTTCTAAAGTTTTGCAGCTGGACTCCAGATGTTCTCCAGCGTTTGTTCAACCGGAGGCTCCGAGTCTCCACACCACACTTTATATACATATAAATATATATATATATAAAGTCCACGATACTGGTTTTGACGTCACACGTGATGATGCTCGTTAGGTGCTTCAAACCAACAGAAACGACTCACTGACTGAACAAAAATGTGATGTTTGTTGAGTTTAAAGTTATGAGTTTGTTGTTTTCTTTGTGTATTTCCTCTGGCGGAGACTTTCGTCCTGACTGCAGACACAAAATGGCGGACCTCAACGGTGGAGGACACGTGACCTCCTAACAACCATCAGTAATTTATAATAATTATAATAATATATCAGTCAGAGGGATCAAACTTTTACAGCAATACTCAGCTAGGCGAACACAGAAAGCATGAATTTACCTGTAAATGAGTTCAAACTAACCATTAATAATGTCATTTATCAACATATTTATTATATCAAATCAATATTAATGAATGAATGAATAGTTTTATTTTCATGACACATCTCTCGTTATTCAGACACATTAACGAACAACAAAACAAACATTTCAGCCTGTGAACCCACAGTCATCTAACAGCAGGACATAAACATAAGCATTTTCCACAATGAAAACACAACAAATATACAAACGCAGCCCTGAAATACAAACACAAAAAAATCTACATCCAATAATATCAAACACTATTAGATCCAGTTCATAAACCAACAGTCTGTCATATGTTATTTTTATCCCTTTATTTCAGTCAGAAAACACAAAAAAACATCAATAAAGTTTCAATTAAAGCTTCATTCTCACTTTCTAATGAATTTAAATCTAAGACATGAACTTTTTTTAAAGAATAATTGTTGTAAATCGTGATTTAAAGGTAAATATCGTCCAGTTTCAACATGTGTTTATAATATTTCACATCATATCTGCGTTCAGTCGTCTCAGACTTTTAGGCAAATTAAACTTAACATGTTTTTCATATTTGTAATCTTCTTTAAATAAACAATATCTTCTTAATTTTGGCTTCTGCTCATGTCTGTGTGCATTTATTTATTTTCTTTAAGTCCTCGATCTTCTAATAATTAAAAATAATAATAAAAAAAGGCAGATTTATTCATATATGACAAAAAAGTATTTTCAAAACTACACGTACATGCAAACATTAAATATTTTTGTGATCTGTTTGCATCTAAGCATTTATATTTAATTTGTAAAAGCAACATAAGGTTCATTTATATGTAATTTTTTGTGTAAATAAACAGTTGAATGTATGTTTTTATCACACTAAAACATTCAATTACTTCTGTAAATTAGAAAACAGACATTATTGCATAATTGTCTAATTGCTTATATGATGAAATAATAAATAATATATTCAAACTGTATATTTTTAATACATGCAGGAGTCTATAAGGTCATAAAGATGTTTATGTTCTCTGATAATCAAACACTGAATAAATGAAATGAAAGTGACATTGCATTTTTAGGGTCTCTCAGTACAACTAGACTGTCTCCACCCGTCCGGGGCAGCAGTGAGACGTGTATCAAGCGCTTCCAGCTCTTCAAGTGGGAGTGAGAGGCGGAGAATCAGCCAGCAGGGAGGGGAGGGGAGGTGGAGGGAGGGGAGGAGAGGGAGGGGAGAGTCTGCAGAGATGAAATGATGCCAAACAGCCCTGACTCTGAAAAGTTGGGGATGACTCTGATCAAAACAGAAAATATAAAAGAAGAGAAATGCTTTTTTAAAAAAAAATAAAAAGATTAATCTGATAGTGAAAATGTGTGTCAGCGTGTCCGTGAAGCTTCGACAGTAAACATATTCACAGGCTGGATGTTTAGAAATGCTTCAGCTCTCATCTTAATGATCCTCCTACGTGGATGAATCATCAGATCAGAACTACGTCGCTTTCAGTGACACAATGATGTCGTCGCTTTGCATCCCGGTGACGACTGCAGGAAAACAAGGAGAAGGATGTCGATGCAGGAAAACACTGAATTACACATTTTCAATGAGAAAACACCTGATCTGACTGGTTTCATACTGGGACCAGTGGGGGAATGTAACTAAATACATTTACTCAAATACTGTACTCGAGTATTCCCATGTGATGCTATTTTATTGTACTTTCTACTCCACTACATTTATTTAACAGCTTTAGTTACTTTTCAGATGAAGATTTGACACAATGGATAATATAACAAGCTTTTAAAATACAACACATTGTTAAAGATGAAACCAGTGGTTTCCAACCTTTTTGGCTTTTGACGTCTTACAAAAAGCAGTGTGTAGTCGGGGTCACATTTCACATGTCTATGAGTTGTTAACAGCTCCACCAAATAGTGATTTTTCCCTCTAAACTTCTCACATGCTTTCATTTCAATAAATGTTCAAATGATCCAGTATTTCAGCAAAAATCAAAGATATCAGAACGTTGTTTCTTCTTCTTTCCTCTTGTAAACAGTAACAGTGAGTAGAAGGTAGATCTCAGCAGGTTGATCTTGAATAACAACAACCTGCAGGATTCAGATGAGCAGCTGCTGCAGACTGATAAGACCTTCAGAAACGTCACATTTCAGCAAAAAGTCCAAAAACTGAAAACAGATTTGTGTATCAGAACTTTGTTTTTTCTTCTTTCCTCTCCCATTAATCATCTCACGACCCCTTAGATTTATCCGCTGACCCTTCGGAGGGGCCCCGACCCCTAGGTTGGGAACCAGTGGACTAAACTAGCTAACTGTATATAAAGTAGCTGAAACCAGCTCCACCTCCAGCAGCTACAACAGTAACATGCACACAGCAGCTTCACTCCTGAATCCTGCAGCTTGTTTCCACTCAGATCCAGCTCTCTCAGATGGGAGGGGTTGGACTTCAGAGCTGAGGCCAGAGAAGCACAGCTGATCTCTGACAAACTGCAGTCACCAAATGTCAATAAAGAATACATTGGTTAATAAATAGGTTGGGAACCAGTGGACTAAACTAGCTAACTGTATATAAAGTTCACAACTGTATTGGACTGATGTGTGATGATCAGGCTTACAGGAGTTTTGGATACAACTGAGCTAAATTTGGTTGAAAAGCAAACATTTTAGATGTCTAGATTACTTAAAAATGTTCATCAATGACATTTTAAAGGTGAGTTCCACTGATTTTACTCATAAAAATCTGTTGTATATGTGGGAAAAGTTGCATAAAGTCCACTAAATTCAACAGATATCAGACACGTGGTTCGATCATGTGACTCCAGAAAGACACGTTGGAGCGTTTTCTAATCTGGCGCCTCTATCAGCAGTAATCAGCGGGATGACATCATCCGCCTGTACTTTTTCCAGAACCGTCACACATCACTGTTAAACAATAATGATGCTTTATGATGCGACGACAGAGCAGTTCAAGTCTGGATAGGTTGAAGGAAAGGTTCATGGTTTGGTAGCAAACTTCCTCTGTAGCTGTAAGTCACTGTTGGGTTACAGCCTCCGTCCAACCCTCCTACATGTCATCTGAACTGCACCACCGCTCCGGGTCAGAAGTATTACAGCCGCATGAATTATCGCTGAAGAGTCTAACATCTGAGGTCGAACAGTTTAAGCAGAAGATTGAATGAGTACATCTTCTGTTAAAAGTTAGAAAAAAAAAACCACCCAGACGGAGCATCAGTCAGTCTGCAGAGATAATCTGAAAACATCACAGCAGAAATAAACAAGCCGAATGTTTATAAGGTCCCGATAATCTGATTAAACGCTTTTATTAAACAGGAGAAGAAGAAGAAAAGAAGAAGCAGGAGGCCGAGAGAGCAGATATACGGCGGCTGTCTGTCAGTTTGTAATCATGTCATGATAATAATAACTCTCTTTATGCCCCACATACACACACACACACACACACACACACACACACAGACACTGAGGATGATGTATTCATTGTCTGAAGGACACCCAACTGTGCTGACATCAGACACAGGAGTGTGTGTGTGTGTGTGTGTGTGTGTGTATTAACACTGTGTGTGTTGGCAGAATCTGATCCGACCTTCAAGGTCTTTTTGGGGTCTCCAGTGTGTGTGTGTGTGTGTGTGTGTGTGTGTGTGTGTGTGTGTGGAGGATTATCACTTAGATACCAGACACCATGTAGAAATGTCTAGCAGACCGCAGCCATATTTGTTTTGAAGCAGAGGACGGTGAAGAGAAGGTCAAAGGTCGTGGGGAGGTTATTCCCATCATGCAGCAGCTGCATGAGAGCAGAGTAACCTCTGAAATCGCTGCCAGTTTATTACCCGCCTCTCTTTACTCTATACTTTTTCATTCATGTGTCTGGATTCTAAATTACGCACTATATGTTTTTATTACCCATATATATGTTTTATTGTATTTATTACGTCCCAAAAATGTCCAGAGACGACGGGAGTGACGATAAAAACGAGCCCGGGGGGAAAAAATGTGTGAATGAAATGAAGAATTTAAATTACAAGATAAACAAAAGATGAGCAATCACAGGAAACACTAACAGAAAGCAAACTTCTTCTTTAAAAGGAAGAAGCTGGTCTACTTTAAACAAACATACAGACCTGGATATACAACCACAGTAACCAGTATGATTCACCAACACACAGCCGACTGGTTCACTGGTCTCGTCTGCAGCTCTGCTCAAGCTTTTAATCCGCAGCTCTTGATATCTTAATTGATCACAGGTGCGATCCACCAGGGAGGGAGATAACACACACACACACACACACACGACAATATGACTGTAACAAACCAGCAGCACAGAGGTTAAAGGTCACAGCATGCTGCCAAACAGCTAAACAGCCTCAGTGATCAGTTCATTAGGAACGACTACTACAACAGCTCTGCCTTAAATCCTGCTTTATGAAGCTTCTACAGTTTCAGTTTTTGTTGTCTTAAAGATGATAATTCCACTTTATTTTCCTCCTCATGTGTGTTGATGGAGAGGAGAATATATTAGGAACACTTCGATATAAGATACTCCAGTACATCATCGACTACGACCTCAATAACAAACATAAAGCAGAATCATCACCTTTCTGACAACGTAGAAGCTTTGTAAATGTAGACTTCATGGCAGAGCTGCATTAAAATCCTAATAAAGTTATTATCATTATTGTATTATACTTTTTTTTTTTTGTTTGAATCTTTCTCTGCATCAGATCAGAAGACCAGAGACCCAAAATCTGAAGATAAACGACAGGAGGTCGCTGTTTGTTTCACGTTTCCAAACACTAATCAATGTTTGTTTGATCCCTTAATATCTTCCACAACCCCCCTTCATCCCCAATCTTCCTCATCCTCCCCCCCCCTCGACATCACTGACTCATGACATGTGCAATAATAACAGTTTACAGTTATCTTCCCACATGCGATATCTGCTGCTTACAACGATTACAAATGCAATATTATAAGCTCAAAATACTCCATATATTTATAGCTTGTTGCTGTTTCATTGTACTGGAAATGTGCAAATATCAGTAAAGGCAGTTTATTCTATTCTTAACCACGTGGTTATTAATGTATTATATAATATCAATGTAACCATGAACTTAACCAGACTTTAATCGCAGCGTCGTCACATCATCAAACAGATTTATTTTCCAACAGTGATGGTTAACGTCTGAATCATATCATTGTCTAAATATTATTTATTTTTATTGAGATTTTGGATAGATATACAAAGGTCACAGAAATACGTAGTTAACAATAAACAGACAAACATTAGGTGCATTTGAGTCCATGAGATAAAAAGAGTCAACTTCAGAGTGCAGCATATAATTGTGGTCCTGTATAGGGTATAGCTATGCTGTTCCTGTTTCGCTCAGTAAGTCAGACAGATCTTTGTTCTTAATATACCGAATGTAAACCCACACACACACACACTTTCTGAAATACATCTTGCTTTCCAATCGTCAACATAAAGACATTTCTTTGAACCACTGCACGATGCTAAGTTTGCCAATCTTCTTCCATGATAGAGCTATCCCTCTCTTAGCTTGTAATATTCCTATATTTATGAAGAGTTTTTGACAGCAGACCTGTAGGATATGAGTTTGGGCTCCATAGCTATCCTTGGCTCTAACCTCTTCCCAAAATTAATTTATTTTTGGACATGACCATAGGCAGTGGAATAATGTGCCCTTGTCTTCTCTGCATTTATTGCAGAGGTCAAGGATCTGCATATTAAAATAAGTTTTTCTGGTGTAATATAAACCCTCATTAGCCAATTAAATTGCAGCAATTTAAGGTATTAGATTTTGCATATTTTGATATAAAGATCATCTGCTGAATAAAGTCTGAGATTATTGCAGAATAGGTCAGATTTCTGGCACTAATGCAGAACCTTCTTATATTTTACTTCTACTATTTTGCAAAGTTTTTAAACATGAATATGAACATGTATCAAAAGATTAGACTCTAATCTAATCAGTCATTATGATGTGAACAGTCTAACAGTCCAAAACTGTAATAAAACCCTCAAATATTTTGTCTAATTTCATTACAACAGTCTAAATATTGTTTTAATTCCAGCAGATCAAACATTAATATGTGATAATTCATGTGTTTCATCTCATTTTGGTGTAAAAATCTGCCCGCTCCAACTAGAATAGAAATAAAATAGAACTTGCTTGTGTGTTTGTGTTAAATGTCAGCGTTTCTTTTCACAGCGAAAAGTTGGACTCAACTTCAGCACGTTGCCTGGCAACAGCTGGCTGTCAGCACCCACTCAGGTGTGTGTTTGTGTGTTTGTGTGTGTGTGTGTGTGTGTGTGTGTAATGGTGAATAAGACTGAATGTGTGGGCAGTTAAAGTGCTGGGCAGATATTCAGAAATAAAATAGATGGAGAGAGGAGGAGGAGGAGGAAGAGGAGGAAGAGGAGGAAGAGGAGGAGGGAGGGAAATAAGAGAAGAAGAAGAAGAAGAAGAAGGAGAGAGGAGAAGAGATGGCATCAACTTTTCTCTTTTTCTTTTCTCTCTGTATCTCTGTATCTCGCTCACAAACACTTCCAGACAGAGTGGCGTTTCCACGGTGACCACTACGGGATGCCAAACCGGTTGCCGGGGAGAGGAAGAGGCGGAGGAAGAGGAGGAGGAGGAAGGAGAGGTCAAAGCCGGTGGATTTTTTCCAGCTTTTCCACAGTGATTGGAGTGTGTGGGTGGGCTCTCTCTCTCTCTCTCTCTCTCTCTCTCATGGCAGCAGTGTGAGTGTGTGGGTGGCTGCTTTATTATTATTATTATTAAATGCTGTATTATTTGCAGCATGCAGGTTTCTGCAGTGAGAGAGAGTGTGACAGGTTTGTGTTTGGAGGCGTTTATGGACATAAAACAAGTTGGGAACAGGCTGTTTTCAGAGCGGTCGGGGTCGTAACCGTCTCTGGCTGAGCGGGAGGAGGCTTTTTAGTTTGTGAGAGGACTTTAAATGTGTTGAGGATGAGGAGGAGAGAGGAGCTTCATCCTGGGGAGACACCTGAACACTTCCTGCTTAAAAAGTAAACCCGTAACAACGCTGTGAAGCACTACATCCCCAACATCCCCCTAATTTTTGGACACACTGAGCTGTAATTATCACGTCACTTCCTCAGAGCCTCCTTGCCAGTGTTGGAGACGTGTAACCATGGCAACCCGTGCCAACTATAAAGTCTGAACTAATTTAAAAATATATATATATTACACCCGAGCAAAGTAAGACCTGACTTAAATTAAAGCGTTACTGACGTAACACCAGAGCTGCCGAGTCAATAAGGCCGTATTCATATTATGTTGTTGTTGCTGTTGCATTGTGGGATATTTATGCTGTTGTAGTGCCCAGCGCTTGCATACTGTAATATTTCCATGAAACTGTTGGTTTCATATTAACGTTTTGGACTTACTAACACAAACTAAACACAACCCAGTCGCCAGAAGAAGACGCTGGCGTTGAACGTTTCTGCAAACCACAGAAACGTTGGATATCTACGTTTCAACGCGTGAAAAACGTAGCATATCAACATTTCTGCCTGTTGAATAATGATGTTTTATGGTGTGACAGCGCTGTGGTTCACGTCTGGTTAGGTTTAGGCACAAAGACCAATTGGTTAGGGTTTAGGGAAAAGATCATAGTTTAGGTTGGTTGGTTTCAAGATGGTGGCTTCCAACTTGCTGCCAACAAACTCACCAATCATCCACCGACCCTTCCTCCTCCTGATAGGAAAGATCAGCTCATATAGATCAGATGTGAACTACGACACATTTTAATATGATATGTCTTGTTGAAATGTTAATATGATACATATTTCACGTGTTAAAACTTACATATTCAGCATATCTGTGTTCAATACCAAGGTTTTATTCTGGCGAGCATCATGTTAGTGTGAAGTTTTGGACGCAGCCTTGGTCCGACCTATGACATGAACTCAGGACTAAACTGATAAACAATAACTGAACTCAAAGGATAAGTCTGGTGACTCTGGATCTCATGTTTTGGATCCAAACCAACCATGAACTGATCTACTAACAAGCATTATGTGAGTATCTTAGACCTTATTTATCTTATTCCTCTTTGCCGTAGACCTCCGTTGTTGTCCAAAAACTATTACATGTGTGCACCGGTCTTGTTAGTTTGTTTAGAGACGGCTCCAAAGACTAAAGATGGTGATAAGATAGTAACCCGGATCTGTTTACAGAGCTTCACTAGCTTGTTGTGCTACATATCACAACCTCTTGACTTTGTACCGACGTTCTTTGAGAAATGTATTTATGGTGTTATATAGCAAAACATTCAAGTGAAGCTGTAACACAACTGTGTTCCCACACATGTTTGGTCACAATCGTATCACTAGTATTTATCTCTAGAACTGTTTCTAAACAAGGTAAGTTAATGAGACTCTTCATGGATGAAGGAGCTTTGTGCTACATAATCAGTGTCTCAAAGAACTTCAGTGCAAAGTCAAGAGGTTTTCAGATGTAGCACAACAAGCTAGTGAAGCTGTAAACAGAACCACGTTTCTTACTGACTGTTTTGTCTACATTTTTACTCTTTGGAGCCGTTTCCAAACAAACTAAAGTGACCTAGCTCTTCATGGTGAAGCGGTGCGGCTCACTGACGTGTTTTTAATAGTTTTTGTTGGTTCGGATTCAAACATGAGACTTGTTGAAAGGAAGAAAAATATGGGAGAAGCGCCAGACATGTGCTTTTAAACAATGCTCGTCTGTGTTGATTAACCAGAAGATATGAAAGTTTACTGAAACAAAACAAAGGATAATATGTGGAAGTAACGCCAGCAGATAAAGATCGTCCTCTGACTAAAGAAATAAACGGTTAGTGAGAAATGTACCAAGATGCCCAGTCAGCGTGTTCAGTCCATGAGGTCAGACATTTCGGGCTGATTTAGGGACCTCCAGGAGCCCCAAGAGCTCAATATATATGTTTCACTTGGTCTTGATCATTCAATTAACTACACATTTGTACACAAATGGACAACATCCTCATAGGTGCCTCAATACTTTTATTATTTTAGTTTATATTGCGCCCACATGGTGCTTATTCTTTAAAACTTGGGGCCAATCAGTGCTATTCCCTCATATTAATATCAGGACCGGATGCGCCTGTGTTTCTTCTTTCTGTGCTGCACTTCATAAGAACTTGAAAGCTCAAATTTTTCAAATGGCCGCATGCATATGTGAAGATGAGCAGATGACAAAATGTACATCACACACAGACACTCGCAGCTAGACGGGCTGTTACGAGAGTTATGAGGCAGAGAGTCGACAGTTCTTGGTATTTTCTGTGGGGAGACACCGCCTGTGGCTATTATTCCATTACAGCCCTCTCACACACACACTTTACTTTGTGTGTGTGTGTGTATGTGTGTGTTATATAAGTATGACGTTACATCAAGATCCTCCTCAAACACATATTAACAACCAACACCTCCTCGTCCATGGAATAAAATTAGGGTCATAAGTATTGTAGCTGTGTGTCATCATATCTGAATGTGTGAAAACATTCAAATCTGTGAATGTGTATAAATATATATGAACAAATAGATTTAATTTTGAATCTGTAAGGAGAGATTTGCACAAATAATTTACAATGTGTGAGTGCATAAAGAAGATTTGCACAATGGTTTGCAGTTACACGTCGATCTGTCTGTTGGTTAAATAAGTTCACACGGAGCTCAGTTGTGAATCAGCTAATCTACGAGTACAAACTTTTGTTCAACATTTGACGTTTTCCTCATGAATAGCCAATGGGGAGGCTCTGAAACACCGGGGGTGTACAAATATATTAAAGACCAGCTTCAATAGTGTGTATGTGTGTGTGTGTGTGTGTAATGTCTTGGGGTAGGTTGGCATGACGACAAGGCGTACACTTCCAACAGTGTATCCAGGGAGAGTTGGTCTCTAAGCACTGACACACACACACTATTGAAGTTGATCTTTAATATCGTTGTACATTAAAGATTTCAGATAGAAAGACATTTAAAGGATCGTCCTGGTGTTTCTCTAACATTTTAGTTCATTTATTACAGCTCTATGTTCCCGCTAACTGAACATTTTTCACAGTATAACTTTAGTTTTTAATTTCTCATCTCCTCCCCGGTCTCTGCCGCCCTCGTTGGCTCCGTTGTGATTGACAGAAGTCAAACCTGTCAGCCTGTCAGTCACAGCTGTGCCAATCAACTAGTGAGTTTTTAAAAAAAGAAACCGACACAAGAAAAAATAAAAAGTAAAATCCAGCGAGTGGCACTGGATGGATGAACACCAGTCTTCCAGAGGATGTTCTCTCATTTAATGTACTGATGGTGGTGGAGAGAACTGTCTTTTGGTGTTTAAGCACTTGAAGTAGCCCCAGAACCTCTGCATGGACCCCTAGAACACCTGAAAGGTCCCCAAGAACATCCAAATGACTGCTAGAACATCTGAAAGCACCCCAAAACATCATAAGTGGTCACTAAAACATCTGAAAGGTCTACAAGAATATCCTAAATTGCCACAGGAACATCTGAAAACCCCCCTAGAACATTGTAAGTGGTCACTAGAACATCTGAAAGGACCCCTAGAACTTCCTCAAGGCCCACAACAATGTGAAAGAACTTGTGGAACATCTTCAATGGCCACTAAGATACCTGAAAGGACCCCTAGAACTTCTAAAATTGCCACTATAACATCTGAAAGCACCCCAAAACATCTAGAACACCTGAAAGCACCGCTAGTACATCCTAAATAACCACTGGAACATCTGAAAGCCCCCCTAGAACATCATAGGTGATCACTAGAACATCTGAAAGGTCCCCTAGAACTTCCTCAAGGGCCACTACAACGTGAAAGAACTTGTAGAACATCTTCAATGGCCACTAAGATACCCGAAAGGACCCCTAGAATATCCAAAATTGCCGCTAGAGAATCTTAAAACACCCCCAAAACATCTAGAACATCTGAAAGCACCCTTAGAACATCCTAAATGACCACTAGAACATCTGAAAGGTCCCCTAGAACTTCCTCAAGGGCCACTGCAACGTGAAAGAACCTGTAGAACATCCTCAATGGTCACTAAAACACATGAAAGGACTCCTCGAACATCCTAAATTGCCACTAGAACATCAGAAAACGACCCCTAGAACCATAAAGATGAACCCAAAGAGCTTCCTCAGGACCCACAGAATCGACTAAAGGACCCCATACAACCTCCTCAATGGCCACTAGAACCCCCTACAGGAACCCTAGAACCCCCTCAGTGACAACAGACCCTCAATAACCTCCTCAAAAACCACTAGAACATCTCAAGGTATGCTTAAAACCTTTTGAGGAACCATTCGGATCCAGTCGGTGGCACAGACTCGCACAGCCTGGGGGTCAAACTTCTGACATTTGAGTTACAGGACAAAGAGAGGGAGACCTGCTGTGAGACTGAAACACACTGAGGTCTTACAGACTCTCTGAGACGCTGCAGTGAACCGGCGCTCTGTTCCCGCTGTGTCAGGGTTTTTGTTGTGGTTGCCGTGGCAGCCGATCAGGGATTCTCTGGCTGTGATCTAATTGGATCAGATGGCAGGTAATCGGGTCACGTGACGCACTGTTATGTAATGACTTCATTGCTGGAGTGTGTATGTGTACATCAGGCAGACACACGGTGACAGATTTCAGCTACAGAACACAAAAAAATTAATTCTGAACTAATTTGAAAACCAATTTATATCATTTTTTGAGCGGAAAATGGCAAAAATTAGCTGGTTTCAGCTTCTCAATTGTGAGGATTTCATGCCTGTCTTTGTCATAAATTGAATATCTTTAAGTTTTGGACTGTTTGTCAGATATAATAAGACATCTGAAGACATCATATTTCACTCAATACATCATGAGATTAATAAACAGTGAAAATAATCATTGGCTGTGGCCTTAATTCTGTTTCTCTCTTCATTTTTCCAATCCGAGCTTGCTCATTAAATTCAAGGAGTTTCAAGGATATTCTTTGGGGAAGTTTGCTGACTCAAAATCTTCCTGTTACCAGGTGAAATATGGCAGAAGTTAATAATAAAATCCTCACAGAACTGAAGTGACACAGCAATTAAACAAACATACTGATGGTTGATCTATTCAGATCTTCTCCGGTCATGTTGTAAGATACAGTATATAAAAAATACTGTGAATAATGTGTCTAATATGCTTTTTCCAAACAAAAAACCTGCAAAAACCATGACCTGTAACTAAAAATAGATTTATTGAACATATCTAAGAGATAAGTCTATGAACATTCTCATTCATCCAGGTCATAGTTATTTTTTAGGACTTAGATTTGTCGTCAGACTTGTGAGGACTAGTCAGACCGCTGTGTTAAGAACTGATGAAGCCGCTTGGATAAGAGACGAATGTAAGTCCAGTTGCCTTTGAATCAATTGTTTGCCTAGAAATAACTAAGAGATAAATTAAACTAAATGCAGCCAAAACCAAACATGGTTGAAACCAGAGGGGAGAGAGCAAATGACTGACTGCCTCCAGCTTTTATCACCAGGCTCCTGCAGGTAGAGGACAAAGAGTCACACCTCAATAACATCCTTTTAATTAAAAGGTAAACTGCATCTCCTTCTTTTCCCTCATTAAAAGAAAAATCCAGAATCTGAATCTGTAAAAAGTGTTGATTTCTAAAGTTTTTCTGCTGGACACCAGATGTTTCCTCCTTCACAGTAAAGTTCATTTTCAGTGTTTGAGCACCAGAGGCTTCAAGTTCCCACACACTGGACCACGATTGGCTGAAAACTAGCTGTGATGTCACAAACCCTGCAGGTACGTCCAGGTGTTAAACTGATATTTAAGGTCAACACAGAGAGAGACTTTCCTCTCTCAGCAGATGAATCATTCTGCACAGAGAACAAACACGGTGACACACAGACTGCACCGTTTTTATTAGTTCTTTTTTTTTTCTGTGCACAAAAATGTACTAACACATAACATCAAGCTTTTTCCTTTTTAAAAATCTGACAGAACAACATGGAAACTCCACTCTTATCTTACACAAAGTGACTGGACTCAAACCCGAGTCTTTCCACGAACAAAGAAACTCCAATACGTCATTCAACAGTCTTCATTCATAGAATATTACATTTAGCTATTTAACAGTGTAGCTGGACACTAGAAGCAGCTGTGAGTGTTGTTGCCTTCACATAGAAAGGGAATCTCTTCAGGTGTTGATTAGTTGGTCAGAAGCGGGTCTTGAAGCCGGAGATCTCCAGCTTGTCGATGTCTCTCTGGTTGGTGAAGGAGGCTTTGGTGATCCGGCAGCTCGGACTTCCCTCTTTACTCAGCCAAACCTTCCTGAAGAAGACACAGACACAAGAAGAAAATTCAGCAGGTTCTGTGTTTTAAACCACAAAGATTAAAATGAACTGTACTGAGAACAGCTGAGATAAACATGTACCCAAAGTAAAGCTACAAAAAACACCGTTCCACATTAAGAAATCCTTTGGAGCATATTTCGACTAAACAATGTAAGAAAAAATGTGCATAATGTAGCTTTGAGTTATATAAATGATCAAAATCTGTTTTGGGAATAACTGTACATCCAATAAAAGCCACCTTTAGACTGTAAGACAACAACAGTGTAAGTTTAAGTCCTCTTATTCTGCACCCATCTGCTGTGGAGTACCACAAGGCTCCATATTAGGCCCTCTTTTGTTTTCCCCGTATATCTTTTTGGCAAATATAATCCCACCATTGTTACGCCGATGACACTCAGCTGTACCTCACACTGAAAACTTGTGATCCATGCAGTGTTAACTCCCTCCTAAAGTGTATTGAGGATGTAAAATCCTTGATAGCAAAAAGCTTCCTTCGAGCTAAACCGTAATAAAACTGAGGTCGTAACCTTCGGCCCTGCAGGCAACTCCCCAAAGACATCCGATACCCTCGGGCCTCTGTCATTGAATGTACGATCCCACGCAAAAAAAATCTTGGTGTTATTTTTGATTCTGGTTTAAAATTTGATAAACAGATCAACTCAGTCGTCAGTGCCGGCTCCTTCCAGCTTAGATCACCTGCAAAGTTAAAATCATACACTGTAGTTCACGCTTTTATTTCCTCTCACGTCGATGTAGGAATCAGTCAGACAGTCCTGTCAAGTAGAGATATACCAAGTAGAGTCTCCCTTGTGCTGGCCTCTATCACTGGTTACCAGTTAAGTGTTGCAGAATCGATTGTTTTTAAAGCACTGCGTGGAACTACTCGTCTCTTATTCCACCTCCAGACCCCTCAGATCACTTCTCACCAATCCAGGCACTCGGTTAAAAGTTAAAGATGATCAAACACTCTCAGTTGTTGGCCCCAAAATTGTGGAATAGTTTGCTATTCCCCTCCGTTGGTATCTTTAAAACCCGTCTAAAGACCCATCTCTTCTCATTTGTCATCATGAGGTCATTCTGTTGTAACCATCAATAAAATAATCCCATAATTTAATCTCTCTCTCTAAAGCACTTTGGTAGACATCTGTTGTTTTTAAATGTGCTCTTTACATACGTTGACTTGACTTGGTTTGTAGACGTTGGTCGTAACAGCAGGATTTGGTCCTAAATGACTCGATGAAGGTCGGACAGAGCGAAACGCTGTAAACCAGTAAATATCCCAGCAGTGAGCCAGACAGTGAGAGTGTGATACTTTCTCATCGTTATTCAAATTGTCCTAAAAGTTGTTAGTGGACGAATCCGACAGTGAGATCTAGGAGCTCCGTTTCGGATTGACGATAAAAGATTTCACCACAAAACCGTCAAATTTTGCTGAATCTGGATCTGTTGCTTTTGAAATGTGAAGCACAGGGACTGAAAGAAGAGCTGAATTTAAGTGTTATTATTTACAATTTATTGTAAATTATTCTGGATTTAGATTTGTTCTCTTGTCTGGATTGGTTTGTTTGTATTTAACCACTACATGGTATCAACACAAGAGACACAGATGATGGTTTAATTACTGAATGATGGCGTTTTCCTATAGGACGCCTTGTGTGTGATGTCTGAAAATTGCACGACGCTGTTATATATATATATATTGTTGATGAAGTCTGTGTGCTCCTCCTCTTTTTGTCCCAAAAAAGCCTTCCTGCTTGCTTTTTGGGACAAAAATGTAGACAAAAACAAAAAAGGAACACACACACAACCAGCCAGTCAGGGGTCAAGCCAGCAGCTGGACGACCAAGGGCATCATGGGAAAATGCAAACATTCCTCCGGCTATATTTAACCCTGAGAAACTTTGTGTTCTGCAGCAGAAATAATGTGTTTTACTACTGACTGAGTGACTGAGTGACTGAGTGTTTTTGTGACTATGTAATGATTCTGATCTTGTGTTGGTGTGTGTGTGTTGGTGTGTGTGTGTGTGTGTGTAGATTAGAGGAGATTTTAGAGGATCAGGGTCACGTCCGTCCATGTATCTGTACTGAAGCTCAGCCAGAAAGAGCGAGCGAGCAACAGAAAAGCAGGGGAGGAAGTGGAGAGAGAGAGAGAGAGAGAGAGAGCTTGTGAAAGAGAGATGAGCTGTCCTACTTTCTCTTTTTTTGGCAAAAAATAAACTTCTCCATCTACAGTCCACTGATCTGCTGCATGACCTACTACTCTACTGTATGCACACACACACACACACACACACACAGCTTAGTGTTAAGTCTCCAGCAGCTGGATGTTAGTAGGTTTGTAATCTGCTGCCATTTTCCCCTAAAAACAACAACACTGATCCCAAACACACATTTGCACATCTATACTCGTGAGGACCTTCGCTGACATAACACCATAAAACATCCTCTAATCTCCAGTTTATTACAACTCGGCTCTTGTTTTGTCCATCATTTCCTATCAGTGCTCACCAAGTTATTATCTAATATCATGGAAACTGTGACTAAAAAGGAGAAGCGCGAGCAGTAAGACGATCAGAGGCTTGAAACGAACCGGTTTATTTACAATTTACAGTGTTGCTGGTGAAGTCTGTAAAAGAAACCGCATCCCCCGCACGTGACGGGTTACTGTTTTATTGCTATTTTTACTCTTCGGAGCCGTTTCTAAATAAACTAACATGACCGAACTCTTCATGATGAAGTAACATGAGGAATAAGATATATCAGCCTTTAGATACACTCACAACACTTACAGGAGGATTTGTTGACAAGAGGAAAAATATAGAAAATCAGCAGACTTATCCTTTAACCATGACCACCACCTTCCTCTAACCCTAAGTATTTATTTCAGCCCAAACCATGACATTTTCCTAAACCTACCCAAACCTTAACTATAGTGTTGTCACATCATATTTTCCAGCAGTGATTTGTAACAGTGCTGGCAGAGAAACTGACAGATCAGAAAACACCAAAAACTGTTTCTTTGCTTTTCTTTTCTTTCGGAAAATAGCTAACATATGTCATCGTAGGCCTTTTTCTGAGCACGTTTTAAATGCTTTTGTTTTCCTATGAAGTCTCCAGAAGCACGCACACACACTGACACACACACACAGTCTTTCTGTCATGTTCCTGGATTAATCTAATCCTACTCATGTGAATGTCAGACACCAGTTACATCTCTTTTTATCTCCTCCTTTTTCCATTTCCCTTCTAATTTACTCTCCTTTATCCTTCCTCGTGGTTTTTCACACCTCAACAAGAGATTTTTTTTTTTGTTTCAAGGCTTCTTTTACTCTTTTTTTCCCCGTCTGTTCTTATTTCTAAGCTGCTCGGCTCTCTGAGGATTTATTTTTCTCAGAGCAAAAAGTAGAAACCACCTACTTGTTCACCTCCCACCATCTCTCTCTCTCTCTCTCTCTCTCTCCATTTGCATCCTTTCCTTTAACCTCCTCCCTCTCTTTCATTTTCTCTCCTTTCTTCCCACCTCCTCGGCCTCTCTCTCTCTCTCTCTCTCTCTCTCTGAGTTTCCCTCCTCTCCTCTATCCATTATCTCCTCCCTCGCCTCTCTTTTCTTTGCCCAGAGGAACAGCTGCTTCCTGTTTCCCAGGCCTGGCAGGAAGTGAGGTCGCGGTGAAAGTGGAGTCAACGGGAAGGACGTGAGAGTGAGCGCGCCAACACGGAAAAGATCTCTGAGAGAATGGACGGAAATAGTAGACAAGTGTGTGTTTAATCCTCTCAATGAAAGTGACTTTCTAACAGGTTAAACATGATATATGAGGTATTTAAACAAAATCATAACAAAGAGACAAAACCTGACTTTAGTTCCATTAAACTATCTTTTCATTTTACGTTCAACATTTACATAAAAGACATTTTTAACAACACATTTCAGGCTCTATATATCTGACAAGGCCTTTAAATAAAAGTTGTGACATGCAGCTTTAATTAAATGTACATTTTCTTAAATATCAAATAATAATAAAAAGTTTTAAACAGCTTCAGATGTTTGAATGGAAGCAGCTCTGGTTTTGTTAACTCCACCCGCCTGGTGCTGCAAAGAGTTAAAACAAACACACAAGAATTATATGACTTTCTTGTTACATGGGTCAAGTGTGTGTGTGTGTGTGTGTGTGTAGCAGATCCCTGGCGGGCGGTGATGTCATCCAAATGAGACATCCACACCCTGGTGACATCACTCCCGACAGACAGACAGAGAGAAAACAAACGGAGCTCCGGGCTTCAGTTTGGTGATTGATTATTGGTTATCGCCATCAGCATCAGTCCGACAGACAGAAAGAGGACAGCGAGAGGAGCAGAATTTATGGAACTATCAGAGGAATCAAACGTAATCAGGTCATTGAGAAAAAAAGCTCTTTTCTCTCAAGTATTGGGACTGAAAGGAAGAGGATGTTTGGATGATATAATAAAGTGCCAGAACTCAAGATTTAATAACCCAGAAACTTTAAAGATTTAGTGTTAAGTTACTCTAACTGTACGAGAAAGTAAAACATCCTGTTTTATAAGAAATTTAATGCAGGAAGAATCATTTAGCACTGAAATCATCAGTCAAGGGATCAATCGGTCTCAGGGTTTGGACTCCTCAATGATGAATAAAGGAAAATATTGGATTTTTTTTTGGCATTTTCTGCCTTTATAGGACAGTTATTGGTTCAGAGGCAGACAGGAAACAAGGGTAGAGATACACAGAGAGAGAGAGAGCGATGGGTTTGACATGCAGCAAAGGTCCCTCGCTGGACTTCAACCAAAGAAGTTGCAGATATGTCACAGAAAATACATTTCTGTCCTACAAATGATGTCTTTATTTTCAGATATTTGGCTAATATTTCTATTTTTTTTATGGGTGAGATATCTGACAGTTTCCTGGCCTCTGAAATGTTGAAGTTTGATTCTTGAAACGGACTTCTCTGTCTGGACAAAACTTCTTCATTCTTGTATCTGCAGCTCGTTCTTTCCTTGAATACGAATTAGTCACAAACTAATGAGATCATAATGAAGCCAGTAATTCATATCAAACTGGGAAAAATGAATCAGGACTATGTGTGTGTGTGTTTAAAGGACCAGTCTGTCGGATTTAGAACCAATTAGTGGTAAACTGAGTGGCCCTCTTTAGAGTCAGTGTTTGGTTTGTCCATTCTGGGCTTCTGTAGAAACATGCAGGTGCAACACGGCAGGCTCTGTGGAGGAAGCCCTGCTCTCTATGTAGATATAAAGGTAACAAACACAATGATTCTTATTTCCAGCTAATTAAAACATATATAATTGAATATAATGAAAAGTCTGCACCTCTAGATGCCACTAAATTCCACAAACTGCACCTTTAAGTGTGTATTTGGACCTGTGACTGGTGTCATTTACAGTTTGATGTGTTTTTATTCCACCAAACCACTTTTTAAATTCAAAAACATTTGCTGAAATTTTGATTTTTGTAACTTCTACTTCCTTTTACGCTGTGAACAAATGTCTTCAGGTCATTTTGTTGGTATTAATATATTTTAATTTGTATTTTTTCTGTATTTCACATCACATTTTAACAGTTTAATGTGAAAGTAAAGAGGTGTCAGAAAGGCTGCTCTCTCTCTGCAGCTCTCTATGTGACATCAGCACAAACTGGACTGTGAAGGTGAAGGCCGCCATCTAGTGGCTGGAAAAGAGTAACACCACATCACCATCGGCGGTGAATGTAGAAAAGACCTTCTTAAACCCTTGATTTTTCTTCTTTAATGGGAAAACAATGGTAGAAACTTTGGCAGAGCAACAGAGGAGGGATCTCTCTTCCAGGACTATAGCAAAAATATAAGATAAATATGCTAGTCCGTTGTGTCACAGTGTAATAGTGTGAACTCACATCTCTTCCACCATGTCAGCAGGACCCTGGACCTGTCCCACCACCGTCCCACTGTAGGTGTTCTTCACCCAGCCGACCAGACCGAGCCGCAGACCCTCCTTCTCTGTGTACTGGAGGGAGGGAGGGAGGGAGGAGGGGAACGGGTTAATATCACACAGAATAGTAAAGTTTTCAATAAGAATGAGCAGAAAAACTGACCGAACTTGCACCAGAAAGCACACAGCTGTCTAATAAGAACACCGGACGGGATATAAAAAGAGTTATCTAGATTACTTTAGGTCTTTTTATGTTTCCTCATGTTCCAGATTTGTCAGGAACAGACTCAGAGCATTTAAAAAAAAACCCTCTATAGCCTATTGAGGTGAGACAAACTGTCTCTTGGAGGTGTTGTGGACTGACCCTAATGGTGGTTTGAACCCAAAAGACACACAGACACATGCAGACTAATCAGATTAATGACTAACAAGACCAACCCACCAACCCTGCTCCTGTAGAGCTACTGCCCTGCATGTTTTAGGTATTTAAATTCAATAGGTCTCTAATTAGCAGCTCATTAACAAGCTTGATAACGAGTTAATAATTAGAATTATGTGTATTGGAGTGGAGAGATACCTAAAGCTCTAAGCTGTAGGGATGAAGTGGACGATCAGGTGACAACTGAGGAGGAAAAACTCTCTAGTGACGGCTGATGTGATGCTAAACAAGTAGTTTGTACAACGTCGGATATCAAAAGCGTTTCCTCAAATGTCTGCATTCAAAGGTGGAGTGAAATATCAGCTGTTATAAAGAGAGAATATGTGAAATCTTTTAAATACAGGGGGGAAATAGTGCAAATTTTTTCAGACGGTCTTTCCTTGAAGAAAGTCAGTGTTGCACTCATTAAAAGTGACAGAAATAGTTGTGTGAAGTTCAAACCCTTGGCTGCTCTCTCATCTCAAAGAGAACAGAAATATCACATCAGAGGAGTCGGAAAGTTACAGAAATTGTTGGACGCAGCCCCTCTTTAATCCAATACTGAAAAGGTGTGCGTTCTGGAAATTTCCATAAGTAAAGGGTGACATAGTTAATGAGGTCAAGCTGTACTTTCTGTCTTCTCAAGCAGAAGATAGCTGCATGCGTTGCTCTGATAAGCAGGAGCCTCACAGGCAAACTGAGGCCAGAATGCAGGCCAACGCCAGACGAAACCAGACAAAGACATGAGATACAAACATAACCAGAGGTCACAGATTTATGATTTGGAACTGATGAACCAATATCTCTGATTTGCTTAAAGGCTGGTCGAGGATTTTCAGAGCTCAGAACAGTCGGAGACGGCGTCCAGTTCGGACGAGAGGAGGTTTCTGAGGCAATCCGACCATCTGACAGGCTGTTCTGACGGAGGATACCAGTCCCTGTAGGGTCAGGTCAGTTGGTAGAGATTTGATTTTGATTGGTCACAAGGACGGAGCTTTCTACTGGTAACAACCAGAACTTCCTGTCTGTCCAGCTCTAACTACTGTGGACAGGACTTTCTATATTAAAGTTAACCATCAACCCACTGAAGTGTGGCTGGTTTAGAGGTGTTTAGTTGTGACAATCAGTGAGAGAGAGCTGCTGGTGTTTGTTGGTAGTGACTTGGAGAAGCAGTCAGAGTTCAGTCAGTATAACTGTTATGATCTGTATCTGTTCACTAATCTTCTCTGCCTTTTTAAAAAAAATGAATTTTAACCGTTAACAGCCGACGTTCATCAGGAAAAATTATCAAAATATGAATGTCTGTGCAGAATCTAAGAGACTCTGAGCTGCAGTTAAAATGATTTCTTGTCTTAAAATTTGAACAACTTGCTTTTGTTTACGGAGTTTAAACTGTTTTCGATGTTATTTCTTATATAAAGTCCAACAAAGCTGCAACATACAGACCAGTAGTCAATGAATAAAATCCCAGGTGATCATGGTGTGAAGTCATTTAACTATATTTTAACATTAATAGCAGGATTTCAGGAATATTATCGTGATATTTTTACCTATCCTGCCATGCAAATTTGATACCAGCACGTCCAACATAGAGGGGAGGGGAGCTTTCTGTAGCTGTTTGACCATCTGACAAGCAGTTTTTGACAGAGTATAGAACTGGAAAAAGTTCCTCCAGTGGAAAAAGGGTGTTAGTGGACAGGAAGTTAGATTTGGCACAAAGGAACTCACCATTCTGAAACAGACGCCTGTCCAGATTTAAAACACACAGAGAGAGAGAGAGAGAAAGAGAGCATTATTTAAAATATGTGATCAGAGAACAGCAAAGATTCATCATAGCAGCTTGTTTATGAAACTCTTTAAACTGTTCATGTGTGATTTTAGGAAGTAAATGTCTTAGTTTTTTTATTTCCACTGATTTAAAACAAACAGCTGACTGGATCTTCTGGTAAACGTGTCTCTCATGAGGCCGCAGGAAGTGAAAGTGAAGTGACATCCCCGTGTGCTCATGGCTAAATTAAGCAGCAGCAGAAGCAGCAGCAGATCATTTTACAGCCTCGGCTCAGAGAGCAGTGCAGAAAAAGAGAAGAAGAAGAAGAAGAAGAAGAAGAGGGGAAGGGAAGTGAAAACATACAGACCCTGAACATGACCGAAAATCTCAAAGTCCACCGACTGCAGTTTGCTTCCTGCTGATTCACCTGCAGACATCGTGGGAGGAAAAAAAACTAAAACTGTCCCTTTAAACGGAGGAAGAGGAGGGCGGAGGAAGAACGAGTGAACGCTCCCTGTCTGTATCTGCCTCTCTTTCACTGCTCTGCACCAACATGGTCACGTCTTCCTCCAGGTTTTTTTTTTTTTTTTTAAAGGGAAAATATCACCACCACTTATAGAGGATGTCCCCTCTGTGCTGATGGTCTTTGTAGTCCATTAAAACTACAAACACTGTGCTGCTATTTATCTATTTACTCAGTTTATTAAGTTATTAGCTGTCTTTTGTTAATTAAATGCACATGTTTCATTCAATGTTTATATAATGACACTATTAATAACCTTTGTAACCCAGCCTCATGTACCCAGCTCCATGACTGCACACTTTATACTTTAATTTTATAACTTGTTAAACTTCTATGGGCTCCATTTTTGCGGAGGCGCAGCGTCCAGAGCATGTGGCGCTCCCACCTGCACACGGAGCACAGATGGGAGGTATTTTGGTTTAAATTCAGTCTTAGATGTGCTGAACATAGACGTCTCAGAACCTCGCCGACTTCCTGCTGCTCCCATTTTATCAACAAGAGAAAACTAAATACTTGCTGCAAACATGCTGCAATAACAGATTGTTGGAAAATAGATGCCAAGAGATGCTTGAGATATAAATAAGTTATTTCAGTTAAACCCTGTCCAACCAAAATTGGTACACAAAGAAATGTGATTAAAGCAGGAATCTACAGTTCAATTTTGGTCTCATCACTCCAAATAACTTTATTCCAGGAGTTTTGAGGTTTGTCTAGTTGCTGTTTGGCGGATTGTAAGCGGGCTGTTTTGTGGCGTTGGCACAGTAACAGCTTTTTTTTTTCTGGCAACTTTACCGTGAAGCTCATCTTTGTTTAAGTACCTCCTTATTGTGGATCGTGAAACAGCCCACATGCACCTTTCAGCTAAAGCTCAATGTAGGTTTTTCTTTGCAAACAATTGGTTGCAATTGGCAATTGTGGCTGAAATCTTTGTTGGTCTACCCAACCGTGGCTTATTATCAACAGAACCCTTCATTTTCCACTTCTTTATCAAAGCTTGAACACTATTGATTGGCATTTCTAAATCTTTTTATATCCTTTTCCTGGTTTATAAAGTTTAATTGCTCCCGTAAAGTCAGAGCAGTCCTTCATTAAATGTGGAGAAACTCATTTATGTTTATACACAGACACTAATTACAATCAGACAAGTCACAGGTGTGGAAAGTTACCCTTCATAACCATTTAAACCTGTGTGTTTATTATCAGATCAAACATTTAAGGGTTGATCAGGATGACTTTGGGTGATTTCAGTTACTGTTATGATTTTAAAAAAATACAATTATGTGTAAATAAATGGCTTCACTTCACTACTATCATTAAATAAATCAAAAGTTTTCAGCATGATCAGTCATATTTCCAATATTTCATAAATTCTACCAGAGTATGTTAAGTTTTGAGCATAACTGCATAAAATTTTTATAGTATCTGCAGCTTTATACTGTATGAAAAGCTTCTTCTTCTGTTTATTAAATCTCTGCACTCATCTGACATGTATCTGATCTGATACATTGATAAATCTGCAGCCTCCTACTTTAATTAACACTTTAAATGCAGGATTTTTACTTGTAATCAAGTATTTTCACATTGTGGTATTGATACTTTTACTTACTTAAAGGATCCGTCTCCCAACACTGCAGGTCACAGAATCTGATGGGTCACCAAATAAGGTGTAACACCTGCCGAGTCTGGGCCAGATGTGGCTCAGTGTCGGCGTAACAGATGTGAGCCTTGGCCCAGGTGGACATGCTGCTTCTTATTAAAAGCTACAGGAAATTAAAGTTGCAGGAAATGAAAGGTGCTTTGTTAGCGGTGTGAGGTCTACTCAGGAACGACACCAGCCGCAGTGAGATGTCAGATGAAGAGCTGCAGACTCTTATTTCATTTTCTACAGACAGCAGCACACCTCCAGCACATTGCCAAGGTTTAAAAACCTCTTTTTTTATCTTACTAGTGGAAAAACATTTGCACTGTTCCAGCTCCAGCTCTACTGCTCGCTGCACGGCTTCACCAACCGCCAATGGTAAAACCCAACATGGCAGTCACATTTAAAGGTTTTAGAGATGTGGAATCAGCTTTGGCAAACAAACTCTAAACAATTCTGGTGTTTATTTTCTTTTAAATAAACCTTTATCGTATAAAACTGTTGCAGAAAGCCCTCAATTTGCTAAGAAAACATAGCAACACACACAAATGTCTTTGAATTTCATGTAGTGCTCTCTTAAAATGAAGTAACTTGTTCAAACAAAGGTCAAACATTAATAACTCTGCATTTGGGAATACATTATTTAGCCATAAAACACTGTTTCATGTCTGTCCATCCTGGAGGAGGGATTTTTTTTAGAGGAGTTCTTCCTTATCTGAAGGTCCAAGGATGCCATATGTTATGAAGTTATGATAATAACGAAGTTCAGGAACAAGACCACAGCCCGCTCCTTCTCACCAATTCACAACTCCTGCGCCTCGTTAACCCTAATCACAGGTGCATCTGGTCACATACCTGCATGCATATATAAGCACACCTAACCTCCACCTCTCCTGTTTGTCTCAGGACGACACAGTGGCTCAGTGGTTAGCACTGTAGCCTCGCAGCAACAAGGTCCTGGGCTACGAACTCAAGCCGGCCCGGGGCCTTTCTGTGGTGAGTTTGCACCCCATGAAGTGTCTCCCACCATAAAGACATGCACACTAGGGTCAATTCCTTCTTCTCAGTAATTCTACTCTCTTTCTTCATCATAGGAACCACCGGGGGATGATGAAATTGCTCATCGAGACGTGCTCCCGTCCTCAGGGTTCCTAGACGCTCAGCCTCAACTCAACCTCCAACTGGTCACCATCCATCCGACTCGACTGCAACTGTACACCACCTCCCTTCGACCATAAAATCATCACCCCTCTTCTTCTCCCCGAATCAATCTTGCTGATCAAATAAACCACTAAACTGTCTAAGTTAATGTTGTTAAGTGAATTAGATTTTAAAGCTCCTTATGGGAAATCTGTGGTTGGTGATATAAGATTATATAAAAATCAGGAATACTTTGTCAGGAAAGTTAGCAATTAGTTATGAAAATAAGACCTATGCTGTAAAAAAAAAAAAAACCTGAAATTTGCTTTAAATCTCACTGAACTAAACTCTTTTACTATATGGAGAATTGTATTTTATTTAATGTTCAGCTATTTGAGGATTTAGAGACACAAAGTCTGTAAAAGAACACAAAAAACCCTTTAAACTGGTGGTTTACGACCCTGTTTTTATATATTTTCTTTCATATTCTTGTGTTCTGCTGTTTGAATTGTTTCTGAATGAACCAGACAAAAATCATAAATGTGTTCAGTACTGAAACTGTCCACTAGATGTCAGTCAGACCTCACTGAACAACCAGCGGGGGGACTCTTTAGCTCTGATGTCACTGGAGATACAAACCTGACACTAAAACACACACAAACAGTAACACATCACTACACCTGACGCTGTCTACATAAAACACTGATGCGATGCAAAAAGTTGCTATTACCATTAGTTAAAAGATGTAATTGCATTTTTAAAACACTGCGTTTGCTCTCGGACCTTCAGACTGAGGACGTTTATGGGAGAGAGAGCGAGGATATTTTTAGAAAATGAAGACATTTGTAAAATGAGGTAATTTTTTTTTTAACGTGAGGACGATTTTAGAGAGTGACGGTATTGTTTGGAAAGCGAATATAATTAGAAAAGTGAGGACATCTTTGGGTAATTTATGAAAATCAGGACATTTTTGTGAAGTGAGGGCGTTTTTATGTGCTGTTTGTACCCTTGTTGCATGTCAGAGAAGGGTCCTCACAACTATATAAGTACATATTTATGTATGTATGAGTGTGTATTGTGTTCATGTGTGTGAACATGTGAGGATATGAAGTCGAATGTGTGTGTGTGTGTGTGTGTGTGTGCAGACACCATCTAGGAAAATACTCGGCGATCAGACCATCACGTTCCTCTTTAAGCCGTTTAATACCACAGAACACACACTGTAATCTCCACACACACGCTGAGCACATACAACAATTAGGGCAAACATACACAGACTCTGACCCCCCTTACCTCCCCCCAACACACACACACACATGTACACATACCATTCAGAACATGGGAACACACACACACACACGCAGTAATGTAACAGTCGCCTAATCTCTACGAGTGTCAAAAGAAACACCAGGAGCTAAAGAGGCTTTAAACCCAACACGCTGGCCGCTGCTCACATTTCTGCTTCGACACCGTGCGTGTCCGTCTGCACTCACATACATCTGAGTTTATAACCTGTTAATGAACAAATAAGATCAATTAAATAAGTCCTGTAAACAATGCGACACGCAAACATTTCACAGCTCGAGTGGATTCTTGTGCAAACAATACTAGCGTGACCATGAGCTAAACTGTAACCAGGAACCAAAACCTGTTGGTTCATGTCGGTCCAGTGATTGTTATCTATTATACCAGCACCACCGTCTTCCTAAAGTTATGTTTATACACTGCTACTATAAGTACTAATTTGCAACCTTTTGAAACAGTCAGGAAATCGTTTTGATGAAGCACTGAACCCTGACTCTATTGAGGGTAATTATTCTCCATTGTTGTCACTTCCTCGTTTGTGTTAGTTGAACATCCAGCAGGGAAAATACATTTTTTTAAAAAACCTTCTTAAGCTTAAGAAACGTTTCGCCAAAAAAAGCATCGACACTCTTAGAAATGATCCTTCTCCTCGTTAGTAGAGGGTCGAGAGAAGCAGAACCTCCAGCAGGAACCAAAAATGATGATTTTTTCTTCAAGTTTTTATTGTTTTTGTTAAAGTCTGAACTTTTATCACCAGCACTGATGTTCTTTAAGTGACGTTTGATATAAGAAGAGTTGTAAGCTGGCTGAAATGCTACTTTTCTGATATTTCAGGTCCTGTTTCTTCTTTATTTTTATTTATATATCTGGTGTTTGTATGTTTCTGTGATACAGAAATGAAGACTGAATGACATTTTCAGTGTATCTGATGATCTTCAGAGTAACGTTTGTCTCGATCAGCGGTGAAACCGATCGAAGTTTAGCTTCCACACAGGAACATGAACTATAAAGACCATAGTTAGTTGTTTACGACACGTGAAGCTTCGTTTTCAGAACAGTTCCAAGTAGAAAACATTTCTGTGTGTCGTCTACAACACTCAGACTGATGTGATGTGTATTTGAATGTAAAGCAGAACAACTTACACACAGTTAAACATCATCTTAAGAAGCTCTTAACTGCTCTATTTGTGCAGTTCTGCTTCAGGAAACGTGTCTAGAAATTAGAGTGTTCATAGAAATAATATTTATGTATAGAGCACTTCATTAAAAAAGGGTTTATAAAGAATAAAAACAGACAAAAAACTTTTAACTATGAGAAGAATAAAAACAAAATTCATCAGAGAACAAAACTGTTTAATATGAGGATATAAAAAAGAACACAGTCAGCAAAAATGTGTTCAAATCAAAACAGTGATTCTCAACTTGTGGGTGGCGACCCAAAAGTGGGTCGCGGACATGTTTTTACAGCTTATAAAAAAAAAAAAAAATTTTTAAATAAATAAATAAAAATAATTAATGCTCATCTGATTTTGCACTCGTCTTTTATTTAGAAAAAAAAAGTAACTTTTATACATTCAGTTGGCACGGTCCTTTGCTCTGAAAGCAGAGAAGTCAAATATCATAATTTCTGGCCATTTTTGTGCAGTTTTGATATTTAATTTTATTGCAGTAACTTTTATACATGTAGTTGTCATGTTCCTCCTCAGTTTCTTAAAACAAAATTGCTCTTAAAATCATTTTGCATGCATATGTTTAAATGTTTAAATGTGTTTTTGAAGGCTATTTTTCAAAAATAAATTTGTTTGGTTTGTATTGTACTAGAAAGTAGGGGTCCCGTCCTGAGACCAGTTGACCTCTGGTCTGCTGGCAGCTTTGTGGACCTCTGGGAACGTCCGGCACGTGTGGCGTTCAAGGGTCTGAAACGTCCATCTGGACTTTAACGTGATAAGAAACATTTTAAAATCAATCCTAAAAATTAACAGTGTAAAGACGCTAGAATGGCTGAGACGTGGCGCCTGTTAAAATCCTGCCAGCTGTATTTTAGAATAATTGTTTAAATAAAAAGAGTTTAAATAAGCTATAATATTTCTGAGGAGCTGGTGGAGACCAAACTAGAGCTAAAAGAGAAGAGAATATCGGGCACAAACATCAGCTGAGTGTGGTGATTATACTGTCAGTTTGTTTACTGCCCCCTGGTGGTGAAAACAACAGCAACAACAAAAACAAAAACCCTGAATGAACGCAGCTTTAATAAAAACAGAAACTGACGAGCAGAGAGAAACAGCAGCTGAAATGTTGATGATGCGATGAGCAGATCTGAGTCATGTTCTAACTAAGCTGAGTCATTATTTGTTCCTGCTCTGTGCTGATGGCTTTAACCTTGACTTCTGCATAACCTGCACACACACACACACACACACACACACACACACACACACACACACACTCAGCTGTTACTGGTCTCACTCCCACCTCAGGCTCTCTGTACTAAACTGGAGCTTTTTGGCTTTTTGCCTGAAGACCAGTTCCAGAAGTGGGAGGCTGAGTGTGTGTGTGTGTGTGTGTGTGTGTGTGTGTGTGTGTGTGTGTGTGTGTGTGTGTCGCCAGCTGAATCAGCTCGAAAGTCAAACTGTCCAGTCTGACTGATTGTCGCCTCGAACATCAGTATAGCACACGTTCGGGTGGTCACTTTTTCAAAGTCAAGTTCGAACGAATTAAAGCTCTAATCTGTAATAATTCCTCATTAAAATGTGTAAAATCAACTAGACCAGACAGAAGCTTCTCTCCTGAAACCGTCAGGTTGTTGTCACTCAGTCTAGACCTATGTTCTATATGTTGTAGTTTGTGCGTCGGCGCCGTGTTTGTCCGCTACAATGGCGTCTAGCAAAGAGTAACTTCCACACATACAAGATAATACATGGGCTTTGTTGTGCTTGTTCCACACAAACTGTTAGAAATGGACTTTTATTCAGTTTGAAGCCACATTTTCATGATAAATTTAGCTGGTTTTTAACTTGATCTTTTAGCCGCAAGAAGGATTTTAGTCATTGGACGTCTGGATCTTAAGTTATCAGAGAAATAAACTGGGCAAACGTTAGCAGCAGCTCGGCTAACAGCCCCTCCAGGAAGTCCACTGCTCGCCCAACATGGTGGAGAAACACTGATTTTTTAGCTGAAACTGCTTTATTCAGTGAATTGAAGAAGGACGTTGTGCTTCAACAATTCTCGGTGGAGAGCTAAACCCAAAATCCAGCAGACTTGTTCCAAAAATGTAGAAAAAAAGGGTAGCACATCTCAATTTTCCAGTCAAGGAGGACAAAATATGAACATTTCACTTCTTTATTTGGCTCTGGTTTCAGTCTTTTATCTGGCGTGTCCTAGGTGTCAGATGTTTCGGTGTCGTGATTATCTGATCAGCACGGCTCTGCTCGATACAGTCCATCCTCCATTTTTATTTATTAGCATTTAATTTATTAGCTTAGTTTCCTTGCAGAGCTGCGATGGGTCGAGATGACGGTGATTTAAAGAACGCCGCTCCTCTACTTCAAACAGATCATTACAGTTCAAATATTTAATTTTCCCCATTTCAAACAGGAAGTGGCACACACACATCCCTTAAATGCTTCAATCACTCAGTTACCCTCCTTCATAATGTTCATTAATGTCCTCTAACACAGACTTCTCCGGCTTACCTGTAAAACAGAAACGTCTCCGTCTGCTGATTTTTTTTTTTTTTGCTTTGCTGTGACAGTCCGGCTGCGTGGCTGCTGTACCTGCAAGAACCTGCCTTCTAAATATAGTAAATAGTGTTCAGTTTGTGTGCACAACAGTTCAGACTCAGTTAAAGCTTCAGACATTCATAGAAAATAAGACAGATTTCAGTTAACGGCTTGTCAGTCTGAATCCTGAAGGACGCCAATCCCAACAGGAGCCAGGAGGTCAGAACGTACCGGAACATCAAGTACATACAGCACGCCTCAACACACACACACACACACACACACAACCTGCATATCCCAGTATACAGCGCTGTACATCGTCAGCAGGGATGAAATCAAAGGAACAGCTGAAACATGAAAAATACACAGAGACATAATGTAATGTTACACAAATAGATGTACAGAACTCACTCACACACACTGACATTTTACTCTCCTCTCTGTAGCGCCGCATCCTCTCACTGGCAGCGTTATGTGTCGGACTTCAGAAAGTCACAGCTCCCAGCCACAAAAAAAAAAAAAAAAAGAAACAGTCTGACATGTTAGTAGAAACAGAAAGTGCTGTTTGTACGCTGCAGTTTTAAATGAACAATAAATGATGTTAGTGAGAGTCAGAGACGCAGAGCTGGTGGCTTTAGCTTCATATATTTTAATTTTCAGGATAATCAGAGCGTTTTTAAACATTAAAAAGGGAAAGAGGAAGCTGATAAAAACACAAATTAAATAAGAAACCTCCAGGAAAAATATTCTAAAGCGCTGGATTTCAGACAAAGCATCCTTCGACAGGATATGGATTGACCATTTCTTGACTATATTAATGTAAACATCTCTGCTATACTGACAAGAGCATTTGTTTTCTTTCTTAACTCCCATTGTATTGTACTTTAATCTATATTGTGTAATGTACCTGTCACATTTACCTGAAATGATATCCCTGTTTGTGGTTTTTCTGTTGTTGTTGTTGTTTTATTAGTTTGTCTGATCCTGATCTGATCTTTTGTATGTCTGCTTATTAAAATCAATAATAAAAAAGAAAAAGACAAACCTATATTGTGAAATGGCAACTTGAAAATGAAGATTAAAGATTAAAATCCTGCAATGGACCCAAAAAAAGAGAGATTCAATTAGCCTGATGAACGCTGAGGACCATAATGTTAATACATTTTGGTGCTTTTCACAGTCAGTTTATGATCTGAAGCACCTGCAAGAACGCAGAGAAAAGATATAAAGTTATCTTGTTGCATGTATCCTAATGTGGTGATGCAGTAAATGTTTATTTTTTAATCCGCAATAAACAATTTGGCCCCTTGTGGACAGCGGAAACAAGTTTTAAAGACAATATTCATCACTTTTTAAGTTGATATGTTGCTTTTATTTCCACATCCAGCAGTTTACGGAGCAACACTATCATTCATGTGGAGTCGTGCATCTCTTTTAGCTTCTGTTTCTGCTCTCTACCAACTCCTGAGGGGAATATCTGGCTCTTTAGCTGCTAAATGCTACCAGCTAGTCTACAGATAACTGTGTCTGTTAACCAAAGCGACTCTATGAGAACCAGAACAGTAAAAGTTGCAGCCAGACAGATAAACAATGAGCTGAAACTCTACTATAAAGCTGCAGAGTCGCTGATAATCCTCATTACACAGATTATTTAATATGCTGTTATGCTATAAATATCAATTATAACCTCTTTAAGATTCATTTCTCAGCAGATAAACGCGATTTATCTGATGTGGAGGCTGTTCTCTTGTTCTGATGACATTCATGATATCAGTCGACGAGATGGCTGATTGAAGGACGTCCCACGCAGCTCACGTTTTAAAATTAGCCTCGTCTTCTTTCCGGTCTCGTTTCCACCGCCGGTCTTTAGGACAGCACACACCGCCGGGGAGCACGAGGGCCGCGGTTCTTCTTTTGCTCTCTCTCTCTCTCTCTCTCTCTCTCTGCCAGGGGCCGGTGTTGTGCTGACAGCCGGGGACGCTGACATGAAGCTAAGATGATCGCTCCTGTAGAAATATTTACTATACACAAGCACAACACGCACAAACGCCTCCCCCCGCACAGACACAGCCACACACACATGCTGAACAATATCCCCAAACACACACACACACACACACACATACTGTATACAAGAAACACAAGCGTGTTAACGTGGCCTTTTAGAAGAGAGTGGTGAAGTTTCTGTTAGATCTGTATATGTTTGTGTGTCATTCTTCACAGATGATCACAAAGAAGAGAAACACTGTGAAGGACATGGAAACTCTCCTGGTTGAATCATCACTACGAACTGCAGACTGTATTTAAAGATGGACGACACGTCTCCGCTTCCTGCAGCCAATATATCTCATTTTTCCATTTTACAATCCCTTTTTATATCATTAAATAACTCATTAAAAACAAACTCATCAGAAAAATGAGCACATCAGCGTGATGAGAGCTACCTAAAATAACAGAAACCATCTTTGGGAAACAATTTATTTGACGTTGTACTTTGAGTTTTTAGTTCAGCTGACGTCCAATCAGCTAACATGGAGGGGGCGGGACTAAACAATAGCAGAAAAAAATGTACGTAATGTAGCTTTACAAATTATCAAAAGCTGTTTTAGGAATAATATCCAACTGAAGCCGCCTTTAGACTGTGAGAGTCTCCTTACTCTGCACCCATCTCCTGTGGAGTACCACAAGGCTCCATATTGGGCCCTATTTTGTTTTCCCTGTATATCTTTTAGGGTCTATTTTCGGAATATATAATCAATAATATTAATATGGAGGGGGTGGGACCTATACTGCAGCTAGCCACCAGGGGGGCGATCAATGATATTTTGGCTTCATTTTTGGGCAGCTGTCATGTCGTCCATCTTTATTTACCATCTACGGCACAAATAATGAAAACTCTGCATCATTGAATAAAGTTTTTTTTTTCAGGTGTTTGATTGACAGCAGCTGGCAGGTTACCGGTGTTACAATGACAACAGGGACGACGTAAACAAACTGCTGTAGCTACAAGTCATGCACAGAAAGCGTGTTGAAAGCTAATGAGCTATCTAGCCGCTAACTGACATTAGCCTCCCTTCTGGAGAACACAAGACAAGTGATTTACAGAGCAGATATGTTGCTGTAGGAGACAAAAAAGACAGTTTTAGAGTTGGTCTAGCTGCTAGCTGACGTTAGCGGTGCATTTTTACCCAGTGACAGTTTGTTTGGTGGCTCATTCAACGAGCTAAGCTGCAGGACGAGACGTGCGTTCATATCTGTAAGTTAGATAAGAAGGAGACTTTAGCAGGAAAAGCTAACGTGAGTTGTCGTTCAGAGTCTTGTGTCGTGTGGCAGGATGCAATCAGGCTCAGTGTGACCACCTGCTCGGACGTTATCGCTTTCTGCTGTGCAGAAATAAAGACTCCAGCTATGTAAGAGGATGATGCAGCGGTATTTAATTGAAATAAGGAGCCATCATGAAAGCAAATAATTTAAAATATAAATGTCTCCCTTCTGGAGAACACAGGACAAGTGATTTACAGAGCAGATATGTTGCTGTAGGAGACAAAAAAAGGCAGTTCAGGAGTTCAAAAAGTGACTAAAAACGATAAAAATCGATAATCAGAATAGTAGGCGATTGATTTTCTTTGAGTCAACTCTTCGACCAGTCTAGCTGCTAGCTGACGTTAGCGGTGCAAGTTTGTTTTGTGGCTCTTTCTACAAGCCAAACTGCAGGACAAAGCATGCATTCATGTCTGTAAGTTAGATAGGAAGGAGACTTTAGCAGGAAAAGCTAACGTGGGTTCTTGTGTCGTGTGGCAGGATGCAATCAGGCTCAGTGTGACCGTCTGCTCGGACGTTATCGCTTTCTGCTGTATAGAAATAGACTCCAGCTATGTAAGAGGATGATGCAGCGGTATTTACTTGAAATAATGTAAAACTAGGAGCCATCATGAAAGCAAATAATTGAAAATATAAATGTCGCCCCTCTGGAGAACACAGGACAAGTGATTTACAGAGCAGATATGTTGCTATAGGAGACAAAAAAGGCAGTTCAGGAGTTGGTCTAGCCACTAAGTGACGTTAGCGTTGCATTTTTACCCCGTGAAAGTTTGTTTGGTGGCTCGTTCAACAAGCTAAGCTGCAGGACAAAGCATGCATTCATGTCTGTAAGTTAGATAGGAAGGAGACTTTAGCAGGAAAAGCTAACGTGGGTTCTTGTGTCGTGTGGCAGGATGCAATCAGGCTCAGTGTGACCATCTGCTCTGACTGCTGTATAGAAATAGAGACTCCAGCTACGTCAGAGGATGATGGAACGGTATTTAATTGAAATAATGTAAAACTAGGAGCCATCATGAAAGCAAATAATTCAAAATATAAGCAGATATGTTGCTGTAGGAGACAAAAAAAGGCAGTTTTAGAGTTCAAAAAGTGACTCAAAACGATAAAAATCGATGATCAGAATAGAAGGTGATTCATTTGCTTTGAGTCAGCTGTTCGACCGGTCGTTGCAGCTCCGCATGACGACACAGTTTATAGTCCGGACTAGTTCATAGTGGTGATCCAACATTTGTGTTTCCTCACCTGTAGTATCAGTCAGCGCAGGAGTAGTTTGTTTACACACACTCGGTAAACTGTGTGTCAGAAGTGTCTCTGTTCTTCTATTCAAAGTGTCTCAATTTGTGTGTTAACATGTCTGCATCTGCTGTGTGTGTGTGTGTGTGTGTGTCCAAGTGTGTGTACACGTGGCCTATGTGTGTGTGTGTGTGTGTCTGTTCACACTCGTCCCTATATGCTTCACTGCTGTGTGTGTGTGCGTGTTTACACTTGGATGAGCCTTCTGTTCGGCGTGCAGTCGCTCTCAGTGAGCTGGGTTTTTAGGTCGCAGTGTTCTTTCTGCCGCAGCCACACACACACACACACACACACACACACACACACACACACACACACACACACGTCAGATGAAGATGTTGGGCGCTATTAGATTAGTCGCCGGGCTGCCGAGTTTGGGTGGGTGGGGGGGCGTTTTGTGTGTGTGTGTGTGTGTGTGTGTGTGTGCATGTATGTGTGTGTGTGTGTGTGTTTAGGGGGTCCCAGAGGTCTTGTCATGCATACGGGCACAGAGCCAAACTGAGAGGCTGTGTGTGTGTGTGTGTGCATGTTTGTGTGATGCTGGAGGGTTTAAAGCCTCCACTGCTGTGTAACATGTCGACTCTTTTTAGTAATGTCATCCAACACACACACACACACACACACACACACACACACACACACGCAGCTCCATGAGATAACAGACAGACACACACACTCAGTAAGTGAAACAATAAGCAGCGAAGACGCTCTGATTCGATGTGACAGCAGCAGCGTACAGTCTCGGATGCATCGAGGCTACAGCCACGTGTATTAGATACATTACGGTTATCGAGTTCATACTCGTCATCCTTTACCCTATATTACAGTCTGTTTAGCCACATGGATCTCTGATGTTACAGTCTGCACATTTAGTGATGTAACCGGCTCCGCGGCGGCCATGTTGGAGGTTTAGGAGCAGCAGCTGGTTGTGTTTATGCTCATCTCTGACTGGGAACGGATGATCTTACCTCTGATCCATCCGACTGACTGGTTTCACTCCGGTAAAGCTGAGCCGGGTGTGACGATCCTGTCGTGGGTGTGTGACATGGACAGCTTATCTGCTGACCCACGTCATGTAGAGCAGATAGAGAATACTGTCTGTTACACTGTCTGATATGGTTGTAGGTGTGAGTAGTGGCATCTCGCTCTCAGGTAAATCTGTGAGGTATCTAAAGGAGCTCCTGTAGAACCAGTTATAGTTCTCAAATGCCATTAAGATGAAGGTTAAGCTCTGTTCTGCAGCTGCTCTGATGACAAACTCTCAGAAAGTTAAAGCTTCTGCTGCATGAAATCAATTTTAGCATTCATAAATTTCCACTAAGTCCTCGATTGAATTCAACAAAGCGTTTCCTGGTCAAAGTCCCGCTTTAACGGTGTCATGTGTTTCAGATTGTTATGCATTTCTTCTGATCGCAATGACAGAAAATCAGGAGTTTGATGATTGAAAGTAACTCCTGCGACTCCAAAACAGCACCTTCACCATCCAGACCGTGGAGGTCATGATTCATTTCAGACTAAAGTTTTAAGACTGGAGATCTTCCAGAGAAAGTTTTGTCCGGCAAAAAAGTTGAACCGGGCTCGACTTTAATCATACACACATATTCCTGGTGGATTACGTTGTGTTTCTGTAGTTTATCTCACGATTGGCGAAAGATAAAACAGCCGCCACCACGATAACTTTCCATATAATTAAGTTATTTCCTTATAAACTGCTTAGCGGTGTTTTGGCGCCTGATAAGCCTTTAAACGCCTACTTAATCTGTAGCTCCAATTAAACTTCCTGGATCGAATTTCATCGTGTCACCAGCACCAACGCAGCCCCCCTGTGCATTGTCTGAACAGCCAACAGCCAAGCTAGCGGCTCTGTGAGGCTAACGAGAGCATGCTAAACTCACACTGACAGTTCAAACATGATGATGTTTATCATGTTCATAATCTTGGGTTAGTGTCATAGCCTGTATATAAAGCTGGACGTGGCGAGGTGTGACGCCACTTGTTGGTTTTACTGGCGCCAAGAGCTTCTGAATAAGGAGTGCAGGGTGTTGCCTTTCACGCTCTGGAAACACGCCCCGCTAAGCTAACACTAGCTTACTGGAAAACACTGAGCAGTCAAGTGACATTAAACTTTAAATATCACAAAAGGAGAGCAGCAGGTGAGCCAACTGTCAATCACAGCCGTCACAAAGCTACTGCAAGTCTTCAAATCTTATTAAAGGAGGAATAATTCCCCAAAAATGACCACTAGCACACTTATTAGAGCGTTTGAATCTAGTGATTGAGACCAGAATGACTCATTGAAAACAACGATTGACTCAGTATTTCTTGAGAAAAGTGGAATGGGAGTCAGTTGGGAGCAGCTAGCAAGGTGCTTCAGCCTGGAGACAGGGTAGCTGCTAGTTGGTTAGCGTGTTAGCATGCTGACATTTGCTGACTGGCACCAAACAAAGTACAGCTGAGGCTGATGGGAATGTTTTTTTTTATCATCAGCACACTTATTAGAGCGCCTGAATCTAGTGATTGAGACCAGAATGACTTAGTATTTCTAGAGAAAAGCTGAATGGGAGTCAGTCGGGAGCAGCTAGCAAGGTGCTGGTTGGTTAGCATGTTAGCATGCCAACATTTGCTGACTGGCACCAAACAGTAGTCTGTAAAAGTACAGCTGAGGCTGATGGGAATGTTTTTTAGTTTGTTAATTAGACTGAATCATGATGTATGTAAACTGGCAGGAATTTCATTGGTCCAAATGATGTTTTTGGTGTTGCTATTTCTGTGCAAATGTGTGGAAATAACAGATTTAATTTGTAATATTTTAACTGTCACTCATATAACGAGGGCACGCACTGTTTAAAAAACCAAAATGGAAATCTTGTTTTTCTGTTTGTGTGACACATAATCATCCTCATTATTGTTCTAGTCAAAAGTGAACATGTCACCAAAACACTACGATGTATTCATGTATACACACACACACACACACATACATTTATTTAGAGATACAGATGAATGAGGCGGTATAGTATGGTTGACTTGGCTCAGCACAAATGTATGTATGTAAGTGTGTGTGTGTGTGTGTGTGTGTGTGTGAGGATGTGTTGCCAACCCTAGTTACCAAATTGACCTTAATCAAAGGACACAGGAGCAGTGGGCCGCTATAATACAGACAAATCTGGAGGGTGGGAGAGAATGGACACACGCACAGCGATCACTCTCACACACACACACACACACACACACACACACACACACACACACACAGCTGAGTATTAGCCAGCGGGAGTGTTTGAGAGGAAGAGCAAAAGAACATTTGTCCGGTCAGTTGGTGTCTGACTCCTCAGAGTCCAAACAGGACACAGCATGCCAGAGTGTGAGAGTGTGTGTGTGTGTGTGTGTGTGTGTGTGTGTGGCGTGAGATGAATGATGCTCATCCCCTTTTATCATTTTAATACAATCAAAATATCTAAAATAAAATCCAGTTTATTCGTGCAGCTCAGACGGCATCACGAACTGCTGAAGAAGAAAACTCAAAACTCAATAAATCACACACACACATAAAGGGAAAATGTCTTTTTGTAGCGCCATTGCCTTCGAAAATGTGTTTTTTTTTTTTTTAAATGTTCACTGTTGGTAAAATACGTGATACGAGCGACGGTCTCAGTCACGCTACTCCAGCCTCTAATGCAATAACCAACCCCTCCCTTCAGCCGCAAAACGCTCTTGTCAGATCAACCTAAACATAAGTTATCTCAGGCATTTGAACAACAAACGCTTCTGGTTGTTTTCGCGTGTTTACACAGATCACAAATTTTAATGACCGCAGCCCCGAGAACAGATTAACGACGAAGCGCTCGTGCAACCAGCTACGAGTTACCGTAGCGCTGCTCTGAATGTCAGAGGAGCCTGACGCTGCTTTGACCGCCACCGGAAGCGTATTTACGCTCCTCTGAGGTAGTTTCTGTGTCTGTACCTGTGGTGTCCGTCCTCCCGAGTGAACCCAAAGGCGAACTATAGTTCTGCCATCTTGTGGTCGTAGTAATTGTGACCCGGAGCGGCGCTGCGGTTCAGATGACATGTATGTATGTGGACAGATTTCATCATCCAGAGGTGGAGGAGGGTTGGATGGAGGCTTTAATCCAACAGAGTTTCCTGTTTCCAGTGTAGCTTAAAAGCAAAACTACAATCGTCCCCCTAACCTGAACCGTGTGGTTATTATTGTAGCCATGACGACGAAGGTGGCCTTACTTTAAGGAAGTAGTAGGAGATGATTTTGTTGTGTTGTTAACTGCTGATGGAGACGCCGGATTAGAAAACGCTCCTTTGAGTTGGTTGTTTAATTTGGAGGATTTATTGCACCTGTGTGTGTGTGTGTGTGTGGTGCAGGTATTCCTGACGTTGTGGGGACATAAATCTGTTCACACAGTCATGTTGTGGGGACTCAAAAAGCGAATTCCCTTAACGTAAAATCAAAAATTTTAGGGTGATTACTTGGTTTAAAGTTAAGGTTAGTTTAACGTTATGTTTAGGTTAGGGTAAGTTTCAAGGAAATGAATGTAGTGTCCTCTGAAGTGATGTGAACACGTCTGTGTGTGTGTGCGTCAGTATAGAGCTGTAGTCATGTTGTAGATCATAGTTAAAGTTAACATTTTTGCTACAGCACAGTTTTAGGTTGCTAATATTACCGGTTAAAACTCAGCCAGCTGCTTCCTCTTTATCCTTTTAATAATAAAATACCTTTTAAAGTTCATCACTGATGAGACAACAAAAGAAAACTCGTCCTCTGATACGTCTCATCCAGCAGGTGCAAAACATCACACAACCATCGTGGCTCGTTCTGTAACATCACGTCTAAAATAATAATAAAATCCATCACTTCAGCACACAGATGAAGGCAGCCATGTTGCATGCTCTTAATTTGAAATGTACTTTTGATGCTAATCCCAGTCTTAACAAAAAAATACTGGATATAAAATGACAAATATTCACAATAGTTGTAGAATTATTATAGTATTATAGTATAGAGCTTGACCTATTGACCTCTCCCCCTTTTTTTAACAGATCTGTGAGACTTTCTAAGTAAATGTTAAATATTCTCAAAGAGTCTTAATCTCCTTTATAAAGTCATGTGATCACACAGGAGGACATGGAGGTCTTTATACTCCTCAACAACAAAAAAGTTCTTCATGTTGGCAGCTGTTTCGTCTTCTGTCTCACGTTCGAACAACTCTTGTTGTCAGGTAGACAACGCCTGCCTCCTTCCCCTCCCCTCCCCCCTCTCTCTCTCCACTCTGCCCTGGCTGTGACCCAACAACCCTCTGACCTCAGCTAAACCCGCCAGGTAAATCCTTAGCTGTGGAGGTCAAGGAGGTAACGCAGCGCTGCGCCTCTGAACAGTTGGTCCCGCCGCTGCAGCTGCACCAACACCAACACCAACACCATCATCATCATCATGAATAAGTCAGGTACTGTACCGCCTGGCGCCGATCGAAAGGCCCCAGCAGCGGCGTCGCAAATGTTCACGCTGCGATGCATAATTCACTGCGTCCATAATCTATATTTCAGAGGAGAGGGTATGGTGCTTCACACACAGCCGTTTAACTTTCTTTTACAAGAAACAGCAGAGAAATTCACACACATGCAGCTGAATGTAGAGATTTAGTGATTAGTAGCATCTTTATTAAGAGCCGTAGCGCTAATCTGACTCTTAGTGATCACTTATTATGCACTTTTTTTTACAACTAATTATAACAAAGTTCAGGAACTTCAGGAAATCCAAACACCTGCGTCTCATTAATTCAATCATCTGTGCGTACCTCTAAAGCCGCATCCGTCCCCTCCCCTCCGTCCCCTCCCTCTCCCGTTCGTCTCAGTTCTCATGTCCCGTCCCCCCCCGCCACCAACCCCTTTTCCTCATCTCTCCCTTCTCATTGGGCGGCTGAGTGCTTATCAATCACTGATGGTCCTGGGTTCGAACACAATCCGTCCCGGGTCCTTTCTGTGCAGAGTTTGGGTGGGTTTCCGCTGGGTACTCCGGTTTCCTCCCACCACCAAGACATGTTAGGGTTAATACTTCTTGTCCTATGTTAGGAACCACAGGGGGATGACGAAGCAGAAAGCTAATTGAGACATGCCCCCCCCACCCACCCACCCTGAGTCTCGACCCCCGGGTTACTAGATGCTCCAGCCTCGTCAATCATCCACACGTTCATCGACCCTCTTCATCCTTCCCCTCGACCCCATCGATCAGAGCCCCTCGACTTTGGAACAACCTGCCCGAGGAGATAAGGCTTGCAGATTCAGTAACTTCTTTTAAATCACTTCTTAAAATGCATTTCTACAGACTGGCTTTTATGTGATGTTGTCTTTTAATCATCTTTTAATCATCTGTGTTTTAAACCTTTTATGACTTGCCATCTGTATTTTAAACTTTTATAATTTCTTGATTGACCTTTTGATTGTTTTTTGTTTTATGTCTTAGTTTTGCTTTTCTGCTGTTGCTGTCAAAGCACTTTGTAAACTTTGTTTTTAAAAGGTGCTATATAAATAAAGATTATTATTATTATTATCATCCTGCTGCACATGACCTGAACCAACCTATGGCTCCGCTCCATCTTCCTACCCCTTCGTCCTTCTCCTCGACCACCATCGAGCCCTCCTCACAAGATCCAAATCGCGTGGTCTGAGTTAGTGAATTGATTAATCATCTCATGTTGTTCAGCCGCTACAGAATTAATCTGTGCAGCGTCTGCAAAGAGCATTTCCCCTCCAGGCATGTTTTAATACATAAAAGCAAATGATTTGTGTCAGGATATGATATGAATGACTTCCAGACTCCTTGCACTGGAGGGACTCGAGTTTACACACATCGCACGCTGGACCACGATTGGCTCCAGACTAGTTGTGATGTCACAAATCCTGTTTCGGTGAAAGACAGAGAAACTTTCCTCCTTCAGCTGCACAGAGAAGAAAAAAAACACATTCTTCAAACCCACAGACGCCAAATATGACAGATTAATTTCAGTTAGATGTGTATAAAACAATACATGTGACATGTAGAATATTATAATTTGATTTAACGGCGCGGCAGTGCTGCCTATTGTCACGCAAAGTCAAGTAATCCTATGTTTTTCATGTTGTCTCCCAGCAGCGTGGGCAGAAATCACAGTGTGTGTGGGGGCGGGCTCAGAGGAAATCAGGTGGGCCCGTCCCGTCCAAGACACGTCGCACTTAATAGGTTCTGAAACGCATACGTTCACCAAAATAGGCCATTACAATTATACATGCCTGGGTGCACCGCTGTTTAATCATAGAAGCCCAATACATCATCAGAGGTAATGTTACAGGCACCGAGATGAACGGTAACGGCATCGCATAGCCTCGCAGCTACATATTCACACACACACACACACACACACACAGCTGACAGACTTAACAGCATCATTAATCAAGTGTATGAATAGAGGCTCACCGGCACCAACATGCTCAGTAATGTTAAAAATGACACTTGAAAATAGCCTGGCACACACACACACACACACACACACACACCACACACATACGACTATACCTAATGAACAATGATATGAAATAACAGGCTACAGTGACGGAGAGTTCAGCCTGTGGCGGCTTGTTATGGGTGACGAGGGCCCGTTGGAGGTGAATCATTTTGGGGAAACGTGTCAGCTGGCCAGCAGGAAGTTTTCAGGTTTCTGCTTCTCTGTGCAGCGGCGTCAGAGGAGCAGCTTATCGGTGTCGAAATTATTCCATTATAGTCTGAAGTTCAGTCTGTATGTCATCATTGATGCTCTGATGCCAGTTTTAGTCTTTCAACAGTAGGAGACGGATCGTTTTAAGGATAGCTGGCTAACAGGAAGTAGGTTTCTGCTCCTCTGTGCAGCAGCGTCAGAGGAGCAGCTGGTAAACAAGAAGCAAGAAACAAGCATTATTTTATTTTTATTGGTTGCATGGTCATATAATTAACACAGTTCCCGTTGACTGCTACTCACTGGATGATCCAGCGAATAGGAAGCCTTCTGATTGGTTGACCCCGAAGCCCACCCACGCAGCTGAGTGGCAAGCTAATGCACCTCTAAGACAGTCACTCATTATACAGTCAGCAAACAGCTTCACCTTTATCCATGATTTATCAGCTCTATTAGCAATTCTGAAAATGTTTTCACACATTACCTCTCAGAGGACGTCCGGCTCTTTTCAGCAACGGCACTTCAAACAAACTGCTCCTCTCTTCTTCGCTGTACGTCTCCGTCAAAAGTGTTGTCACCACCGGAAGACGGTGAACTAAAGGAGACGCTGCACATGACGTACTGAACTACTAAGAGAAACATAGAAGGACTGTATGTTACAGGTACCATACCTGTGTGACTCGAGCTGTTCTCACATCGTCTTTATGTGTTTTTATGACAGTTTTCTGCAGTTTTATTATTAATAATGTTTGTATCTCTGCTCTGTCTTTGGTGTTCTTACGGTTCTGTGTTTCCATCTCTGTTCTGTCGATAGTGTTTTCCAGTAGAGCGGCTCCGGCTCTCCCTCCTCGCTCCCCCCCTCCCCTCCCCTCCCTCCCTCCCTCCCTGCGTCTTCGCTCGGCTGAACTCTGCCTGAACCTTTGCTTGAACCCTGGATGAACTTAACTAAACTGACCCATTAATCTACTTTGGGTGTAAAGCGGGCTATACGGTGGCGCACGAGGTACACCTCGAGCCAGTTCAGGGTGAGTCAGCAGCGGCAGAAACACCTGCTAATCACCGAGCACGTGCACGTCAGCAGACAACACACACAATAGCAGGAGGGGATTGCATAAGAAGAGGCGGGGGGGAGAGCGGGAGAATTCATTTACTCTGTGATGAGGAAGGAAAACAGTCGACTGAAGCACACAAGAGCTGTTTTTTAAATCTAATGAGTGTCATTCAAATGATTTCTGGCCGAAAAATAAAACTCAGCGATGATCATCAGCTGTTTAAGTTCATCTCTATTCCTTCCTCTTGCAAAATAATAACATCTGAAAGTTCTCATTTGTTTTTAACTATGAGTTAGGAGCATTTTTAGCAAATTACTTCATATTAATAACCACTGAAATCCAATTACAGATAAGCTCGCCGGCAGAAACAGCTACAGAAATGTATGAAATGCAAATTATCACACTATGTACATTTAAGGAGTGAGGCGGGAACTACAGGTGTCGTCTATCGCTCTGCTAAATGTTCTTTAATTTGTTTATTTTCTTGTGCTTTTTTTGCAAAGTTGAATGAACAGCCTGGAGGCAATTAGAGGCTAAAGACTGTGTGTGCTTCCAACCCAGTATCACAGCAGCTCAGTTCAAATCAGATTTATTTATGTAACGCCGAATCATAACAGGAGTTATCTCAGGGCACTTTTCACACAGAGCAGGTCTAGACTGTGCTCTTTAATTTATAGAGACCCAACATGACCCCCCCCCCCCCCCCCCCCCTCTGTGAGTGTGTACTTGGTCACAGTGGCGAGGAAAAACTCCTCTTTAACAGGAAGAAACCTCAAACAGAAGCAGACTCTGGGTGGACGCCATCTGCTTTGACTGATTGGGTTGGGAAAGAGAGGCACAGCAACAACAACAATAACATTAATGATAATAATAATAACAGCAATATGACTTATCATATTAATATCAGGTGTGGTTGACAAGCAGAGCCTTGGAAGCCGTAACTAGAATGAGATTTAAGCTATAGATTCCTGTACATGGACACAAATGGACGACTTTCAAAATAAAATGTTTCAGTTGGTAGTAAGTTTCCTGCCTGCAAACAGAGAAACTGTGTTGTTTTTAGTCTTTGTTTGAATTTTATCACTGTGATGTGCGGATTGCAGTTAAATCTGTGGGCGAGTGAAATAATGCATCATTCAAGAGGAAAACGTTAATAATAATATGAATATTATTAGTAGACGATAACGCCGTCTGCCATTGTTGTTGTTGTGTTTCTACTGCCACCGTCGCCAAAACAGAAGGAACTTTCAGACTACAATCAGTCTACTTCTATATCCCGCTGACAAATAACAGTGATGTGTGATCGGGTCTCTAAATCAAAGAAAATAATTAGTTTGTTCAGGTGGCGGGTGGATGATTTATGCGTACGAGTGGATGACATCAGAGCCGACTCATCACTCATAGATCCAAATTCTTAAACAAAAAGCCAATATCAAACAATACATTTCTTCAATATGTGACTGTACAAACAAAAAAAAAGCTGTTAAAACATATAACAACTTCATAGATATTTATTTAACTTTTAACTCTCTTATCTTTGTCTTTATTATTAACCTTTAGTCCTTCTGGTGAATACATTTATGATTGTCTTCAAGTTGTTTCCACAAAGTGTTGTTAACGTCTTACTGTTGTTGTGTACGTTTGTAGTTCTGTGTGTTGGTTTAGTTGGGTTTTTGTCCCGTCTCCATGTTTCGTCTTGTCATTTCCTGTTTTATTTTGAAAAGTAAATCCTCTCGTTTCAGGTGGCTTGCCCTTCCTCATGTGTCTGTTTGATTACCCCGAGTGAGTCCACCTTGTTCCCCGTTCCCTCGCCAGTTTTGTCTGCGTATTTAAGTCTTGGTTTTCTTTTCTGTCCTCGTCGGTTCGTTGTTTTTTCGTCCTCGTCCATGTTCGTGTGTTATAGATCACGTTCAGGTTCTTCTTGCCTCCAGCAAAAAAAAAAAAAGGTTTTTTTTTGTTCTACATCTCATCTCTGCCACCTCGCCTCGTTGACAGCATTCATGTTTAATAATGTTAATAATATGTACCGTATTGGCCCGAATATAAGATGGTGTTTTTTGCATTGAAATAAGACTGAAAAAGTGGGGGTCGTCTTACATTCGGGGTCTAGACATTATACCCATTCACAACGCTAGATGGCGAAAGATATCTTAAAAGGCCAAAGCAAACCCCTGTCACGAAGAAGAAAAATAAAAATAGCGGTAAGAAAGAAAAGAGAAGAAAATAAGAGAAGAGATGACAGAAAATGGAGAAACGTAGCGACAATCTGGAGAAAAGTGGGTCGAAGATCGGCCAGGTTAACCGGCAGCTGAGGAGACGTTATGATGCAAACTTCAAGATGACGGTGATAAACGAGGCGGAGTCTTCAAACGATTGCAAAGCGGTCTGTGAAATATGGTGTCAGAGTGTAATGTGCGGAGATGGAGAGCTCAAAAAGATCGCCTAAAAATGCAAAATAACATGCTTTTTCTCTCGAATATATTGTTATAATTTCAAACTTGAGTCTTGAAAATGAGGGGGTCGTCTTATAATCAGGGTCGTCTTATATTCGGGCCAATACGGTAATAGCTCAGTCAATAGTCGTGCAGACCAGGAAGTGTATTCCTCACTCTTATCCTCAACACAAAAGTGTCTTTGATAACTCAACAGTATGATAAATTAATGTTATGCCATCTGTTTAATTATTTCACCTGCAATTTGGAGAAATAAAGTTTTTGTTCTTGATAGCAGAATACTAAGGAAGAGCACTGTATTGTGGGCAGATGTGACACGTTCGACTACTCTTCCAGGTTAGAAATGCAACAATATCTGCTAAGAAAAGGTGTTTTAAACAAGGCGAAGTTGCTCATTTCATTCTACGTCTCCGAGAATACGTGGCCGAGGATATTTAACATGAAATCATCAGAGTCTTCCTCAATTAATGTTGAGCCACGTCATCCAGTAAATCACTCCAACACTGTGTGTGTGTGTAATCCCTGAACTCGTCACTGTCATATAAGCCCTATTTCATCGAACTGGACTTTACGTTACTGTACACGTTGCATTCAACCTCCACTGTTAGATAATTTAATTATTTACGCACATGTCACACTTCATTTCTTCATCCATGACACAGTCCACCGTGTTTCCTTCGTACAGTCAATATTTCATTTAAAGTTTTATGTCCCATTTCAAAACGGTTCCATTTTGTAAAGAGATTTTAAATTATTAATGTAACTTTAATATTAATTATTGTTAATTTTACCTTACTTTAGCCAATTTGTTTTCTTCTGTGTTGTGTTTTTTTGGGGGGGAGCCAACACCAAGACATCCTGTATGTGCTTGAATTGGCTAATTAAACAGATTCTGATTGAATGTGATGCCTGCAACAAAACCCCAAAACCAAGAATCATAAAGACGTCTGTCGTGGATTTCCAAGGAGGGTCGAATCGAGGGGCTTCGGGGGCTTCTTCAGTTCCAACTGACTGGTGGAGAGTCCTGCTTATTTAACCTCTGTGAGGACGTTATCAAGGTCATTGATACCACTTGGTTTGTTAACGCTCCTGGCTGTTGTAACGACAGTTGTCGGAGTCATACGAGGCCACGTGTGAGTGGTTGTTAAATCTCCTGGGAAAGTGATGAAAGGGCAGCGTTGTATGTGGCGTCAGAGCCCTCCCCCCCCTCATCTGTTGAAGGATAGTTTCTCTATTAATAGTAGATAGTTGTATTAATAGAGAAACCATGTGTTGCAGTCATGGCCCATCGTTTGTTCTGCACCGAGTGAAGAATAAACCTCACAGACGGACATTCAGATCACACAGATCTCCTAAAATCTCATAGCACAGGTTGCCAAATACACTCAGTGAGCACAGCTTTTGGTTTTGGTCGCTGTAGAAGGCACGATGGCACCAAATTTGGCAACCTAACCGCGATGATGGGACCTCAGGAAGCGTTTAACTCCCCCCTAAAACCACAAACTGAGGTTTTCACATTTCTTGTTTGTTTGCTGGTTAAACGAACTAGATACAAAATGTTAATTAGTGAGTTTTAGAGCTGTTGGTAGGTGTATTTTTTCACTTTGGGTAGATCCAAGCTAGCTGTTTCCTCCTGCTTCCAGTCTTTATGCTAAGCTAAGTCCATCCAGTAAAAGAAAATTAATTACCAACTATTTTAGTAATCAAATAATTAGTCATTTCTTAAGTAAAAATGCCAAATATCTGCCAGTCCAGCTTCTCAAACGAGAGGATTTGATGCTTTTAGATGCTTTTTAGTAAACTGAATGTTTTATTTTTTGACTGATTGTTGGACAAAATAAGACATTTGAAGATTTTAACAGGCGATTTTCAAATTTTTTTTGACATTTTATAAGCAAAATGATTAATCAGTTAATGGAGGAAATATTCAGCAGATTAATGGATAATGAAAATAACCATTAGTTGCAGCTCTGAAGCTAAGCTAACAAGGTCCTGACTGTACTGACTGTACAGACGTGAGATGGATGTCAGCTGCACATCTGACTCTCACGTCTGCCGAAACACTGAACTATTCCTTTAATGCCGTGTTTTGGCAGCACAGACTGTGACTCTGGTTTAAGATTAACGCTGCAGCAGGTTTCACTGCATGCTGCCACATCTTAAAGTAGTCTTAAAACACACACACACACACATGCAAACATTAAAATACAGATGCACTCACGCTAACCTGGCATCATCTACCACACACACACACACAACCTCACAATGCTGATTTCATCACTGTTTTGCTAATGTAGGTCAGTGTGTGAGCATCCCAAACACACCAGAGGGAAAGAGAGGGAGTGGGGGAGGAGGAGGAGGGAGGGAGGGAGGGGTGGGGGAGGGAGGATGGGAGGGCGAGGAGAGGAAAGAAAACATCCCAGAATGAATCAACCAAATGTTTTGATTTGAAACGGACGCTCCGTTGTCTCTCTGCCTCGTGGCAACGCGGGAGCTCTGTCGCTGTGCCAACCAGGCCTGCCTTCCTCCTTCTCCTCCTCCTCCTCCTCCTCCTCCTCATTCTCTCAGTGACAAGTGTGTACATTTTTTTTCTTTCACTGTTGTGTGTGGGAAAAGCCTTGGAGGGGTGAGGGGGGGGGGGGTGTGCTGCATGTATGAGTGTATGTGTAGCTTTGGTATGGGAGGGAGGAGCGAGTTGGGTGGGGGGTTTTTTATTCTAACACCCAGTGCTATTAATAGCTGTAAACTCTGAGTGACCCCGAAGCTGCCGGCGAGTCAGCCTGATTTAGTTTGGCGTCTCTTGGTGCAAGGGCTCGGGCTGTAATAATATCGCAAACATGGAGGACCAGGACCCATCTCCTCCCCTGCACTGTACTCTCCAGAGGGAGTTACCACGGAACAGTGCGGCCGCCTCGCTCTTAACGTGCTTTGACAGGAAGTAAGTTCCTGTCCGCCCGTCCTCATTCCTCCACTGAGACTCCCCTCCTCCTATTTTGTGCCGGATCACGTCATGCCCGATAAGCGAATATGAAACCGTTCGCCGACGATGCTGTCATATCTGTCACAATCTGTTTAAAACTGGGCGGATGACAGACGGGCGTAGATACCTGAAAAGAAAAAAAAAAAAAAAGAATACCAGTCCGGAGGTCTTTGTCAAATATCCAGCGAGGACGCTTTCTGTATATCCTGGAAGATCCAGACGACAATTGCGGCTACGACCGCACGACCTTCAAACTCAGAGATGACAGAGGTCAACCAGAGACCCGACACGGAGGTCAAAGACATGGCCGTGGAGTTCGGGAGGCAGCTCATGCTTGAAAAACAGCGTCAGTGATCCCTCATACTGACAGACAGACTGTCAGATCTCATCATAGTTTTCCAAAAACTATCGATGAATTACTTGACATCGCTTCCCTCGAAGAAAACCAACAAAGCATCTGAATCTTTAGAACAATACTTCTAAAGTTTGATAAATGTTGGATAAATGTTTATTTAAAAGTTGATCTGAACTCTCGGAAAGTTACATTAAAGTGATACGCCGCCCCAAAAATGAGCTTCAAACACTCATCTCTTGCAGGCTATGAGATGTTTGTAGTTTCTGTCGAGGCTGTGGTGAAAAAAAATGAGGTTTTATGAATGAAATCCTGAAGTTTTTAAGGAATAAGGTCAGTAGAAGGTAGTAAAATATGGAAGAGTCCATCACATCACATCATCTGGCAACAGAAGAAGGTTGAATGATAACTGAGTTGGTCTTGTGAGGGTTTGAAATACCGTGAATGGATAAAATTACATCATAGCCATTAAATTTGGGTTTCATTATATAGGATGAGGGACTTGGCTGACATGAGGCGTCCATGTTTGTTTGGTTTTCAGGCACTCCCATATTAAGTGCTTTCAGAAAACGTTTCCCAGTTGTACACTACACACCCTAAATCACATTTCATTGGATAATTCATGTAACCGCCTCAAGATGTAATGAGGTAATTGTGAGGTGACATGTTGATATCCCTCCACTGGCTCCCAGTTGCGGCCCGCATCAAATTCAAAACCCTGACAGTCGCTTATAAAACAGCAACTAAAACATCTCCTGCCTACCTGAACTCCATCATTCAGGTCTACACTCCCTCCCGCCCACTACGCTCTGCCAATGAAAGGCACTTGGTACCACAACAGGGCCGGGAACCGGTTACCAAACTCTGCAGAATCCATCTCAATCTATAAGAAAAGACTAAAAACCAGTTCTTTCACCAATACCTCTGCACTTAATGGACTGTAGGAAGAGAAAAAACAAGACAAACATGCTTCTATGCACTCTAATCATCACCTTGTTGTACTTCCTGTTGGCATCGACGGCCTATTGGGCCCAAACTGAAGCTTTATGGCTCTAACTGGTGTTGTTGTCTCCTGACTTGATCCCTGCTTATGCTGTATCAGCTCTCATACGTACGTCGCTTTGGATAAAACCTTGGAGAGACTTTGTTTGACTCTTTCTTTAAGGATATAATGTTTTTCCATGCAAGCGTGCTCATTTTTTGCAGTGTGCTGTGCATCAGTCGCTGCAGATTAATGTAAAGTTTCATGCAGTTTATTTGCATTAAACTGAAACTCTTTGCAACCAGGTTGTGTGTGTGCTTAGATACGAGGGGCTTGACATCATCAGACAGCGCCTTGTGTTTGTTTGAGTTAGTTGAGCTAGTTTGAGTTGGTTCATTATGCCCTCAAAACTCAAGAATAACATTTAGTTAGGTGCGGCTTCTCTTTTGTTCAACTGGGTCGATGTGAATGTTAGTAACAAACGATGAGCCCCGTTGAAACTCCAGTATCGGCGTGGCTGTCAGTCACAAACTGCGTACAAGGGTCACGCAGAAGCCATCCACACTTCTGGATATTTATGTTGCACACTCGCTCGAAGCCAAATAAATGAACATAACAGATCTCAGGCGATACATACTTAACACGTATGTAGTTGTGCTGTATGTTTCCTACAAGCTGCCAAAACATATGAAGGCTGGGAGACGTGAACACTTAAAGAACCAGCTGCTCTCACTGGGAACTGTTCCTGTAATCCTGCCAGTGTTAATGCCTGGCTCTATCCATTTAGCTCCACTTACACGTGTAGCCCTCAGTATATATACATACATGCGTGGGTGGCTGTGACATCATTATTTTATACGGCGATATCATTATTTTATAAGCGCATTAATGATTTACTGGTACTACATTGTACACACACATAAAGGAAAGCTTCTCTGGCTTTAAGATATTTGCAGCACAAGCTTTTTTTTTTTATTTCTACATATGCGTTCTTTGAGTCACTCACCTGCTTCTTAGTTGTTGTTTTTTTTAAAATTTCAAGTGGAAAATTGCTCTGCGGACCAAAATGCAGCTCTTAAGTACTTAATCTAGGTGATACTAGAGCTACAGAACGATGTAAAGATCTAATATCTGGACTGCTATATCTGGTATTAACATGTGATCTTTATCTGGATAATAAAAGAAAAAGCTCACATCCATGCAGATGTAAATACACGCAGAAGAATAAGAAGATAAATATCATGAGGGCAGACAATTTTTAAGCAAAACTGATATTTAGAAGTCAAAATAAAATGACGCATCACAATAATTCAGAGCCAAGAACTCCTTTAATGTTCCCGTGATGATAAAAAAAAAAAAAGGAAGGAAATAAACTGATTGAATCAACAGAAAACAAGTAACTCATTAAAATATATCAGGTACCCAGATAGCAAAAATTTCCGTGGCCCGGATCCGGCCCACACCCGACACTTTTGGCACTTACATCCGGGCCCACATGCCGCATGGATTGATAGCGCTTGGGCGGTCCGCCTCCGTTTCCCAGATCTGGGCCACAAACACACCGTATGTCAACCAAGAACAAACCAGACAAACCAGAACTGGCACACATCCTGAATACACACACCTGAAAGCACCGCATCTTTACCAATAAAGGCCCGCATTTAATTTGGGATATTTGGGCCATATTTGTTGTTTTAGCATGTGGGCCATTTAAGACTCACATCCGTTTTATCCGGGCCAGAAGAAGCCACTTCCGTATGCTATCTGGGCACAAACTGTAAATACACAACTATGAGTCATCTTACAAAAAAGGTCACCTGACTTCACCTTTTTCTGCTGTTTCAAACTACCCGTCAGAAGCGAGACGAGGGTCATGTGACTGGCGGGGTAGCAGAGAGCTAGCAGCACTACTAGCTAGCCTCTCCGTTAGCGCTGATTACCCAAGCCCCGCAGGGAATAGCACTGAGTGACGTTTGGTCTCGTTAGTTTGCTTGGAAACGGCTCTAAAGACGAATAACATCGATCACGTTTTCAGTCTCCAGAGAGTAGTTCTGTGTTAGACAGACGACACTGAGCATGTGCAGGAACACGGTTCAGTTTACAGCTTTGCTAGCTTGTCGTGCTACGTGTCACAACCATGGATGTACAAAGAGAACTGGATACAGGAAGAGAAGCAAAATTTGACATAGTGATTACAGTGTCACATGATGCTAAAAGACTTTTTCTCACAGACTTACATTGTGAAAGAGACGTCCGTAAATCAGCGGATACATTTTTTTGAGCATCACAACCTCCATGAAATGACTCGTCTCACTGTCAGAATTTGATCCGTTCAGTCCGATCATATTGCAAAAGCCTCAAAGAGCCGCAAGATTGAATTGTTTTATCTCCACTCAAGTTAGCCGAAGAGCTAATCAGGAAGTAGCCGACTCGGCTGGGTAATTTTATGCACGGAGGTCGAACTTTTTCGGTTTAATGGACCACTGAGCAACTTTCATAGGAATGAACAAACCCTGCCTCAGACGCCACATCCAGTTCTCTTTATACATCCATACCTTCTTACAGTATTTAGCGTTAGCCTAGCTAGCAAGGCTAGCAGCTGCCTCGTGTGAATCTCAACATTGCTTCCTGTTCCTGCGTACTAGAGATTTGATAACAGTGAAGGATGGAGATAATGAGAAGATCAGGTGTATATATATATATATATATATATATATATATATAAAAAGTACAACAGCAGCTCCAGTAAAGCTGCAGCACATGAAAACTGCAGAACTGTAAACATGAACAACATTTCTGTATTAATGTGAGACGTGACGCCTTCATTTTGTCTTTTAAGTTGAGTGTAAAAAAAGGTGCGATGGTCATGTGTGTTGTGTTCATTAATGAGTTCTTCACTGCATTCATTGTTGCATTCAAGTTTGATTTCATAATTATTCTGCTGTCACGACTTTAAATGGTTCAGTTTTGAGGTTTTTCCTTCGTGTCTCTGTGATGGTTTCGTCACCGTTTCACTACAAATCAAGCCCAATGTCCTCATGCTTCCATTTATCAGTCCAGTCACTCTTAAACACACAGTTTTCAACGTCAACCTTGCTTTTTTTTTTCTTTTTTTTTTTTTTGGCTAGTTTCCATACAAGCCATTTAACACAACAACCACCTTGCTAACTGCAGCGACTAGCCGGTAGCTAGATGGTAGATAACAGAGCTGATGTCATGGTGACGAGTCGTTTGGCTCAGGTTGTGGTGTGGTGTAAATTTTGGAGTTTGCTGTGTGGGGTTTATATTTCGTTAATGCGGAGCCGGGGCATTGTTCCGCCTGCGGTTTGGAAAGTGATGCAATTAACCACATGTGTCCAGTGTCGGCAGGTGGGTACAGAAAAGACGGGATGTTTTCTCAGGTGTTACGAGCCCGCTTTGGCTTCACCGTACAGGAAAAAACAAAGCCGAGTGGAAATACAGTTGTCTCACTTGAAAAACTGTCCTTTAATAATAATAATAATAATAATAATGAAAAAAAAAACCTTTTGTGTATTTATACCGTGTCCTGTTCAGACGCACGTTTCAACTATTTCCACTGGCAGGAAGTGTTTGTTTGTTTATTTGCATCTGCGTTTATTGATATTCTGATTGTTCGTTCTTTATTTAATAACCCAGGTTGTGATGAGAAGGTCTTCAAAAGCTACACGAGTTGTTTATTAGTCGATGTGTTTCACAGAAAGTAGACATTATACAGTTTCTACTGACACTCACAAAGACAACAGACAGTTAATGAAGAGAAAAACCTTCCTAATGAATCTATTTTTTAACTAAACTAAGTAAATTTTGGGAGTAATAAATGTTTTCTCCATGTCCCCAGCGTCCGATCTGTAAGTCACGTCTTCAGGGATGTACCCTGAGTCCTCTCCCTTCCTTCAGCGTCTCCTCTCCCTGATGACTAAATCGGATTTAACAGGTGAAATCAATAAGAGATGAGCGCTGCGCTGAGACTTCACCTCCACCCCCAGAAAGCAGCAGTAGGTCCTGAAGTTCAGAGGGAGACGTACTGTCAAGTGAAAGCTGGGGAGGGCAGCATCAGGTTTCTGTCCCCAACACCCCTCCTCATCCCTCCTCATCCTCCTCCTCCTCCTCCTCCTCGGCGGAGAGCTTACGAGAACCAAAGAGTCAGCCAAGTTCATGTTTTGTGAGAGCAGACTCATGATAATCTAACTCTTAAAAGCTGCTTATAAATACTTGCGCTGTTTTGGCAACAGTGCTGTAATCTGTGCAGCTGGTCGGCGAGCTCAGCCAGCGGAAAAACTGACACCAACACCGCACCGCACCGACGGACGGACGGGTGGACGGACGGACGCTGGAACTGTCTGACTGACTGTGGAGATGAAGAAGCAGGTTGCAGAGGAAAGAGGAGAAGAAGAAGAAGAAGCTCTGTGAGGTTCATCGGAGTAGAAACATTAAAAAAAACGTCATTTGGTTTGTTTGAGCTGCTTTCAGATGGTCTCAAACCTGCAGAAAATGAACACAGCACTGACTCATCATCACTTTTTAAGTTGATATGTTGCTTATTTCCAGTTACGCAGCAACATTATCGTTCATTTAAAGTCGTGTTTCTGTCCACCTGGTGAATCTAAGTCCAATATTCTCTCTTTTAGCTTCTGTTTAGAGCAGATTTTTGCAGCTTTTTCTCTGTAAATGAAGCTACGAGAGCCTCTGAGAGTGAACCAGAACAGTAAAAGTTGCAGTCAGACGGATAAACAACGAGCTGAAACTCGACTATAAAGCTCCGTAAAGCCGAGAGGAGCTGCAGAGTCACTGGTGTTAGCATTTAGCTCCAATCAGCTGCTAGGTTGTTGCTGTTTCCACGTCAAAACATAGTTTCTACTAATCTAATAAATATGAAAGAATACCGCTGCTTCCAGAGTCAAATATCCATTTCTGGTGAAACATCCTGATAATACAGAGGAAAAAAAAGACTGATCATTTCTCTGGAAGTTATCATTATCGTCATTTTAAACTCACTGGAAATCCTTCCAGTGAGTCCAAATGTCCAGACTTTCCAGCTCTCGATGACTCGCTTATTTAACTGATGTGTTCCCGGGAAGTCCAGAGAGTGTCGACACCCACAGTTCCTCAAGTGTAGAAGACAGCTGAGAGTCCTGCAAAAAATGACCCACACAGTTCATAGAAGGTTTACGGCGATGTAAAAGTCAGAGTCATAACAAAATATATATTTTCTATGAAGGCCTGTAAGTTTACAGATGTGGAGAGGTTCATGTTGCACAAGTCAGCACCATTTAAAAAACCATCCAACAACATAAATTTTGATCGATCGTAGCGGAAATGAGTGAGGTCACAGTGACACAGAAGTTTGAGCGTCTTCAGCTGTGAGCGGCTACAGGAGGAGGACTGTCGGCTCTTCATCTTCCACTTCCTGTTGTCGGATCAGGACAATGTCGAGGGTAGACATGAACGAATCAGACTGTTTTTATATGACAATAGCAGTTAAATAGTCACCCAAAGTCACATTTGATTGAAACCCTGATGTCCAAGATGAGTCACCAAACATTTAAAAACATTTAACAGGAAGTAAAAAAGACAGACAAATGATTTACTGTGCATGTATTTGTCATATAAGAAGAGATAAACGAACAGTTGACACAGGATTAGAGCTGGGAATACGTCTCTTAGAGCCTTTTATGGCCCCGCAGACTGGACTCGTCCTATAGGTCCAGACTCCAGCCCCTCTCGGGATAATCAGGTAATGACCACGGATAGATGAATGGAGTTTCCCCTTATGCTGCAAGCTTACAGTTCACAGGCTGCTTACCTTATGGGAAGAGCTTAAGCCCGTAATCATTAATGGAAGAGCACAGCGAGTCCTGTGAGCGACGTCCGGGACCCGGCTGTCATCGTCTGTGCAGCATCTTTTTTTAAAGTTACCTTCAGCTTTTGTAGTTTTGACCAATCATCATTTCTATCGGTAAGAATAACATATGGTTTATGGCTGAGATCTGTCACTCAAAAGAAGTGTGATGGGTCAAGAAATAGGATCAGATGACCAGTTGGTTCGGAGGTTGAGCTGAAAACAGGCACACAAGTACAACTACGGCAAGTAAAGTAGGTCAAAGTTGAAGCAGGAAGTGGTTCTGTTAACTGTACAGACAAGTTTTACTGCACATTTAAAAACAGGCATTAAAATACAGTTAAATAATGAAAAATAAGAGTAGTTTAGATTAGTTTTATCGCTATGGAAACGATTAAGGAGACTCAAACGCAGCCGTATGAAGTTTAGCTGGGATTTAAAAGTGCTAACTGAAGAAGAAGATTCACAATCAAGCCTTTGGCCTGTTATGACTGGGAACACTGGGACTGGGAAGAGACTCTATGCAGAAAAAAACCCAGTTAAAACCAGTTCTGTATCTCCGTGGTAACCAGTGAAGGGAGTTTCGACCAGCTTCAGGTGAATTATGGGAAAAAGCTGAAACATAAAGAGAGCTGCAGTCGTCTCTGGATCTTAAGAAGAAAGAAAAAGTCGTTAATAATACATATTTATATGTTTTAGTGATGTCACCACGTTAACAGATCAATATTATGGTGCTAATTTACTTCCTGTTCTGATGTCGGATGTTAAACGTGGTTTTAAGGTCTGAAACTTTACACGAACGTACGTAGAAAAGCTGCCTGCAAGTCGAAAGTTTTTTGAATGTTTCTGACGTTTTTTTCTACCTTGTTGAGGAGCTGATGTCACAGTGAGCTGACCAATCAGAACAGAGCTGGGCTCATCAGGAGGCGGGGCCTTAAAGAGACAGGAAGCTAAAACAGAGAGGCTGCATAAAGGACCAGTAGAAGATAAATAAGGAGTTTTTTTTAACTGGAAACCATTAAAGATATTCCAGTAGAGCCCCAGAATATAAATATAGAGGCTGGAAATGTGAAGAATATCAGAATATGACGCCTTTAATTTGGTGAAAAAAGTGCTGTTATGAGTGACAAAACTACAAAAATCCAACTTGTAATAAATCAAATTGTCTTTAATCTCATTTTTTAGGGTATCAGAGGTAGTGTGTGTGTGTGTGTGTGTGTGTGTGTGTGTGTGTGTAGCCCAAACAGAGAAGCAGAGCCTTTGTTGGAGGTACAGATCTGGTTAAAGTTAAACAGAAGCACCATCTGGCACTAAAACACAGCAGAGATTTAATACGGCAGATTGGAGAGAGGAAGGCCTCGTCTCTCTCTCTCTCTCTCTCTCTCTCTCTCTCTCTCTCTCTCTCTCTCTCTCTCTGTGTGTGTGTGTGTGTGTGTGTGTAATCTGGATTTCAGCTTTGTTGTCATACAAAATCTGCAGTGAGTGCAAACAAACAGCGATCACGGAGCTCAGTGTGACACTGAAGGCAGTTTGTGAAATCTGCTAAATTTTAAATATATTTCGTGTCAGATAAACGTCTTTTGTTTTTTTCTTCTTCTTTTTTTTCTGCGACTAAACTGTGAAATTAAACTGAAAAATTAAAAAAAAAAAACATCACTACAAACTTTTAGTGATGAGATTTGAACAGTTTTGAACTTTGATCGACTAGTGACATGAAACAGACGAAAAGGAGCAAATCCTGACTTGAGAAGCATTGCAAGGTTTAAAAAAATGACATAAAACTGTTATTAATACAACAAATAAATATAAATAATTGAGCCTAGTCTGTATAAGTGAATAATAAGAAGCTCTGACAGTCAACAAACTGTATTTTTATCTGTAAATTTACTTTGAAAAGGTGAAACTTTCTTTTAAAAACAGCTCAGTTCAGCTAAAAAGACGACGTTTGTTCTTTCAGCTTCAACAGCAAAAAAAAAACTAAATGATTATCGTGTTTTTGTTGAATATGTTTAAGAAGAACTGTTTACTGTTTATTTGAACTGTCTAAATAAATTTTAAAAAAAAGTGCTTGAGCGGCTCCGGCCAGCAGCAGCAGCAGCCGCAGCAGCAGCAGAGCTGGATTAACAAGCAGGCAAATCTCCAGGAGCCCTGAAAGCTGCAGGCTTACTGTAAGTCTGCTGGACTCTCTGTTACTTCTCTGGAAATTTGGGGGAAATGCAGCCGTGAAGCACGACATGAACCAATCAGCTGATTGACAGAAATTAAGCTAGAGACTATTTTGATGATTGATTAATCTTTCTTAATGAGCTTTTGAGCAGAATAAAAAATAAAAAAATAAAGCAGTTTCCAGCCTCTCGCATGTTCAGATTTGATGCTTTTCTTTGTCAGATATGATGAATATCTCTCTGTTGTTTTTATTTTCAATACTTTCTGACATTTTATAGACGAAAAAATGATCGACTGCAACAATTAATCAGCTGACAAAATGAATTTGGAACTATTTTGATAATCGTTTTATCCGTCTTGTAAGGAAAAATATTTGCTGGTTGCTTCTTTTTATGATAATAAACTGAATATATTTATATTTCTGGATTGTTTATCAGTCAAAACAGGACGAATGAAAGCATCACTTTGCTCTCTAAATGATTAAATCGACTAATTGAGGAAATAATCTGCTTTAATTGATCAGTAAAATAGTTTATTTATCTTCATTATTTCAGTTTTTTGCTTCATATTAACATATTTCTACATTCATATGTTTAATCTGAGCAGTTTTAGAGACAGTGTGAGGGTGATGAAAGGGTTAACGAGACCCCAGCAGCTCATTTATGATCCATGTATGTTCAATATGAAATGATGTAAACAACAACAATGTAAACAGCCTCAAATAATACAAACAACAAGCTGCTTTAATGCATTGATAATAATAATAATAATAATAACAAACACGCGCTCTATCGTCTCCACACACCTGTGCTCACGTGCAGGACACGCGCACGCGCCGGGACGTGAGGAGCATGAATTAATAATTGACGGATAAAGTTTTGATTCCTACGCGAAGCTCACGTGACGTAGATTATTGCGTAAGAAAAGAAAAACGGTTATACGCTGCCGATTCATTAATAGTTGGGAACAAAAGAGATGCACGTGCTCAAGGCCGTGCCCCTCTATATGGCCCGCGGGCCCCGGCCGAGGACGCCACGAGACCATATATATGTATATATATATATATATGTTACGATTTAATATTCACGTAAGTAAGAAAACGATCTGAGACGCGAAGTTTAATCCGGAAGTTACAGAATAATGTTTATATAAATAAATGAAAGATTTTAGTTTGAAGATGCAGGTTTGAGGATTTCCGTCCAAATTTCAGCTTAAAGCTTAAATATTTTAATGATACATTAAATTAAGAAGATGTAAATATGATCAGTAAATAAGTTCAGTGTGTTAAACACTTATTATCTGATCACAGTCACAGTTTCATGTAGGCAAGTTTTATTAATAGAGTTCAACTTTAAGATCTTAAAAACACTATTTTTTCACATTATATTAATTAATTTAACTGTTTAATATTTTCTGTAAAGTCTAAAATCTATTTCAGGGAATTCTTCACACTTCCTGCAACATAATTCTGGTGTTTAATTACTAATTCTCCTCATTTTATTGTAATTTAACATCATGTTTTACATAAAAAAAAACAGACCTGAAACCCATCAGACACATTTATGTTTTATTATGAAACTTCAGACTTGACCTCAGTGTCTTCAGTGACTTTGAGCTGAGATGCTAAATATGGAGTCAGTGTGTGTTTCACTCAGTTTAAACATCATGTGACAGAATATGTCACATTGAAACACAAGAAAAAAAAAGTTTTTTTCTGCTTTTAAAACCAACAGAAGGAGAAAAAAAATCAGGTTTAAAGAGTTTAAAAAACAAGATGGATGATCTAAAATAATAATAACAACAATAATAATCATAATAAATAAATAATAATCATGATTATTGTTGAGTTTTCTTATAGTAGTCAGAAAATAAACAGGTTCATTTGTAATCCTGACTGCTGCCAACAGGAGGCGCTCAGGTTACAGCGTCAGATCTGCTGCCTGTGTGTGTGTGTGTGTGTGTGTGTGTGTGTGTGTGTGTGTGCGCGCGCGTGCCTGTGCGCGCTCGCTTCCTGCCTGGCACAATGATTTTTATTAGTAGACAATAGCGGCGCGCTCAGTGTTTCACCCCGCCTCCTCTTCCTCCTCCTCCTCCTCCTTTTTCCCCAAAAATCCACACACATGAGCGCACACTGCACCGTGCACGCGCTGTGTTTGCCGACATGAATTCAAACTATTATTGTCGTTGAGAAAACAAAAGCCGAGGAGGAGGAGGAGGAGGAGGAGGCTGCCTCTGCCCCCCCTAATGCCTGCCTGCATGCGCGCTTTTACGCACACGCACACACACACACGCGGAGACGTGCGCTTTTACGCACAAGCTCAGGACGGGATTTTTACGCACACATGCGCCTGAGAGAGAGAGAGAGAGAGAGAGAGAGAGGGTGACGCGTGACGCACGGCACAATTACAAGAGAGAGAGAGAGAGGAATTTTTTAGGGGAGAAGTGCACGCGCGTAAGAGATTAAATGACAGGTTTGTGTGTGTTTCTTTTGGAGACGTTAAAGGTCGTCAGTTTGAAGACACAGAAGAAGAAGAAGAAGAAGCAGAAAAGAGGATTTGTTGATAAAATCACGAAGTTGGAGAAGCTCCTCCTCTCCGTGATGTAGCCGCGAGTCGGAACCTCCTTAATTACTAATTTCTCCACATCCAAGCCACGCTCTCTCTCTCTCTCTCTCCTCCCTCTCTCTCTCTCTCTCTCTCCCTCTCTGTCTCTTTTCTCTCTCTCCACTCCTCCATCCATGCATCTCTCATCCTGACCCTCCTTTCTCTCTCCTCTCTGTCTCTCTTTCGGATAACGGAGGTGGACGAGCTTGGAGTTGTTGTTGTTGTTTGTGGTTGTTATTTTTATTTTTTTTTAATTATTATTATTATTATTATTTATTCCTCGTATTATTATTTTTTTGGGGGAGACCTGCCACCGGGCATGGAGGATGTAAAAGACCCGCCGACCGTCCACCGGTCCTCCTCCTTCAGCATCAAGAGCCTCCTGCTGCCCTCCAAGTGCGACAGAACGGACTCCGCTGCCGCTGCTGCCGCCGCTGCCGCTGCCGCGGTGATCGGCATCCCCGGGACCCTCTCTCCCTCTCCGGGTTCTGACTCTGAGAAGTCGCTGGACCCGCCGGAGGTGGACTCCACAGCCGGCGCCGGCGCGCTGGACCCGGAGAAACCGGGCAAGGAGGAGCAGGGGGAAGAAGAGGAGGAGGAGGGCGGCGGGGGAGGCGGCGGAGGAGGGGACGGCGCCAAGGCAACACCGGAGCAGAATAATAACGGCAATAATAGCGGGAAAAACGGGAAATATGACAAGCCTCCGTTCAGCTACAACGCCCTGATCATGATGGCCATCCGGCAGAGCCCCGAGAAGCGGCTCACGCTGAACGGCATCTACGAGTTCATCATGAAAAACTTCCCGTATTACCGGGAGCACAAGCAGGGCTGGCAGAACTCCATCCGGCACAACCTGAGCCTCAATAAGTGCTTTGTCAAGGTGCCCCGGCACTACGACGACCCGGGGAAGGGGAACTACTGGATGCTGGACCCGAGCAGCGATGATGTTTTCATCGGCGGGACTACCGGGAAGCTCCGCAGGCGCTCCGCCACCTCCCGGGGCAAGCTGGCGATGAAACGCGGTCTGCGCTTCGCTCCTCTCGGCTTGGGGATTAACGAGCGGGCGAACAACCCGCTCTACTGGCAGATTTCTCCGTTTCTCTCCCTGCACCACCACCACCACCATCACCCGCACTACAACGGATCCTCACCCGGATTTTTGAACCAGGCTGCCGGCTACGGGTCGCTGCTGCCCGCGGTGGAGCAGCTGAGCAACGGGGACCTGGGGCGCTCCATCCTCGGCGGGTCAGCCGCCGGGGCGCTGGGCTTGACGAACAGTTACGGGATGAGCACGTCGCCGGTCGGGCTGCTGTCCTCACAGACTGCCGGGTATTTTGTCTCAGGGACCCAACACGCGGCTGCAGCGGCGCCGGGGCAGCCTGGAGGAGGGCCGCCGCCTCCTCCACCTCCTCCGCCGCCGCCGCCGCATCTCCAGCAGGGCGCACCGGGATACGGCGGCCTGGCGACCGGCAGTTCGCCGCAGTCTCTGCTATCGGACTCGCTCAGAAACAGCTCCCTACCGGCCTTCTCCCCGGGCGTGTCCGCGGGGTTCCCCGGGGTGCTGTCCCATCAAAAGAGGGTGACCCCAAACGCTTTCCTAAACTGAACTCCCCCCTTGCCTCTCTCTCTCTCTCACCCCACCTCCCCTCCTCCTCCCCTCCCTTCCTATCCTCCCCCCCTCCTCACCTCTCTCCGTGGATGGCACCGGGACGAGGACGCACAAACAGACGTCATGTTTAAGGGCAAATAATAAGTGGTAAATATCAAAACATTGATCGCAAAAAAATATATATATGAAGTGAAACTTTTTTTTGGCCATATTCCGCCCCGAAGTGCAACGGGGTTATTTTGATTATTTCATTTTATTGAAAAAGGGACAAACTTTTGTTACCCGCGGGTTGTACAACTGTAAACTAGACTTGCCAAAGGTAACGCTATAAGTATATTTCAAGCTATTTATATCTTGTACAAAGATTTTCAGTACTTTCTTTGAGTCTTTTATTTATGTTTTGTATTTATTGTACAATGTATTTAAATTCTATTTGTTAGTGTATACTCATCAGTATTGAGGGAGAGGGAGAGGGGGAGGGGAAGGGGGGAAACAAGGGTTAATAATTAGCCTATTTATGAATTTTTTTTTTGTTGAGATAATCAAGGAGAGAAAAAAAAAGACAATCAAAACTTTTTCTTTGCTTTTTTTTTTAAAGGAGGAAGTAAAATGACAAATAAAGCCTTAACAATCAGCAGAAACAATCAGGGGTTTTTTGAAAGAGGAAAAATAAGCCTACAAATCATATCTCTACTCAGGTTTGACCCCAGAATATTCATAATAATATTAATAATAATAATAATGATGATAAAACTTTCTCTCTGTGAAGAGTTTCCTTCCAAAAAACGATAACAACCTAAATAAATGTTAACTTTTCTTTCAAATGAGAGCAACAAACAAACAAAAAAATACACTAATAATAATCATTTTTTAACTTTAAGCCCCTTTAAATAAATAAATAAATAAAACAACAAAAAACATGTTTTTTGTTTTGGGTTTTTTTTTGGAAAAGAACTCTTCACATGTAAAATTATGCAAAACAACGCAGCTGAAATAAGAGTTTTGTGTGTTTTCTGTTCCATTATAAACCCACATTGTCCCTTTTCAGTTTTAATATGTGAGTGTGTGTGTGTGTGTGTGTGTGTGTGTGTGTGTGTGTGTGTGTGTAGAGGCCTGAAACCTCCTGCGCATGTGCGCCAAGTGCCGCTGTATGAGCTAAACAGAAAACCTCCTAATTATTAAGTTTTAACAACAACAACAACAAAAACGTGACTTTTTTTGCGTTTCCATCCCGTTATTATTGTTATTATTTAAACTTCCGGTTTCCCCGGTAAAAGTTGTGAAAGTGACCGGAGGAGGCCTCGACATGCTGGGACGTTTTTTTGGGGGGCTCCAGGCCTTCAAACACACACACACACAGCTGCTGTCAGGATGAAAACTTCCATCTCCAAAACATCTACTTGTATTTATATTAAAAAAAAAACGTTTTAATGAGCAAGAAAAAGATAAATCGTACTTAACGAGTTGTTTCCGGAGCTTTCAACCTTTAATCTCACGGTCTTTGACTCACTGAGTGTGTCACTTTTAGCTCAGTTTTAATTTTAGATGCATTAAAGTTGATATTTTTTGAATGGTCCAATCACCTGAAAAGCTGAAATCTATCCAATCAGAAGACGTTTTTTTAAATGTTTCAGTTTGCACTAAAAATCAATTAAAGTAATAATAATTGGAGATACGAGGTTTTCATCACGTGCATCTTGTTTTTTTTTAAATTATTATTATGAACTTAATTTAATTTCTTTCATCTGGATAAAAAAACTGCAGCTTGTGTGTCATCTTTATAAATAACGAGTATCGGCTGATATCGGGCAGGGCCGCCATTTTCAATCTGATATTAATTATTATGTGACGATCTGATCGATACGATGTTTCAGTGAAAAGACAACTTTGTGTTTTAAGTTTTTAAAAAATGGGAAAAATGTTGGTTTAAATTATTGAACTTTATTTTTTTTGGTATGTTTTTGTTTCATGAAGTTTAATTTTAGCTTCAGGTTTGATTAACAACAAGTTTTTTAACCCAAAAACTTTTTTAAAAAATATAAATTTTACACACAATTAATTTTAAAAAATCCTCAAATGTAACTTTACGGCTAAAAACGCTGAGTTGTCTTTTCACCAGATTCATGTTCGCTTAAAAATGCTGCTTATACGAATCAGATTTTTTTCCTCAAAACTGTTAAAAAAATAATAATTTCCTCAAAAAAATAGTTTGAAATGTTTTTTAATTGTTACATTTAGTGAATATTTGACACAATCAGGCCGCCGTAGAAGCTTTATAGTAGAAAATAATCACATAAAACACCAACAAGAGAAAAATAAGATCAGATAAATACACACACACACACACAAAAACATATTCTGATGCTGTTTTTTTGCAGATCAATACTTATTGATCAGCTCCTGATTGTTTACAGAGAAAAAAAAACATGAAAATATTAAAGTGCAGAAGTTTTTTTTAACATCATGGAGAGACTTTGCGTTAGAAATAAAATATAAAAACTTCTTTTTTTATTATTATTATTATTATTATCGTACACCAGACGCGTTTGACTATCAGAGTATCGATCGCTGTGGTATTGATCGATCGGTTCCCCCTCCCTCCTCCATCAGATAAATGCAAAAATAAAGCAAATCAAACCTCCGAGAGAGAAAACGATACGTGATATTTTTTACAGAGGAGACATTTACGGTCGACGTGCAGCCGAGCAAACAAATATTACACTTAAATATGGCGAAGAAGTGAGTTATTGATACGATTTATTGCAATTTAAAGGAAATAAAAGACTCCAGATAGCGTCGGCGTGGATATAAAAGTGCACTGATTATTGACGATTATTAAATTTATCAGCCGCGTTGGGCCTTTTATTGTGAAATCAATATCATCTGCAGGTTGTGGGTTGTTGCTTTTAATTTAAATATTTTTTCATTTTGAGCCTTTTTCTGTTTTTATTTTGAAAACTGCAAAACTGCTGAACGGCAGGTTGTTGATTTATTGTTTTTATTTTTATTTTTTACCCTCTCCACATTTTTTACAGTGTAAAATCAGAAAACCCTAAAATAACCTCTGAGCAAAATAAAATAATAAAATAAAAAAAAAAAAATAAAAAAAAACCTCCTGAAGCTCCACAAACAGGCTGAACCCCGTCAACACATATTCACATATGATTACAGGCCGCTAGATACGTAAACAAATTCATATATTTTTTAGCAGCAAAACAAACAACAATTAAAAAAAGAAGAAGAAGAAGTGAAAACAGGAAGCAGAAGTGATCCACACTCACAGTTTGTTGGTTTTTTTTTAAATCGCTCTCCGTGTCACTTTTTCTTCCAGTTTGGTTTTGTATAAATTACTTTCGGGACTTTTTTTGTTTGTTTATTTGTTTGTTTATTTTTTTTTTTTTTGCACTTTTGTTGTTAGCGTTCACTTGTATGAAGTCTGTACTGTCTGTTTCGTTGCTGTCTGTTTGTTTTATTTGTTTTTTTTTTGTTTTTGTTTTTCAGAGAAACTAAACTTGATTAAAAAGGATGAAATAACCTGAAACTTTATTTTTGTTGTTGTTTTTATTGTCTTGTTGTCTTGACTGATGATGTTTTGTTTGTTTCTATAAAAGTCACATTAATGTAGAGGAAACGTGTCTCTCTTTTCACACAGCAGCAGCACCAGCATGTATTTTCTGTTTGTCTGTTTATTCAAAAATATATTTTTTTTTACTCAAAATGTTCAAAAACTGAACTCATTTTTATTTTAATTCATATTTATTGTTACAGACTTACAATTAATGACTATTAGAGCTGTTTGAGTGATTTAATTTGTCTATTAATTATCATATATTTATATAAAAAAGACGTTTAATCAGGTTTTTAAACAGTTTTGACTCTTTCGGATGATTTTAAACGATATATTTTTATATTTTTTAAGCAAATCTACATCTGTGTTTAATCAATATGACTTTGTGTTTTCAGTTTTTGAGGATTTTTTAAGTTAAGTTTGACTTTTAAGAATGATTTATACACTTTACGGCTGATTATGGGTGTTTAATAGTTTGTCATGAAAGTGTTTTTTTTCAGTTTTAAAGGTTTTGACTTCATGCTGGAAAATTTGTGGAGCTTTATTAGTTATTATTTTACCGCTTTATGGTTTTATTATGAGTTCAGGGTTGCGACATTTCCTGCAGCGGGCCTCGTCACGCAGCGGTCTGGCACTTTATTTATTATTATTACCGTTATCATTATTATCATTATTATTATTATCATTATTGAAAAGAGTTTTGCGGTTTTTTAAACGTCGGCGGGTCTTTGCATGTTTTTGTTCCTCTCTCTGCTTTGTGCTGCTAAAAGTCCAGAACTAATTCAGTGAATCTGGAGATTACACACACACACACACACACACACACACACGTCGAGCTCTTTTGCTGCTCGGCTGTGTGTGTGTGTGTGTGTGTGTGTGTGTGTGTAGCAGCAGTCACGTGATCGACATGTATGTGTGTTCATCCACCAACGTTCAGCTGTACTGACCTAAAAATAAAAACAGGCTAAAATTAGATGAAGAAGTTCTGCGTGTAATAAAAAAAAAAAAAAAAAAAAGATATGAACGTGGCAGCTAGACGAGTTTTATTAAAGCAGATTTCAGTTTCTACATAATTCAAATATGGTTGTTTTTTATTATCACGGCTTTATGAAACCGAACATTAGCAAACATTTCCAGCAGATCGACCTAACGCCTCTGATTCAGCATCATTATTAAGTTTATAAGTTATAAAAAAAAAAGGCTTTTTATCATCATATAATTACAGCTAATGTCTGTCAGTGTAGTTTTATTCAACCTCATGACATTTTTATAATCATATATTCAATTATTAAGCTTCTATATTGATGTGATTTTAATGTGTTAGTGACTTTTATCCTTTTAAATGTGTAAAAAGGTATAAAATAAATATATAAAGACTGTAAAGATGAGGCTAAAAATGCAGATATTTGCATCATTTGGAAGATAAATGAGAAGCTGCTCCGCAAATACATCAAGAAAAAGTGTTATTGATAATAATCAGTCGGTTATTGATTGATTATTGAGGTTTTTTATGTGTTTTTTACATCAGAATCCACAAATGGAGACCAGGTTTCACTGAGAAAACGAGTGTTTGTCTCTCTTTCTGTCTCCGTCTGTGTCTCTCATGTCTTCTCGCTGCTCGTGTCTCGGCGTCTGTGTCCGTCTCTCCTTCTCTCTCACATCTATACGTCTTCCTGTGTCTCTCATGTCTTTGTCCTCTCGTGTCTCCGTCTGTGTCTCTCAGACTCTGCTGCTCGTGTCTCTGTCTCTCAGTGTCCGTCTCTCTTTCTCTCTCACATCTATACGTCTTTCTGTCTCCGTCTGTGTCTCAGACTCTGCTGCTCATGTCTCTCTCTCTCTCTCTCTCTCTCTCTCTTTCTCTCCCCGAGCGTCCGTCTGTGTCTCTGCCGCTTTAAGAGCAGTCTCGCTGGGGAGAATTTAGGTCAGGGCAGCAGCGCCCTCGGTCCGCTCCGCTCGCTTGTTTTGGCAGCTGGGGCGGCCCAGACGGGCGGGGTCAGGCCAGGAGGGAGGGAGGGAGAGAGGGAAGGAGGGAGGGAGGGAGGGGAGGATTTTGTGGTGATGTAATTTTGTGTGCCTGAGACAGTGATGTCACACCCACCGTAGAGCGGCGGGAAAGATTCGAGTCTGACAAACGAGGCCGAAGTGAACCTAAAGCGACTCCACCGGTCCGACTTCTTATGATTTATTACCTCAGTGAACGTTTTCCTGACGAGTTTATGCTCTCAGTCGCTAGTTTCAAGTCTTCTTCACTGAGGCGTGATGCTCATTTAGTAAATTATGGTCCAATTAAGAGAAAAAATAGACGATGAAACATGTTACGTACCCCCAGATTAGGAGTTCAGACGTGTGTTTTCAGTTCATTAAAGTTACATTTTAGTCGCATTAAAAAACAAAACTGTTCAGTGTTCGGTTAAAACATCCTCTGAGGAATCACATGTTCAGTTTTTATGGCGACGAAAAGCCTGTTTTTTTCCCTGCTAGCCCAAATTAGCATTAGCAATATCACAGTTAACCATAGACTGTGCGTGAACCGTGCTAACTAGGCTAGCTGTTAGCCTCTCGTCCAAATATGGTCACTTCTGGCTCCAAAAAAAATCAAGATGGCGACGGTCAAAAAGCCGAACTCTAAGCTTCAAAACAGTTTACTCGCCTTTAAAAACATCTTTATACTTTACTTAACATTTATTCTTTATATTTTAAATATTCATTTAACAGTTAAACTATATTTTCTATCATTTGTATCTCTTTATTTGATGTTTTAATGTTGTTTTAAAGCCAGTAACCCTAATTATTTAACCAAAAAAAACCCCAGCTGAAGTCAGGAACACGTGTTATTTATTAACCTCACAGTCACACTGAGTCATTCAGACAGTATGACATGAATTACAGGACTTTTCTTTTTGTAGGAATTGTTTGCACCTTCTTTTTTTTCTCCCCCCCGTCTCCTTTATTTTCAGTCGCCAAGAAAAGAATGAAAAACAGCTGCTGGATCGGTCGCCGCCTTCAAGGCTCAACGCTACGGAGCAAGAAGGTCGAATAAGGAGAACAGAAAAAGGGTTTTCAGCAATTAATCGGCCTCGTTATCCTCTCCATTAATCACTTAATTGTTTTTGTCAGACGACGGCGTGTTCGTGTTTTATTCAAGATACAGATCAGCATAAAATCCTCTCATTTAGGAGGCTGGGACCAGTGAATTAATCAACTAATCACTGCAGCTCTAGACTGATTTAAGTGTTTTATTATAAAGTTAAAACCTTCATAGACTTCTAGACCGCCGCTTTGTCGTTGACGATTCTACAAAACCTCCAAATTACGTTCAATAACAACATCTTAATGCTTTTATTTCCATTTCTTCTGTCTACATACAGTATCTGTGTGTGACTGCACAACAATTACGTCACAGTTCAGGTTGAGGAAAGTTTGTTTTTATGGTTTTTTTAAAAAAAGAAAACGCCCGAATGTGACGAGAAAAGCGCCTGAATGTGACGCAGTGATCGTTCTTAAGATATAGAACAGAATCTGAAAAGGTTTTTAAAGGTGTGTGTGCGTTTGTTTTATGTGAATCAGCAGACCGGATGGGTGGGGGAGGGGTGGGATGTGTGTGTGTGTGTGTGTTTTCCCACCTGACTGACTGGTGATGGCGTGTTGAGAACGGGCGGGAACGGAGAGACGCTGCCAACCCCGCGGCGGCCGATAAGTGATGGTGATTGAGCGCTTGGACCGTCACTGTCCCCTGCAGGAAGGCGGTTTTACACTCAGTCAGCACACACACACACACACACACACACAGAGAAGCAGCAGCAGACAACAGGACAGGATGTGGACGACAAAACGCTGACGGACTCTCGCTGACGGCTGTCCTGAAGACGTGTGACTCTCCCCTTTAACGCGACAAACATCTAAACGTTTGAATCACAGAGCGTCCAAACACCCGCAGAGACTTCTGGGAGTTTTTTTTTTTTTTTTTAAACAAGATGGAGGCCGGCCGCTTCGATAAGGTATTTCTCTTTAAAGTTGAGGTGTTTTCTGTATTTAAAAAAGTCATGTCTTTTGTGTCTCTAGAAGAAGCTGTGAAATCTAATTAATCGACTCAAGTGATGTCACCTAACAGCTACTGTTAGCACGACACAACCAACAAGTCCAGGTGAATCGTGGGTAACGTAGCAGCCAGATTATAACATGCTTGGTGTGTCGATAAAAGCAAAATGTGACTGAATCATGTGACTTAAAGGTCACTGCAGAGGCAGCCAATTAAATCTTTCCCATCAGTTATTGGCTAAATTAACCTTTAAAAAAAACATAAAACATCAGTATTTTTATCGTTTTCGTCCTCTCAAGGCGATCAGATTTTTAGATGAAACTGGTTTAAGTTACAATTTAATAAAATGGACGTAAATTAAATCCAACTGTGTGCAGAATATTCAGTTTTATGGCTTTGCTGAGTGTAAATCCCTGCTGTAACATGTGTCATTATACCATAAGATTAAATTACTATGCATAAAAAATAAATATTTTGCTCAGTCTATGCACAGTTCAGTATTTTCCATCTTTAGGTGAATAACTGTGGACTAAACCACTAAGGAGCTAAAACTAGGCTGCAGCGATGAACTAAACACTGACCTTTGACCTCTGCTACTGTTGGCTGTCGTGACTGTCCTTCTGGGCGGAGCTGTGATTGGCTGTTTGGTCTGCAAAAGAAAAACTTTATTCAACATTCAAATAAACCAAATACAGAAATAATGATGTGATAGACGAGTTTGAATGTGAAAATATGAAATTAAATCCAATTTTTGATGCTTTCGATGGTCGACATTTCTTCTGTAACAGACATTTAATATGTTTAGATATAATAGTTTTCATTGTTAGCAGTGGAGTCTTCAAACATTTGAAGAATTGACAGGAAACCAAGCAGCGTTGCTTTCTTTCAATCTGTAATAATTCCTCATTAAAATGTGTAAAAACTAGACCAGACAGAAGCTTCTCTCCTGAAACCGTCAGGTTGTTGTCACTCAGGTCTAGACCTATGTTCTATATGTTGTTGAGTTGTGTTCTTATATTAATGTTCAAACCCAGAGAAATCTGTCATTTTAATCAAAGTAACGGACCGTTTCATTTGGTGGCCTGTCAATGGCGTCATACCTCCTCTACCAAAGAGTATAGTGCACAAGATGCATGCGTCGGCGCCGTGTTTGTCCGCTACAATGGCGTCTAGCAAAGAGTAACTTACACACATACAAGATAATACATGGGCTTTGTTGTGCTTGTTCCACACAAACTGTTAGAAATGGACTTTTATTCAGTTTGAAGCCACATTTTCATGATAAATTTAGCTGGTTTTTAACTTGATCTTTTAGCCGCAAGAAGGATTTTAGTCATTGGACGTCTGGATCTTAAGTTATCAGAGAAATAAACTGGGCAAACGTTAGCAGCAGCTCGGCTAACAGCCCCTCCAGGAAGTCCGCTGCTCGCCCAACATGGTGGAGAAACACTGATTTATTAGCTGAAACTGCTTTATTCAGTGAATTGAAGAAGGACGTTGCGCTTCAACAATTCTCGGTGGAGAGCTAAACCCAAAATCCAGCAGACTTGTTCCAAAAATGTAGAAAAAAAAGGGTAGCACATCTCAATTTTCCAGTCAAGGAGGACAAAATATGAACATTTCACTTGTTTATTTGGCTCACATCACATTAGAAAAACGCTTCCACGTTTGGGCACAGAGCCTTTTTTCAGAGCGTTTTAAGTATAAAGGTTGAATTCACTCATATATACAAGGGAGGAGTTAGTACTCAGCTGGGGGTTGGACCCAACCATTTGGGAACCAAGACAACAACTCCCATCATCCCTTGCTGCTTCACAAGTAAAGATTGTTTATATTATTTCAGAACCACAGGCAAAGTAACTCTAACGTCATGAATGTTACAGTAATAGAGAAAAATAAAGATAAATAAGTAAATAAAAGAGTTTTGCGCCATTTCTGACTGTTTGATCTGATTTTTAGATCATTTTTCACAAGAAATAATCACTTTTTACTCTTGTAATATGTTTTTTTCCTCTTTCTTCTTCAACGCTTATTCATTATCTTGCCACCTTTTGATTATTAGAAGAATATTCTTGTTTTTTTTTGTTTGTTTTTTTTATTCAGTAGTTCTGAAACACTGAGGTTTGCTGTAACCAGAGTCACGCAGGATACAAGCTGACAGACAGACACACAGCCCTCATGCAGGTGGATTACAGCTACAGAAAGGCATCCACAGCCCTCATGGCTCAAATATATGAAGGAGAAAACAACTCTCACATTCATATAGACCTTTAGTGTCTTGTTTTATATATTTATAACATATCTATAAGTTACATTAAGGCAGCAGGAGGTCCGCGGCTACAGGCAGCAGGCGGTCCGCAACCGAAGGTCACCTGCTTAGACGAGAGAGCACAAAAACTCCGGGAGGAAGAAGCCAAGTTAGTAAGATGCATTAATGGGGCATGAATGCGTACAGATGGAGAGGAGGAGCAGGAGGAGGAGGAGGAGGAGGAAGAGTGTGCACAGAGCAGAAGTGGAAGGAAACACGAATGAATTCCTTTTACCTGTTTTCTGGAAACAAGGTTAAATTCTGCTCTGCATTCAGATTGAAACTTGACAGGGACGGTCGAGGTTTGGTTGGATTTATGTGTAGAAACTATTAGATTAAGGTTAAGGAAACGTCATCGTGGTTAAAAGACGTCAACGTCAGCCGCGACAGGAAACAAACTACTTCCTTTTCTTTCTACGTCCGCCTGTCGAGAAAATAGTCCTGAAATCTTTGATCTAAACAACTTCATTCAAGACAATCAATAACAAGGAAGCCAGGGGGTCAGAGGTCACCGACACCCTGACCTTCTTACAAATTTTAACGGGGAAGTTTTAGAGGGAATTTAAAGTTCAGCCAGAGTTGAGCAGTTAAAACAAACTTAAATCCTTAAAAAAATGCCTCAAATCCCTCCGTTCAGTTTGTCATATGCCGTATGATCAAAGCGCCCATAAACCGCCTTTTACAACAAATCACTGCTTTAACTGGCCTTTGTTTTAATTAGTCTGCACCTTGTAGTTGTTTTAGGGCTTTAGCTCATGATTATTTATAGTTTTAGTTGACTACAGTCGTAGTTTGCATTGTTAATTTTTTATTCATAATAGAAACTGGATGGAAACTAAGTGAAAAAAGTGACCTGAAAACCAGAACTATGACAAAATGTGTCATAATATTACATGAAAAAGACCTGATGAACCATCAGGAATGTTCAAGAATGAACATTATCTCATGCATGCCTTTAATGCAAGAACAATATGCTTATTAACGGAAGATATTTAATGATTTCTGAGTTATTAATGATGTTCATATCATGTCTTCATTGTTAAGTCTGCTGTTAAAGGGACATTCCTGATAGTTCACAAGGTTTTATGTGGATTAAATTATGCTTTTTCACGCATGAGGTGATGATAATTCATGTTCCCGTCCTATAAAGTGTTACTGAAAGTCTTGTCTGCAACTCCTGATTGGTCGACACAATAATCAGTGTGTTGGTGAACAGAAGTAGCTGCAGTGGATCTTTTTTCTTTGTTTCCCCACAGCGAGCAGGCATTTAGATTTGACTTTGTAAGCAAAGCGCAGGTGTTAACTGATCACATTAAGAGGCGTCTCTGTTCTATTCAAGTGTCCCATTAAAGCGTGACAGCGAGCCGGCGTGAACAATACGAGCGCCCACAAACTCCATCCATCATTCGATCGGTTACACCTGTGCTACTCCTGCTTTCCCCCACTGTACAAACAGTTTGGGAATGACAACTTACAGCAAACTGTAACAAGAACAACACCTGTAACCGTGGTAACAATGGCAAAGAGCCTCAGTGTAAATGACGGAAACTGGTGAAATTGTTAGTGTTTGATGATTAAAGCTGTTTTCAAACCTGTGTAGTTTAGTCTGGTTGGTTTTCCTGCTCATCGTGATTCATTTCGGCGGATGTGAACGCAGCAAACAGACCAAAACAACCGCACAGAGACCCTTCAGAGGTCCGATTCCAATGCAGGAGCAGTTGATTTATGGTGGGAACGTGATCCGACCTTCATGTGACCGACTACACGGCTACTGGAGTCGCTGTAGGAGCTTCTTCAGCTGAGAACGCTCTCACCTTTTGGTTCGTTTGCGTTTTTTTTTTTCCTCCTGTGAAAAGAAACTGAACCACAAGTTCAGACCAGAACAAACAGACTAGAGGTTTAAAACCAACAGGAACCAAATGACTGAAATGTGCAGCGGTTCTCCTCAACAACATAACAATCCTGTAGGTTTACGTTACGATCGCCAGCCAGTTTCGTCTGTGATTTTGGTGGTTTGCTACGAATACTACGATGCCACGATATCATGAGTCTCAGCTGCTGTTGCTATGGAGAAGAAGCCAGTCAGAGAAGCGAATCAGAGCAGAAATTAATTTAAACGCACTTAAAACATGTAATTTCAGCCGCTCGGCGTCTGTCAATCAAAACAATAACAACAGGCGGAGGGTGATGACGGTGTGAAGCAGCAAGGGATGATGGGAGTTGTTGTCTTGGTTGTTAAACCAGCAGCTTCAGTGGGATAGGATTACTCCAGTGTTGATGGTTCAGGATGTTTTTACCCGCAGAGGTCTCCTCCTCTCCAGAACAAACGGACCCGCTGATTAAAATCATTCAAATACTATTTAAAGCAGATTTCATTGTAGACTTGAGATTGGTCCCTGTGTCTAGAACCATGGGATGAGAAGGCTGATTGGTTCCCAAATGGTTGGGTCCAACCCCCAGCTGAGTACTAACTCCTCCCTTGTATATATGAGTGAATTCAACCTTTATACTTAAAACGCTCTGAAAAAAGACTCTGTGCCCAAACGTGGAAGCGTTTTCCTAATGTGATGTGAGCCAAATAAACAAGTGAAATGTTCATATTTTGTCCTCCTTGACTGGAAAATTGAGATGTGCTACCCTTTTTTTTCTACATTTTTGGAACAAGTCTGCTGGATTTTGGGTTTAGCTCTCCACCGAGAATTGTTGAAGCGCAACGTCCTTCTTCAATTCACTGAATAAAGCAGTTTCAGCTAAAAAATCAGTGTTTCTCCCCCATGTTGGGCGAGCAGCGGACTTCCTGGAGGGGCTGTTAGCCGAGCTGCTGCTAACGTTTGCCCAGTTTATTTCTCTGATAACTTAAGATCCAGACGTCCAATGACTAAAATCCTTCTTGCGGCTAAAAGATCAAGTTAAAAACCAGCTAAATTTATCATGAAAATGTGGCTTCAAACTGAATAAAAGTCCATTTCTAACAGTTTGTGTGGAACAAGCACAACAAAGCCCATGTATTATCTTGTATGTGTGTAAGTTACTCTTTGCTAGACGCCATTGTAGCGGACAAACACGGCGCCGACGCATGCATCTTGTGCACTATACTCTTTGGTAGAGGAGGTATGACGCCATTGACAGGCCACCAAATGAAACGGTCCGTTACTTTGATTAAAATGACAGATTTCTCTGGGTTTGAAAATTGAAAACTATTAATCAGATGCAGCTCTCTCAGATGGGAGGGGTTGGACTTCAGAGCTGAGGCCAGAGAAATGTAAGTACACAACTCAACAACATATAGAACATAGGTCTAGTTGTTTTTACACATTTTAATGAGGAATAATTACAGATTAGAGCTTTAAAAACGCTTTGTTGCTGAAGTTGTAGATGCTGAATTCACTCAAAAGTGACCCAGAAATTAAAACTCATGACTCTCCCTGTAGATTGTAGAATCACTTTTCTCAACATCGTAATCTTTTACCTTTCTTACTAGCTACCGTTAACAGCACACGTCACCAAATCTGAAGCCCATTTTTTGTTGAAACGCACTGCAGCTTCTCTAGCGAACTTCTAGCTCAGAGTTTTTACATCTACAGGGTTGTAGCTTCGACTTTCTATCAAAAACCAGATATTTTCTGACACGGTTCTTCATATTTTGCATTGATGATTCAATCCGGAGAGTTTCCCGTTGATCCAAGCTCTAGAAGATAGAGAGCTGTGAGTCACGTAACGTTGTTAATCGGGAAAATGAATGAAACTTTTACTACGGGAACCTCGGACGCCTGAAATATCTCCTCTCACTTCACCACTCCATATGCATTTTTATCAAGGAAAGAGACTAAAGACAACTAACAGTGAATTTAGCTGAAGGGGTTTTCAACTTTTGCATGAACGCTGCCAAAATCTAATTACGAAGACAAACCTCATTTTTCACGAGAGCAACGCGCTTTGTCAGGAAGAAAAAAAGGGAGTCTGAAGTCGCCTTTTAGATGTTCAGTTTGACTCTCCATTGAAACCCAGAAGACTGTAATAAAACAATCTGAACAATAATTACAGTAATGATCGTATCGGAGCTTCGTTCTGCCCGTCAAGCTCAGCAGAATGAAAACATCATGTGAGTTCAACGTGTTTTTTTTTCCAGCTCTGATCTGACACAGCAGACTACAGAGCATCAGGTTTTTGGCGCCCGGTCTGACCTCCCTCAGAACTTGATTCTCTTTTGTCTGCCATCATGTCAGGTATTTCCGCCCGTAATCTGTTTGATAGGGACGGTTTCAGAGATCAAAACATGCGCCTGCAGACATCGTCTCCGCTCCTTCCTCGTCGACACTCCGCCGTTCACGCCTGACTGAGCCAGAAAAGCCTCCGGGACAGACGCTCACTCACATCAACGAGATGACAAAGTCCCCCCACCATCTTCCTCCTCCTCCTCCTCCTATAGAAGCTCCGAGTTGAAGGTGTTGTATGAGAGGAACAGCACAGACAACGGAGAGGAGTGGATTCCTGAAGGTGGTTCAGTGGTTTAAATATAAAAATGATGTCTTCTGTAGCATTTCGTATCAAAGAAAAACAAAAAAATCCACACAAACATCAACGAAATCTGCTGTTTTTTTCGTAAATATTTGTGTTTTGGGTGTTTTTTTGCATCCAAGATATTTTAATTGAACTTTACTGAAATATTTGTGCTGTTAAGGATTAATTTCACCATAACTAATGTTTTTTTTCTTTTTGACGTTAGCTTCCAGTATTTTCGCACCAAGTCAAATGGGCTCCAAACACCAGGAAGTCGATCTTAAGTATAATATTGTAGGTGAAAGATGTCAAGTTTTTTTTATTGGATGGCCTTGCATGGTCATAGGAGCACACGCACTGCATTTGCTGATATAACGTGCTTGAAACCATAATTTTTCTCTGATTTTAAACAAACATTTCGCGTCTTTTAATAACAGTGTTTATAAATCTGAGATTAAAATTGCTGTTAAAAGAAAATACATGTTTAATAACGTGTAATCAGTCTGTTTAAACCACAACTAGCTTCTTTCTGTTTGATGATTTGGGCAACACAACAGAGACGCAGCAATACCCAATAAAACATATATTAAAGGACGAGTTCACAGTTTTTCCATGTCTGTGTTAAAACAACAGTTAGGAGCCGTCCAGATGAGGCAAATCAAGTAGATATCTTTCAACATTACAGTCAAAAGTCCCTAAAAAATAGAAAAAACAGAAATGAAAAGGCAGCAAACAGAGTTTAAAACAATCAAATCATCATGTTTTCTATAATTATTAGTAGATTTAAGTAGTAAATAACATTTCAAAATGATAATGATTATTTCTGCCATGAATAAATACCCTCATTCTGCAAATTTGTCTGTTAATCAGAAATAAATACCTTTAAAACTTTCTCTCAGCCGTCTTTCCCACACAGTTTCACAATTTTTCAACATTCAAGAGCTTAAATGAACATTACAACGTGTTTTTCTTGCTGTAATCATTCCTCCTGTTCATACTGACCATTAGAAGATCCCTTCATAATGACCTTATCATTATGTAAGTGATAAACAAACAAAATCCACACAGGCCTCCTTCTGTGCAAAAAAAAAAATGTATTTAACAGTTTATGTGAAGCTAATATGAAGCTTCAGCGTCCAAATGAGTCAAATCCAGTAGATATCTTTCAACGTTACAGTCTTTTTAGTGCCAAAGTTCCTCTTTTTGTTTCTATACTTCCACCTGCAGCTCAACAGGGAAACACAAAGAGGAGAATTTGATGCTAAAAAGACTGTAAATGTGTCAGATATCCACTTGATATGACTGATGACTTGATATGTCTATCTGGACACACTGTGGATTTTAACCTCCATCACTTCTATTGAAAGCACATTTGAAGGAGACCTTTTAATATCCAGTATGAACAGGATGAATGATGACAGCAAGGCAAAAAAACCTCTTTCACTGCTCATAAGGACGCCTGACTGTTGCTTTAAGACACACCTGATCCCCCATATGCCACTTTTTAACTTTTTATTATAACCCTACGCTACAGGAGGAGTCATAAATCCTGTCCCAGTTGGGGAAACGTGGTACTTTTGGAGCTACATCCTATTAATATTTCCAGATTTAAATTTGGAGCAACCTTTCCAGACATCTTTGAGTTTGACAGGTGACATTTAATCCTCTTTTTTCCGGCTACTTCATGTGTTATTTTTCCAGCGTTTTCCCTGTTTTCCTCTTTGACTTTAAACCAGCTGAGCGGCAGGACGTTGTGTGAGTGCAGCGTGGAAAGACATGAGGCTGAAGTAACACTGTTGTGATGTGATTTTTCTGCTTTAGTGGTGCTTTTTAGGAGTTCAACGAGAGGTCAGATCCAGCTCCAGTTCCTCATGCTGCAGTGTCGGATTTCATTTTGAAAACACAGCTTTAAAAAAAAAAAAAAAAAACACTTAAGAGTTCACACATCTGTCCCGTGCCAAGCAGAGAGGAGTCAGGAGATGTTGTCTGCTAGTTATGATCAGTATTAAGAGTGTGGAGGTGCTGATGGTGACGGTGCGTCTCCTCTCCTTGAGGGGGGGGGGAGGCAGACTACTTTGTACCAGATGAAAAATTAAAAATGTCTCGTTTGGTGTCTGGTTTCTGGCACGCTCAACTTCCTTTTATTTACCGCGCAGCCAATCTGACGGAAAAAAAAAACACAACAAACACGCGACACACTCGACTGCAACAGTGAAGGCGAAGCGGGCAGACAGTCGATAAACAGCAGCTCAGACGTAACGCTGAGGCTGAAAGCCGGCGATGATGATTCGGGTTTTATTTGTCAGTGTCACAGTCTGAGAGAGCAACAGGTTTCATCTTGTACTCGAGCAGAATCTATTCCTAAAATATCATGTTTGTTAAGGGTTGAAACACATAATTATGGATGTGATTTGTCTCCTCACACATTGGTAGCAGCAAGATGATGACACAACTATTGGGGACAATTTGGGGTTCGATATTTTGCTGAAACGCCACGAATCGAACTCCTGATTGGTGGACAAACCGCTCGCCATCCCGACTGTTGTGGATTTTCTGAGCTGTTGTTGGCAGTTTCTGATTTTCTGGGAATACTTTAAGGAGCTTGATCGAAGGGGAACAATACAGAGTCCACGTCTCCCGACTCTTCTGTCCTCTGAAAATCTGAGACCAGCCTTTAAGTTTCAAATCATAAGTCTGTGATCTCTAGTTATGTTTGTATCTCAGGTCTCTGTCTTGTTTCGGCTGGCCTCGGTTCACCTGTGAGGCTCCTGCTTATCGGCCTCTTGTCTTCTGTTTGTGAAAATATTTCTAGCTTTGTCACCCTTTACTTATGGAAATATCCGTAACACTGACCACAGCCGCCTCAAATGTGACGCTGGCTGAATTTATGTTTACTCTCAACGCAACAAGAAAGTTATTTAATGTATTTGTTAAGTTGCAGAAATGTTGATACTGATTGTATGAATGAGATGTTCAGCTAAATATCTGCTGATAGTGACTACAGCTATAATTAACTTTTCTTTTCTATATTAAACTATATTTAACTATTTTTTTCTGGTTCTTTACTCGAAACGTCATCTGTTCATGTTGGAGCTGAATCAGATCTGAAATATTATAACGCGAACACACGGAGAAACCTTAGCAACGACGTTAGCAACCAAGGCTACAGAGCAAACAAGACGTTAATGAGCAGGAAAAAAAACGTCGCTAACGAAGCGTTCAAAACAAAACACATTGAAGCCCTGATTTTTGACTTACAGGCAGCATTTCTACAAACGTTCACCTCAAGTTTTGGAACTTCAAACATTTTTATCATCCGACATCAGAACGTTATAAATAACAGAAAACCACAAAAAGCAGAACATGTTCTCTTTAAGGTCAAGATGCTACCAGGCAGCAGCTACATTTGCCAACGCAATGAAATTGGGACAACAACGTGAAAGAGCAATACTTATATGAAGGTCATTTTTGTAAGTTGTCAGATCTAGTCGCCGCCAGTCGTTCACATAAAGATTTTTTTAAACATGTTTGGATATTTGCAGCCAGTAACATCATTTGTGTGACATCACTGGTAAGGCGAGTTTACATTCAAAGATCTTTACATAGATCATAAAAGGTATTAAAACAGAATATAAAAGCAAGACAAGTAAAAAAAAAGACATTTAAAAAGTGTTAAATTTGGACTTTTTGTTTTTTTAAAAAAAGAAGGAAATAACACAGATAAAATAAGAGGATAAAAGTAACCGTAGTGTAAAATATTAACCCTTAATGTGGTTTAATGAAAGGCAGTAAACAGAATAAATAAACAAAAAAAGGAGGGGAAGCCGATGGAGCTGCTGTTCCTGCTGATGGATGACCTGGACATGAACAAAGTGTTAAACAGCTTTTGCTTTGAGAGCGATGGACGCATTTAGTCCTCAACCTCACTGTGCTGCGGTGCTGTCCGTCTCTATCGTATTGGTTGTAAACACTTCGCTTTAATAGGGCGAGAATTTTGATTTTCTATCAGACTGTATTAAAAAAACATATTGACTGGTTGGTTGATCGATTGGTGGCGGTGTAACAGTTCTCAGTGAAAAACATACAGGAACAGGGACGCTACTTTTGAGTTCAACCTTGTTGTCCAACAACTGCGCTCAAAAAAAGCTTGATGAGAAGTGAGAAAGTATTTCATATTTTAGTTGTGATAAAACAGTTGGTCAGGCTGAGATAGACATGAAAAACAGGGTATCACAAAACAAATATCCAGTACTGATAATTACTATTAAAAGCACTTTTTTACATCCAAGTAAAACGTGTCAAGATGCGCACTAGTGATGAAGGAAAATCCTAATTGGGTAGCTGTGTCCACATCGTCCTGTGATTGGCCAGCCACACACAGAGCTCAGTATTTGTATCTGTATTTGTTAAGGAAGCAAAATTATTTGTATTTTTATTCAAATAAAAGTGTGAAGAGGCTTAAAAGTCCTGTTCTTGTTTTCATTACTCCTTTAATTTGTTTTTCTTCCTAGAAACAAATAACTCTTGAAATATTTGTAAGAAACAAATATTCTTAAAACAAAAAACAAAACACTATTTGTGTTTTGCCAAATAACGTATTAGCCACTCAGCGACTCTCACTGCTTCAACACGTATATGTTTCAGGCTTAAGATACCAACTTCAGGTTAGGCCCCGCCCACTTCCAGTTTAAGCCCCGCCCATTCAGATACTAATACAGATCATTTAGTTGACTGAACAGATACAGATAACGGCACACTCGCTCACCTCTAGTGGAAACGTTAACTAGCCTGTTGCTACGCTACATTGTGTTTTCGAGTGTAATTCAGCAAACTGATCTGCGAACCTACAAAACTGCAGTTATATGACACTAATCTGTAACAGGACATGCCGGTTTTTTTATTCTATAGTATATAATGATGATATGATTTTATTGGTTCATCAACTTAACTTGTTTTTTTTACAGTATCCTCTTGTATTTTTCATGGTTTTCTTTAAGAAACTCAAACATCTGGTTGAGATTCAGCATAGATTAGTTAAATTTTGAAAACGTTTATCAGTCTTTTAGTTGTTGAAACTTAATGACATTCAACTTGTGCTGAAGAAGACTTTCTGGACCGGTAAAGTTACAGTTATGTTTCCTTGATGGATGCAGAAAATATCACAGTGACGCCAGAAACTCGATGTAGAAGAAAACTTTGCTGCAGCTGCTGGCGAAACAAACAAAAATATGAAAGAACAGCTTTTAATTTCAGAAAAACAAACAAGTTATGTTTGTTTCCTCACATTATTAACGTTGGTTTGATGCTAAAATAATTAAGCAGGTTTAATCTGCACAGAAAAGGAAATAAAAGGGAAAAGCAATGTTTTTTTAAAGCAGTTTGAAACAAGCTGCTGATAAAAATCTAATTAGCAGCAACATTAAAGTAGCTCTGAACTCACTTGGTTCACTTTTATATCTGCTGACTCTATACTTTTTGCGTCCTTTTTATTTGCACAAACTCGGCTATAAAGTTTTATTATGAAGTTTTGTTCATTTCATAAAAGTATGAAGCTTCCAGGAACCCAGATTGTAAGAAAAATGACACAAACACCAATAAAATATGTACAAATCTTTAGTGACAGTTCAAGTAAAACATATCGTTTCGCCGTTTATAATCACAAACACAGCAGAACAATGTGAAATAAAACTGTTTACATGTTCAAATCACTTCTGTTTTTTGTTTTTTTACATTGAAAGTATGCAGACGTCATTGCAAGACACTGAAAATATGAATGACTCATAGTTTCATGAATTAAATTAAAGGTTTACAGACATAAATGCTGATTTTCTCAGCTTGTCTTTACATGATCATTTAAATGTAAACAGACTGCAGAGGCTTTACAGTGCATAAAAACATACAGTGTTATAATATTGATACAATTATCCAAACTTTTTTCAACACTTTAAAATGTTTTTTTAGTAACAAAACTTCTAAAATATTAAATGTTTTCTGCTCACGAAAACTTTCTCCAAAATAAAAGACAGACTTCAAACTGACTCTGAATTTCTGTGGGGAAGTTTTCGGTCGGCGGTGTGTCGAGTGTTGCCAGACGCGTAGGTGTAGAAGAGTCAGAAACAGATTTTGGAGGTGAGTGTGTCTGGCGTTCAGGGTTATTTTGGTCGCCGGCCTTTTGAGCTTCTGTGTTAAGTGGCGTCTAATCTGCTGCAGAGCTTGAAGTTTAAAGGGTGAGCGCTCGGGCATCTGACCCCCGTCCCGCTAAACAAAGTCCTTCACAGGTCATTAGCACCATCTTCCACTCTGCTAATCCCGGCCCGCCAAGCACGGCACGGCGCTCCACCAGGCGAGGAGGCGAGGAAGAGAACCGAGAGGACGAGTCTGCAGATCAGAGAGAAAACAGAAACATGAGTATAAAATGTCAAACTTTCCCAACAAGGGACGAACTGTAGCGTCAACTGTCTTTGAATCATTTTGTTTTAAGACTCTGATTGAAACACTTTCACTTATTCTGCAGGAATAAAGAATAACTTCCTGTTTTCAAAGTGTTCCTTTAACTTTATCGTCTTTAAGAGGAATTTAATCTTGCAGCCAAGTGAAAATAATACAGACATGACTATAAAATACATAAAAAACATGATAAAAGTTTGTAGATTTATCTCCAATATCTGTTAAAACCGTCCACACGTTACTGTGAAAATGTGTTTTTTACCATCAGCTGTTATTTTGTTTAATATTTTTTTTGTATCTACTCATCAATCTGACTCGTTTTCATCTGCAAACTATGAAACTGTAAGAAAACCAAAGTGAGGAAGTCTTAAAGTTTTTGCATTTTGTTGTCTTCAAACTCAAAAAAGTAAAAAAAGTAGAAAAAGTCCAACAGAAAATGAGTCACATTATACTTTAAATCCCACAATTTAGCATCAATAATCAGCATGTGAGCAGTTAATAAAAGGTTTATAACACACTAGCAGTTATAAGCAGATATAAGAGTTTATTAATTTAAGTATTTGTAACTTCTAAAGACATATTTTATATTTTCACAGCTGTTTTTTTACTATATTGTCATTAATTAATCTGTTCAAACAGCAGAAAAAACATTTCTGGATGTCAACAAATGCATTAACAAACACTCAAATCTGCTTAAAGTGCCATTCAGATCCTGAAAAACATCCTTAAAGTTAATATTATTAAAATATATTTAAGATCAATAATAGTACAAACATCACTGAGGCATAAAAACCTGTTACTGCAGTTGTTAAAATCAGGTTTAAATATTTAGATAAAGGGTTATTATTTTTATTATTGTTTGTTCCACATGTTATTCCTCTTATTTAATGCTCTATTCTGCATGTATGTGTATTAACTAGTATTTAATGTGATAAAAATAATTTTACTAACTTTGAAACTAACGTTTTATTAAATGTTGTGCTCTGCGTGGCTGCGAATACTGACTGAAAAGCTTATTTTGTTTATGTTGTGATGTTTTATATTTCTTTAATTCATCATTTCTTCTTTTTCGTAACATTTTTAGTTTAATTTTTGAGTTTAAAAGCGACACACGGACAGAAACGTTCCTGAAAAATCAAGAAAAAGTGACTCTGACACATAGAGAACAGACTGAACGCTGTGTGTTCACACTTCCACACGTCTCACACCTTCACTGGGTTTGTTTTTTTTTTTTTTTTTAATAATTCAGGATTCATTTCAGTTTAAAAGCTTAAAAGTTTCACAGCAAATAAAAATCATCACCTCGCCGTCGCTGCTGGTGAAAGAACACAGAAGGTGAAATATTCCAGTTTACTGTCAGCTGATAAAAAAACAAAACAAACACAGTGTGGATATTTCTGTCAATCTGTATTTTACAAACACTGTTTTATATCTGAAACAATCCAAACTGCTGAAAAAGGAACTGAAACGACTGTGAGACGTTTAAACTGACGACAGATTTCAAGTTTCACTGCTCAGTCGAGTCAGAATCAATAATGTTCAGACTCTTTCTGGATTATTTATATATAAAAATATATATAAATCCTATTCTGTATGTTTCTATTTGTGCATTATTTCATTTCAGCTTGATTTCCTCTGTGATTATATGGATATAATATATGATATATGGATGGTTATGAAGTCGAGCTGCAATGATTCATCAATTAGTTGCCGACTATTAAAAGAATCAGCAACTATTTTTATGATTGATTCATTGTTTTGAGTCATTTTTAAAAAAAGAAATAAACGTCTACATTTTGGTTTCTTTATTCATTTATGACAATAAACTGAATATCTTTGAGTTTCGGACAAAACAAGTCATAATCTCGGACATTTTTCACCATTTTCTTTGACATTTTTTAGACCAAACAAATCGATTAATTGAGAAAATAATCGTCAAATTGCTAAAGATAAATTATTTTTAGTTGCAGCCTTAATGAGTCTCATCTAAACATAAAAAAGAATCAAGTGCTTTAGAAGCAACAGCAAAAAAAAAAAAGGGAAAATACGCAGAATTTGACGATTTTTAAGAAAAAAATCTCACTGAAAATTGAAATGTTGTGTTTTGTTGATATTTTAAGTTATTTATGCGCTTTTATAGAAACAAACTATTTTCTGTTGGTTGAAAACCTCAAAATCAGCATCAATTCAAGTCAGACGCTCTCGTCGGCGGTGATGATGATGATGATGTGTTTCTGAAATTATACAACAGCTTGAGAGTTCATGTGAGGTTTTTCACCTGAAGAGGAGGAAAAAAATAATCCCTCAGTTTGATCAAAAACAAGACAAATCCCCCAAAACTGGGAGCGACTGAACAGCTGTGAAGCAAGAAAACAACACAGAAACTTCACAGTGTTTTAACTCCTGACAGTCTGAAGTTTTGTTTTTCAGAATAAAAGTAATAAAACACTGAATCCTGCATGTTTTAAACTTCCTATAAAAGAAAAAACATCAGCAGCAGGCGGTTTGAAACAGCAGGAGTTCAGCTCATCATCATTAACACACACAGACAGACAAGACAAGACAGACAGACGTTAAGAGCATGTGTCACATCATGTAATCTCCGTGTTGTTGTTTATGATTGATGTCTGCAGAGCTGCACACACCCGCATGGATGTGCAGCTTTTTTTTTAAAGATGTGTAACCAAAGAAGAAGAAGAAGAGGAGAGGAGGTGAAAAGCCAAAGAGGACAACAGCAAGATTACTGGTAAGAAAAAGAACTTACGTCTATACTTCTTTATCTTGCAGGGAGACAAAAAAAATGTGGTTTTTGTTGATTAAATATCAGGATTAGAAGATATTTTCACTTGTCTTCCCTCCAAAGAACAAAAACCAGCATCAAAATTAATAATTTATCTTGTTTTTAGAAGAAAATAATCTTGTTTTAAGTGTTTATTTGTGACGTTTTCTGCATTTCTGGATCTCAGGATCGGTTCATTTGTTGCACAAAAGCTGCTAAAAATGGATGCAAATGGTTCCAAAATGGTGAGAAGAAGAGCACAGGAAATGGTTAGCAGTAGGAAAAATTCTTCACTGTTCTACATTTCTCAAAAATACTCACAAAGAGAGTTTTTATCTTGTAGGGAGACAAAAAAAATGTAGTTTTTGTTGATTAAATATCAGGATGAGAAGATATTTTCACTCGTCTTTCCCCTCAAAAACAAACACCAGCATCATTTATCTTGTTTTAGAAGACAATAATCTTGTTTTAAGTGTTTTTTGTTAAGTTTTCTGCCTTTCTGAACGTCAGGAGCTGCTAAAATGGATGCAAATGGATCCAAAATGGTGAGAATGAGAGGACAGGAAATGGTTAACAGTAGGAAAAATTCTTCACGCTTCTGTTGCCAAATATTCATCTTTCAAAACGTCAGTTGAAATATCCGCCTGCAGAGGTGAAAGTGAGATGCAGTGAGCACTTGTCTTGTTTTTACAGCAGTAAAATATTCTGACAAACTTTTTAAAACTGTTTGCATAACAGCAGGAAGAGATCGGAGCAGAGAGATTTATCCTTCAGCGATGTTTCTAACAGCAGAGCAGGACTCTGCATGATGTTTGGTTCACTGGAGGAGACACTAAACTCTCCACTTGTTGTCCTAAATTTACAGAGATTTGTCAGGACAGTTGTAATTTCCCACCCTGCTAACAGCCAGTGAACGTCACACAGTCAGTAAAAGCTGATATTGGTCGTTTATTGTCCACAAATGATCCTCAAAACACATAAAACCACAATAATGATGTGTAGATTTTGTTATTTTTGTGTTAATTCTTTTAATATGAAATCTAATGAAGAATTTTTTCAGTTTGAGGTTTCATTGTTTAGCTTTTAGGAAAAAGTACAAACACACAAAAGCTCTAAATGTCATCAGTCAGCCGTTTAAATCCCTGAAATGCAAATCATGACCTTTTTCTTCCTCTGCTCTCAGCTCAAACATCTCTTCCCTCCTCCATGTTTGTGTTTGTGTGTTTACTGCTGCTGTTTGTGTTGTTTTTTTTTTTTTTTTAGTGGGCGGAGTCTGAACGCTTCACAGCCTGCAGACGACGAGTCCGTTAGTTTCAAACTAGACGATGGAAGGAAGCAAAAGTTGAGATTTTTCCTTCTAGAGTGACTTAAAGCTGCAAAAACTGAGAGCAGCGATTATTTTAAATAAAATAGAAACACGTGTTTATGTTGAATTTTGCAAATCCTGCAAAAAAATGAGAAAAATGTCAACATATAAATTGATTTATTACATCTATGACTCAGTAAACAGCAGTTAAATAAAACATGAAAGGAAATAAACTCAATAATATTCTCTTATTTTAATAAACTATTTAATTTTCCATTATTGTTTGAGGCCATAATGTGACTGTTAAGATACAAATGATGAATATTTATATGTATTTGTTCTGTTTTTATCTGTTAAATGTCTCATTCATCATATCTGAGGCAAAATCATCTTATTATATATTTAATAAATATAAATAATGTTTCCTTTTGCAGCTGCGTTGAATTTAAAACACTACGTGTAAAATTAATTTGCAGCAAAAAAGCCAAAAAATCTGCAGTTTTGACGTCGTGTTACGTTCACAAATGTTCCCATTTGATAATTAAATGAATTCATCTCATTTGTGTAAAAGAAAAAAATGTGCAAAAACATTTAAATCCTGTTTATTCGTTCATCTTAAAAAATTAAAAGAAACAAAATCATTGAGGAAAAAATACAAACATACAAATCTGCGTTTTAATCTGTAAATAAAAAAGCTTTTAAATCTTTAAAATGTAAAGAAATAAAGAAACAATGAACGACTGTAAACGGAAGATAAACGCCAGCTTGACTTTTAACATTTCGGTTTAATAAATTAACATTAAACAGTCTTTAAAGTGACGTTATGATTCATGTTTGTTTGTTTCCTCACAATTAAAACGACACACAGAAATATTTACTGCAGAGCTGATAATCTGTGAGTCAGAGTCGCCCAACTGAAGCAGGATTTTAAGACCTTAATGCAACCAGGAGGAATGTAGACCAACACCAACCCCTCCCCATCCTCCATCACACACACACACACACACACACACACACACACACACACACACAGCATGCTTTAACCCTGTGAAGATGCATCTTTAAATAACTCGCTTATTCTCGTAGTTTCATGAACGTCTCGTCGATCGAAACGCGTCGAAATCACAAAGAAACAAACTCTGACCTTTCAAATAAATGAATAAATGTGACATTTAAATCTGCAAACATACTTTATTCTGTTATTTGTGCTTCAATAAATGTTATAAATGTGAGATATTGTGTGATTACTGCTGTTTTATGTGGTGCACACACGTTTCAAACGCATATAAATGTTAAGAAAATGGCCTCGATGATCTCTTGTGTGCAAACATTCCTTCATATAAACTCAAGATCCCTCAAATCTCCCTTTTCATTTAGAAGCTTAGAGGAGCGGCTGCTTCAATAAACCTTCACTGAAGTCCTTAAAACCCTTAATCAGCAACTTCTCAGACCTCCAGTTGCTCGTTTTAAGGGTCGGATCCTGTCGTTACGTCTTTAATGTGACTGTGAGGATATTAAAGGGGTCACATGGTGTGAAATTTAAATGTTGGGATTGTTAATGTAAAGAGGTTAAATGTGTGTTTGAGTCAGTCTGAGGCGGTTTTGACACATGGGCGAGGTTTTGTTCTGTCAGAATTGAGCGTTGACGGTTGTGAAAAGCGGCGAGCGTCGATGTATTTTGTCATCGTCTGACAGGCTTGAACCCTGCGTGTCCTCTCCGCTTTAAGGCCGTCGGCTTCGGTCGGAGCCAAAAGAGGAAAAAAAAAAAAAAAATGCAGCGAAACTGTGCTGCAGTATTTTCAAACAAACAACGCAGGAAGTGAAAAAGAGGAGGGGGGGAGGAGAGAGGAAAAAAAAAAAGAAAAAGAAAGAGCTCTGACCCGGCTGGCTGGCTCGCTGCGGCGCCCGGCGCACCCCGCCCCCCGGTGAAGATCGCGTGCAGAATCCAGGCAACCCAGAGCGTGCTGGGGGAGCGCTCGCTCGCTCGCTGCTGCACACCCAGGCGACGTGACCTTCCCTTCCCTTCCCTTCCCTTCGTCAAACCCAACCCCGGCGATGCGGGGGCTGCCCCGACCTCACTACTGAGCATGCCCAGTAGCATCCGCAGCGTTTCGTGACAACACTAATAGTCTGCATGGATCACTGGCACGCAGAGTCACTTCTAATTAGAAATATCTCAATCTTCCACCAGGGTTTTATGGGGGTTTTTTTTTTTTCCTCTCTTCGTACTGCGCCGGCAGCTGAGTGGCTTGCCGAGGTGCCAGTTTCCCCGCCGACTCCGCCTCCCCTCCCCTCCTCTCGCCTCTTAACCTCCCCTCGCTTCCTGCTCGGTCAGAAGGCCAGCCTTCACGCCTCCCTCCTCCTCCTCCTCTTCAGTTTCTACTCATGAAACAAGAAAACGAAGGAGAGGGGAGGAAGGGGGACGTCCCGACCCCGCTCTTCATCCTCACCTCGTGGCTTCACGCTCTATTATGTATGCATGCTTTCATTTCTGCTGCTTTTCCTTTTCCCCCTTTTACCTCGCAACCATCTGGCTCTGAAGCCGCTTTTCATGCACGTTTTTACAGATGTACAGTAAAAAAAATAATAATCTGAGATGTCGGCCATTTCTAACCCACTTTCCTCCCCCCCCTCCTCCCTTTCCAGTCTGAGAGCTAAGCTTGGAGGTGGTGGTGGGGGGGGATCGAATTTGGAGAGGGAGGTGGAAAGTGATGGATGTCACCCAACCAGCTCAGATTATAACTTGGTAGCTTGTCGAGTAATTGACTTTATTTACGAGAGGAAGGAAACGACTTATCCTCTTTTTGAACTCTCTCTCTGGAGTCGTTCGGCTCATTTAACAGAGAGGAAGAAGAAGAAGAAGAAGAAGCTCTTTTTGTTCACTCGTAATCCGGGTTTTCTCGCCTCTAAAAGCGACATGCGGCCAGTACAAAAAGCACACACACACACACACAGAGGAAAGAAAGAAAGCCTTTAACCTGAAGGTCTCCGGCCTTACAAAGCACTAGGTCAAAGGTCACAGGCTGACAATAGGTGGCTATCCGTCGAGGAAGATCCGGCTCTTCGGTTAAAGTTTAGCGGACTGTCTCTGTGGAAGAGTTGAGGAGGTGAAGGTGAGAGCGGGAGGACGGAAGTGACAGAAAGGAGACGAGAACATCGAGTGAGAGAGACGGGCGCTCAAGTCAAGCGGACAGACGGACAGGTGTGTGAGGCGAACGGACCGCTGAGGAGATTTAAAGAGGCGGGAAGGTAGCGGGTCGACCCGGACGACTCCGCCTGGGAACGTCCGCGGCGTTCGGTTCGGTTTATTTAGCGGAAATAGGAACAACCGAACCTGACGATCATCAACACACCTTCCTGCTGGCAGAAACACTCACTAAAGCACCAAACCTGGATTCATCCGCTGCTGAAAATAGTCCCCAAACAAATGCTGTATTTCCTCTTTTTTATTTTAGTTAGTTATTACAAATAAAACTTCATATTTATGAGCTGATTTAGGGACATTTTGGGGAACAAATTGGGCCACAAACGGAGCGGAGAGGGAGAGACACGTTGTTGTTTTTGAGGTCTGTCAATAGAGCTGCAACGATCAGTCGATTGTTTAATTAGTCACCAACTTTTACATTAACTGCATCGTCTAAACTGTCCTCATTCTCTGCTTCCAGCTTCTTAAATGTGAATACTTTCTGGTTTTATTTGAGTTCTGGACAAAACAAGACAGTTTCAGAAACACATTTTCTGACATTTTACAAACCAAACATCTCACTGATTAATGCAGGAAATGGAAATAACAGTTAGTTGAAGCTCTGAGTGACGACTTCATCCTTTAACTTGTTTCATTTTTCTCGTTTTCAGTCGATTTTAAGCAGAAAACAAACAGAAACATGCGAAGCAGCTTCTGAGAGGAAGAAGAGGAGGTCCTACAATACAATACAGTTTCATAAATCACCACTAACTTGTATATTTTATCACCAAATAAAGAATAAAGCTGCATGTTCATGGTCGTGTTTTTGTTCGGTTAAATTCATTCACATTCATTCTGATGATTAATGAATCATTTAAATCGTCTTTTAAAGCAAAAAGCTGAAACATTTTATAGTTTCAGCTTCTCATATGTGAGATTTTGCTGTTTTTCTCTGTTTTATATGTTTGTAAACTGAACATCTTCAGGTTTTGAAGGCGTCACGTCGCGTTCTGGGAGATGATGACGGACCTAACTATTAACTAATCAACAAAGATTGTTTCACACAGTCTTTCCTTTTTTTATACAAACACACAGGCCTGAAAAAGGAGGTGAAGTAGAGAGAGGAAAGAGGAGGATGGGAAGAGGAGGAGAAGGTGGAGGATGGTAGAGAGCGTCTAGCAGCAGGAGATGGGCGGTGGTCGAGTTGGTCGAGTTGGAGGAGGGGGGTTGCAGAGATGCATGAGGGAGGAAGGAGAGGATGAGGAGGAGAAGCTGGCAGAGAAACAGGGACGAAGGAGATTAAATGGTGTAAATATCAGAGGAGGAAGTGATCTGAACGGATCCTCCAACGTTTAAAGTCTTAAAAATTCTCTTCTTGTTTTTAATTCGTCTGCTGACGGAGGAAAAGTTTCTCTGAGTTCACCTTAAATCTCTTCTTCTTCTTCTTCTTCTTCTTTGACACGTGTACCTGCCGTTACCAGCAGGATTTGTGACATCACAACTAATTCGGGGGCCAATCCCGGTCCGGTATTCAACTTACATCACTGACTGTGATGTGAGGAAAAAACTTCACAGTGAAGAGGAGACATCTTGTGTTCAAATGAACGAGATGGTTATAGTGGGAAAAAAAAAAAACCCCACCAGACTCAAATGATATCTGACAGCAGAGGACTTTAATTTATCTTAAAAAGCTGGTTTTACTGGGACGACACCAGTAAAACACCAGTGTTTCCTGTTTCACTGACTCATCTGTCACATAAATGAATGTAAATCAATGTTTTTACTCATCAAACGGAGCAGAGTCGCATCAAAAAAAACACTAAAGAACCGAGCAGAGAGAAGAGAAACAGAGACGAACGGTGCTGAAAACACAAGAGGAGGACGAGGAAATTACGTTTATTATACAGTTTATGGTAAAATAAATATTTGAAGAGTTATATTTATTAACCAGGTAAAAAAAAAAAAAGCTTAATTTTTGAGCATTTTATTTCTTTTCTTGTTTTAAAGTGAACATTTTATGTGTTCCTGTGCTGCCGTGTCATTACGGTAAATTAGAATGTTGCTGTAAAGGAAACAAAAAAAAGTACCGTAAATCCTCTAATACAGGGGAAATGGAAAAAAAACATATTTTACTCCATAATGTCTGCTCATTAACATCCCTATGTGTTTTTTTTCTTTTCTTTTCTTGCAGTTTGTATGAACACATGAAGAGTTTGGATATAAACATGTAAAAATCTGACTTTTCTGAATGTTTCCGTGTCACCGTTTTGCTCCAGAATCGTTGCTGTTTTTGACTTTCGAAGGCTCGGTATTGGAAAAAAAAAAAAAAAAAGAAAGAAAAAGACCACGATCTTTCCTCTTAAACACGACCGTGAGGATGTTTAATCACGCCTCGGCTGCTACGAGAGGGCGATGTAACGCCAGGGTGGAAATGATACGAAAACAAAGGAGCCGAATCAAAGTTTCATCTTCCTCTTTACTGCACGTCGATGACAACAGGAAGCAGGAGGCACTACGTCTCATCTTAAATATGTGTGAGGGTTAGTTTTATATGAACTTGTAGGCGACAGAGTTGAAGGAGGAGGAGGAGGAGGTGAAGAGGAGGAGGAGGAGGTGAAGAAGCGACGACAACTCTGAAGCGTAGAGCTGCTGAGTTTCTCTCTGGAAAAACGTTGAAAGAGGAGAGACGTGACGACAGGAGGAGCATGGAAGAAATGGAGGAGGAGGAGGAAGAGGAGGAGGAGGTGAATAAAACACAGAGAAAGATGCAGGAGAAGAAGAAGAAGAGGAAGCTGCAGCAGGAGGAGGTCACATGAGGGGTCAACTCAGATAAATACTAAAACCTGCTGGGGTTTAATAGGGTGTGGCCTCTTTGACCTCCTCCTTCACCTCCTCTTCCTCCTCCTCCTCCTACTCCTCTCTGCAGCACCCGGCTCTCATGGGAACCAGTAGCAGCCAATGAGCATCTAGTGGGAACCAGTTTGCGAGCCAATGAGGAGGCCAGAAACCATCTCTCCCTCCTCCTCCTCCATTCTTCTTCTTCTTCTCTCCTCCTCCTTATTCTTCCTCGCCGTATTTGAAGCGTCAGCAGAGGAGGGCCCCCCCAGGTTTGCGTGACCACTAATCACCTCAGAGGGCGTAAAAAAAAAAAACGACGACAGCCGGGACGCCATCCGCCGCCACGATCAGCTGATCCACTCAGCTCAGCTCGTGGTTAATAATGCAAGCGAGCAGAAGCGAGCGAGCGGCGAGCGAGCGAGGTGTTTTTTAGGCTAAGAGAGAGACGAACATCCACTCTCCGCCTCTACGGGGAGTCGCTGACTGCGAGGTCAAAGGTCAAGACGAGAGCTTAGGCGCCGTAGTAAACAAAAAACGACTGTAAATGTTAGCGGAGCGAGAAGAAGCAGCAGGAGATAGAAGGGGAAAAAAAAGGAAATAAAAGACTTTAAAACACATTTATCTGCTGTTGTTATATTTCATACAGATGTTCTTCACTTAAAGGGACAGTACGCCAAGTTACAAAACATCCACATCATACATATCACCAGGAACCATTTTGTAAAACACTCGGATTATCTTTTTTTTTTCCTCCTGATCCTCTTCGTTTCTGAGTCTTTTAATCCTTCAACTGTGAACGTCAAAGAACATATTTTTCCACGTGACGCCACTTTTATGTTTTATGTACTTTCTACTCCGCTACGAACAAGCTTTTTAAAAAAAATACAACACATTGGGTTACATTTCACATGTCTATGAGTTGTTAACAGCTCCACCAAATAGTGATTTTTCCCTCTAAACTTCTCACATGCTTTCATTTCAATAAAATGTTCAAACGATCCAACATTTCAGCTAAAAAATCAAAGATATCAGAACTTCTTTTCTTCTCCCGTTAATCATCTCACGACTCTGTTTTAACTGCGTTGTTGTTCGCTGATGATGTAACACTGACCTGACGGATATGAATGCACAATACAACAAACAGGAGTCTGTAAACATGGTAGGGGGGAGGAGGAGTGGGGAGGAGGAAGGGGGGGAGAAAATGGCCGCGGGGAACATCCTGCTTTTTCGAGTGATGGAATGTAGTCGAGGAGCTAAAATCTGCGGTTTGCTCCTTTAATAAAAAATAAGATTCAAAAGTTTAACTTTTACTGAAAAGAACTCAACAAAATAAAATTCTTCTTATTTTTCTATATTTTTTTTTATTTTAGTAAAAGCAACATGGCATCCTGAAATATATTATTATTATTATTATTATTATTATTATGTTTGAAGAAGTGATAATAAAGAGAATAATATTTAATATATAAGTATTTACATGTTGTTTTGACTTTTTAAAGCTACATAATTTTAAACGACACGATCTTCTTCTAATTTATTTTCATAATTAAATATCAATTAACTGTTTATTTTATAGTTTTGACACATCTGGACGACTTTTTCTTTTCAAACGTCACTTTTTTTTTATTTTTTACACGTGAATCTGTTAATCTGAGATGCAGAAATAAAAACATTTATTTTCAGTGTTTATTCTTCCATAAATATAAACGTTTTCTCTGATTATCAGTGAATCAGCGGAGTCAGTTCAGATCTGCGGGACAGTCGAGAATTAACCTTAAAGCCTTAAAGCCTCCTCTCCTTATATATCTATATATATTTATATATATATCTCTATATAAAATCTCTATATGTTGCATGTTTGGTTTTAAAGCTGTGATAATGCCGTTTGTACATTTTGTGCTCATTTCTTTTTAATTGTCCTTAATTTAACTCTGTGTGTTTGATTCACATAAAACCATTTAATATTAATTAATAGTGTTTTTTTTCCTCCGCTGACCTTCCTCATTAGAATAAAAATAACTATCTCTACTTACAAAAGTTAATTAAAAAATAAAAATCGTAATTTTTTAGAAGCATTTAACACGTGACGACATGAACTTTAACAAACCAACAAAGAAAAAGCGAAGTTTTCATGAAGTTTTTTTTTTATCTTCCTGAACAATATTTTAAAACATTTCCTTCATAAATTATTTAAAATGACAGAAAAACTTCAGTTTACAGATTAAACAGCTGCAGATTGATGTTTGTTATTGATTCACGCAGCAGTGAAAACAAACAAAAAAAACGCAAGAAATCATATTTAACTTGATAAAATCTGCTTTATTCTTCAGTCATCGACATAAAAATAATAATTATTTGGGCTTTAAACTCAAAACTGAACGTTTTTCAATTACGAGAGTATTTTAATAGTGAAGAAGAAACGACTCTTCATCATCATCATCGTCCGAGAGAAGAAGAAAAAAAAAAAAGCGTCGTTTTTTTTTCCTTTTTAAAAATAATTATTTTAACCTACAAACACAAAGTTGAGATTTATTTTAATATCAGACGATAAAAAAATAAAAAACAAACATACACAAACCTCACGGGACTGTTTCTTCTTCTACTGTCTGATTACTGCATAGATTAAACTCCACAATAAAAGCTCAGAGCTGAGAGAGGAAAACAAAATAAAGTGGTATTTTTAGATTTTAATCAACAACATAATACTTTTAGTTTATTTTCCCAAAGCAGGAGAGCAGAGAGGTTATTCATGGAGTTGATTGTTATTTTGTCCACAAACAGACAGAAAAAAAAGAAAAGTCTTTAAGCTTTTATTTAAATATAAATAAATCAGATTCATAATGTTTTAGTTTTTCTTTATAAGAAAGTCAAATAAAATAACCAAAATAACACATTTACTGTAATTTACATGTTTTATTTATGAATAAAAATTAACGTCACACTTAAATTTTTCATATTAAAAATATAACAATAGATAGAAACAGCTTAAAAAGTACATTTATAAACATACCTTACATTTATTATCTGCTGTAAAAACACATTATTTATTATTATTTAAATGAACAAACAGGTTAAAACACTGAAAAAAGGCCGTGATGTAAATTTATTTTGCAAAATGTGAAACAAAGATTTTCAAACGCAATGACAGGTTTTTTTTTTTAAAAAAAGAGGAAAAAAAGAGTAAGAAAGTAAAGATTAATTCTTAAAATTAAAGTTACAAAATGCTTCAGGTGAAAAGCTTTTAATGTGAAATGTCGAGCTGCAGAGAAAAATCAACAATTTTTGATATAATGGTTAATTTTTTTAAGCAAAAATGCAATAAAAATGATAGTTTGAGGCTTTTAATTTGGAGAATTTGCTGCTTTTCTTTCTCTTGAATTATAATAAACTGAATATTTGTCAGTTTTGTTCTGTTGTTCAGACAAATAAAGACGTTTTAATGACTTCACACTGAAAATTAGAGCTTAACTGACAGCCATTTTCCACAATTTTCTTTATGTTTTATTTGAATTATTTGTGTATTAACAGGAAAAATAGATTAAACAATTAGATAATTATTGAAACTGTTAGTTGCAGGCTGGAAGTAAATATATATATTTTTAAAAATAACAAAAGATGAAAAGCATTTACAGTAAACATGAAACAGGTGATTTAACATTTAACTTTCTGTCAACTGAAGGAAACATTTAATATGTGAGAAACAACGTGTGTGTGTGTGTGTGTGTGTGTGTGTGTGTGTGTGTGTGTGTGTGTGACTATTGGCTGCTGGTAACGTTGGCGCTCGTGTCACTTGAAGCTTTAATTTTAATGTCACTATGGATAAAAACAACATCAGCTTTATGCCCAAACTGTGAAACGTTTGGCGAAAACAAGAAGATAATTAGGCAGAAAAAAAAAAAAACAGTGACCAGCGGCCGTTTTTACTCACATCTGATTTCTTCTCCTGAGCTCAGTGAAATCTGAGCGGACGCCTCTAGGCTGCACTTTACAGTTTGAGACTTTAATAAAACAACCTGTTATCAAACGGGACTCGCGTTTTTAGCTGCTGGTCTGACAGTCAGTGAAATCAATATGTGCAAACATGAAGCTAGTTTTCTGCCCACAGCCATGACACTAATCTGTGATGTCATCGGGGTGGCATTTATCCAATCGGACCCCGAGGACCGATATGTTAAATACAACCATCCATCCATCCATCAGTGATCCTACAAGCAGAAGCTTTACTGCTAAACAAAAGCAGCTGCAGGTCTCTTATTTATTCAGGAGTATCTTCCTCATGTAGAGGCCCCAACAAAAAAAAAGAAAAAGTGATTTGTGTGTGTGATTAGGTGTCGGCCTTCTGGTTACAGATTCTCCAGTCGACGTTGGATCCGCAAACGATGAGATGAGAGACGAAAAAATGAAGCTCTTCGAAACTTGAGGTGAACCTGTGTAGAAATGCTGCCTGCAAGTCAAAACTCAGGGCCTCAATTAGCTTCAATTACTCAGTTTGCAACGTTTTTTGGTGGGTTTTTTTTCTACTTTGCCAATAAACGGCTGTTGCTAAGGTGGTTGCTAAGGTGTTTCCACGTGTTGTTCAGCTCCAATGTGTTACGGATAGATTTGAGAAGCTGACGTTTGCAGTAAAGAAGGGAGAAAAAAGTGAGAAGAAGAAGAAGAAGTGAAATCCTGCCGCTGTAGTTTGTTTATTTCCTGTAAGCTGACCATTCAGAACAGGAGATGAAACGGCCTGTTTCTGACAGAGGCTGAACTGAGGGGCTGCATAAAAAGGACCATTATAAGATAAATACGGAGTTTTTAAGTGTAATAAAAGTTATTCCAGAATATAAATAACCACCTGGAAACGTTTAGCTTCACGTGGACTAACCTGAGCGGCCCGGTGTCGTGGAAACGGCAGCAGCGCCAGAAGCAGCAGCATCATACTGGATGCTTTGTTAACCATCAACCTAAAGCTACACCTGGTGCCAACACACGGGCTTACAGGTCACTAATGTTAGGCACTAGTGAGGGATAAACGCTCTGTAATAACCTCCAAAGCAGATATAGAACAACAGCTCTTCAGCTTTGTGAAGCTGTAACGGAGGAGACAGATTTAAAGCAGAGTGTGTGTGTGTAGGACAAACAAAACAAAGACGGCAAAAAAGTCCTTACAGCTGCTTATAACTGCATTAAACTGTTTATTAAATGCTTATATGGTGCTTATTAATGCTAAATATTGCAGATAAAGTGAAGTGTGACCTGTATTTTTTTAAGCATAGAGATAAGGAGTTAGCTGGCTATGTAAGAAGATGACCGATTAATTTCTAATCTTGCCTACAAAGCTCTGATTGGTCGACTCTTCCATCCTCCAACCAGGTAAACATCTGATAATGAGCGCCGCAACCTGTTTCAATCAACTGAAACAAATCTGAAGAGATGTGGATCAGGGAAGCTGGAACAAAGCCACCGATTCAGAACAAAGTACATCTGAGGTGTCCTGATACACTAATGTTAAACAGATACCTCATCAGCCAATCAGAAACAGGGAGCCGCCACTGCAGACCTCGCCTCACCGTCGCCGACAGGACAAGAGGTTTATGTTGTCAGTTTCATTCATGTGGATATATTAACCATCTGTTTCACGTGATTTTATAGAACTAATATGTAACATCAACCAGGTTGTTTTTTTTTCAATAATTCAAGGAAACACAACCAAAACAAATTTTTACATGACAGAAACATGACGATACATCTCCTAAAGAGAGAAACATTAATGATAATTCTGGTGATTTTACATACGATCTACTACTAAGTGTTGTGTGTGTATCTAAAGCCTCCGTTGTTGTCCAAAAACTATTAAAAACTCGTCAGTGAGCCACACACCGCTGCACTGGGTCACATGTCCCTTCAATATAAAGAGTTTGGTCACGTTTTCAGTCTCTGGAGAGTAGTTCTGTGTAAGGCAGACGCTACTGAACATGTGCGGGAATGTGGTCATATCACAACCTCTGTGAGAGTCTGATCAATACGACAGGCCTGATTGTTTACTATAAACAGATCCGGGTCCTTGCACATGCTCAGTAGTGTCTGCCATACACAGAACTACTCTCCGGGGAATGTAAACGTGGTGCTGATATTCGTCTTTGGAGCTGTTTCTAAACAAACTAACGTATCCAACATGTTAGTTATTAACTATTAGAACTATTAAAAACACGTCAGTGAGTCATATTGTTGCACTGGGTCACATGTTCCTTCATTATAAAGATTTTGGTCATGTTAGTTTGTTTAGAAACGGCTCCAAAGACTAAAAACAGCGTCACGATTCCAGTCTCTGGAGAGTAGTTCTGTGTCTGGAATCAGGCTTGTTGTATTTATCCGACTCTGACATTGTGGCATGTTGCACAACAAGCTAGCGACGCTGTAAACAGAACCACGTTCCCGCACATGCTCAGTAGCGTCTGCCGTACACAGAACTACTCTCCAGAGACTGAAAACGTGACCTAACTCTTCATAATGAAGGATCATGTCACCCAGTGCAGCAGTGTGTGGCTCACTGACGTGTTTTTAACAGTTTAAGATATAATAATAAGATGTATCAGTGTTTGTAGGCAAACACAATACTTGTTAGCAGATCAGTTAATTGTCGCTTTGGATCCAAACATCGCCAGCTTTATCCTTTAATGCTGATGCGGCTCTCTGTGTGCTCAGGAGAGTCAGGCTGCTCTCTGTTGGGTGTGATGATTCTTTTTTGTTTTCAGTTTGTTTGCTTTAACACTTGTGATTTAACAAGTTGTTCCCTCCTTTTGCAAAAAAAACCAAAACAAAACACTGTGTCTAATGAAACCTAACAGCCTTTACGCAGGCCCAACTTTCTGGCTTCACTGCTGGAAACAAGTGTTTTTTTTGTGGCTGAGGTTTATAAATTTTCAAGAAACTCTTAAGAATCTTTTCATGGAAACCGTCGGTAAGCGCTGAAAGGAAAAATATCTATTAGTTGGCCAGTGGGTCAGTGTAACCTATCATTAGAAAGCTCTGCTACATTAGCGTAGCACCGAGGGAACATCGTATTGTCTGTTTACTTTGCTCATTAACCTGCGGACCGGCTGCGTTCCAACACACAGGCTTACAGGTCACTAATGTTAGGCACTCCTGAGGGATAATGCTGCCAGATAACAGGAGGCTTTACTGCTCAGCTTAATCCCGTGTACCAACATTAAGAGCTGCATTTGGTCACAGAGTTCACAGCTAACAGCTGCGCTAGCAAGCAGCCTTAGTGAGGAGGGACAATGCACATTAATCAGCATTAATTAAAATATACATGTGCCAGAGCTCACCATGATGCTAATATGTTGGTACACAGCTGATTTTACAGTCTGGGAATGATTCCTGCATTCCTGGTTCTGCCTTCAGTCTTCAGAGAACCACGTATTATTAAAATCTGATTAAACTGACAGTTTAGATCATCACTACAATCAATCTACAGTATGTTTGAAGCTTATAGTGCAGGATAGCAGTATGTATCTCAGAGTGAAAGAGGTTTTTGTTGTTGCTGCCTTTGTATGTTTCCCCACTCAGAGACAGTCTGGTCAAAACTGTGTTTCTCCTGACTTTTATTTTAAGCACACGTCTCTGTTTAAAGCACATTTCCAGGTCTATATTTACACTCTGGGGGCTCTACTGGAGTATCTTTGCATGATTTAAGGCCTTTACACACTGGAGACGTGACAAAGAAATGAAATGAAAATGTGAAATGCTCGTCTGTGGACTATTTTTATCGAATTTGCGACAGTCCATTCTGCTGTCAGTCAGTTTGGTGATCATCATCGCTGGATGATGATTATCTCTGACCTGCCTTCATCGGGCTGTCTGGCAACAGAAATTTACTGAACCAAAATACATATGCATACGATGATACATGAATCGGTATATTGATTCTTTGGCTTTATTTCCTGTGATTGGTGGATGCCTTTATTCGCTGTACAAAAGCTCAGAAAAATCAACCTTGTCACTTTTTCACTGCTTAATATTCGCGTTCTGTGGAAGTACAAAGATGAAAACAACAGTTTTAAAAAATATGACGTGCGAATTAATTACACAGAAAGAAAAGCAGCCCTGGTGTGTAAAAGCCTTTCCAGTTAAAACTAACATAACATCAAGCTTGAACACGGTGGTAATATTAACATTATATTAATCTGCTGTCTTTAAAGTATAGCGCTATATTTATATTCTGGGGCTCTACTGGAATATCTTTGCAAAATTTCCAGTTAAAAACTCCTCATTTGTCTTCTACTTTATGCAGCCCCTCAGTTCATCCTCTGTCTGAAACAGGCCGTTTTAGCTTCCTGAGCCCTGCTCTGTTCTGATTGGTCAGCTTTCAGGAAGCTTTAAAGGCTACGTGAACAAACTATAGCAGCAGGATTCCACTTCATTTTCTCCTTCTTTACTCTAAAATGTCAACTGTGTTTTTACATTTCTCTTTGCGTACAGACAGAAACAACAAACAAACTAGATACATTTTGATTATTTTCCAGGCTTTATGCTAAGCTAGGCTAACCACATCCTGATTCCAGCTCTGTAGTGAACATGCAGACATGAGATTATTATTCTCTTCACATCTCATTCTCAGAAAGAAATCAATGAGTCTATTTCCAAAAATGTTCAACTATTCTTTGATGACAGTCCTGTGTTGTTGTTGTTTTTTTGGTTGACCATCCTGATCAGCTACAGTATTTCCTCTCATATAAAAGTTGCAGAGAACACCAGTTTCAAGTTTTTAAAGGAAGAGTTCCCAGTTTTTCAAGTGTCTTAAAACAACAATCAGGAGCCCAAATGAACAGCGAAACCTGTTTTTCTTGCTGTAATCATTCCTCCAGTTCATACTGACCATTACTATTCATAATGCGCTTACAATGGAAGTGAAGGGGGACAAAATACAGAGTCCTCTTTACTTTATATTTGGTGATACTTTTTAACAACAGACACACACTCCCAGGCTCTCATATAGCCGCCCATACATCTGGCATGAGGGAAAACCCAACCAGCCCAAATCCCTGGCGTGCTTGATGACGTGTGATGTAATCGAGGTAACGACGCGGCGTGGGAAGCAAGAGGAGAGGGAGAGCTTTATGGGACCGGGGGGGGAGAGCGGTAGGAAGCAGCAGGAGAGGAGATGGAGGACAAGAACAAGAGGAGGAAGAGGAGGAGGAGGGCAGGCCGGCTACCAATCAATCAAGTTTATTTGTCACATGCAATCATATAAGGTACAATCACAGTGGAATGACCTTGACCTCTCCTCAGGGGTCGGGTGAAGAGGTTAAGCAAACAGGTCGTCGGCTTTGACAATAATCCCGGCTGGTCGGGCGTTCCTCGGCCCGGGTGTCAGCGTGCCGCTCGGGCCGCTATTCATCAACACTCATCAAAGAACACTGTTGTTCTAAGGAAGCTGGGAGGGAGTCTGGATGCCCACCAAACCCCCCCTCCAGCCCCGTCCGCCCCGTCCATGGTCGCCCATGTTCGTCAGCCCCCATTAGATGACATCTCCCACAGAGAGGTCGTATAAAATTGTCTTCAGAATACGTGAAGTAATGCCAATCAATCACATGCAATATATATTGTTTAATTTTATAATGAAAGCTATTTATGTTCTCTTGTTTGTCTTGTCTCTTTTTGTAGCTCTTTATGTGCTGGTGTGAGATTCAAACATCCTGGAAACCACAAAAGGCCTCAAGCACTCATATGAAAATTTTTTTGTTCTTGAAGCGGCTATAATTGACATCTGAGCTGTCAGTGTCGGTTGTGGCTCATTTTGATGAATCTACAGAGAATTATCAGCGACTCTGCAGCTCCCCTCGGCTTTATGGAGCTTTATAGTGAGTTTCAGCTCATTGTTTAGCTGTCTTTACTGTTTTGCTTCATTCTCAGAGCTCTCATAGCATCATTTTCGGCCGCAGCGGGCAGCTGTTTTCAGAGAAAAAGCCCTAAAAAGCCGCTGTACACTACCTTCTCAGCACCAAACGGCAAACAGACACAGTTAGCTGTAGACTAGCTGGTGAACATAGTGGAGCATTTAGCAGCTAAAAAGACAGATATTTCCCTCAGGAGTTGGTAGAGAGCCAAAAGAGAGTAAATATTGGACTTACATTCAGTAGGTGGACACATAGACTCCACATGAACGATAATGTTGCTCCGTAACTGCTGGATGTGGAAATAAGCAACTGTTTGCAAACATGTTAGCCACTTTTTAGTACTTATCTGTAAGCAGATAATGAGAGAAGTTGTGTTTACAGACTATTTTGCGGCAAAAAAGTGGACAAAAACATATATATATATAAGCAGCTTCAATCAGATTGCAACTATAAAGGACCAAAAATGGCACTCTGAGGAACCCCACAAGTAATTATTGGCATTATCAATGTGAGGTTCATGTTGCTCAGGAAATAAGCAACTGTTTGCTAACCAGTTCAACATATGAACTTAAAAGATGATGATGTGTCAGTATTGTGTTCTCCGCAGGTGATTTAAGGGAATTTTTGTGTTATTCGCCAATTTTTTCATACTTATCATAACCCATCACTGAGGTATGAAATTTCAAAATTTACAAGTTCAGAGTTGTCGTATGACTCATGAAGTCTGACTTTCTTCACAAGGGGAGATACACTTGATTTAGAGTCATAATTTTTTAATCTGAAAGAATTTGGAGTTTAAATATGATACATAACGATAATGTAAGTAAGACAAACGTGAGGCAAAATTCATATCGCGCTCATCATCATCATCATCATGTCGCCAGTTTCCTGAGAGGTTTTTATAGATGTGATGATGTTTATTTCAGTTTCTGCAGCCCTCTGTCCAGCATCATGTTGTGTTACAGCTGTAACGTGTACAAGTGTAACATCACCTAATGCAGGCTGTAATATTCTCTCCGACTGTCACATGACGCCTCTCATATGAGTCACGGCAGCGCTTTGCTTTAGAAAGATGCTCTAACTTCATGTCAAAGCGTTCCCTCTTCATTTCTGTCACGGTGCAGCGTTGCTCTGATGGATTCATAAGTTTCTGCTCCTCTAAAAACGACTACTGACGCCGATAAATGTGTCTGCTGGTTTCTGAACACGGCAGCAACATCAAATTTCTTCTTTTCACTCTTTGGGAACATTTTTGTGAACAACCTCCTCACCTCAAAGAAAAAGGTAAGAGAGGATAAATATAAGTAATTTTTCTTTTACGGCAGTAATAATTACAGCAGCAGTGAACTTGCTCGTTTGTATTTTCAAGTGGTTTTTGTCCTTCTGCTGCAAAATGTTTTTGCTAAACTCATAGATGGAAACATGCTAACACCAACATATCGGCTTATTTGAGAATCAATATGAGGACAGAAATAAATAAATAAGTAGAACTACAGTATCAGGAGATAAAAAGAAGAAGGTGTAGACTGTCAGGTTGGTACTGCTGAATCCCTGGATTACTGTGATACTTAGGAAAACTTGAACATGTGATGATCCTGAGTCCTACAGCTTCTTTTTTTCTCTGACTTCTAGGTGGATTTATGGAAGTTTATTGGCGACAGACATCAGAGACAATGATATCCTCGGGAAGTGAAAGTCACACTGAATGATAATGATACATGTGTTTCACGTCTGTGTGTTCACATTTGACTGAGTTATGACTCAGAAAAGAATTTCTTACTCTTTTTTTTCTTTTTTTTTATTCCCATCACGCAGTATCTTTGTCGCACCTTAAACTCTCCGGCGCCCCCGTGGGAAAGCTCTTCATGGCTTTCTCCTGCTACAAACCATTTCCTGTCATCCCCCCCTCCCCGTGGTTGAAATGCCGTCCAAGAACCATGAGTTCAATTATTGAGGAGCACAGAGAATATTTCATTCCCCAGCTCCATTCAGTCATCAGCTTTGGTTTGAAGTTATTGTGTGTTTAACATGCAGATGGATCATGTCTCTCTATGAAACCACTCAGTACTGTTGGACAACTCCACTGTGGATTCTTGAATGTATAGAGAACCCACTTAGTCCTCTTATCAACATCTCAATAATATTGTTTTGTATCAGTGAACTGAAGCTTTCTCATCTCTTTTTTCTCGAGGTCGTACCCACATGAATTCTTTTTTTACCTCCCAGTTTAAGTTTTTCTTCCTCCGTGAACTGGAAACGAGGTGTGCCAACACGGCTTTACCAAAAGGTTAAAAGCAGGAATTGTAAAAGCGAGTGAAACGTGAGAGTTTTTAAAGGCGTATCGTCGCTACGCTACACTGACCTGACTAACTTTACTAATGGTCTATCTGGCCTCTCGCCAACACTTTTTCTCCTCAGCCGTTTCCCACTTTTCCTACTTTTCTTTCAGCTGAGTCACTTAGCGTTGCGAGGCGTTTGGCTTGACCTCTGCCGCTTGTTTTTCTACTCTTCTCTTTGTCTTTCTTTCTCTCAATTTGACTTTCCCTACCAGCCCTTTTTGTTTAGTTTCTTAGCGTTATATTGCATTAAGTTTGACCCTTGCCCCCTTTTTCTCCCCTCTGTCAGCTTCCTTTCCTTTTCCTTTCTCCTCTTTCCTTCTTTTGCCTAATTGGTGCCTGTTCATCTGTCTGCTGTCTGAACAGAAGAAGAGGAGGAGGTTAACTCTTCCTGGATTAGGGACCCCTGTGGCTCAGTAAAGACATGAAAGACCCAGGAGGAGATATTGAGATAGCAAGGAGTCGTGAAAGTTTATCCTTTAGGTTGCCTGAAGCCTCTGAAGAGATGCACAGATCCAGCAGATATGAAAGTTTAAATCTAAAGCAAAGCGTCCAGATTTTAACCTGACAAACTTTTAACGAGTTGGCAAAGAAGACAAATAAAGACAGCAGGAGATGTTGAGAAATGTATAAATCACACAATAGTATTCACAGTTTTATCTGTGTTCAGGTTGTTCTTATAGACAAAGCTCTTTCCAGGGCTTTAGGAGTAAATCTGACCTGTGAGTTGAAAGCCGGGTCGTCCTCATCCACTGATCGTACTCTCTCTCCCTGGTCCTGAGCGGGGCAGTGGTCACGCCTGGTCAAACCTCTTTAAAGGCTTTTCTCTTGCTCAGTCAGTGGGTCGGTTCTCCAGGAAAAGCCGTTTGTTCAACCCCTGTTGTCACCAGAAAAATTGACCCATGTTTAAGATTCATTCCTAAATGAGAGACTTCATCATCGTCATAATCTGCACACCTGTGAAACCATCACATTTAACGGCGGTGTGTTACGTTAACATGATTATTTATCATTTTTGTCATACTGTTTTTATACTATATAAACTTTTACACATTCTCGATCGGTATATTGAACAATCCCATAGCTCTTCTCACTTATTCTCATTTGTAATTTTTAGTATTCTTGTGTTCCTCTTACCTTCTGTCTTTTGACTGTTAAGAAGATAAACAGTTTGTCCGAACAATCTCAAATAAACGATACACTCAGATGGGCAAAAAACACAATAAACAAGCACGAGTCAATCAATAAAAACGTTCTGATTTCTGAGAAAATCATTTTTCCTAAAAGGTTTACTGTTGATTGTCCAAGTTTGCTGCATCTCTGTGAGACAATACAGTTGCCATGGCAGCATTTTATGTTGTCCTCTGATAGATCAATAAGCAAATCAATGATGTTCATACTGTTGACTCCAGTTTAATGCAGTGAATCCTGCATCGTGCTGTGGTGATTAGTCAATTAATCAATTAGTCGACTGACAGGAAATTAATCACCAACTATTTTGTTAATCAAATAAACGTTTGAGTCGCTTTCTTAAGAAAAGAATCTCCAGTTTCTTTAATATTAAAACAAAACAACATTTGATGACGTCACCTTGACATTTTTCATCTTTTATTAACATTTTATTGACCAAACAACTATTTTATTAATGTTTTCTGCTGGTTTAGAGGGTCTTAATCTCTGCTTGCTGCTTTGATTCGTGTTATTTACTAATTCAACTTCAAATTATCAATGATTGTTATGCTCTGCAAGAAAAGCCCATCGAAAAAACCACAAGATTGAAATAAAATGGAAATATGACTTTTAATGAATGAATAAAAATAGCATGTTTAAGTTGTAAAAAAAAAAAAAAAAAAAGAAAGAAAAGTAAGTCTAATGTGTTTTGTCTGAGTCAGAATTGACCCACGTCCTGTTTTTAGGCCACAACCCAGCAGTTTGATCACCTGGTTTAATGGATTTTACACCACACATGTTCATGGTATCAATAAGTAGATAACAGTTGACTGGATCTAGCTAACATGATTTCAGTTTAACAGGGATTATATACTTTTATACACACTAAACTATAAACTAATCACACACACGCACACACACAGAGCTGCTGTCAGCGGGTCTGTAGCTGGTTTGGCCTCCGTCCTGCTTCCACTCCTCATTTCCATAAAAGTGACTTCACCTCTGGCGGTGTGTTGATGGTCTGTTAGGCAGAGATGAATTTCTGCTGCAGTGTTTCCAAACGTCGGGCCGACAACACGCACACGACGCCCCTCTTCCAGGAAAAACCGCCCAGGACCGCTCAACGCTTTCCGACCAGAAACCAGGACGAGTGAAGAACCATTAAAGGCTCGATGGAGACAAACAGTCAAACCGATGTTTCAGATGTTTTCTTTGTTAAAGTTTGTCTTTGTTTGTCTGGATCGGGGTTTGATGAACTGGAAAATGTCTTTGTCACTGATGATTTTTTGGGTTTTTTTTATTTGTAAGTACATCTGCTTGTCATATCTTGTGGTCAGATTATATAATTTGTGTTGTAAATACAAGTTGGAACCTGGGAGGAGATGTAATCACTAACAGGACATCAGCTCAGATTTCTCCTCTTTGGTATTAGAAGTCTGCAGCCCTGACAAAGCCTGTCAAGTATTAGTTTCAATTTTGAAATTACAAAGCCACGCTGATTACACTGCATACTTATCTTGATTTGATTTGAGTTTTGACAAACAACAGCGTATCCATCCTCCCAGTACTTCTGTGCAGCATCTTCGGCCTGTGAGAACAGGATTCGGTACCAAACCTGACGACCTCTGTTGGCTCAACGATAAATAGTTTCAGTCACTACAACGACCAACTGTTGTTCTACAATTTATACAAACACGGAGCACAAAGAACCACCGCTGCACATCAGTAATCTCATCCAGACATCCCTCAAGCTTATGCGATGTGAGATGAGTTTTTTGAAGCTGTAATTGGTTTATATAAAGTATGTATGTAATGTATGAAATTGAAAATGACATGTGATAAGATGAGAGAGTGTGAAGCAGGTTTCACAGCAGAATGAACCAGTTCAATCCTCGTCAGGCTGATCAGGTTCTTTGAGCTGCTGCCAACACAAAGAATCACAAAATACTTTTGTTTTGTGATGTTTTTCAGCTTTTATGAAGTCTCTCCAAAGTGTGAGTCATCTAAGATTATGTTCTGAATTATTTAAATTCCTAATTAAGACAGGAGATGAGCTTCTAATGCTAATTGTACATCCAACAATTGACTGTTTTCACAGATTAAAGGAGGTGATACAGATGAGCTTATAATTTCAAGCAGGAAAACTGCCTATTATTCACTCATTCAGGGGTGTCACTCAGTCTACGAATCAGATTCCGCCACGATTTCTATCAGCCAATCGTGTCTCAGCTGACAAACTTTAAATATGTTCCTCTCCCTGTCGCTGTCAGCTGTCATGGTGACCCAACGGCCATCCCATTAACCTCCATTTCATCACGTCAGCAGCAGGCCTCCGAGATCACCAGAAGCCAAAAGCTGCTCCAGATCCCAATATTCCCATATTCATCCCCACCACCACCACCAGTGTCTAGACTCCATCAGGGGGATATGATACTTCACCATGGTGACATCACAATGGGGTTGAATTGGCAAAGACCTTTCACATTTCATCTCTTTCTGCTGTGGCTCAGGAGGTAGAGCGGGTCATCAATTCCCAGCTCCTCCAGTCCACATATTGATGTGTCCTTGGGTAAGGTTGGGACCTAGCATGGTAGCCCCTGTACCCATTCAGTGCGTGAATACGGGTGAATGTGATTCGTAGTGTAAAAGCGCTTTGAGTGGTCGGAAGACTAGAGAGACGCTATACAAGTACAGTCCATTTACCATTATGCATGTTCGCTTATCAAGTTGAAATGTCTCCTGATTGAAGTGAAAATAGTCGTATAACCTATGAAGAGAAGGGTGTTATGGGTAACTGTAGACGTTCCAAATATCACAACGCGTCATTCAAACCTACATGTAAAGCTAGTAGATTGGTCAGTTCAACTCTTGTCAGGAAAATAAAATGAAATCTGGATGTAAATACGAGGTGCATGTACAAAGAAACAGCCACAAAAGCATCCCTGACAGACCCACAGCCTGCTTTAGTCCCACTGTGAAACTGTGTTTGAGGGCTTCCTGGTTGACTTTCTGAGCCCTTTATGCAGTGTATAACCCACAATGCACAGCGTTTAGATGTTGAAATGTCAAAGGAGAAAATGTTCCTTTCAATTGTTGGAGCACCATGTGTTTGTATTTATTTGTCTCATGATGACAAGCTAGTTAAAGATGTTGGTCTAAAGGTACTTGGGGGTGTAAATAGCAAATACTCCAGTTCATTAAACTACAAACAGTGGGAAATATCCTTTATTGTCCATAGAAATGTTTCTGTCCAGCTAATTTCAACATTTTGAGCCTCTAAACCGTCCTTCACCCAGTAAATGCCAGTCAAAGTCTACCTGGATTCACTAGGATTTAAAACAGTGAAGGTGTGTAACAAATCAAGTTTAATTTTGATGAACTTTGTCCTGCAGATAAATTTTGTTGACCAACAGCAAACCGTCTTAACAGCGCTGACCTTTGAGGGGACGGAGAGCTAGCTATCTTAGCTTATTAGCTGTGTGTTAGCATTCATATTCATGTCAAAAACTGCTCCACAAAAGAGACATGGTCAACAGATAGTTATGAGACATGTGTTGATTGTACAGATACGTTATTGTCCTGTTAGCAACCAAGCTAAGCTAACAAGCAAATAACTGAGCTTGTTGGCTTTGTTTTCCCTCTTCAGTATGTTTTTATTGGACAAAATTGTGTGCAATAGTGAGTAAAATGCCAGGAGGAGTAAACAGAAAAGTAGAGAGAGAATCTCCAGGAGCTATTTTGTCTGATTAGCTTAGACTGCGTTATCTGTTAGCATGCTAACCAACTAGCCCTGCAAAAAGTCACTACATCAACAAGTTCCTGGACCCACCTTTTTTCACGTGGACAAGCAAACGTCACTTTGTGGTTTGATGCTTTAGCGCCTCTAAAACATTATCCAATTATCCAAAGTCTGAGAAAATAATAGTGACGCCATCCAAAGCTCGTTATATTTCTGCTGCTGTTGCTTTGATTTTTACTGTTCTTGAAGCCGTTTCATGTTTCCAAACTTAATGAAAGCGCATCAGTGAACTGTTTGAGTCTCCCTTTAATCTGTGATTATCTCTGTTAGCAGAGACTTCAGAGGAGGAGGATGAAGTCAGGCTGATGATGATGACACACTGAGACACTGAGATGCTTGTTGTCATCCTGGTGGACTAGTGGTCTAATACGCCACCATGTACTGTAACATCACCCTCTATTGTCCTAAATAAAGGCAAAATGCCAAAACAAATCTTGACAGGATAAATAGGCTGTATCAGCAGAGGAGGGGTTTTACAGGCAGGCGTAATGTTGACTTGTCTGGAGCTAAATTTGTGCTTCCCCCACCCCCCAATACCAGAAAATGAAAAACTCCACTCTGCATCTGCTCTTTGCTGCTCTAATGTCCCAGTTTCATCTCGTCTGTGAAACCAGCAGAGAACATTGTGTTCTTTGGTTGGTCTGGTCTGTTCTCTGCTTTATCCGCTGTTCTCAGTTGCCTCTTTAGTTTCCATCTGATTGAAAACACATCAGAGGGGCTTAAAGCCGTTAACCCTGCGGACCTACTGTACGTACCTACCTCCGCTGATGCTGATACGATCTGTCTCACAACTGCTTCGCTCAGCAGTAATCCAGAGTGGCGCTCGCCACCCGACCAGCTTACTGCTACCAGGGAAACCTCTTAAATCCAACTTTGGGTGATTCTACTGTAATGTTGGAGATTTGAAGGATTTCATGTTTCCCTCTGCAGTTTCAGAAATCTCTTTGACCACTTTGGTGTCTAAAAACAAACAACAAACAGAACCTGACCATTTACACTTCTTGGCATTTGGATTCAAGAAAAAAAAAATGCACAGAGGCTTGTTCTGCGTCTTGTTCTGGGTCTCAGTGTACATTAATGCTTGACCTCCTGGGTGCAAATCCCGCAGAGACACATCTGGATCAGGGGCTGTATATTTAAAAATGTCACATGCAGCCATGTACACACAGAGCATGTGTTTCACAGCAAAGTCTGCCGTCTGTTGGCAGATTCAGCAGAGTCAAACAGGAGCGAGCAGCGGGGCTGGGCTCTGCCTTTCTGGGGTCCTAAACAGGATTTGATGATCCCCTTAAAATCCACAGTGTGTCCACACTGTCATTTAAAGTGTGTGTGTGAAGCTTCTGTTCAGCTTCTGCAGTCTGAGTTAGTCATATCAAGTGGATATCTGACACATTTACAGTCTTTTTAGCATCAAATTCTCCTCTTTGTGTTTCCCTGTTGAGCTACAATTGGAAGTATAGTAACAAAAAGAGGGACTTTGGCACTAAAAAGACTGTAACGTTGAAAGATATCTACTTGATTTGACTCATTTGGACATCTTCTAAAGGTCAGTATGAGCAGGAGGAATGATTACAGCAAGAAAAACAGGTTTCACTGATCATCTGGGCTCCTGACTGTTGGTTTAAGACACAGTTGAGAACTCGTCCTTTAAGACAAACTCAATCAAAAATGTACCTGGTAAAACTTAAAACCTGTTCATACTAGCACCTGCACATTCTTAAATTTAATATTTCTCATAATCCCAAAAGGAAAATGTGGTATTTATTTAAATTGCAAAACACCAAACCTTTACAGAGCATGCAAAAGTACAAAATTTGAGTGCAACCAGATCATTAAATCTTCTCTAATGCACCTAAAAAAACCAAGAGAGTAAGAGACTTTACATATTTAGTGTCAGTTACCAGACGACCGTCATCTGTGATGATCTGATCTGTGGCATTATTTAAGAAAAGTTCAGTCAGTTCAGACAGACGTCAACATCTGTCTGCAGAGGATTTACTGTCAAATCACAAGTCAAGCGGTTCACACAGAAAACATTCACACTGCGAGACGCTCTGACGGCTCAAGAAGGACGCTTCAGCTGGGAGGAAACGCAGACATGACACACCGACGTCAAGACGAATCCTCGTTTTAAAATAATTACACATTTATCCAACCAGATAGCGTTAATACTCTGGAAAAAAAATTAAAAAATTCTCACTTTGTACAGCGTCTGTTCATGACAATTAAATACAGCAACTAAAACAGTTGGTGCAGGTTAGAGAAAGATGATAAAATGATGTTAACTGCAGGTTTGTGACTCAAAATCTGGTCTCCTGTATGAAACGTTGACTCATCCACTGCACGTATTTCTACCTCGTTACATTAAAGGCATTGTGACGTATGCAGAAATGTCCAGTATGAACACGTTTCCAATGTTCCTGGGCTGCTTTAGCAAATATTTCTAATGTACAGATGCAATAGGAAGTGTCTCCCAGCAGAAAGATTTATGTTTTATAAGATGCTTGTTAGGATACGATCATATATGTTAGAGTCAAATGTGACATATTTCAGATTTCACATAATGTACCTTTAATTTCACACATACTGACAGTGATCAGTTAATATTTATTCAAACAGAAGGTTGTTTTTTCATCATATGAGCGTTTTGATATCACTCGAGTCAATGCTTTTTATCATGTTGATATAAAATGTTTGTTTTCAGCACAATTTTATTGTTTTATTGCTCAAATATTTTGATTAAGGCTGCAAATGAGGATTATAGTCAATCTTTTAATTGTCGTAAAATGGTGAAAAAAGCCCCCAGCCCCTAAGAGCCCTTCATGTTGCTTGATTTTCATGGTCAATACTCCAAAACCCCCAAAGATATTCATCTGACGATCATATAAAAGAGAAAAAGCAACTGAGTTTCTGTTGATCAACTAATCGTTTCAGCTTTTTGATCTCAAGTTAATCTTTGCCGTCGACGAAACAATCTCAATCTCTTTGTATCCATTCTGGAGCTTTTAGCCATATCACATGACCTTCATCAGCAGATAGAGTTGCACAGTTTATAAATATTCACATTTTTTTTCTGAGCATTTTAAAGATTTCTCTCATTCATGCCGGCTTAAAAAATTGAGCTTTAAAGTTCCATCTTGACGAAACAGTCTGACCTCAAGGTCCATTTAGTAGATATTCTGGAGCTTTTACTCACATTCTCACATCCAAACTTAAAATTTCAGTCATTTTGGTGACTTTAAAAACATTTTTTTGTTTCTTGTGATCATGAAATAAAAATGAAGTGATAAAAAAAAAGTCCTCTTGTGGTAATATCATAAATATTTACTAGTTAAAGTTTAATTTATAATGTTTCATCTGTTGGGTGTATACAGTATATTTTTGGCAGGAAGGAGTCTCTGCTCCGCCAGGCAGCGTCCAGTCGAGAGCATTAATATCACCATCTGTCCCGCAGGGATTTACTGTGGTTTACTGATCAGGATTTTACAAGCTGTTTTCAATAAACATATTCAAACATTTTCAAACAACACGCTGCAACCTCCACATTTCATAAAGCCTCCAGTGAAATGCAACCTAATGCGTCTGCGGCTTGAACCGACAGTCGTATGTTGGCGCTTTTTTTTTTTTTTTTTTTTGGGTGTAATTACAGTCGAGTTTCCACAACGATCGTCTCCGGTTACAAAGTGCTGCAGGAAGCAAAAGCAGCAACTAATCAGCTGTAATACAGGAAAGAGCCGCGTTGCAGATTAAAGGCAGCTCGTGATCGACGTTTGTATATGTTCATACATGTCATCGCTGTCAATGAAAAAACCTTGTATCTCCAAGCTCAGGTTTTAAAGCCATTTTCATCTTCAGGAGAGATTTATAATGTTTGGCTTCTCCTCAGAAGTCTGATTGGTCGATGTGATAAAACAAAAGGTCGTTTTTCTCAGTTAAATATAATTTTAGAAGATACAAGGTCTTTATATGAGTGAGTGATTTGTTTTGTCTTCATTTTGTTGCACTTTTATTTGGATTTTCTGTTTTTATAATCCGAATGTCATGTTGGATTTTTGTTTGTTTCCTTTCTTCCGTTTGTGCTTTAAATCACTTTCGATCAACTGTGTTGTGAGTAAAGTGCAGTGGAAATAAAGTTGACCTAAAGAACTTGTTCTTTCTTGTTGAGTCATGTAAACTAGTTTATGCTGGAGAACTGAAGGACTGGCTGTTAATGCTCAAATAAAGTTGTGTCGTTTTGCTGGCTGGACACCATCGTGGGGGATGAGAGAAGAGGATAAAAATTGTTGACATGCTCGTCTGAGTCGCCTTCAATTAAGCTTAACGAGCAGCAGCAGGTTTCACCTCTCAGGTTGAGAATGGATCCATCCCAACACCTGCACTCACGGTCAAAAGCTCAAGCACCTGTTAAGACGTCAGAGTGTGGAGGTTTTCAGATGGCAGCAGTTCACATCAAACTGACACATTTTTATATCAATGTACTGTTTGGCCGTACTCAGATGGAAACGCCGAAAAGTTGATAGAGATCAGACTGATCAGAGCTCTAAACTCCACCGTGAGGGAGTAAGAAGACATAACCAGGACGAGGGGAGGACATTTCTCTTCATTTGATAATGTTAAAGGTGAATCAGATCAACAGAACGTTATTTTCTGATTGTTTCACAGCGGTTAAGTTCTAGCACACAAATAAACACGGACACAGCTCCACACACGCTTCTGCCCGACCCTGCCGTGGTGGGCCGCACCGACTGAATACGGTTTAATATCGGAGTGCACCAGATTTCTCCTCTCAGGCTACATACAGGCTCTTGTAGGTGGAGAATGGATCCATCCCAACACCTGCACTTGTGGTAAATAATCAACTTGGAACTCAGCTACTTGTGTGACGTATTTGCTGTTCTGTCACAAAGCTCCAGTACCTGTTAAGTCCTCAAATATGGCAGCGGTTCACAAATCGACACATTTTGTATATCAATGTACAGACTCCCTTTTATCCAACATTGTCTTTTGATCATCTTTCTTTTAAACTTTTAAAACTTCTCATCTGTCTTCTAAACTTTTTATCAATTCTTTATTGTCTCTCTTTGTCTTTGACCACCATCTTTTTAAGGTCAGATCTGTTATTCTTTGCTTTGCATTGTTCTGCTTTTGCTTTGTCTGTCAAAGCACTTTGTAAACTCTGTTTTTAAAAGGTGCTACATGAATAAAGATATTTTTATTGTCATCTCATTTCTTGATCCTCCACATGGCGTTGAAATGCAAAGAAAGTCAACATTTCTTGGAGAGAAGCAAGGAATGACGAGAACAACGAGGAGTCACTTGGTGTCCATGTTGTTCTCACGACTCTCAAGCACTTTGAACACCAAGCATATCATGTACACGACTTCCCATGTCGCAAACCACGAGCTCCAGCATTCAATTTGAAAGCAGCGCTATTCCCTTTTAGAAAAGACAAACACTTCCTGTTGATCGGAGTGACCAGACACAAACAAACAGACAGGATGTGATTTATTTTATTTAGTAGCTCTTTGGACGTGAAGTTTAACCAACGCTGCGGATAAATGTGCGTATTTATTGAACACAGGCTGAGTTTTACAGTCTGCCCGGTAACTGATGAGTCATCAGAAGCAGAGGGAGCGTTCACTGATAATCAGACATCTGGAAACCATGACAATCAGAGGACGGGAAGAGCTCAATCATGGAGACAGGACACACCAACATGTATTATTACTGTTCACATGCGCACAGAAAATATATTAATATGCATGAAGTTACACACACAGATAGAAGCAAACACAAAGACAACGTAAAGACACAATCCTACACACACCTGCTGCTCAATAAAAAAGCATTAATGCAGATACACACAGTATGGAAACAGTGAAGTAACTTCCCGTCTGTCTGATGGTTAATAATCATAACAAGCCGTAGCAGGAGATCAGTTTCACAGACCACTTCACATGATCACAGACTAACAGACAAACCACTTTAACCACCGGCGACAATAAATACGCCGGAAACATGACGGTAAACGTACAGATTTATCATAAAAGCTGCAGCTGTCGGACTGAATCTGAGTCACTTCTTCTTCATCAGCTTCTGTACTTCAGATCTAATCAGATCACATCACCACTAATGATTTTTATACTGATCTACCCCCCATGTGCTGCTAAAATTAAATCAAACTATATTGATTTGATCCCATGGTGGTTTGAGGTTTTATTGTATTGTTTTAATGGCAGGGTTATTTTCAGTCTGAATGCACCCACAGTTTATATTATTTATATTTTATCATATTATTGTATATTGTACTTTCTACTCCACTACATTTATTTGACAGCTTTAGTTACTTTTCAGATGAAGATTTGACACAATGGATAATATAACAAACTTTTAAAATACAACACATTGTTAAAGATGAAATTTTACAAAAAGCAGTGTGTAGTCGGGGTCACATTTCACATGAGTTGTTAACAGCTCCACCAAATAGTGATTTTTCCCTCTAAACTTCTCACAAGCTTTCATTTCAGTAAATGTTAAAATGATGTCCAAAAACTGTCCCCAAAAGGGAGGCGAGTCCCTGAATGTGACTGTGTAAAGAGATTTATGTCCCCACAACATCAGGAATATAAGTACAAACACACGCACACACAAACTGATCAATCGACTAATTCTTTCAAAGATATCAGAACGTTGTTTCTTCTTCTTTCCTCTTGTAAACAGTAACAGTGAGTAGAAGGTAGATCTCAGCAGGTTGATCTTGAATAACAACAACCTGCAGGATTCAGAGGAGCAGCTGCTGCAGACTGACAAGACCTTCAGAAACGTCACATTTCAGCAAAAAGTCCAAAAACTGAAAACAGATTTGTGTATCAGAACTTTGTTTTTTCTTCTTTCCTCTCCCATTAATTATCTCACAACCCCTCAGATTTATCTGCTGACCCTTTGGAGGGGCCCCGACCCCTAGGTTGGGAACCAGTGGACTAAACTAGCTAACTGTATATGAAGTAGTTGAAACTAGCTCCACCTCCAGCAGCTACAACAGTAACTTGCACACAGCAGCTTCACTCCTGAATCCTGCAGCTTGTTTCCACTCAGATCCAGCTCTCTCAGATGGGAGGGGTTGGACTTCAGAGCTGAGGCCAGAGAAGCACAGCTGATCTCTGACAAACTGCAGTCACCAAATGTGAATAAAGAATAAATTGGTTAATAAATAGGTTGGGAACCAGTGGACTAAACTAGCTAACTGTATATAAAGTAGTGTAAACTAGCTCCACCTCTAGCAGCTACAACAGTAACATGCTGCTCTAACACTGATGCTTCACTATTAATAATCTAATGATGTCATATATAATAATATATCAGTCAGAGGGACCAAACCACTACTTTTACTGCAATACTTTAACTACATCAAGCTCAGAATACTTATGTACTTTTACTGTAGTAGGACTTTAAAGGCAGGACTTTTACTTGTAATGGAATTTTTTTTACATTGCTGTATTGGCACTTTCACTCATTCATCTCATTCAAATACTATTTCTGTGTGCGTCATTACCGCGACTACTACGACCTCCATTTCTAAAGTGACTACAGCAGCTACTAAACCTTACAACAACGTGCTGGTATTGTTCCAACAAGAACTGAAGTGACTCAGAGTTTGACAGAGCAGCGTGATGTGTTCAGGGTCATGAATCAGTCTGAAAACTTCAGTTACAATCAGTTCAAGTATGAACATGAAACAGCTCGGAGATACAAGGTTTCCACCTGACAGAGGTAATGGACGCCAGACAGCAACACACACACACACACACACACACACACAGATGGAGATGTTCTTTACCTCGGCCTCAGGGGAACGAGACACACACTGCTGCTCATTTATGTGCACACATTTTGCACATGCTCACACACACACACTCATACAGAAGGCGTGATGACACACAGCATGTCTTATCTAAACAGAGGAGGAATTGTAGGCCAAGAAATAACAGATGAGTCCTCTGGGGCAGAAACAGTCAGACCAACACCGAACAACACTCTGCTATAAATAACTACATGTACTACTACTACTAATACTACTGTTAATACTACTACTACTGTTCCCACTACTACAACTATATATATATATATACTGTAAGAGGATGAGACCACATGCTGCTTGTTTTGGTTTCAGATCCAGGGCAGAACTTTTCATCATGAGTTTGTAACTCAAAGTGATAATTTAACCAAACATCTTGACTGATTGTTGACTTAAAGGAGTAGTTCAACATTCTGCGGGTGTTTTATACAGTCAAGTGTTTTTTTTCATGTCGTTCAGGTCTTCTGTTTTGTTGCGTTAGATGTGATTGTTATACATTGATGATGTGTGTTTTTATGTTACCACATGACTCTTATTTCCCTTGTTGTCAAGCTCAATGGACAGTTTAAAAAAAAAGAACCAAGGATGTTGATGTTTTTATTCCATGCGTCCTTCTTCTTTGTCAAAACTACATTACCCACAATGCATTACCCTTTGCGTCACTATTTCACCACTATGGTTCAGCAAGGAAACATTGCAAAGAAACTGCTGAAGCCTCAAATTAGCTTCAGATGAACTTTGAGCTGTGAATTTCATCCCCAATCATCACTTACATTGAGCAATATGAACAGGAGGAATCATCACGACATGTTTCAGTTACTATTAAACAGGTTTACTTGTTTAATCAATCTATTCTTCAAATTTCCAGCCTCTATATTTATATTCTGGGGCTCTACTGGAATATCTTTGCATGATTTCCAGTTAAAAACTCCTTATTTATCTTCTACTGGTCCTTTATGCAGCCCCTCAGTTCAGCCTCTGTCTGAAACAGGCCGTTTTAGCTCCTGTCTCTTTAAGAGAGGCCCCGCCTCCTGATGACCCCACTCTGTTCTGATTGGTCAGCTTTCAGGAAGCTTCCTCCGGCTCCGGAGGCTACGTAAACAAACTATAGTAGCAGGATTTCACTTCTTTTCCTCCTTCTTAATCACAAATGTTCAACTTCTCAAATCCATCCGTACAACAACACATGGAAACACCTTGGCAACTGCCTTAGCGTCCACCTTAGCAACCACCTAGCTAACCAAAGGTAAAGAATGGAATGCCATTTTTGGCATTTATGACATTGCAAACAAAACATACAGAGCAGGTTGAAGCCCTGACTTTTGACTTGCAGGCAGCATTTCTACATACGTTCACCTCAAGTTTTGGAACTGGGACCGTGTTTAGACGGTTTAGACTAGAATAAGGCCCCTTTAAAAGTTTAAGGCAGCATATTTTTATGTTTAAACAACTAAATCAAACAGCGTAGAAGAAAAGTTGTGTATCTTCTGCAGACTGTGAACGTCTGTACAACATTTCATGACAATCCATCCAAAAAATGGTTAACACAGTTTACTCTGCATCCTGGTGTTGGACCTACAGATCAATATTCACCCCTAGAGCGATAATAAACACACACACACACACACATATACTCAAACACACATACATACACATTTCTGGCTCGGTGCCAGAGTTTTCAGTCGAACCAGCCGTTAATGACCAGTGAAGCGCTGACCACCAACGGACTGTTAATGAAATCAGAACTGACTCAAACAATAGATGACGCTTGTGCACACAACCCCACCCCCCGACCACCACCCCTCACCCCCCCAACCACCCCCTTCCCTCTAAAACACACACATACACACACAGTTACACTACAGTCTAATGAAACAAGATGGCTGCTGCTGTAGCATCAACACAGAGGTCATCGGGTGTGTGGAAGCTGTTGGGTTACAAAAATGAAAAGAACAAAAAGAAAAGGAGCCTGTTGGGGTGAAGGAGGAGGGGAGGATGAAACCACACACACATACACACACACTCTCTCTCTCTCTCTCTCTCTCTTGGGGTGTGTTTTGGGGCAGGTGTCAGCTCTTTTGCCCACAGATGAAGGCGAAGATTTGTGATGAGTAAGACGGGAAGTTTTGAACTTTTCTCAAGCAGATAAACTGTTAACGAAAAAAAAGCAGTTTCAGGACACAAAATGGCTGCCGCAGATGACGCATTATCATGTACTATTGTCATGGTAACGCCATGAAAGGTAGGTGACAGCGTCGCTTCCTGAAGCCTGTTTGTATTTGGTTTTTTTGGGGTGGGTAAAAGCTTCGCCTTCGGTTCTTCCTGGTGTTTTTGGGGGTGCGTTCGGGATTAACGTCTACGTTGGCACGATTGTTTCTGTTCTTTGTTTTGGTGTCTCACTGAGCTCTCAGAGGCATAAACGTGAGCTTTACGCAGTTTTTCTTGAACCATTGAAACACCAAAAGAAAAAAAAAGAAAAGTAGAAATAACTGTCGTAGTTTAATCTGTCACTCAGGAAGTGTAAAACAAGAGTGAAAATGTGCAGGTGGGGTGAAACTATGACACCAGATTAAACACAAATCAACTATTTTTCAAGAGTCGAGTGTAGTTTTCTCAATCCTAGTGCAGAGATCTTACATATTCTTCATTTTGTTCTGGGAACAAGCAGTTGGAAACATCTCAAACAAGCAGAAACAACAGCTGAACATAAGAAAACTTATAAATAACACTGAGCGCATTGTGTTTACTGTTATATTCATTATAAAGATACTCTGCTTGGGACACTAAACACTTTAAAATCCTTTAAAATGACCTCTATTTCTTCTCCTGAATCTATAGATATGTAAATATATTCATGGCGGCGTGCAGCAGCTTCTCTGGTTCCTGGTTATGGTGCAAAGAGTGTCAGACTCTTCTCTTAACGTTAGTAAGTGTACCGATAACACGATGACCAGTACAACTAGCCCAAGAAGATACAACTCAACCGGACTTCCGAACAACTCACCCGCCTCACTTCCACCGAAGGCGAGAGCGGCGAAACGTTAGCCTGCATCTCCTGCGGCAGCGGACTGGTGTAGCAAACTACAACGGCTTAGAGGCAAGAGGAAGCGGTGAGTGCAGAAGCAGGAGAGGGGTTAGCGGGCCGGCTGTTAGCCAAGCTAAAAGCTAACGCGACCAGGCCGACCAGTCCGTCACTCACTGGTAAATAAAATGATTCTGATCAGACTGGGTGTTCATCAGGAGAAGAAGAAGAACTGTTGTGTTTTCCTCCTGATGAAAACTTTGCTTAACAGCAACATGCTGGACTCGGTTTGTTAACTCGACGGGTTGCTAATCTTCTGTGTAGATCAGGATTAGCTGTCAGGGGAAACCAGAGGAAGGAGACTTTGTATATAATTATCTTTATTTATAAACGGTTGGTTCCTTAGATTTGTGACGTAGGAAATCCCACCCGACTGAATCTGCAGTTTCGAAGCGGAAACGCTCAGCTGTGGCGGTACGTTGTTTATTTCGCTCCCGATATGTCTCGTAACATTAGAAAACGTCCCCTTTGGGTTAAAACTTGATTTTCATTGGATGGAGTCTTTCAAACATTGGCTTTAAAATCACATTGTACAGGGCTACATACCTGAATTCAAAATAATCATTAAAACTAACGAGAATATTCGCATTTTCTGAAAAAAATGTGTGTGCTGACCACTATTGACCACAAGGTGGGGCTGTTGGTACCATGTGTTAATATTTTAAGCATTTCCACCTGGGACACCTGTCCATAAAGTATAACATCTTTAGTTTTCTTTGAAACTTTGAAACATTGTTCCCATTTTAATACTTAAAAAAACCTCTATATAAAAAACGTATTGAAAAAAAAATTAAGAATAAAGTGCAAAGATAGCAGCAGCCACAGTGTGCAAATTCACGAACAGTAAATTGATTTATTTAATTTTTTTAGTGCATCATGACATCATCAGCCTCATTATATACTGAACCTACATACATGTAATTGCACTGTGCCTGCTTGTGTCTGCCTTAAATTTAAAATAAAATATTTATTAAAAAACAGATCTACAAATGAATTTTTAGGTGATTTGAATTGTGAAAGTTTAAATTGGTGTATCACAGACTCACAGACTTTTTTAAAGAAAAACACAATAAAACAGTTAAGCATCATTGTGATTAATTTTTATTATTTTTATAAAAAATTCTGTTCAATGACAGTGTATTTTATTTATTTTAGTACTTTTCTTTGGAAGTTTACAGCTGAAATTGGAATTTTGAAATTAATTTGTCTCATTTAAGTGAGATTATATGAATTAAATAAGAATAAATATATATATATATTTTTGTGCTTCCACGACAGCAATAAATTTTGCTATTTAGTTCAAAGAACCAACAATCATAAAAGATGTGTAAAATTTTATTAAAATGACAAACATAATAATATATTTAACACCTATAAAAAAAACCACCACATCCATGACCACATCAAAAACTATTTTACATCCCAGAAGTTAAATTATTTTCTCTGATTATAAATCTACAACAAAATAAAAATAAAAAATTCAGTAATAAAATTATTTATGTTAAAACACAATTCAAAGACTGACTTCTTATTTTAATTTTCATGTTTTTAATTCCTCACGCTGCGTATAAAAACACACTGAGAGTGCAAACTGTTTCACAAAATTCAGTAAAGCTTCATGTTTACAGAAAACATTAAAAAACGTGCTCAGATGAAACTGTTCCTGTGTTCACACGTTCTGACATATTATTTATTTTTATTGATGCACATGCAGCCTCCACTTTGTCACCTTCTGTGTGTGTAATGTTTGTTTGTTTTGTAGATTTTTTCAGATAACAGGCACATTTTTGACAGATAACAAAAGACACACAAGGATTTCTTTTTCTATTTAGATCAGTTTTTGAGTTTTTATGAAAAGAACAGCAGCCTTTTTTCTCATTTTAAATGCTATTCTGCTTCTTTTTTGCTCAAAGGACTTATTGTTTGTCCTGCAGGAATCAGATTATACTGCAGTAATTTATAAGAGACAAGAGGAAACATAAAACTGTCCAAACTTTAGGCAGATTTTTTCTTTGTTGAATAAATCAGTAAGATAATAGTTTCAGATTTACTAAATTTTGTTGTAAATAACAATTATCCAGCATGGAATGGCCAAAAAGTTAATAGTCTGTACTTACACACACATAAAATATCACTAAAAATAGGTGACAATTTCACTAAATAATATATATTATAGTAGATAAACCAGTAAAAATTAATGCAAGGTAAAGTTTTAGTGTTGATAAACTTTTGTAAAAAAGAGGCAACAGATAACAAATACGTGTAAAAATGTAAAATATAATGGAAAAGTGTCAAAGTAATAAACAGAATCAGTATTAAAATGAGAAACTGAAGCTCAAACTTCCGGACAGAACTAAATTCGTCAGCGTAACAGGACCAGACGTCATGATCGAAACGCGTTTGACCAATCAGATCACTCGGGTTGCAGTCTGGTCGTCGCATTAACCTCGCTCACGTTAAATCGAGATTTAAGTTTTTTTGTTATTGACTCAGAGAAAACTGAAAGGTCTGCTGCTGCACTTCCTGGAGACCCAGCTGTCAATCAAACGCAGTGGATGTGACATCATCTGTCTTTGGATCCAGCTGTGTCACAGCAGGTTAAATAAAATAGATTTCCACAGCAGACGTTTAGTTTCTACTGAATTGAAATAGTAACGTTAATTACGTCCTCTGTCCATATGTGGTTGTATATATATATATATATATATATATATATAAAAACTTCTATCGGCTGTTTTAATTTTATTTTGAAAACTTGAGGCCTTAAAAAAAAACTCAAGATCTACATTTTGTTTTAAATCTTAATTTCAGTTCAATAAAATAAAGCGATAAACACCCTGCACACTGACTCGCTTAATGTTTATTTATCAGTTTACAAATAAAAACAAAGTGACAATTAATCATAAATATTACTTGTTGTCATGCGAAAAATATTACAACAACATTTATATTGTCCTAAATTATCCAAAAGTTCAAAAAATAGAAAATGACAACAAGTGAATTAAGAGCAAAAGAAGAAATTTGCAGATTCTTTACTTAGATAAAAGCAAAAATACTGTGGTCTAAAAATACTCCATTAAAGTCCTGAAATCAAATAGTTATTTAAATAAAAGTAAAGAAAGTAGTAAAAGTACTCATTATGCAGGCTGGCTTATTTTATATTATTATTATAGTGTATTATATTGTTTGTTTTTATCATTATTTTAATATTGTAGTTCATCATACGGAGCCAAATTAGTTTTTTAATCATAATATTACACTTTGTTTACGTAGCACCTTGAATAACAAATTTATACAAAGAAAATCAAAGAGCAAAAAAAAATTTTAAACAACAGTTAGAATATTAAAATATTTTAGTTTATGTCAAATCTTCATGTGAAAAGTAACTAAAGCTGTTAAATAAATGTAGTGGAGTAGAAAGTACAATATTTCCCTCTGAAATGTAGAAAGTAGCATCACATGGAAATACTCAAGTAAAGTACAAGAAGCTCTAAATTATACTTAAATACAGTAGTTGAGTAAACGTACTTTCCATCAGTGTTTATTAAAGATTTTACAGTGTTATCAGCATTAAATAGCAATAAAGAATAAATAAGAGCAGCAGGGCTTATTCATCATAAATCTCATGACAAATATTTATAGTTGTAGCCAAACATTTGTTTATATTGTTTGAAACAGTGTTTATGTTATTGTTGTATATTTCAGCGTGTGTTTAGATGGTTTGACAGATTTATTTGTTGCAGCACTTATCAGACAAACAGATTTTTCCTTTAAAGGCTTCGCAGCTGCTCTCAGCGTCTGCAGCAGCTGCTGTGGTTCCTCAATGTGTGTGTGTGTGTGTGTGTGTGTGTGTTTGATCACTCAAGGTTGGATTTTTGAGGATGTTTGCATGTCCTGCAAAAACTGACACATGTAAAAAGTCTTGTGAAAGCAGTCCAGCAGAGAGGGAAACCACCGTCTCCCTGCGTCACGTCGCCCCCTGGATGCACAAAAGTGAATAAACTCTACTGTTAAACTGAGGAGGTGAAGTTTGTAGAAAACAACAGCAGCTCATCTTTTAGTTTTAGTTTTTTTTTTATACATATATATTTAGGATCCCTGTTAGCTAAAGCACTGCAGCAGCTTTTCTTTACATTGTGACAATGCAACTCACATCATAACACATAAATAAACAGGACAAATACTAAAACACACACACACACACACACACATAAGACGAGCTCCTGACAATACTATAATCTATATATATGAAATACAGCGCTGTTCCTTTAAATACTTTTCTTTACAGTTTACTAATTGCCTTGCATTTTTAATTAGTAGCATAATTTATGGGATTACTCCAACACATTAACCTGATTGTATTTGATTACTTTATTATTAATAGATGTTGTTTCTTTAAATATTCATCTAAGTTATCTAAATCAATCACAAGTTAGTTTATAATTTCTTTCATTAAAACACTGCAGCCATGTTAGATACTCAAGCTGGTGAATAATTAGTCATACTTATGAGCTAATGAATACTTGTGTACGTACACACATCTATATATGTTCATATAAACATAATTTACCAACAAATGAAAATTTAAATAACATAATTCTAACATAATAATGATGTTATTACAATGCATAAAGTCCTAATAATGAATATTTGACCATATAAATGTAACTCACCTTCACACTCATTCTTAACGATCACATTTGGAAAACGTGGACAAACAACTTCTCCCAACTTTTAGTAACTCGTTTCAAATAAAAACGATGTTTCACTCCAGTAGACGCAGACGAGAGTCTCCAAAACCTCCAAAATCTCCACACACACACACACACACACACAGAAACGCAATCAGACTCACATTTGTGTTTTGTTCACAACGCAGTCGGTTGACTAGAAGTTCAAACATGTTTCCGTGTCTTTTGTCGTGTTTTTTAAAAAATTTTCCTCCCCGTTAACGGTTCAGATCTGTGAGCTGGTTTCTACTCTGCTTCATAAAACTGACCAGTAAGAACACACACGCTTTAAATTATAGCAGCTAAAACAGTGTTTGATGAGTTAAAGTCAGTCGTTTTTTTTTTGTTTGAAACCGCACGTGGAGGAAAACACACCAGAATTAGTCAGAATCTTATTTTTTTAAATAATAATTATTAAATTCATTCATTTAATTCAAAAAGGATTTTAGAGGTTGTGAGATGATAAACGAGACAATTAACAATTTATATTTATGAGACTTTTCTCTAATGTTTGCTTCTGTTCTTGTAAAATAAGGAACTCTTTTACTTCTGCATTTTACTCACAGTATTTGGACAGTAAGTATTGTACAATTTCAAGATCCTTGTACTTCTCTTTACTCTTATTTTACAAGCGGCTGCAGTTATTAGAGCGAGCTGATGGTTTGTTGATGTTCTTTTGAGTGAGACATTGACCTCTAAACTGCTCCGTGTGTGTGTGTGTGTGTGTGTGTATATGTGGGGGGAGAAAGTGTGTTTTTACATTGTGTCGTCTGCCAAATTAATGTAATGTAATACATACTGTAGGTATATAAAGTAGCTGTAATGATTAGTCGATTATTTTAGAATTTTTTTAAGCAGAAATACCAAAGAATTGTTGGTTTCAGCTTCACAAACGTGACGATTTTATGTTTTTCTTTGTCTTATGTGACGGTAAATTGAATATCTGAGAGTTTGGGACTGTTGTTCGGACAAAACAAGACATCTGAAGACGTCAGCTCGCGTTGTGGGAAATAATAACGGCCATTTTTTTTTTTACTACGTTCTGATATTTTATGGATAATTGTCAATCATGAAAATAATCGTCCGTAGTTTAAAATTGACATTGACATTTAAATGCTGCTTAAATGTTATTATATGAGCAATAAATCAGAATTTAACACTGATTTTTGATACTTTAAGTACATTTTTCTGATAATATTTTATCAGTACTCATTTAAATGCACAACTTGGAGTATTTCCACATTACTTAATCAATCACTTTAGTCATTTTTCAAGCAGAAATGACAAACATTTGGTTGTTCCAGGCTCTTAGATGTGAGAAGTTTCTGCTTTTCTTTATCTTATATTTTAGTAAATTGATTGTATTTGGAGTTTGGACATTTGATGACATCACCTCGAGCTCATGGAAATCATGACGGGTGTTTTTCGCTGTTTTCTGAGGGTTTACAGATGAAAACAATCAGCAGATAATGGCGCTAATCGTTAGTCTGAATATTTCTTCCAGCCCCGATTAAACTAAGAAATGTACGATCTTCCAGCCGTTGCTCATGATGACGACAAGAACATAAAGAGAAGAGAAGAAGAAGAAGAAAAAAGTGCCTTGTCTTTATCTGTTAACAGGATATCAAATGATCGACCGCAGGAAACAACAACAACAAAGGATTCTGGGAGCATGTATGTTGGATGTATAAGCTATAATTTCTATAATAACTCCAAAAAAAACATGCGCAGTCTTCAAATGTGGGGATTAATCCTGACGGTACAGATGTAATCCAGGACATAAACATCATCCCACTCTGCAAGGATCACCGAAAATGAGATTTACACCCAGACGAAGAGTGTGTGTGTGTGTGTGTGTGTGTGTAGAGTAAATGGATCTTTGATTAAAAACACAATAGCACCTCCTGTGATTCTTTCACCACCTGTTTGGGGCCAAAATAATAATAAAAAATACCAAAATACTGATACGATGACGGGGGGTTCGACAAGCGTCTCTAATCTCATTACAACTAAAAGTGAACCTGCACTGAACAAGAAGTGTTTTCCATCCGCTGCTGTTAGGATTTCAACATCGATTTGACCGTTCTGACTGATTTTACCGTCCACCGGATTGATCGTTGAGTCAAATCAACACCTGACAGCAACAATAAGAGCTTCAACAGACAGAGAAACTGCTGCAAAGTGTTAAGGTTTTGTGTCCCACTGCGGCGGAGGAAAGTAACGTTTTAATGTTTTGACGTCTTTACAAAAAGCAGTGTGTAGTCGGGGTCACATTTCACATGTCTATGAATTGTTAACAGCTCCACCAAATAGTGATTTTTCCCTCTAAACTTCTCACATGCTTTCATTTCAATAAATGTTCAAATGATGTCCAAAAACTGCCCCCCAAAAGGGAGGCAAGTCCCCGAATGTGACTGTGCAAAGAGATTTATGTCCCCACAACATCAGGAATATAAGTACAAACACACACACACACACAAACTTGTCAATCGACCAATTCTTTCAGGTCTAAATCTGTTTTCTTTCTTGATTGATTCATTTATCATTAAGTCTGTTGAAAAATGTTGAAAATGTAATTTCCCAGAACCCGAAATGCTGCAACTAATTATTATTTTCATTGTAGATTCATCTCTGTCTGTCTTATTCTGTCCACAACCCAAAGATATTCAGTTTACTGTCATCTTCTCACATGCTTTCATTTCAATAAATGTTCAAATGATCCAATATTTCAGCAAAAATCAAAGATTAGAGAAAAAGTCCAAAAACTGAATTTCGGCAGGTTGATCTTGAATAACAACAACCTGCAGGATTCAGAGGAGCAGCTGCTGCAGACTGATAAGACCTTCAGAAACGTCACATTTCAGCAAAAAGTCTAAAAACTGAAAACAGATTTGTGTATCAGAACTTTGTTTTTTCTTCTTTCCTCTCCCATTAATCATCTCACGACCCCTCAGATTTATCTGCTGACCCTTTGGAGGGGCTCTGACCCCTAGGTTGGGAACCAGTGGACTAAACTAGCTAACTGTACATAAAGTAGTGTAAACTAGCTCCACCTCCAGCAGCTACAACAGTAACATGCTGCTCTAACACTGATGCTTCACTATTAATAATCTGAACTGTCACGTCATCATTAAGCATCAGTTTGATCAGTTTTTGAGTCAAATCAACCACCAATCACCAACTGGATCAACGACCAGCAACCAGGTAAAATATTAAAGCAAATAATCTATAAGCTAAAAAAGTTTGGATTTAACCAAAAATATGAAGAACCAAGCCACACACACACAGCTCAGTGCATTTCAATAAGCAACAAAGTATGAACTGAAACAGTCAGCTGCACAAAATGCCAAACTTCAAGCTAATTCCAGCGTCTAAAATGTGAAGATTCACAGCTTTTTTTGCCCTCCATGATATTAAACTGACAAACATCAGCTTGTTTGGTTTCTAGGAAGTAAAAATCCCCTCCAGACATGTTTAAAATGTATAAAAATACTCTATCATATCATAAAAAAGTCCAATCACTTCATTAAAAATCCTTAAAATTACATCTCCTCCCTCTCCTGCATTAAATCCAGAATCTATAAACATATAAAATATTGTTGATTTCTACAGTTTTCCTGCCGGACGCCAGATGTTTCCTCCTCCGCTGTAACGTTTAATCTCAGCGTTTGTGCACTAAGAAGAAGATTCAAACTACTTTTGATGTCACAACTCATACATACGCATCTTAAACTGATATTTAAGGTGAAACTTTCCTCCTCCGGCACACGAACGTGAGGACAAACTCCTCACATGCATCATTTTGCACAGAGAAGAAGAACAAACATCCAGCTGAAGGAGAAAGGATAGTTAATAGACGGGATGTGTTGCTGGTTAACTCAGTTGTTTTTTTGTTTTTTTTTAAACGGCCTCAGTTTGAAAGTTTTTGTGAACTTTACACTGTGTGAAACCAGCGAGTATTTAAACACCTCCCGGTCAAACCTGCAGGCTTGTTGTGTTCACGAGGTTAATCTGAAAACTCACTTAATCCCATCAGCAATGCCAGGTGGGAGGGAGGAGTGATTTTACACACACACACACACGGACACACACACACAGTTTACTTTACTAAATCTATCGCTGTTTTATTATTTAATTCAAAGTTTTAGTTGATTGTTGTGTTGAATTAGTTCTTATCTTTCACAAACCTTTTGTAACTGTAACCTCTACGACTGAAAAGTGCTTTATGTATATATATATTATAACTCTGCAAAGGTACACACAAACGCCTTGGTTTCATTGGTCAACGTGCACACACCTCCTAAATCTCAACCGAACAAGCTGTGGGTGATCCAACTTCCTGTCGAGAGAAAACAAACATTCAAGTTCGTGCAAGTATAAATGCTATGGGAATGTCTTAGAACAACACCAGTGCATGTTAACTTTCACGCAGACGGGAGATGCATGTTGGTGCACGTTCAAAAAACGACTATCAATCAATATTTTTTATAGTCGTAGTGATGAACTTACAGAGAATTATGAGTTTCAGCTCATTGTTTATCTGTCCTACTGCACCCTTACTGTTCTGGTTCACTCTCAGCGCTCTCATAGCGTCGCTTTGGGCCGCAGCAGGCAGCTGTTTTCAGAGGAAAAACTCTAAAAAGCTGCTGTTCAGCAGCAAACAGCAAACAGACACAGTTAGCTGGAGACTAGCTGGTGAACATAGTGGAGCATTTATCAGCTAAAGAGCCAGATATTTCCCTCAGGAGGAGAAACAGAAGCTAAAAGAGAGAAGATTGGACTTTACATTCACCAGGTGGACAGAAACACGACTCTGTGACTGCTGGATGTGGAAATAAGCAGCTGTTTGCTGACAAGTTCAATATATCAACTTATAAAGTGATGATGTGTCAGTGTTGTCAACAGGTCAACAGTTGATCTGAACTATAGTCAATGAATCAGAAACTGGGATTATAAGAGAAATCTTCAACCATATAAACCTTCAGTTACAGGTGACGAGGTGGATCAGTTAGATCAATAAAACACTCATTTGTTGGTCCCATGCTGTATGTTTATCTTTACTGTATATACACTGCTATACACTAACAAGAAATGATGCAATATGTACGCCATCGGACGCCAATCAGACTGTGACTCATGAATGTGTCACATGTCTTTAAAGGGCGGTCACATGTCAGGAGCCCAAATGAAAACTGACAAATGAAGCTAATATGAAGCTCCAGTCGTCCGAATGAGTCAAACCAAGTAGATATCTTTCAACTTTTCAGTCTTTTTAGTGCCAAAGTCCCTCTTTTTGTTTCTATACTTCCTCCTGCAGCTCAACAGGGAAACACAAAGAGGAGAATTTGATGCTAAAAAGACTGTAAATGTGTCAGATATCCACTTGATGTGATTAACTCAGACTGCTGAAGCTGAATAGGAGCTTCAACTTTTAAACGCATGAACACAGCTTCAACACCTGCTTCAAACCAGGCGTGTTGTATCTTACCTGAGAGTCACATCTTCATCCTCGCCGTCGTTCCTCTGAAGGCGCCGTCGGTTACTCCGTTTGGTTTCTGTTTCCTGTCCGACAGCCAATCAGAGAGGAGCAGCCGAGACCCCGGCTGGGTCAGCTGGTGCCGTCCGGTCCGCCGGGTCCAGTTTCAGTGACAAACTCCCTCCGATCTCTGCCTGCGTCTTCGCCACGAAGGACTGAAGACACACACGGAGAGGGAGTCCAAACATAGACACCCTGCCCTGTCTCACACACACACACAGTAGCCCCTGGGAGTGTGTGTGTGTGTGTGTGTGCAGGGGCTCCTCTGAAAAAAAAAAAAAAGATGAAGAAAGAAAGAAAGAGGCCCAGGATCGACTGCAGTGTGGAGAGGAATGTCTTAATGACTGTCTGTCTGTGTGTCTCACCTTACAGTCAAACACATTCTGCTCATTTGGACTCAAACTGTAAGAAAGCAGTGTTTGAATCACAGAAACATAAAACTGTGTGTGGAAAGAAAAGATTTATTTCCAAGCAAAATAAAAAAGGTGTTTCCTCATTCTTAAACACACAAAGTAATAATATAATTGACAATTAGACGACGTTTTCATTCATAAAAATCAGCATTTAAGTGCGTAAACGGCTTCGCCGCAGATATTTATTTCACCACACAAGGCTAGGTCTGATATGTACACGGTCGCTGTGACAACAACAACAAACCCTGCACATAAAACAAGAAGATACGCGGTTTGATCGTGTGACTCCATTTTTTTCCCCTAATCTGTTATTTCTATCGGCGGGTAGGAGAGGCCTTTTCTAAAGAAAACACCCCGTCACACATCGCTGTTAAACAATAATGATGATTTATGATGTGACAACGCTTCCCGGAGTCACGTGATCCAAACCGCAACTTACTTGTTGGTCATATCGTACCGTCAGGATCTTGATGTTGTAATATTGCGTAATGTAAAATATCAGAATCAGCCTTTTTAAAAAAAAAAACACATTACATGTAATTTAACTAAATGTAACGTAATGTTTTATTATAATTATGCCTCTAAATTTAAGCTAATTGTAATTAAAGACTAATATATTTTTGTTTTGCATGTCTGCTGTAATAAAATGTCATAAAGGTGTGATGGTGGACCAAACTTATACATATATATATATTTAATTATTCCAATAAATCAGCATAAAATAATAAAAGTATCTCATGTAGTACAGTATGAGCATATGTGTGCGTACGTGTGTGTGTGTGTGTGTTGGAACAGAGGGGGCGCCGTCGTTGCCGCCCCCAGCCCGACGAGGGAGACAGTTTGGAGGGCAGCCAGGACTGACCGGGGCCCTGAGACGTCCCAGAGAGTGACCCGGAGACCCGCCTGTCGCTCCGCATGAGCATCAAACACACACACACACACTCTTAAAACACACACACACGGGAGCCAATGGGGTTAGTCAACTGTGGCGATAAGTGTCTGTGTTTGTGTAGCTGCCGTGTGTGTGTGTGTGTGTGTGTGTAGGGGTGCAGTTGAAGGTAAAAGGAAGCACTTCTTCTTCTTCTTCTTCTTGTTTCTTGGCTCCCTCTCTTGGACTGATCACAGACGAGCAGACAGAGATTTAAAAAAAAAAAAAAAAAAGTTTATAGGAAGGAAGGTTATATTTTACACTTATACCATTCTCTTCAAGTTCACCAACTCATCCAAACCAATTAGGAGGTTTTAGAAACACCCTGAGTCTCTACAAATCTGTCTCCTTCAGAGTTCAGCACCCTGACCTGAAGTTCAGAGTCCCATCTGGTTCAGGGTCAGGGTGAGGATCAGGGTCAGGAGGATAAACAGAGCGTAACCAGTGTGTTAGCATTAGTGGTGGGAGAAGTATCCAGATCCTTTACTTAAACCAGTTAGACTTTTTGTCTCCCCCTTCTGGCAGCAAGAGTGATTACAAACACGGTCTGATGAAACCTGCTGATGTCATACGCGCCGCCGTAGCCTCCTCCGTCGCTGTAAAATGTTGGATTAATTGTTTTAAGCATCACGCAACTGCAATGAAATGACTCATTTAACTATCGGGATTTGATCAATTCAGTCTGATTGTTAAGTGTAGAAAAGCAGCACAATTGAATTATTTTATCTGCATCCAAGCTAACAGGAAGTTAGCCGACTGCCTGCATTCATCCTTCCAGACAGCGCAGGAACGTCAAACCAGTCGACACCAGATTAAAAACTCTGAATACTGTGACATACGGAGAGATTTACCAGGTGGTGATGGGTTTAATCAGCAGTGTGTGAACTCGTTTGTCAAAGGCTTGAATGTAACAGACGTTCATTTATTTAATTTATTTGTAAAAATATGCATAAAAAAGTATTATGAGCTTGGTGTAGTTAAAGTATTGCAGTAAAAGTAGTGGTTTGGTCCCTCTGACTGTCTTTTGCGTGCTCAGGTCTGTAGTTTTATTTCTCATGCTCTCTCATAATTTCCTGCCCTGGTGTCAATTGTGCATCAGCTGTTCACATCTACCCAATAGCACGGTGACACACCTTCGTTGTCAACCTATCATCCCGTGGCTGTCTTTTTTTTTTTTTTTTTTTTTAAATATGTTCTCTACCTCTTTGCCTTTAGTGTGTTCATGCTGTGTTGCGGCAACCCACCACCTCCCCGTCACCGTCACAGTCATTGCAGATTCATCACTTCATCAACCTCCTTATCAGTCTTATCAACCTCATCAGCCACCATCAGCGTCTGCACTCCATGGAGGGATTTATCTGCTCAGGACTGATATCCTCGATTACAAAATCTCCCTGTAGAGTCTCAGCGCCAAAGACTTAATAGTCAATATCTTTATAATAATCAATTATCTGTTTCATTCACTTGTTTCTCCTGACTGATATATTATTATACATGACATCATTAGATTATTAATAGTGAAGCATCAGTGTTAGAGCAGCATGTTACTGTTGTAGCTGCTGGAGGTGGAGCTAGTTTACACTACTTTAAATACAGTTAGGTAGTTTAGTCCACTGGTTCCCAACCTATTTATTAACCAATTTATTCTTTATTGACATTTGGTGACTGCAGTTTGTCAGAGATCAGCTGTGCTTCTTTGGCCTCAGCTCTGAAGTCCAACCCCTCCCATCTGAGAGAGCTGGATCTGAGTGGAAACAAGCTGCAGGATTCAGGAGTGAAGCTGCTGTGTGCATGTTACTGTTGTAGCTGCTGGAGGTGGAGCTAGTTTCAGCTACTTTATATACAGTTAGATAGTTTAGTCCACTGGTTCCCAACCTAGGGCTCGCGGCTCCTCCAATGGGTCAGCAGATAAATCTTAGGGGTCATGAGATGATTAATGGGAGAGGAAAGAAGAAAAAACAAAGTTCTGATAAACAAATCTGTTTTCAGTTTTTAGACTTTTTGCTGAAATGTGACGTTTCTGAAGGTCTTATCAGTCTGCAGCAGCTGCTCCTCTGAATCCTGCAGGTTGTTGTTATTCAAGATCAACCTGCCAAAATTCAGTTTTTGGACGTTTTCTCTAATCTTTGATTTTTGCTGAAATATTGAATCATTTGAACATTTATTGAAATGAAAGCATGTGAGAAGATGACTGTATATCTTTGGGTTGTGGACAGAATAAGACAGACAGAGATGAATCTACAATGAAAATAATAATTAGTTGCAGCATTTTGGGTTCTGGGAAATTACATTTTTCAACGGACTTAATGATAAATGAATCAATCAAGAAAGAAAACAGATTTAGACCTGAAAGAATTAGTCAATTGATCAGTTTGTGTGTGTGTTTGTACTTATATTCCTGATGTTGTGGGGACATATATCTCTTTACACAGTCACATTCGGGGACTGGCCTCCCTTTTGGGGACAGTTTTTGGACATCATTTGAACATTTATTTAAATGAAAGCTTGTGAGAAGTTTATAGGGAAAAATCACTATTTGGTGGAGCTGTTAACAACTCATAGACATGTGAAATGTGACCCCGACTACACACTGCTTTTTGTAAGACGTCAAAAGACAAAAAAGGTTGGAAACCATTGGTTTCATCTTTAACAATGTGTTGTATTTTAAAAGCTTGTTATATTATCCATTGTGTCAAATCTTCATCTGAAAAGTAACTAAAGCTGTCAAATAAATGTAGTGGAGTAGAAAGTACAATAAAGTAGCATCACTTGGAAATACTCAAGTAAAGTATTTTCTCTACAAACTGGTGTAAAGTTCAGTCGGGAAAGATGTTTGAAGTTCATAGCTGAATCATTGTCAAGTTTAAAAAATACAGAGATACAAATCTGAACACCAAATCAACACACACACACATTCACAAAAAAAACAAAAACTGATAAGCCGGCATGAGCTCAACCAGGGAGGCTGGATGATTATATTACATCAAGATATTATATTATCATGATGGTGGTTCTTAAGTCTTTTGGGATGAGACCAACCGAACCCCCATACAGGTCCTGTTCCCACCTGTAAACCCTGCTCACAGCCTGGCTAAGACTCAAGTCGACTCTCCCTGGACGTATTGATTCGTAGACAAACAGCAGGATCACGGTGGCACACAAACCTCGTTGTCGGAGGGGTGTAGCAGCGTGTTGTCGTGTGGTGTGTTTAGGTGGATACAAGCAGCATCAGCACCCGTTAATTCAGTCATTTGTCGGCATTATTTTCAGCCTCATGCTCATTTTGAAGCTACAGTTTCGGGTGCTTTTCAGTTTCTAATCCTTCCCCTGTCGCTGGTTTACAAAAGCTCTTCCACATTTAATCAAACTAAATCCATCAAATAAACCCAGATGTGCACGCTGTGAAGCTGAAAACAAGGCTGTCGTTTTCATAGTTTTTGACATTTTTGGATAAACACGAGGCTGCCAGACCTCAGCGGGAATCAAACCTTCGACCCTGGATTGTTAATGCCTCGCTCTTCCCACTGAGATTAATAGAAACACCATTTTATCTGCGCTGGTTGAAACTAAAACGTGCTGCAAGTGTGTTGAAGTGTCATTTGTTTTTGGTCGGTAATGGACGTGAGGCTCCGGCGTCAATGGCGTGCTTCCAATATACACTCTATTGATCACCTACTGTCACCATAAATTGACAAAATGCCAAAAAAGCAAGTTGGATCTGCTAATCTTTTTTACTTTAAAACTAAAATAAACACCCCACCTTTAACCGTACACCTCTCTGTGCACCACACCTGCGTTAATTAGTCCTACATTACCATGGCTACCCACAAGCGCCACCCAATGGCCGCCGCTGAAATGCCTCCAACAACGTGTGACGGTCTGCTTCCAGACAAACTGAATCACATCTGCCTGGACGGAAACTAGACGAGACAAACATCCAGCCTCCTACTTCCCTCCTACTTAGCAGACCCCGACCTTCAAAACCAGCAATATTCAGGTCACATGATCGTTTCTCTGACCTCTAGGTCTTGTTTACCCCTTCTCTCCATCCCCTTACTCACACACTCACACTCACACACACACACACACACACACCATCCCCCCTCTGAGCCCTGTGGCAGTTTGCTGTTGTATGGAAACACGACTAACCCCGCTGCTGCTTTCTGAGTGTTCCCGCTAAACCAACCAACCAACCAACCAGCAAACAAACCCATCTGTCCATCTCGTCCTCTCACAGTCAATACAATACATATTGTTAATGGGAGAGATGTATGTCACCACACACACACACACACACACACACACAGCAGAATTATTATACTGTACATGCAGACATTTGAAGCTCAAACACATATTGACTTCCACTTGATCTTTAAACAGAGATGCTCAGAGATCAGTTATATTTCTGCTTGTGGCTAAAAAAAAAATCATTTTTTCTCCCATGTTGCATTGCTGCAGTATGACACAGTTAGTTATTTAAAGCACTTTTCCAGCCTCTATATTTATTTTCTGGGGCTCTACTGGAATATCTTTGCATGATTTCCAGTTAAAAACTCCTTATTTATCTTCTACTGGTCCTTTATGCAGCCCCTCAGTTCAGCCTCTGTCTGAAACAGGAAGTTTTAGCTCCTGTCTCTTTAAGGCCCCGCCTCCTGATGAGCCCGCTCTGTTCTGATTGGTCGGCTTTCAGGAAGCTTTAAAGGCTACATAAACAAACTATAGTAGCAGGATTTCACTTCTTCTTTTCTTCCTTCTTTATTCACAAATGTTCAACTTCTCAAATTCATCCATACAACAACACATGGAAACACCTTAACAACTGCCTTAGAAACCGTCTTAGCAACAAAGGCTGCATGATGTGCATGATGAGCTGACATCAGCTTGTCAGCAAGGTAGAAAAAAAACGTGATAGACGAAGTGTCCGAAGCAGGTTGAAGCCCTGAGTTTTGACTCGCAGGCAGCATTTTTATATATGATCACCTGACTCACTCTGACTGTTTTTGAACTTTGACCATGTTTAACATCCGACATAATAACAGGATATAAATAAACAATCTTTCTTTTTTTTCAATGCAAAACAAGATTTTATAGAAAATATCTTTCTATTTAAAACATTTATTTATCAAAGCGAGATCATTAATAAAGATTAACTTTGCTACCTGAACTGAAACTCAGGTATCGTATCAGCACTATTATTAAAAAAAATAAAATAAAAAATCATCTGCTCTGGTCGCTGTGATGCAATCTGAGGTCAGGAAAGCGGTCAGGCTTCATACTGATTTGTTTATCATATAAAAAAAACATAACTGTATAAATATATAATGAATTCTATGCAATCTATTTGGAGCATATTTGCAGCTATCCACATATTTATTGTCATATTTAAATGTGAAACATGATAAAAATGTAATTACTTGAGATAAGAACATTTTTTGGGACTTAAAAATGGTCTGTGGTAAGAAAATGTCAAGAAATAAAAGGATAAGATACCAACTAACTAATCAATTAATGCAATTTTATCTCTTAGTTTTAAAAAAATGTCAATAAAAGCAACAAGAACATCATCCAAACAAGAATTATTGTGAAAATCAGCAAACAAAAACAAGAAATTGTAGCAATAACAGGATCAAATACTGGAGTCAGTGTTCAAAAAACACACACACACACACACACTGTTTTAAACACACACACACACACACACACACACACTCATTGCATTGTTAATGGGAGAGGAGCACTCTGTGTTTGACTGCGGGTAAGCGAGGAGGCGGCCACACGTCAAACAGCATCAACGTCAAACCTCGGCCGGCTCAAGTTCAAGTTCGGCTCGACGTCGCCGCCCTGCTGCCGCTGCGCACAAACTGCAACCCGAGCCTGACCCGAGTCTGCACTCAGAGCCTGGCTGTGACCTTTGACCTCTGACACACACACACAGAGTGAGTGGTTTTACTATTTCAGTGATTTCAGAGAAGAAGTTTGAGGTGAAATGAAACAAAATAAAATAAATTCTGCTCTGTTGTCTTTTCATTTAGGTTGTTTTTTTTTTTTTTTAACCTGCTTTATAAAAGCTCTAATTAGTTACCATGGAAACATAAAGATAATTAGCTACAGTTTACAGTATGAGGATGAAATTTAAAGCTGCACTTGTAAGTTTTATATTCTGACCCAAATCACAGAGTAATGATTGTTTTTTATTGTTTATTTTTACTCTTAAACAAGTGAAAAATCATTCCTATAACTTATTTTTTTTAATGTGTTGTATTTAGAAATGTGGACACCGTGCATCAACGGAGTAAAAAGTGATAAATGGAGATCAATATATATGTTTTTATATGTATTACTTTATTACTAAGAGCAAACTGTATGAATATGCACGGAGACACTAAATAAGGATGGATATTTGACAGTAAACAGAAAAGAATTTACAAGAAAAATATGATTAAAAACTTGATAAAAGTATCTGATTTAGTTGAAAAATAAACTTTTTTACTTGTTTTTTTCTCTGAGAATAAAAGTATTTAACAGATATTCAATATCTCAAAAGCACAGAAAGAGTCAGAAATGATATTCAGATGGAAATGTAGACACTTTAACACTTTGGGGGTTCAACACGTGGTCGTTTGAACGTGGTGCGACAACTTAAATGGTTCAAAATGGCCTCCAAATATCTGTCGACCAACAATACTAACATGTCATATAAACACTGGAAATGTCATGAATCACCATTTTGTTTCCACTGACAGTGAAAAGATCCTTTTATAGAGCATCTGTACGTCTAAATTTCTGCTTTCAGACTGTTGAAAGTGTCTTTAAATATAATAAATATATGATACGATACATTAAACTTCCACATCCAGCAGTTACGGAGCAACATTATCATTCATTTGTAGTAATGTTTCTGTCCACCTGGTGTTTATAAGTCCAATCTTCTCTCTCTTTTAGCTTCTGTTTCTGCTCTCTACCAACTCCTGAGGGAAATATCTGGCTCTTTAGCTGCTAAATGCTACCAGCTAGTTTACAGCTAACTGCGTCTGTTTGCTGTTGTGGGAAAAATCTTCAAATGGGACAATAAATCTTCAGCTCATCTACAACTTAGCATTAAACTGATAGAAGCTGGTAGAGGACGTGAACAGGTTTAACGTGCATAAAGAGCGACACAAAGCAAACGTCTCGGGATAAAAAAACTACTGTAAAACCATAAAACATGATATTATATATACTTCTCATAGCCTCTCATATTGTGGAGCTGATTTTCTGGACTTTAAATTATATTCAAAGTGTCCACCGCCTCAGCATCTTCCACATATCTCAAAATAAAAACGAGGCCTTTAATCATCTGACCACCAGAAAACCAAAACGCTCCACTGCTGATTGGCCTTCTGAGGAGCTTCCTGGGGAGGCAGTTTGCATCATATGATGAGCAGGTTAGTGTACAGCGGCTTTTCTGACGCTATGAGAGCCGCTGACAGTGAACCAGAACTGTAAAGTTGCAGCTGGACAGATAAACAATGAGCTGAAACTCATTATAAAGCTCTGTCATCCTCTGTAGGTTCATCACTACGAGCCAAACACATCACACACTGACACATTATTAGTGTAAAAAATATTAATTCATGGCCTCTCGTTGCTATATTTCTGCCCTCTTGGCACCATACGAGTTTGTACGTAGTTTTTATTTGCTTTGAACTGCCTTATTTCTCTTTAAATTCTTTTAATGTGTCCTGTCTTTTATCTTAATAGTAATAATAATAGTAAAAACCTATATTTGTAAGGCACGTTCCTAACTGTGTCAGGATAACATTATACTTTAAGGCAAGTTTATTTGGCTTAAAACAGAATATAAAAGCAGAACAAGTAAAAAAAGACATTTAAAAACTATTAAAAAGTGTCAAATTTGGACATAAAAAGAAGCTAAAAAGGGAATAAGACAAGATAATAAAAGTTACAGTGTAAAATATGAACTCTCAAATTGGTTTAAATCAGATTAAAACTACAAAAATGTCAGTTAGTGAGAAAATAGAAGAAGAAGAAGATGTGTGTGTCGAGAGATTTACAGCTCTGTTTGTTAGAGATAAAGATGTGGATGTAAAGTGTGTGTGTGTGTGTGTGTGTGTGTTTGTGTGTGTGTCGTTAGTGGGATGTTGGACCCACACACACACACACACACACACACATCATCTCCGTGATTACAACTCTGATTTCCAAGTGTTTCTATTTGAACTCAGTGGATTAGGTCGCTGACTTTAATGTTCCCGCAGGGCTCAGTGTGTGTGTGTGTGTGTGTGTGTGTGTGTGAGTGTGTGTATATGTGTGTGTGTGTGTGTGTTGGATTAGTCTCTATTTGAAGTGTGAGGTCTGATCTAATCTGCAGGTCGCTGTAAACAGATGCAGTGATCCTGCCGGTCTGAACACAGTGTTCACTGCCAGCGTTACATAACACACACACACACACACACACACACACACACACACACACACACACACATCTGATTCTGTTTAACACTTTCACTAAGCATGGTGATAATAATAATAATATTAATAATAATAAATATATATATCATAACTGACATCCCTCCCATTGGACGATCCAGGTGTCAGTGAGGTCACAGGCTCCGCCCCCCCCGTTCAGTCTTCTGCTCCAGTTAGCACAGCCGAGGCCAGACGCTGTGACCTCATCTGACCTCTGACATCATCGTCAACACGCCGACCCCGATGACACCGGCCTCGATGACACCGGCCGCGGCGCAGCGACACGGACGCAGAACGTCTTTAATGTTTGCTCCGTTTGTTATGTATTTATTTAGATTTCAGCAACGAACGGGATCAGTGATGGAAGCTCGGAGGAGCAGGCTGCAAATCTCGGAATAATGAGGAATAATGAGGAATAATGAGGAATAAGCAGCATGTTTATAGGGAACAGCTGCTTTCAGAAGGGCAATGAAGTGAAAATAAACACTGTACATACATGTTTATATGCAGTTAAATCATGCTACTTCCTCTGCCTTTGCATGTTTTTCAGGTTAAAAAAATGAAAAATAATGCTAATAATTGATCTGCTTTAGTCTATTAAAGGTGTCACACACACATTTTACGTCTAAACAGTAACGTTACGACACTGAAAACATCCAATCAAGGAGACTGCGGAGACGTTTCCACCTGCTGCTGCTTTTAAATTCTGCAACATTTACCTGTTTTTCATTTAATGATGAAAACTGAGCTTTTACCTTTTTATAATTCATCATCCTGCATTCTCACTCTCACATTAAAGCAGATTTCATTGTAGACTTGAGATTGGTCCCTGTGTCTAGAACCATGGGATGAGAAGGCTGATTGGTTCCCAAATGGTTGGGTCCAACCCCCAGCTGAGTACTAACTCCTCCCTTGTATATATGAGTGAATTCAACCTTTATACTTAAAACGCTCTGAAAAAAGGCTCTGTGCCCAAACGTGGAAGCGTTTTTCTAATGTGATGTGAGCCAAATAAACAAGTGAAATGTTCATATTTTGTCCTCCTTGACTGGAAAATTGAGATGTGCTACCCTTTTTTTCTACATTTTTGGAACAAGTCTGCTGGATTTTGGGTTTAGCTCTCCACCGAGAATTGTTGAAGCGCAACGTCCTTCTTCAATTCACTGAATAAAGCAGTTTCAGCTAAAAAAATCAGTGTTTCTCCACCATGTTGGGCGAGCAGCGGACTCCCTGGAGGGGCTGTTAGCCGAGCTGCTGCTAACGTTTGCCCAGTTTATTTCTCTGATAACTTAAGATCCAGACGTCCGATGACTAAAATCCTTCTTGCGGATAAAAGATCAAGTTAAAAACCAGCTAAATTTATCATGAAAATGTGGCTTCAAACTGAATAAAAGTCCATTTCTAATAGTTTGTGTGGAACAAGCACAACAAAGCCCATGTATTATCTTGTATGTGTGTAAGTTACTCTTTGCTAGACGCCATTGTAGCGGACAAACACGGCGCCGACGCATGCATCTTGTGCACTATACTCTTTGGTAGAGGAGGTATGACGCCATTGACAGGCCACCAAATGAAACGGTCCGTTACTTTGATTAAAATGACAGATTTCTCTGGGTTTGAACATTAATATAAGAACACAACTCAACAACATATAGAACATAGGTCTAGACCTGAGTGACAACAACCTGACGGTTTCAGGAGAGAAGCTTCTGTCTGGTCTAGTTGTTTTTACACATTTTAATGAGGAATCATTACAGATTAGAGCTTTAATGGCTGCAGTATGAGTGATTTTTACTCTTTGGGACAATAAAGTTCATCGTAATCTGATACTGGATGTGATCAGATTGACTGCCACTGAATAACAGAGAGGAATTATGTATCTGTTTGTGTTTAATAAGCTCTGTTTATTGATTTCTAAATGGTGGTATCAGTCAGCATGTGACTTCATCTTTGTCCCATCAGAGCAGAGCAGCTGTTCCCTCTGATCGCCTCTCATCAGGTTAAAGGACAAGTTCACAGTTTTTCATACAATCAGGAGCTCAAATGAACATTTAAACCTGTTTTTTTTCTTGCTGTAATCATCCCTCCTCTTCATACTGACCCTTTTATGTGAAGCTAATATGAAGCTTCAGCGCCCAATTGAGTCAAATCCAGTAGATATCTTTCAACGTTACAGTCTTTTTAGTGGCAAAGTCCCTCTTTTTGTTACTAAACTTCCACCTGCAGCTCAACAGGGAAACACAAAGAGGAGAATTTGATGCTAAAAAGACTGTAAATGTGTCAGATATCCACTTGATATGACTAACTCAGACTGCTGAAGCTGAATAGAAGCTTTCCCGGGCCTCCGCAGCGCGAAGCGACTGACCCAGAAAGCCGAGATGCAGAAGCGCAGATCTCATTCATTTTCTGGGGATTTTCGTCGCAGATTACAAAGGGCTCTACCCCCGTTTGTTTTGTAACAAGCATGTGAAGTCAACACTAATACAAACGCCCCGACTCTGAACTTCAAAATGCCACGGGGACCTTTTTAGAGGCTTAGGACCGTTGAGCACATCCGACGCTCGGGGGAGCAGAAGCCCCCGCTAAGCTCCGAGGGCAAAGTACTTCTTTAATTGTTTGTTCAAAATCTCCTCCGAAAGCCACAGAACAAAAAAAAAAAAAAAAAAAAAAAAAAGCGGAGGATGGATTATCCCTTGTTGGAGGGGAAATGAAATTCTTCAGACGAGGAGGCACTTAAACAGGTTTCAGGATGAACGAAGGGAGCTGATGTTTGTGTGTGTTGAGGGAAATACTCATAAATACGACTTGTTAGATGAGGAGATACACTTTGTTTGTGGTCGTGTTTCTTTTCACGTAGAAAAAACTTAAATGTAAGTCGGATCACGTTCCCACCACAAGCTCCAGAAAACCAGTAGTACTGAAATACAAGTCTTTAAGATCCACTTACCAATTTCAACAACATCAAACGTCCAGTAAAGACGTGTGGTGGTGCATTTCTGATCTGCTGCTACGTTACGAACCATCTAGACCTCCCAGGTGGTCTGGATCAGGTCTACTTTCTGTCCCCAGAGTCAGAACTAAACATGGAGGAGCAGCTTTCAGTTTCTATTCTCCACATATCTGGAACAAACTCTCAGAAAACTGCAGGTCTGCAGCGACTTTTCTGTTTGCTGCCTTTCATTAAAGTACATTAAGGGTTAATATTTTATGCTGCACTGCTACTTTTACTCTTTTCTTTCATCTGTTTTATTTCCTTTTAGCTTCTTGGTCTCTGTTCCCGAACTTTGTTTATAATCTATAAACTTCATTTGGCGTCGTAGTCATGCTTTAAATGACGGTTTTATACTTCCTGTTCCTCCTTAAACACACAGTTTCTGACTGTCAGCCTTTCTTTTTCTGTATCTGCTAGTTCTTTACTTTATAAACTGGAGCTTTAACATCTGACAACAATGATGACGGTGAGGTGACGTGTCACTGAGGTCAGACTGTGGTTAAATTAGAAAGATAGAGTCCACCAACACAGTCTGCAGTATGTACTGTGTACTCACAGTAGAAGAAAGTATGAAACTGTTAAATTGGTTGAGTCTGTTTCCTGGTTTGGAAAGTGGAAGTAAACAATATCACAGCAACGGTTCTCTGAAAACATCGGAGCAGATCTCCAAACATTATTTAGATAAACTAAACACATACTGGGAATCTAACTGGTTGCTTTCTCACCTTAATAAAGTTCTATAATAACAGTCCCTGAATAATCATAACAGCTTTCAGTGCAACATCCACATACTTCATGTTACATTTTGGCCAGTTCAGTATGAACTGCTGGTGTAGCAGAAGGATTCAGATGCAGCCTTTGTGTCCTCTAAAGTGTTTCTGTGAGGTTGTTCACATCACATCAAAGAGGAAAACAACCAGAGTCTCATGTTGGACTGAACAAAGCAGGTTTGAAAATGTCCTGAGAGCACCAGAGGATCATTTAGAAATATATAAACAAGGGTTAGAGATACATTACATTACATGACGGTTAAACATCTGACGTTCCTACTGATGAAGGCTGAAAAAGTGCAACTTTCCGCTCAAACTACAGTTTCCAGTTTGTCATTTTTGAATCTTCAGTTTTAAAAAAAGTCGGCTTTGCAAATGTTTAATGAGGACGGAAAAGCCTTCGGCATGGCGCAGCTTTCGTGTTGTCATATTCAGAGCCTCCACAGTCGTTGCAGTTTTTTTTGGGGAAGGAAACCCGTGAACATCCACCTCGTTAGCCGACTAAACCGCTGGCGAAAGTGTGAGCTTGATCTTCTTCTTCTGCTCAGAACGAACCCGGTTACCAACGAGTACTGGTCCAGGAAGGGGGACAAAAAAGAAAAAGAGGAGATCTTGGGGACTATTAGTGGTTTTTGGAGGCTAGGCGGTCCCTTCAGTATCGGGGTCAGGAGTCTGTTGGCCTCCTAACACGTTGCGACTCTGCTGGACTCGCAGCTGTCTCCTCACTTCAGCCTCACGCAGCTGGGCGGCGGCGGCCTGCAGCGCCGCTCATTCATTTGAATATTTTCTAGGCTGATGAGGATGTGAGGGCAGCGGACTGTGGGCCAAAAAAAAAAAAAAAAGAATTACATGATTGCAGGGGACAAAATAATGACCAGACGCTGCAAAAGTTGGCGAAAGTGTGTCATCTATTATTATGCAAGCAGCAGAGCAGCATGTGGCCGAAACAGGAACAAGAGAAGGAACGTTGCTGGAGTTTGTGCCGTTTGCCAAAAGTGTCCAAATGAGCGTCAGTCGCCGATTCCTTCTTTTAATATTTCCAGTCTGTCTTAAACCAGCAGTCTGGTGTGAAATCAGTATTTACACTGAATTACAGCAGTCTGAGTTTAGTCACATCAAGTGGATATCTGACACATTTACAGTCTTTTTAGCATCAAATTCTCCTCTTTGTGTTTCCCTGTTGAGCTGCAGGTGGAAGTATAGAAACAAAAAGAAGGACTTTGGCACTAAAAAGACTGTAACGTTGAAAGATATCTACTGGATTTGACTCATTTGGACGCTGAAGCTTCATATTAGCTTCACATAAACTTAATTTAACAGTCAGTATGAACAGGAGGAATCATCACAGAGCAGCTCCTGATTCAAATGTGTGAAAATTTAAGCTCATTTGTTGAAATGCTTTCAGAAACACTCCTTTAAATTCAAAGATCTTCATTATTGTGGGAGAAAAAGCCTTTTTTTTGTGCAGGAGAACATGTTTTTCTCACTTTGACAGTTAAAAAAATCATCAAAAACAAACAAAGAGTTGAACAGTTTCCTATTTTAGTCGTCGCTCCATGTTGAGGTTTTATTCAGAAGGAAAAAAAAAAGCTTAGAAACAACTTTTCATGACCAGTTTTTAATAACCAAATCCCAGTTTCTTCTTTTTTTAAATAAACATACATGGAATATGTCTCATCAGGGCTGAGTGTCACTGACTTTTCTAACAATAATATTCTTTATTTCTACAAAGTTGAAAAACCGTGTGAAAGAAATTACTGTTCAGCAACACTCAGCCCCCTTCAGATTAAAATATAAATTAAAAATAAACAACAATAACCATTTCTCATCCCAGTAAAATACAAGGAATGTTTGTTTTTTATCATGAAAAATCATTAAATGTCAATTTGAACTCTTTTATCTCAGGACTTTTATCTAACAGCCTCCATGTCTCATCATTTCAGACTCACAATCGTCCAACTTTTCCCCCCAAAAGTTTGACTTAAGGAGATAAAAAATACATGTTTTTATCTTTAGTGGTCCCACTTTCTCAAATATGAACATTTGTGACATTTTTTCATTTTCTTATATGACAGTAAAGTAAATATTTTCCCCAAAAAACAGCTGTTGGAAAAATGAAGAGTTGACATATAATCAGGCCAAAACGGTTTATCATCATCATCGTTTATGAGACACTAGACTTCTGTTGCCTCTGACCTTTGACCTCCTGACTACAGTCAATCACTCTTATTAAACGAGTGCACGTTTAAAAGCCTGGAAATATAATTCCAGACTTCACTTCCTCTCACTGGGAATGTTTTTCCGCCTCAAACACGCTACTTTCTTTCTTTTTCTTTCTTTCTTCAACATCCTGATAAAAAAAAAAAAAAAAAAAATCTCAAACATCTCAAATCCATCTGCAGTCACCCTGTTGGTCCCCTCTTCATCCTCTCCGATAAGCTCTCACTACGACATTCAACAGTTTCTTCATCCTCTGACATCATCAGGCGGCCAAGACACGGGAAGTAAACGTTGCAGTAGTCTGTCGTCCCCGCCAGGAACAGGAAATGCATTTCATAAATCTCAACAGACCTCTCACTTTCAAGTATTTGAAAAAAAAAAAAAAGAATAAGGTCCAGAAGTTCTCGCTCCGGTTCGGCTCCGTCAGGGTCGGTATTGTCTGTACTGCGACTGTGGACCCAGAGGGTTGCCAGTTCCGAACCGGAGTGGCGCCGTCGCCCCTCCGAAGGCAGTTCTGTAGCTCTGAGAGGAAGGCATCCCACTCCCGCCCACACCAAGTCCGTACCCGGCGCCTAGACCCTGCACGCCGAGCCCCAGCCCGCCACCGGGCCGTGCCAGACCCTGACTCAGCATCCCCGTGTAAGGCGACGCTCCGTAGGCGAGTCCCAGACCGCCGTACGGCCTGTGGGTGTGGTGTCCCGGAGCGGGGAGGACCACGGGCGGCGCGTTCCTCCCTGGCGTGTCGAAGGAGAACTCGGGAGGAGGGCTGCTGGGTTTGGAGGGCGTGGAGGTCAGCGGGTCCATCTCTCCTCCGGAGGGCAGCAGCAAAGGAGGCAGAGAGGAGGAAGAGGAGAGGGCGGCATAGCCTTCGGCGGCGCCCAGAGGGAGACCGGAGGGGGAGGAAGAGGAGGAGAGGGCGCCGGTCAGCAGCGGTCTGGTCCAGTCGTCTTTAAAGATCTGGACGGTCAGCGTGGAGACGAGAGGAAGCAGCCGGTTGGTGACGTGAGCCAGAACCAGCTGCTCGTTGGCATCACGGCGGATACGGACGTGGGCGGAGCCAGCCTGAAACAAAAGAGCGGGAACATCAGACAGGAAAACACACAGAAGTTTAAAATGTGTTAGTCTTTCAAGCTGTTTGTTTGTTTTTTGCTAAATGTTGTTTTCTTTTCTTCAGATTCCCTCTAAAAACATGTTTTCTGTCAACTTTTATTCTCTTAATGTTTTATTTTTAATCTGCTTTATTGCTTTTATCTTTCTGTTTCTGTTTTTTAATAGCTGCTGTTTTTCTCATTAAAAATAACAAATGAAATAAATGAAAATGATACAATTTCAAAGAAAAATTGGAGCCACAAAGTTAATGATTATTTTCTCAATTAATCAATTAGTTATTTAGTCAATAAAATGTCAGAAAATGATGAAAAATGTTGATCCTCAAACTCAAAGACTTTACTGTCATGAACTAAACAAACTGGAAAATATTCTAATTTAAGAAGCTGGAATCAGAGAATTTGGACATTTTCCCTAAAAAAAGGACTCCAAATGATTAATTGATTATCAAAATAGTTGCTGATTAATTTAATGACAATTTGCAGCTCTATTCACAAGATTCTCTATGTTTAAAATCAGGATTTAAGCGTCAGCATCTCCTCCAGTAAGTATTTGTTGTTGATTTGTTGTTTTGGATTTTATTGTTGTTTTTTTCACAATAAAATAAAAGAATATTTTATTGCTGTTCACTGATGTTTATTTGCATCTTTTCAGCCTCAATGTTGCTCTCACGAGCATTAAAAATAACAGCAGGTTCAATAAAAGGATGTGAAATGCCTTTAATGTCTGGTGATTCTAAGCTCATTCAAATACTGGAGTCAGCATTCAAAAAAGCCAGACTGTTTAAAACACACACACACACACATACACACACACAGTCCCCGTGGGGCAGAAGTGCAGTCAGAGGGTCAAATCAGTTTGGACAGCTGTTCTGTTAGCAGTGGGCCAACAACCAACAGTTGTGTAACTGCAGCAACATCACTGACAACAACAACAACAACAACAACAAAAACAACAACGACGACGATGATGAGAGGAGCAGCAGCAGCATCGATCGAACAGAAATCAAAACAACAATAAAAGCTGCAGCTTCAAGCCTGAAAGCACAGGACACTGCTCCACCTAGAGGCAGCAGGCGGTACAACACACACATACACACACACACTCAAAGAGCCACAGAGATCAATGCAGGTGTTTAAAGTATGAATATAGTATTTTTATGAATCAGTGTCTGAATGTTGAGAACTCTTCTTTTGTTTGTATTTGTTTTTAACCTGCATCCTGTTGGGTTCAGATGTTTGGAGTTTTCATTTTCTAAACTTCTACATCCTAAATCTTCTTCAGCTCTGAACAAATTAGGAAACACTGAATGATTTCAAGCAGGAACTTTTTCTTCTAAAGTGACGTCATTTATTCTTTATTCGGACTGTGGAGCTGCTGTGATTCTCTGGCCTCAACTCTGAAGTCCAACCCCTCCCATCTGAGAGAGCTGGATCTGAGTCACAACAACAACACACACACACACACACACACACACACACAAAAAGTCACAGGGATCAATGCAGGTGTTTAAAGTATTGTTATGAATCAGCGTTGACATGAATAGGCGTCTGAATGTTGAGAACTCTTATACCTCTTTTGTTTGTATTTGACAGTTTGTAACCTGCATCCTGTTGGGTTCAGATGTTCAGGAGAGCCTCAGCTCTGAAGTCCAACTCTTCCCATCTGAGTCACAACAACCTGACCCACACATAAACCTGAATGATATTTAGAGGTTTTTCTTGCTGTGATTCCTCTTCAAATGTCCTTTCAATGCTGATTTAAAGTTTTTTTTTTTCCAATATTTAGTCTGTTAATCATTTTAATGAAAGTTTACTTAAGTTTTAAAGCATCTAAAACAAGTGTAGCTTATTTAAACTTGCACTATTACTATTAAGGGTCATTTAAGCTTAATGAATAAAATATGAAATATAACAAATCTTGAAGCGTAAATACTTACTGGTTTGTTTTCTGTGCCGTAAAATAATATACACATACAGGACAACAACTAAAAAGGTCAGAGGTCACTCTGGCTGCTGTTTCAACAACAGTACAGTTAAATAAAACTGTGATTAATCATTTGTATTCTGTGTGTTTCTGCAAAAAAAAAAAAAAAAAACCCACACAGACAGATGTTAATACGTGACCTCAGCCACCTCCTCCGACAGCCAGCTGAGCTTGTTTGCCGTCGCCATGACAACGTGCATCACAAACAACTGTGACAACAACAATAAGTGTTTCCCCCCTTCCAAAAAAAACAAAACAAAACAAAAAAAAACTGGAGAAAAAGAGAGAGAATATCTCCGCATGAATGACTTGTTCCTTCTTTTCGTCTGGGTGAACAAATCCCTGCAGATCGTCGCTTCGAAAGCCGACGAATGACGGAGACGAAGGAGGGGAGATGGATGGCAGGGAGGGAGGAGGAGGAGAGAGAAAGCTAGAAACAAACAGAGTAACAAACAAAACAAACAAACAGGAGGACAGAAGGAGGGGGGGATCCGTGAGAAACGTACCAGCGAGCCGAAGCCGACGGTCCAGAAGTGCTCATTACGAACCTCCAGCACGCCGTCCAGAGTCGACACCTGATTGGACAGAAAGAGGTACGACAATCAGCCAATAAGAATCCGTCAGTCATAAAGTTCACACAGTGATTATTTGACTTTTATTCATGAGACAAATCATTTTATGAACTTAGAGATACAAATGTAAAACTTTATAAACAGGATTTTAATCTATTTTAATCTTAGTTTGCTTTCAAATTGTTGTTTTTTTAACAGTTGTATTATAATAAATTGTTGGAAGGCTGCAATTAACGATTATTAGTTGTTTGGTGGAACAGTGAAAATGTTCAAGATGACGTCTTCTAATGTTTTGTTTTTGTTCACAACTCAAAGATCTTCAGTTTACTGTTATAGAAACTAAATAAAACTGCACAATAGTCACTTGTACAAATATTTAAAGTTCCTTTTCTTCAAGTTTATTTATTATATTTCTGATATATTTTATAGTAAATGTGCAAATGTTCCTACTTTTTTCATAACAGCCTTGTACAATATATGATGTGTGTATAATTACTCTCCTTCAATCTTTTATCGCATAACGACAGTAAAACTGAAGTTCATTTGTATTTAAAATGAAGAAAAACATTCAGTTTATATTAATTATGGACTAAGATTAAAAAGTTACAGTCATCTAAAACATTTATTCCTCTTTCCATCATAACGTTTTACATTTTTCAAGTTAACTGAACCTGAATCGATGGAAACTTTCTACATTTAAACAAAAAAAAAAGTCTCATCAGTAGCAGGAACGCTGCATCTCACCTCTCTGAGCAGTTTGTCCAGCTGGCCGATGATGTGCGACGGCGTCGTCTGTGGAGCAGAGACGTGTAATAAGTTAAATAACAATAATAATAATAATAATAATAATGATAAAATAAATCAAATTCTACCTAAAGTGTCCTGCCGTCAGTCTTACCTGCAGCAGCACTTTACCACTGTAAACGCTCATGGGATACATGGTGCCGAAGGTCATGAGAGCGATGGCAACCGCCGACGCCGTGTCCACCGCGTTATAGTTACTGAACACGGAAATAAAAACAGAGGAAATTATAAAAAAAAAAACAGAAAAAAAGCATCAACACAGGATATTAAATAAACGAAAGATGATAAAAAAAAACTAGAGAATTTTTTTTAAATTTCAAAATAAAAGTCATGTTTGGAGCCAAATCAATGAATTCATACTGCTAAGAAGCATTATGTGTGTATCTAAAGCATAATTATAGTAAAATATGTTGTTGTTTTCCATAATTTAAATTAGAAGAAGTCCGAGGACGGACTCTTGAGGAACTCCTCATGTCATTATTGTGCTTTTACACCTTTTTACCATCAATTTAAACTAAACTGACTCGTTTCCTTTCTTGTTTCCTGCATGTTCTTTCCATCTGGACACATTTAAAGTTCAACACAGATAAAAATCAGGACAGAGAGGGAATTTCCAGCAGCAGTGGAAACGTGACATCACCAGAGAAAGCAGCTGAAACAGTTGGTGAATTTTTTGGGGGGAATTTTTTTTTAGCAGCGACAGACAGAGACGTTAATCCTCACTTGATTTCTATGAGCATGTAGGTGATGCAGAGGGAGAGAGCTCCCGCCATGTTGATCAGGACGAACGGGTTCATGCGAGGCAGCAGGACGCTGCTGAGACCTGGAATGATGCCGCACAGACTGCACACACAAACACAAACAAACAAAACAAAAACAAAAACAGGATTAGTGCGCATGATCACCTCCAGATTTTCCCACTAAAATCAACTCCAACAGTTTCTTCACAATAACAGCGGAAATAATTCACGACCCCAGAATAATACGACGACACGTTTGAGTTCAAACGTACATTCTTTTAACCCTAAACCAGTAAATAAACAACAACAACAACCCGAGTGACAGATGTGACTCCTTCAAAGAGAATCAAACATGCTATTTGTGTCTTTAGCCGGCTGCTAAAACAGACGAAGACGGATTTCAATGCGTTCCCAAGACTTAATATTAATTAAAATATTAACAGTAAGTATAAATCTATTGGTTAGAGGTGGTCATAGCTGCACTCAATATCCATAAGTTAGTTTTAAATGCAGATAAAATCTAATTTATGTTTTTTACTAGATCCAAAAATATTCATTTGGATGATTTTTAATAAGTAATAATGTAGTTTTTTTAATTGTATAAATAAGGAGAGGGCTCTCTGAATGAACCTTTTAAGCTTCTTTCCTTTTACTTCTTAATTGAATATATTTTGTGTCCTCATTATAGAGCAAATAAACTAAACTGAGATGCCTGTTATCAATTCCCAGAGTCAAAGGGCGAGTCTTTAAATGTCCTGTTTCGTCTGAAGAAAAACATTAAATCACCACATTTGAGAAGCTAAAACCAGCAAATTTTTTGGGCATATTTGCTTCAAAAGTGACTAAAATGATTATTCGACTGTCTGAATCGCTGCTGATTAGAATGAAACAGACGGAGTAAAGTTGTTTAGGTTGACGTGTGGCTGAAATCTGTGTGTGTGTTTATGTTGGTCTTTAGGAATAATCCTTTAACCCAATCACACTGTCATAATTGACTTTAGGGGGCTTGAAGTGGAGCTGATGGGATTGTTCTTATTTGGTTTTATGTTATGTTGGTTTTAAAGGTCGCGGGTCAGATCAGACAGGATCAATTCTTACTCTCTCATTCACTCCCTTCTTAACGCGGACAGGAAAAAATAAAACTGAAGTCAAAAGAAGTCAACTCTGGTGTCTAATGACATGATTGGAAGGAAATCTCTCAACAAATTGAGAGAAATTTACTGAAATTAAATCTTAATCCGGTTACAAAAACTTTCCAAATACCAAACACCCCAGCGCAAACATCAAGACTCAACGCCACGGCCAAACGCTTCAACATGAACTAACTCTTTTGATAACTTTTGATCATACACTAGTCTAGATGGCACACACTGATTTTGAAGTCTTTACGATTAATTCTGTAGGAGGAGTTCGTTAAAATACAAGGTATGGGAAATGGCCAAAAAAAGGCGAAACTTGACCAGTTTTTCCAACATGGCGGACTTCCTGTTGGACTTACGATATGGCTCCAAGAGGCTTTTTTGTGCGTCTTGACATGATACACAAGCATACTGAATTTCGTTCTTCTACAACAATCTGTATCGATTCCTGATTGTCTAGGGGGCGCTGTCGAGTCATTTTGAGAGACCCATAAAATATCAAATTTCTGACAAACATGCAGCATTTCATGAGTTTTCGGGCACGTTTAAGCCCTCAAAAACATGTTTATTTTGGAGGAATAATAATAATAATTCCTTCAGAATTATTTATTTCAACAAATTCTGGGGGTAAAAACTCAAACTGAGATGCAGAAAAAGTTATGACGTCACTGATTTATGTGAGTTTTTACACCACGAAGTTTGAAAACTGAAAATATTCTGACTATTTAGTACAATGTCTGCAACTTTATTAACTTTTTTTAAGTTCAAGACTTTTCATAAATGACTCCCGTTTATACTTTATACATATGTGTCACTATAACGGCGACAATTATTCTCATTATTGATTAACCTGTCAGTTATTTCCTTGTTTAATTGATTCATCTTTTAGTTTGTAAAATAAGAAAAAAATGTCTTTAAAGGATCATTCTGCTGATTTCCTACATTTTTCCTTCTTGTCAATAAATCTATTAAAAAACACGTCATCATGAAGAGTTTGGTCATGTTAGTTTGTCTGGAAACAGCAGCAAATGTCACTGCACATGTGCGAAACGTTGTTCTTCGACTTCTCTTTGAATTTTTGGACAATTCAGAGAGGCTGACATCGATTCGGCGGTCCGGAACCAAACAAAGCGAAGCCGAAACCAGACTAGCAAACCCAAAAAACATGAGGCGACGGCGTCCTCTCTCGTGGTTACACCAGCCAGCCAGCCGGCCAGCCGATCTTCCTGGGACCGATTAACGGGTCAATGAACGAAAGTTCTGGGCGGATCGGGCCTCGCCGCCGCCACTGACGCCGCTGCTGTATGTCAGATTGAATTTCCAATACGTCAAAAAAGGGCCGGCACTCTGAGGTGTTTGCCATGAGATGATGTTCAAGAACAAAACAGCGACACGGATGTCAACACAGTAATTAACGTCATTCAGAGGGTCAGAGGAAGTGAGAGGAGGAAAAGGACGACCAAAGGACTTCTACTCAAAAAAAAAAAAAAACCTTAAATAGATTTCACTGATGTCATTCCTAAAATATCGTCCAGCTCTATTTTTAATTAGTGATGTCTCGTTAAGCCACAGACAGGCAGCATAGACGGAGGTGATGATGTCATCAGAGGCCGATCCTGCTGCAGCGGCTGCTCAGACGGTGAATAATGGAAAAGGAACCGCTGGGCGACCGCGTGCACGTGTGTGTGTGTGTGTGTGTGACAGCAGCCGTTACCGGGGACTGTTACAGTACGAGCACATGTTGTGATTCACTGCCGAACGCTTGTGTGTGTGTGTGTGTGTGTGTGTGTGTGTGTGTGTGTGTGTGTGTGTGTGTGTGTGTGTGTGTTCGTATCAGAGTCCTTCGACTGAGCGATGAGTCACAAACCGCCGCCGCCGGGTTTCCCCCTCCGCAACATTCAGAATGATTAACGTCCCTCGCAGGACGCGTATAAAAACGGTTTAAAACGGTTTAACGTTTGTGTTGTTTTTCTTAATTTTAGACTCCTCAGTGCACGAGACGTCTTTGACTCTCGTTTTATTTTTCTACAGACATTATTAGCACAACAAGATAAAATGATGCACAAAGAATGAAAGAATAAAAGTGGGGAGTTGAGGAAGAGATTGACAATCCCAGTGCTCCCATAATCCCTCCTGGTGCATTGATATAATTTGACATGTGACCCTGTGTGTGTGTGTGTGTGTGTGTGTGTGTGTATGTTAATCCAGACATGCTGCAGACAGAAAAGCGAGATTAAACAGCTACTCCTACACACACACACACACACACACACACACACACACACACACACACACACACACACAGCTGGACTGAATAACGAACACACAACATAAACATAAAGATATCGAGCCGATCAGCTGATCAGTTTGTTTTCTTCGAACGAAAGCGAGCAGCCGTCTTATTTATACGACTGTAACGAGACAAAAACCACAAACAGAAATGTAGTTTGAAACGTTTCTTTATCTGTCACACTGATTTCTTTCTTTCTTTTTTTTTTATTATAAATATCTGTCTCTCTTCTTCCCACTGGCAACTTTTACTGACACACACACACACACACACACACACTCTCAGGCTTCTGGCTGGTGAGGTCGGCAGAGCAGCAGGCTTTATATAACCCAGTTGGCCCCCCAGACCCTGCTGGGGTTAAGTGAGGACAGACCACTACGACACAGACAGTAACACACACACACACACACATATATATATATATATTACATGCAAACAAACACTAGAAAATACACACATGCAGACAGGCTTCTGCACACACACACACAGACACGCACACACACAGACAGAGTCAAAGAGTGGAAACTAGGCTGGGATGTCCTGTTCATTTCTGGCCTCTCAGCCAATCACAGCTCAGTTCTGCTGCAGAACTCTCCAGGCTGTCGCCCCGGGTAACCCGCACCAACTGAGCCGCTGACTGCGTCCTGTGTGTGTGTGTGTGTGCGTGTGTGTGTGTGTATGTGCGTGTGTGTGTGTGTGTGTGTCGTATGCTTCACCCACTTCAGACGTGGGATTACACAACGGGATATAATATTCATTACAAACAGCAGCAGCCGACACAGAGCATCACTATACGTTACCACGGCAACACAAAGAAAGAAAAAAAAAAGCCGTACACAGGCGTCAAAACCCGAGAACATCTGGATCAGAACGGAAATGTCTGTCTCGCTGCAGATGTTCAGAAAACACGTCTCATGTTGTCGTTTATTCAATATTTAATGTTGTTTAGCAGCCTTTTAACAAACATCGTTACCCAGAAGTCCTTGAGGTTGGCGGGCTAGACGTCACGGCGGCAAGCTCAGACGCGTCTTTACTCGGCTCAGGTTACAGCTGCAAACAGCAACAACGAGTTTTATGAATCTGGACGAAACCAAGTTATCACCTCAGTATCCATGTTTGTAGTTCTTTTAATGGGAAATGTAGTTTTTCTGTAGTTTTTTTTTATCAGCTTACAAAGGTTTAAATTTCTGACTGCAGCTGCTGTCGTGGAGACGAATCAACCGAGAATGTGAGGAAATAAACGCTTCGTTTTATCCAGAGAGACACGACGGCGAAAGAAACGCTGACAGGAAGTGATGTCATGACTTCGGCTTTCTACACAAACTGAATTTTTTTTCATTTATTGACAGACGAGCCATTTTTAAACATTTTAAAACATTTTATAGACTGAATTATTAATTGAGAAACTGCACAGAGAGATGTGATAGGTTTACAAACATCTGGCGAAAGTGATCTGTCAGCTACAGAGAAAGTGTAGTTTTACCAAAAGGTCACTCTGGTTACAGGGATCTGACCTTTGACCCTTGAACCCAGGTCATCCAGGAGGAGGTGGGCAGGTGTGTGTGTGTGTGTCATTGTACTCTTTGGGAAACAATCAGTAAACTGATCTTCCTGATATTTCTGAGAAGCTCAATCGATCAATGAACCAATCTGTTCGCCTAAGCCCCGCCCTCCCTTGACCTGTGACCTCGTGCCCACCCATCTGACCGACGATAACCTCTGACCTCAGAGCAGTTTCACCATAGTCAGGAGTGTGTGTGTGTGCTTCCTGTTTGTACCTGAGACCTGCTGACAGAGGAGAGAGAGAGAGAGAGAAACAGGAGGAAGAAGAAGAAGAGAGAGGAAGTGATGTCATCGACGTTCTTACCTTCGACTCAGATCCGCCACGTGTTCCTGAAGCCAACTGCTGCTGGCGGCTGTGGAGAGAAAGAGAGATGCGTTCAGTGTACAGTGTATATATCAGATTAACACAAATACAACAGGAGCACAAATACAAGTCTTAGAGGACGGATTCATAAATTTTCAAGTCTTAAACCGGCAGTCAGGTTACCATAGTAACAGTGAAAGAGGTTTTTTCCTCACTGTAATCATTCCTCCTGTTCATACCGGATATTAAAAGATCTCCTTCAAATGTGCTTTCAATGGAAGTGATGGAGATAGACATTTAGAAGGTAGAAACGACCTATATGAGTGTTTTTGGCGCCTTCTAGAGGACGGATGGAGAACGACACACACGACTGTGACAACGCTGTGGTTAAGGTCCGGTTAGGTTTAGGGAAAGACACCCGAGCCGCGACGACTCGTGATACAAATATCGGTAAAATACGCCACTTCTTGTTGGGAAAAACACACTCAAGTCATGACCATCTAAACAAAAACAACAAAAAACAGAAGCACAAAACAGAAGGATCTGATACACAATCACTGTCATCACATAAAAAGGGAAATAATTAGACTTTACTGCATGTTCTATATCTAAATGTAGTCATTTCCCAAATGTTCTTATCCAAAGCGACTTACAAGAGAGAAATAACAATCTTTTCTAGAGTTAAAACATATTTTGGTAGGAAGCTGTGTCAATTAAAACAGACGCCTATCGCCTGAAATAAACGACAAACATGATCCGTATGACCTCATCCTTAAATATCTGTCTCTCATTAAAAGGTTAGGGTGTTGTTCTTGGACTTGTTAATTAAATTAACTTCATGTTTATGTTCAAACTGAAGAAAAAAAGAATAAAAATCCTGACTGTTATTATCATAAATCAGCGTTTTTGTGCCTCTGAAACTCAGACTGGGACTTCCTCGCTGTTATCTCTTCTTCTACAGGAGTTTAAACTCCTGCTAGTCGGACATGAACCGAGGACCTGAGAACATTTGCAGTTTTCAGACGAGAGATGAGAACATCTCTCTCTCCGGTCTGACGCTGCATGAAATATTAAGACACACAGCTGTTTCGTTTCACAGCGACGCCGTCCTCCAGACGTGAGCTTCGTCTGGGAGTCTGAAGGGCTGCGGTTTTAACGGCAGAGAACCTTAAACGTCAACATTATGATCCAAAAACACCTTTTCAGAGAGTGGCGGAGGTTCTTTTTTAGCACAGTGAACATGCAAAACCTTTCAATTACTGACATGAAACACAGTTTGCACACATTTATCTTATTATTTGCTTTAAATTTTATTCTACTTTTGCTCTTTTTCATGGATCCACGGTTACGACGGCCTTCAAACAGGAACTGGAAGAAGCCAACTTAATTATCTTAATTAAGTTTTGTTGTTTTCGTCTGATAGATTTGAATCTTTCTTTGCATTAAAGGGGGACGTATTCAGCTTTTTGTGGTTTTGTGATGCCTGCAAGTCAAAACTCAGGGCTTCAAACGGCTGTGAAACCTCCGTTGGCAACGTTTTTTTTCTACCTTGATGTCAAACTGGCGTCGACTCGTCATAGCACATGCCCATAAATGGCCTTGGTTGCTAGGTGGTTGCTAAGGTGTTCCCATGTGTTATTGTATGGATGGATTTGAGAAGTTGACATTTATGAGTAAAGAAGGAAGAAAAAGAAGTGACATCCTGCTACTATAGTTTGTTTACGTAGCCTCCTGAAAGCTGACCAATCAGGACAGAGCAGGCTCATCAGGAGGCGGGGCCTTAAAGAGACAGGAGCTAAAACGGTTGCCTGCTTAGCCCTGTTAAAGTGCTAATTTCTCTAGTTTTCTCCCTACTTTGTTAAGTTGATATCAACTGTCAGCTACTTTCTGAGCTTCTATCATCGCACAGATATATTTACTTATTTATTTTTAACCCTACAATCTGATTAAACTCTTTAACCTGAGGACGAGCAGGCTGCAGTCGCCCCCCTCTCAGCGCTGATGAGGGATAAAAATACGAACGGATCGCCCACTCGTCTTTAAAAAAAGATAAGCGCCCTCTCTCTCTCTCTCTCTCTCTCTCTTTCGCTCCGCTGCGTCGTCCCACCTTTAATGTTTGACGACGCCGCGAGTCCCGAAGGCTCGGCGTCGGGTCAAAGGCCCTTCACATCCCATCCTGCTCAGACCCGAGTGTGTGTATGTGTGTGTGAGAGAGAGAGAGAGAAAGTGTGTGTGTGTGTTAGAGAGAGAGAGAGAGAGAGAGGGAGGGAGTGTAGTGCGGGAGGAGGGGTTGGAGTGGTTGTGTTTGTTTTGCTTGCAGGGTGAGTCAGTCTAAACAAACATTTTAATGGAGTGACTTATTTATGATCTGTGTGTACGAGGAGGGCGTACGATGTTTGTGAGTGTGTGTGTGTGTGTGTGTGTGTGTGAGTGTGTGTGTGTGTGTGTGTTGGCATGTCTCCCTGCTCGCCTGGCCCCCTGGCACACTACATTTCCACTGTCTGGAACATGGTTGCGTAATGCACTTTTAGTCTCGCTCCAACAGAGAGAGAGAGAGAGAGAGAGAGTGTGTGTGTGTGTATGTGTGTTTGAGCGTGTGTGCGTGTTTTTGTTACCTCATTAGGACCTTTTCAGTAGTCCTCACGGGGACTAAAGCTCGTGTCCTAATGAGACAAAAACGTCATTTCTGGTTTCCTGGCTGAGTTTTTTGGGGTAGAGTGTGAATTGAGGTTAGGTTAAGGTTAGGTTAAGGTTTGGGTTCGGTTGTCCCCTGATGAATGCAAGTCAATGAAATGTCCTGTGTGTGTGTGTGTGTGTGTGAGTGTGGTTTTAACCCCCCACCCCCACCCCCCCTCCTCCCAAAATGTCAGATGTTAAGTGATGTTGAGACTGCTCCGAATGCAAGAGCAGACAGCTGACACACACACACACACACACACTGACCTCATTTATCAGTAGACAGTTCATACAGATAGTGAGTCAGCTGGAGAGGAAATGAGGAGGAGGGTTTTTTAAATTTTTTTTAATGTTTTTAATGTCTCTTTATTGAACCTTTGCGAGGAGAAACCAGACGACTGTCAAATCATCACTTAAGGAAGTTAAAAAAAAAAAGTTTAAATCAGCTCTCCATCCATATAAAACAGCACGTATCAATTTTAAAGCTCAGTATCGCTCCAAACCCGCGGAGCTGCGGCGACAACGCTAGTCGTCCCGTCTGTCCACAGAAGCAGCCGCTAAGCAGGCTGACTGACGGCAGAACGAGACGTCGCAACTTCGCGTTTCTGTCGCGAATTCGCATCGCTGCCAGTGTGTTTTGATGCAAACTATTCGCAGGCGATTATTTTTGCAATTTTGCGTCGTTTATTTGCGTCGCGTCCAGTGTGTAAAGGCCTTTACGATCGGGGGAAGCTACTTCTGTTGACATCTTTAAATCTAGACTAAAAACATACTTATTCGTACAATCGATTTTTGTGTATATATATATTTTTCTGTTTGCTTGTTTGTTTGTTTTTGTTTACTGGACGATTGTTTGCTGCTGTAAAGTGTATTGAGACACACTGGTGTGAGTTTTAAAATAAAAATATACTTAAAACTTAAACTTGAAAAACTGTTTTTCTGACAAATTGCCACTTTTGTTCTAATTTATCTTCCATGTTGACTTTTATACTGGATTTAATATCAATCAATCAATTAAATTTTTATTTAAATAGCTCCAAATCACAACAAAAAGTCTTTAACATGTTTAATAACACAGTAAGATAATAAATAATAACGTTTGCTCTTAATTCACTTGTTCTTTTCTATTTTTTGACTCTTGAAGAGCTTTGAAGTTAAATAGATGTTGCTTAAGATTTACTGGCATCATTATATTGTGTCTTATTTTTATCTTTCTAATTTTTTAAGGCTTTTATTTTTATTTTTATGAAGGTTGTTTTAAATGCTGCTGAAGTTTTTTTTTAAGCTGTCATATTCCAGCAGTGTGCAGCAGTTCTTCTCTTTATCTCTGTTCACAGGTGAAAGGTCGTCGAGGGTTTTAAGTTAACTGATAAAAAACATTTTGCACTTTAAGGACCAGTGTGTGGAAGATTTTGAAGATGAGGCTGCAGATTACGACCAACTGAATGGAAATCGTTAATTTTTATTGGTGAAGTCTGCAGGAAAAGTGAACGTAATGTCGTCTGAAGTGACGGAAACACATCTGTGTGTGTGTGACCTATGACTTTAGGAGTTTAGGAGTTTAAATATAAACGTGTGACGGAGAGTATTTGCGGTCTTTGGGCTCTATTTTCAACTTCACTTTTTCCCGTCTGTGTGGTGTTTTGGTGACCAGCACGCGGAGCGCAGGTGGGAGACACGTGGGAGGCCAACGTCAGAGCGTCAGCGCCGTTATAAACGACACCAGGCCGCCACCTAATAACCACACACACCTCTACACACACACACACGTGTCAGTCTGGTCGGTTATAAATCCGTATTCTGCTTTTTATGAAGGTTGTTTCAAATGCCGTTTTTTTTTTTTAAAGGTGTCATGGGAGCAGTTTGTAGCATCCACCTGTTTCTTCAAGATCGTTCAGTCAAATTAAATAAAGTTTGTGCTGATATAACAAAAAAACCTCTAATTTGATTGTTGCTGCCAGTAATGTGTCTCCTTTTATTTCAGTTTAAGTCATCATTAAAAAACTATGAACTTGTGAAGCCGATGTGTGATAAGTGATAAGTGATATCATCATTTAAGTGGCGGAAAAAACAAACATAAATGCACAAAAAGGGGATTTTTTTTTTTAGCTCATAGTTTCCATCGTCCAAGATCATTCACACATCCTCACCTTCCCTCTGAAAGACACCAACAGTCCAAAAGAGAAAAGACATTTTGTCTCTTTAATCAGCATTTTACTTTGAAAACAGTCTTAAAAGTCTCTTTTGAAAACAAACAAAACCAACTAATTAATTATTATTATTATTATGATTATTATTATTTTAACTACTACGGGAGTGAGTTAATGGCTGTGTCGTTGCCATGGAAACTGCAGGTAGCGTAACTCCTTGGTCAGCGAGTGGTTAAGCGAGAGAGAGAGCGTCTGAAATAACGGTGAATGCTAACGGAGCAGAGGAAACGGTTAGCAGCAGCAGTAAGTTGTCAGTCTGGCAGTAAATGTACAGTACAGACTACAGTGTGTCAGTTAATAAACGCTGCAGCTTGTCAACACCATGAAAAGTCACGTCTGTTGTTTCCCCCAACTGCTGGAAAAGTGAAGGTTAGCTCCAAAGTTAGCAAAAATGGGTTAGCCTAGCTTAGCGACGCTTAACTGATAAATAGAAAACGGAGAAATGTGTAGCTGCCTGCTAACCTCCCCTCCGCAAGGCCAAACCACTCAACCTAGAGGAAACACTGCACTATTTTTACTGTTTTATTTGACTTCTGTGTATTTATTTTGCTTTTATTTTGACGTTGTGTGATGTTACTCTTACATTCTTTCTTACATGATTGTATTTTATTTCTCTCTTGTTTTATTTGCATTGTAAAGCACCTTGTAACTCCTTGGTTTTGAATATATATATAATATAAATATATAAAATTTACTAACTGGTTGAGGTCTGTGGGATGAGTGTCTTGTTTACTGATACTATGAATGAATAAAAAATATTAGGAAAAAAAAAAAAGTCTCTTTTGTGCTGCTGCAGCTGCTGCTCGGTATTTTGGTTTAGCGGACGTGTTGCTGGGGTTTAAATCCAGCGCATCTCATGTTGCATGTCAACCTGTGCTGCCAAAATATCCTAGAAATAATCTTTTCAGAAAATAATGTGAAAAACAAAAATTTTTTTTAAACCATTCAACTGTGTGTTTGGTTTTATAACTTATTGATTTCTGCAATTAGGAAGAGACTAAAACCTCTGATCCCTCTGCTGCCGTTTGTTTGTTTTATCTACTGCTGCAAAAACAGTGAGCAAGCATTTCATTTTACTTTCATAATCCTTCTTCCCCTCCCAAAAAAAAAAACAACAAACAAAAAAAGCCAAATTGTCCCCGTTCCCCAGTGAGGACGAGGATTACCAAACCTCAACCGTCCAGAGGAGAGAAACACACAAAACAAACAAACAAAGAGCTCTCAATGCACCCGGCAAAAAAAAACAACACTGTTTACAATAACAGTGAGTAATCAGGTATGATGGTGTTATGGTCTCCATCATCATCATCATCATCATCGCTATTAGCTGGGGAGGAAGAGGTTTTAACTGTACCTTCTGAGACGTAGGAGAACGGTTTGTTCCGCACAGACAGCAGAGTCAACAGGTTGAAGAACAAAGCGACGAACGTGCCGACCAGCAGGCGACCGCTGAAAAAAAACACACAAAACAAACACACATAAAAAAAAAATCATCATTTATGTTTGCTGTTATCTCTTCTTCCTCTTCTGAAGGCTCCATTTAAACACTTTAAACGTGTAAATTCAGCCGCTCGTCGTCTCTAAATCGAAACAATAACAACAGACGGAGTGTGATGACGGTGTGAAGCAGCAAGGGATGATGGGAGTTGTTGTCTTGGTTGTTAAACAAGCAGCTTCAGCGGGATAGGATTACTCCAGTGTTGATGGTTCAGGATGTTTTTACCCGCAGAGGGAGCAAAGGAAGGAAGGACAAAAGAAGGAAGGAAATAAGGAAATTTGAGGATGAGAGGAAGGAAGGAAGGGAAGAAAAGACAAGGAAAGAAGGAATTAAGGGTGAGAGTAAGGAAGAAAGGATAGAAGGAAGGAAGGTAAGAAAGATGTATAGAAGGAAATAAGGAAGTAAAGAGAGAAGAAGGGAGGAAATATGAAAGGAAATAAAGAAGGAAGAAAGAAAGAAAGACAAGGAACAAAAGAGAGAAGGAAGGATATGAGGAAGTAAAGAAGGAAACTAGGGAGTAAGGAAGGAAAGAAGGATGGTAGGAAGGAAGGAAAGAAGGAAGGAATTAATGATGAGAGTAAGGAAGGAAGGAAAGAAAGCTTCCGTACTCATTTTTTCAGCTAAAAAAAAAATCAGTGTTTCTCCACCATGTTGGGCGAGCAGCGGACTTCCCGGAGGGGCTGTTAGCCGAGCTGCTGCTAACGTTTGCCCAGTTTATTTCTCTGATAACTTAAGATCCAGACGTCCAATGACTAAAATCCTTCTTGCGGCTAAAAGATCAAGTTAAAAACCAGCTAAATTTATCATGAAAATGTGGCTTCAAACTGTATAAAAGTCCATTTCTAACAGTTTGTGTGGAACAAGCACAACAAAGCCCATGTATTATCTTGTATGTGTGTAAGTTACTCTTTGCTAGACGCCATTGTAGCGGACAAACACAGCGCCGACGCATGCATCTTGTGCACTATACTCTTTGATAGAGGAGGTATGACGCCATTGACAGGCCACCAAATGAAACGGTCCGTTACTTTGATTAAAATGACAGATTTCTCTGGGTTTGAACATTAATGTAAGAACACAACTCAACAACATATAGAACATAGGTCTAGACCTGAGTGACAACAACCTGACGGTTTCAGGAGAGAAGCTTCTGTCTGGTCTAGTTGTTTTTACACATTTACACTTTTTTTTTTTTTACACATTGCTGCAAATGTTTTTTTGATGGATTAGATAAACTTTTGAACATTTTTTCTAGTTTATATCATTATAAAATGTGCATTTTTTGTTTTCTGGACTGTTGTTCGGACAAAAACAAGCGATTTGAAGCAGTCAAATAAGAGTCTGGGTATGTTGATTTCACATTTTATAGATTAAACGATTAAAAGACCGATAAAAAATACATGAATAGATTTATCTACAGTAAAAATAATAGTTAGCTGCAGCCTTAAAGCATTGAAAAAATGAAAATAATGATGTTTCTATAACTTAAACGGAGTGCTGTGAGTGCCTATAAATAACCATAAAAACATCCGTCATGCTTTAATCACTTTAACCAAATCAAACATGTTGTTAATTACAATTTTGCAACACAAACACGCTTTTAAAATACAATATGTGAGTATTATTCAATGTTTAATATTCCTACAAGCGATGTCATAGTTTGGGAGAAAAGCATCTGTCGTTATTATTTGTTTGATTTTAATTAAAGGTGATTTTATTAATTTACAGAAACGTCTCGTGTGAAACGGACGATGACGATGTTTGTTTCAAAGCCTCGAAGTAAAAAGATGCTAATTGAGAAAAATCCGGTTTTCGGTGTCTTTAAAAACTCATTCTGTTGCCCAAATAAATAAATAAATAAATCTGAGCTGTTTTACACACACACCCACACACACAAACACACACACACACACAAGTGCACTCTTCAATACACTAATCACATGGGACAATCCATTTAAGAGCCTAAAAATCGGTCCAAACAATCAGCGGGAGGCAGAGGGCCGCCCGACGGTGAGCCACAATAACTGGATGATAAACCTCCGCCCCGTTACTCCCCCCTCCTCCTCACCCCTCCTGAAAGAACAGATTAAAGAGGAGGAGATGTGTGTGTGTCTCTCTCTCTCTCTCTACCCAGCAGACACCTGTCCCTCCGGTTACCCACCGTCTCTCACGCCGTCCAATCACATCCATTCAGAGAGGAAGACAGAGAGAGAGGAGGGGGGAGGAAGGGGGGAGGAGAGGGGGGTAATCTCGTCACAGGAGACAGGTTTAAGTCTCGCTGTGTTTTAGGTTATAAAAGCCGTCACTAATCTGTTTTATAATGGAGAGAGGATGCAGAGAGAGAGAGAGAGAGAGAGAGAGAGAGAGGAAGCTGTTTTTTGGATGGGAGAGATTCAATGAGACGTTAACGAAACGCTTTTATTTCAGTTTTAGACAACGTTTATCTCTGTAACATCTAAAATAAACATTCTGTTTTCCTTTAAAGCAGCTCTAAAAGCTTATTTTCATTACATCTGTAGTTTAACTTCATCAACAGAGCGACACGTGACGGTTTCCTGCTTCACCAACGTCATGTTTTAAGTAATTTTTTTGTGAATTTTGACTGAAATGTTGTGTTAATAAAGTGAGTTCAGTTCAGTTTTCTGTAAACTTTGAAGTTGTGAATCAAGAATCTGGTGAAAATTAAACTTTAAAAGTTAAAAGGCTCAATTGAAGTTAAAAGTTACTCTTTGCTAGACGCCATTGTAGCGGACAAACACAGCGCTGACGCATGCATCTTGTGCACTATACTCTTCGGTTGTTGTGTTGTTCTTTCAAACTAAACTGCATATTTATTCTCCTCCAACATGCTGCAAGTTTACAAAACGAGGAAAAACAAACAACCGACATCTTGAAAATAAACTTTTTTTTCACTCTCTGAAGCTAGCAACAATAACAAGCCAGATAAGTACCTGGAAACCTTCAAAATAAAAGCATTTCTGTTTAGCCGGAAACCAAGCATTTACAATGTTTTCTCTGTATAAACACTGAATAATTACAAAAAAAGCTTTAAAGTGGTGAATTCTCTGCTGCCAAAACCAAAAATATTAATCTTATGCAGCTCTCTCAGATGGGAGGGGTTGGACTTCAGAGTTGAGGCCAGAGAAGCACAACTGATCTCTGACAAACTGCAGTTAATCAATCTTAATAAAAGAATAAATGATGTAGATAAAAATCCTTTTATATATATATGTGTGTGTGTTCAGGTTTTAAATGTGAAGTTCAATCATCAATGAGCAGAGTGACTTTGTCGTTGTGTTGTTGTGGCTCTTTGGTAGAGGAGGTATGACGCCATTGACAGGCCACCAAATGAAACGGTCCGTTACTTTGATTAAAATGACAGATTTCTCTGGGTTTGAAAACTGTTGGAAACATTTGGGATAATGTAAGTACACAACTCAACAACATATAGAACATAGGTCTAGTTGTTTTTACACATTTTAATGAGGAATCGTTAAAGATTAGAGCTTTTAAAAACGCTCATATTTTAACTTGTGAACATCTTTCTCTTCCTTCTCCCTCCATTTTTTTATCGACGCCGACGTTGAGCCGATGTCATCCTGAGGCGAGAGTTCGACACCGTCTGCGTGTGTGTTTATTAATTAACTCTGCTGGTGTGGACACATATTCACTCTGCCATGGTGTGAAATCAACAATGAACACGTTTCAGTCAGTCAGACTCTGAACACGCTTCTCTGTCTGTCTGTCGACCGTCTGACCCAAATATTTAGGATGTTCTGTTCTAACAACAGCTGGCCTGTGTGTGTGTGTGTGTGTGTGTGTGTGTGTGTGTGTGTGTGTGTTCACAAGAGACACAGGAGTATATCATATTGTGTGTTGTAAGGGAATCCATGTGTGTGTGTGTGTGTGTGTGTTTGTAATACTTACGTATGGACCTCAGGCTGCTCCATGAAGCGCTCCACACTAACAAAACAGAAACACACACACACAGTCAACAACACTGTGGCCAGGTGGGACAACTCTGAGTGTGTGTGTATGTGTGTGTGTGTGTGTGTGTGTGTGTGGTAGAAAGAGAGAGAGAGAGAGAGTGAGTGATCGAGACAAATGAAATAAATAAAAGGAGACAAGGTGAGAACAAACAAGCGAGACAAAACAGGAAACACATTAACACACACAAACACACGCCGCATGAAAAATGCACAATGGCACACACACACACATCCCGTCTGTCTCCTCCCTCTGTGTGTGTGTGTGTGTGTGCTGCTACCCTACTGAGCCATTCATGACAGTACGTGCACTGGCAATCTCACTCGTGTGTGTGTGTGTGTGTTTGTGTGTGTGTCGCTCACTCATGCAGTGAAATATCTAAACAAAGACACACACAGACACAGACACACGAACGAAGGAAGAGAAATGTTCACTTTTATACTTTGTCCTCAGGGTCTCTGCAGGATTTTAGCCTGTTTAAAACCAGCAGGAGCAACGATTTAAACGCATTTACTGACATTTTTATCGCAGTTCTTGTAAGAATATAGTGATAATTATTAATTATAAACAGAATTAAACACATTAATAATTAAATTAAAGCTCCAAATCTGCTCACCAGACAGCTATTTTCAGGTTTCTTTAGACGTCTATGATGATGAATTTAAAGTTGCAGTGTGGATTTTAGATAAGATCGATCGATTAATAGAGAAAATGATTGACACACACACACACTGCTTCCAGCTCTTTGACCTGCGTGTGTGTGTGTGTGTGTGTGTGTGTGTGTGTGCGTTGTTGTTCTCGAAATGCACACCCCCTCCCTTCCCCGAGAGCTGACCGCGAGACAACCCCAGACAAGGCACCTGGAGGTGTGTGTGTGTGTGTGACGATGACAGACACAGCCAGGCAGTGACATTCCCACAGCCCTAAAAGATTCAGTAGTTCACACACACACACACACACACACACACACACACACACACACACACTTCTAAAGCATTACTGTGTTCTCCAGACTTCTAACAAACACACGCTTTTGTCGTCGGGGCGAGTTTGAAACTAAAAAACAATGAGTTTCCGCATCTTAAGATGTTAAAAGCGTCTTTAAATATTCATTTTCTTCACATTCAGGAGCTCAAATGAACATTAAAACCTGTTTTTTTCTTGCTGTAATCATTCCTCCTGTTCATACTGACTTAAATTAACTTTATGTGAAGCTAATATGAAGCTTCAGCGTCCAAATGAGTCAAATCCAGTAGATATCATTCAACGTTACAGTCTTTTTAGTGCCAAAGTCCCTCTTTTTGTTACTATACTTCCACCTGCAGCTCAACAGGGAAACACAAAGAGGAGAATTTGATGCTAAAAAGACTGTAAATGTGTCAGATATCCACTTGATATGACTAACTCAGACTGCTGAAGCTGAACAGAAGCTTCACACACACTTTAAAATGCATTTTTTTAACATGATGAACATGTTTCAGCATTCAAATGAGCAGAAAAAGTATGAACTCGTCCTTTAATGAGCTCAAAACTACTTTTTATTCTACTTTTTCCCATTTATCTATATTATTTTACGGCACAGAAAGCAAACCAGTAATTATTTACACTCCAAGATTTGTTATATTTCATATTTTATTTAATTTTTTAATTTTAATAGTGCAAGTTTAAAGAAGCTACACTTGTTTTAGATGCTTTAAAACTTTAGTAAACTTTCATTAAAATGATTAACAGACTAAATAAAAATAAAGAAGGTTTAGGATGTAGAAGTTTAGAAAATGGAAACTCCAAACATCTGAACCCAACAGGATGCAGGTTAAAAACTGTCAAATACAAACAAAAGAAGAAGAGTTCTCAACATTCAGACACTGATTCATAACAATACTATATTCATACTTTAAACACATGCATGTGGCCCTTTGAGTGTGTGTGTGTGTGTGTGTGTTGTTGTGACTCAGATCCAGCTCTCTCAGATGGGAGGGGTTGGACTTCAGAGTTGAGGCCAGAGAATCACAGCAGCTCCACAGTGCGAATAAAGAATAAATGACGTCACTTTAGAAGAAAAAGATCCTGCTTGAAATCATTCAGTGTTTCATAATTTCATATTTTATTTATTAAGCTTAAAAAAAGAAGCTAAAAAGGTCAGAGGTCACAAAACCTCGCCTTTAAAATGACCCTTAATAGTAGTAGTGCAAGTTTAGAAGAAGCTACACTTGTTTTAGATGCTTTAAAACTTCAGTAAACTTTCATTAAACTCATCAAAAGACTAAATATTGAAAAAAAATGGTTTAAAAGTATAAATGTGAATGATAAGGGGCATAAAATCTAAGCAATAGTGAAGAATACTGAACTTTTGATTCTAAATGTGAGGCTTTTTTCAGCCTTTTCATGTGTTTTATAACTTTATTAATCTGCTTTACGCATTCCTGAGTAATCTGCAATATAAAAAATAACAAAAAACTGTAACAAAACATGTGTGGATGTGACTGAAATATCATGGGGTCCAATTACTGCATTATTTTTTTAACAAGTAGAGCTGCTGCGAGTGTGTGTGTGTGTGAAGGAGCACCCAGTGTGGCGCAAAGCAACGTGACGACATTAATAATGGGGGGAAAAACAAACACAAAAGAAAGAAACAATTGGAAATATTTTGTGTGTTGCTTTGGAAATATGTGAATTCTGTTTTTTTTTTTTTTTTTTTTTTTGAGTCACGCTAAGAAAAAATAATTGAAATTTTAATCGAGAGAGACAAGAGCGAGTGAGAAAGAAAAGAGACACAAAGATAAGAGACGTGGCTCCAAATATTTGGATGAAATTATCCCCAAAAAATGTGTGTGTGTGTTTGTGTGTGTGTGTGAGGGATACACACCTCTCCTTCAGGATGAACAAAGCTCCCAGCTGGACCAGAACAGTCGAGGCAAAAACCGCCAAAACCTCCAGTCTTTCAAACCTGAAACAAGAGAGAGAGAGAGAGAGAGAGAGAGAGAGAGAGAGAGAGAGAGAGAGAGAGAGAGAGAGAGAGAGAGAGAGAGAGAGAGAGATTCTTATCAATACGCTGATTCTAAGATGCTGCTGTCCACAGACCGTTATTTTTCCTTGACACATCACATCACAAGACTTCTTCTACCAAAGCAACCAGAGACTCTGGAAACTTTATGATTTGGTAAATAAAAAAAAATGGCAGAGATACGTGAAGATAAAAGGAGTTTGACGTCATCAGCGTTGGCGCCGACTCGTCACTGCTCGAGTCCTCACTAAGACCAAGAAAGTGGATCATATCAGTCCAGTTCTCAGGTCTTTACACCGACTTCCTCTCTGTCAAATTGACTTTAAGATGCTGTTGTTGGTTTATAAAGCACTGAATGGTTCAGGGGCAAGATACATATCTGCTCTGCTGCTACATTACAAACCATCTAGACCTCTCAGGTGGTCTGGATCAGGTCTACTTTCTGTCCTCAGAGTCAGGACTAAACCTGGAGGAGCAGCTTTCAGTTTTTTTTCAGCGTGGACGTATAAAGAGATACGGCGTATGGAGGCGGGGCCTCGATCATTCCTATGATAGTTTCTCAGTGGCGCATGAAACCAAAAAACTTCGATTTCTACGCATAAAATTACCCGGTTGAGTCGGCTACTTCCTGTTTAGCTCTCCGGCTAACTTGAACGGGGATAAAACAATTCAATCATGCAACTATTTTAAGCTTTCAAAATGTGATCGTACGGATGAGACGTCTCTTTCACATGTACGTCTGTGTGGGGAAAAAGTCTTTTTGGGCCCTGATAGCGTCACGTGACGTTGTCGTTACATGGTTTGGCCGCCATGTCTAAACTGGCTTCACAGCTCGGTGCTGTTCCTGAGGGGCTCGGCTCTCCCAGAATGCACTTCGGCTACGTTCGCATGACGTGCTGTAGCTGCCAGAATCCGATTTTCTTATTTTTAATCTCTTTAATCTCCTTTTTAGCTTCTTTTTATTTCCAAATTTAACACTTTTTTACTTGTGCTGCTTTTATATTCTGTTTTAACGCCTTTTACGCTCAATGTGAAGCCTTGTTGTTTGAAATGCTGCTATACAAATAAACTTCACAGACAGAGCAGATATTTCCCGTCAATGCGACCATCTTATTCTTTTTCGCATTTTAATGATGTATTTATTTTCACGTGCACAGCTGGCACCAGTATTATAAGCTGAAAAAAAACCCCAAACAAACCCTCGTCTATGAGTTCTTTCAAGTGTAAACAAAGGTGTCGGATATCGGTCACATGTAACAAGAGGTGAACATCAAGACCTGCAGAACAAGCAAACAAATTCTAAACAAATTTTAGACTTTTATTGTGAAGAATTTAAAGGAAAATAAGTGTATTCATCACTGAGTTAAAGGAGCTTCGTTAGCGCTGCTGGTCGACACAACAAAGATCTGCAGATTTCTGAGAGGAAGAGTTTGATGAGGAGCCACAGATGACGGGCTCTTGTTGCGTTTTCTGCAACCAGCACATCTCCGACTAGGTAAACGACTTCTTCTACCTCGCCGTGCTGCGTGACAACTACCCAAAAAAAACGAATAAACGCCACGAGATGATCCGGATAATCCTTTTTTTTTCAGCTTCCAGAAAGAAACGGAGGCCGTACGAGACGACAGAAAGCCGCTGCGACTTCCTCAAATCCGTTTAAGTTAAGGATGTGAAGGAATCCATTAAGTAATTAGATGCTGCTGATGTGTAGAAGAAGAAAGAAGAAGGGCTGGTATCAGGCGCTCGCTGACCTCCTGACCTCATCAAAAGGTCAAAGGTTGTGTGGGGGGGGGGGGGATGAGCAGCTTTGTCTCAACGAGCGCTCCACTGAGCTTATGGAGGTTAAACCTGACGTTGACCAGTCAGTGATCTGATGGTCAAACCGTCTGCAGCGACATTAATACCTTTAAAACAACAGCTGAGTAGAAATGCATTATGGATTACCGCCGTGCACGCCGCAGGAGGTTAAACGACTCCACGGTCGCAAAAAAAACACCAAATATATTCAATTTATCATCATGTAGAGCTTTAAGGGAAATGGTTTAAAGGGGATACATTATACATTTACTGGTTTATATCTTTAATCTTTGGCTTCTGGAATAATTTTGCATGAGTTAAAGTTCACAAGAAAAACAAAAAAACGTCCCAAATGAAGCGTTCAGAGCAGAATGGAGCCCTGAATTTTGTCTCACAGGCTGCTTTTCTATAGAATCAACTATCAAAATCATTAGTTATTAATTTTTATTTCTTCTTCACATGAAAAAACTAAAAAAAAAAAGTACATTTTGCTGAGAAAGAAGAAAGAAGGTGAAGAAGAAGAGGAAGTAGAAGAAGAAGAGGAAGTAGAAGTAGTAGTAGTAGTGGATGATGATGTTACCTTATGGTGTTTTGTATCCTGATAACATGCAGCAGGTTTTGATATTAAAGATCACTCTGCTCCATATTCTGTCGTTTTGTACTTTCAATACTTTTATTTATTGATTTTATCATCCGATTAATTTCCCTTCGACTGATCAGCTCATTGTTTTGTCTTTAGAACGACAGAAAAAAAAAAAAGGCCCATCGCAGGATCCCCAAAGCTCACAATGACGTCCTGACCGACACTCCAAAAAGAGCCCAAAGACATTAGAGTGTGTGTGTGTGTGTGTGTGTGTGTCTTAAAGAAAGAAAGAAAAAAAACCATAAACATTCAACCAACCGAGCTGATTAACCAACACCTGCAGGTTAATAGGTTGCTTTATTTACTGGGACTGCAGGCGACACACACACACACACACACACACACACACACACACACACACACTCTCTCTCTTCCTTCAAACACTTAGTGCCCGCTGTTTAGCCTGATGGCGGCCATGCTGCGGGTCAAAGGTCACCCCTCTCCCTCCGCTGACAGCTTGTATTTTAATCTATATGATCATCATCATCAGTGAAACATAAACAACATATTTAACCGCTTGTGTGACGCTCGTGTGTGTTTAGGAGGAGCTAAATTTACCCGCCGCTGTCGCCGCCGCTGCTGCTGTCGGGCTGGAGCGCGGAGATGACACTGATTGATTAATCGCTTTGTACGTTTACAGTAATTAATCAAAAGACTCTCATCACAGTGACGGGGGAGAGGAAACCAGCGGCAGTCACCTCGTCTGCCTCCAGTTTCCAGGAAGAAACGTTACGTTCAACGTTTGTTTATACTTTAAGACATCAGATAACAAACAGCTGAGCACTAAGTTTCAGTTTGTTTTACTGTTTTTATACCTTTTTTTTTTTTTAATTATTACTGATTTCTTTCTCTTTTGTGTCGAGCAGCTGTCAGTCGATCAACAGGAAATGAATCTCCAGCTGTTTCAGTCATCGATTCGCTGCTTTTAGTCTTTTTTTTCAGCGTATTGAAGGTTTTGGACAAAATAAAACATTTAAAAAACATCAGTTTGAGCCTTTGGGGAACATTTTTTTCACTGTTTTCTGACATTTTTTATAAACCAAACACAAATCAATTGATCAATAATAAAAATAACGGTTCTCTTCTTCTTTTCCTCCGCACACGTTCTTTCATCTCGGTGCATCGCTGGAACGTAAATCACGTACATGACAAACATTTTGATCCAAATGTTCTTTTAATGCTTCTTAAATCTGAAATTTAAAAAAATATATATTTTCAGGTTGATTTCTTAAAGCTTTGCAGCCGTATAAATACATTTAGAATAGTTACAACCAACAAGCAATATATAAAATCTGCCTGTATTTCACTTAAAGCAGCAAACATCATAACATATTATAACATATTATAACATGATTATAACGTATTAAAACTTGTTTATAATGTAGTATAACATGATTATAATGTATTATAACATGATTATAATGTAGTATAACATGATTATAATGTATTATAACTTGCTTATAATGTATTATAACATGATTATAACGTATTATAACTTGATTATAACGTATTATAACATGATTATAATGTATTATAACATATTATAACATATCATAACATGTTTATAATGTAGTATAACTTGATTATAACGTATTATAACAGTGATAATTATACACAGACACTCTGATGTTTGTATAAACTGTGAGCAAGTGACCAGAAATTATAATATAATATAAATTAATTATTAAGTGTTGTGATTTTTTTAAGTTATTTTAAATGTTAAACTTCAGGTGCGGCGGATCAGACTAATTCCTGGACAGATTCTGAACAGAAGAAGCTGCTACTGGTTTAACTGGGAAATCTGCCGCTGAACTATTTATTCTGTTGGTCCGTTATAAGACAAACGCACTCGGATGAACGCACATACGTATACACACAGATTTAAAGTGAAGAGAAAACACACACACACACACACACACACACACACACTCAGGCATTATCAGAGCCAAGTGAAGCTGAAAAGCAGATTTCCACTCGATCTCCACTCTGCCACACCTCAGGGTCGGAGGTCACCTGTCAGCTGCAAATACACTGCAGGGTCAGTACACACACACACACACACACACACACACACACACACACACACAGAGGGATATATATATATATACGTATCAAACTAGCGGTGTGTTTGATTTGGCCGATGTTCATGTGTTTATGAGCCGTTCAGCTGATCCACACAACAGTAACAGAAGCTACATCTGTGTTTACCGTGTGTGTGTGTGTGTGTGTGTGTGTGTGTGTATATAAAACAAACAGATGGAGCTTAGAGTGTAAAGCTTACGATACAGATATATACAGTATGTCAGGAGGGAATACATTAAAAAAGGTACAATCTGTGATGTGAATATACAGCAAAAGGTCTAAAAAAATAAATAAAAAAACACACAAGATTGCACCTTTAATTCCTTTAAATGTTGTATTTTAATATATGAACTAACACTAGATAAACAAAGCCTGTGTTTTTAATTATTATCAGAGGAGAAATATCTGTAAGCTTCAACTATATACAGTACATATGAATTTAAAAGTAATTTATGTCCTAATAATTAATAATTTAACCTTTAAAAATCACTTTAAGACACAAGATTGCACCTTTAATTTCTTTAAAATGTTGTCTTTTAATAACTAAAAAACAAATAAAGCCTATATTTTTAATTATGATCAGAGGAGAAACACAATATGTATGAATTTACGCGTAATTTATGTCCAAATAATTAATGACTTAACCTTTAAAATCACTTAAAAGACACAAGATTGCAACTTTAATTTCTTTTAAATGTACTAATTAACATCAGATAAACAAGACCTATGTTTTAAAACACAGAGAAACACAGTTTGTATGAATTTATGTCCAAAAATTGTAGCTTTAACCTTTAAAAATCACTTAAAATTTAAAGAAACAGACAGAAATGATTGTTCCGAGCGGTCTTGAAGTAAATCCTGATGACACTCAGTCTGTTCTCTGAAGCTTCTGTGAGGATTTTTCTGTGTATTTTGGCAGCAAAACGCACAAGAATTTGATCCTATTTATAATCCGGTTTGTTATATTTAACAACTACGTGGTTGTTATAATAACATTTGATCGTTTCCGACTCTCAAAACAAAACAAACTCTGTTGTTTGTCGGTTGTCGAGTCATCGTATGTGAGGAATAATCCTGAAATCTGTTCCCAGCTCAGCGAGTTCGTCACTGTGTTCACTGTTGAAAATGTTTGATTTAATTATATTTCTTAGTTATAACCAGCATGTAATATATAATATCTGCCTGTATGTCACTTAAAGCAGCAAAAATTATAAAATATTATGCTAATAATGTATTGTAACATGTTTATAATGTATTATAACATGTTTATAATGAGTATAACTTGATTATAATGTATTATAACTGTTAATAATGTATTATAACATGTTTATAATGAGTATAACTTGATTATAATGTAGTATAACATGTTTATAATGTATTATAACATGTTTATAATGAGTATAACTTGATTATAATGTAGTATAACTTGTTTATAATGTATTATAACATGTTTATAATGTATTATAACTTGTTTATAATGTATTATAACTGTTAATAATGGAGTATAACTTGATTATAATGTAGTATAACTTATCATGAAGTATTGTGATTCTTGACCGTATTAGTTATTTTGCATGTTAAACTTCAGGTGCAGCGGATCAGACTAATTCCTGGACAGTTCAGTTTTATGGTTTTAAAAAAAAGGCACGTTTGGTTTTCTGGGGCAAAATAAACGTGTATTTTTCATGTTTTTCATTGTAAACCTTCATTTTTTTTTTGTATCAGCTGGTTTTTAAAAGGACATTTTATGGATTCAATTGTTATTTGAACTAAAAATGTAATGATTCGGCTGCACGATGAAGGTGTTTGTTGTTACATAAACGCAGAAATGCTGTTCACGTCCAAGTTTTTTTGTAGTGAAAAGCTGCAGTGAAACTCACCCAAACGAGTAAACCTGACTCGGTTTCTTCATGGACTGCCAGGAACTGATGAGACAGGTGATCAAACTGCAAAAACCAGAGGAAAAAAAAAAAAAAAAAAAAGGTGATGAAGAGGTGAAGGGACACGTAGCGGTGAAAGAGACGGACGGTTGGACGGGTTAGAGAGACGGACGGATGGAAAAAAAGAAGAAGAAGAAGAAGAAGACAGACAGACGGGAGAGAGGAGGGAATAAAAAGAGACACAGAGGGAGACAAGAGAAACAACACAGAGGTCAGCTGAAGTTCACTTCTTGTTTAATTTATATTTTATTCATTATAATCCCAGAATTAATTTTTCATGAGTGGAGGGTCATCCATTAAAAAAGCCCAACACAGCTGAGCTAGTCACATGTATACAGGAAATACAACAACTCCTATTTACACAAATCAATTAAAATTAATAAAACAATAAATAACAGGATATATTTTGAAGGATAATTGTTTTATAGGTGTTGTTACCTAAAGAGGAAACTCACCTGAAGAGGTCAAAGATGGTCAGGTAGGTGTAGGCAGTTAAAGCTGCAACGACAGAACAAAAAGGAAGGGAAAAGATCGTCAACAACAACTCGAATAAACAAAAAAACAGGGCTCATAATTATAAATTTACTCCAGTTATGAAGGGCGAAGCGTTGCTCGTTCATCCTGCGAGTAAAGTTTGAGACGAAGAAGCTTCACGTCACATTTTATAGCCAAAGAATCAATAAAAGAGGATAAAAACAAGATTAAAAAGTGGAGAATAAAACTAACAGAACAACAGAATAAAATAAAAAGTATGATGTGCAGCTTTTGTGTGTCGATGTTAACGTGTCGGCTACGTATTCAATAATTCAATCGATCCGATCAATAATGCATGGCATCTCCTGCTGCTGGGTAAATATAAAGTGTGAAGACAGGACTCCGTATCAGCAGATAATCAATATTAAAATACTACGATACTCTACTTTTAGCACAAATATCCAACATTCAGTGTTTCCAGCTTCTCAAATATGATGCTTTATATCATTTAAAATGTAATAAAGTTGAGTTTTAGATTATTAGTGAGAGGAAAAAAAGTGATTTGAAGACATCATATAGAGCTGTTTCAGCTTTTAATAATAACTAAACAATCTATAAACCCTTCAATGAGGTTCGGGTCAAAATTGACCCATTTTCAAGTTTAGATTTGTGAAAAATACTTTTAATTTTTTGGCCTGCAAAATATGATAAAACACATTTTAATCTTTTTTTTTCTTTTTTTAAATACTAGTTCCATCTGTTCCAAACTTTTCTTACAGTTCTGTATTTATGAACAAAAGTACATGTAGTATATTTATATTTTTGTATATTATACTACACTATATTATATTCTGTTGTTGTTATTGGGTGTTTATGTGTTTGTTAAAAACAGTAGCAGTTAAAAGTTTGGACACTTTCTCATTTAAACCTTCTATTGTGTTCGGGTCAAATTTGACCCGCTTTCAAGTTTAGATGTTTGAGACATACTTTTATTTTTTTCCGATCAAAACAAGGCTTCATTACATCAGAATATGATAAAAACACATTCTGATCTTTTTTTCCTTCTTCTTTTTAAAAATGCCAATTTACGGGTCAAATTTGACCCGGTTGTAATTATGGGTTTTTTATGCAGAGAAATACATATTAAATGGTGCCAAACCATCATAAATGACAAAAAAATACAACAAAACAAAAAAAATAGTAATAAAATCCTATAAAAATAGTGTAATAATATTGTGTAATACTACAAAAATTATTATTTTTTTAAATAATTTTGTTTATCAACAGCCTCTCATGGTCTCTGTTTTGTTCATCATAAAATAGATAAATTTTGCATATTTTAAAGTAAAACTGTGCTCTAAAGTACCTAAAACATCAAAGTAAGTATTTATATATCATGGTTATGGTTGAATAACAAGTTTTCCTGAGCAGATAAAACAAGGTTCTGGATGATAATTAGCTTTTTTTCAGAGCTTGTTAATTCATTCAAACACGGGTCAAATGTGACCCGCTAACACTAAAAGGTGTAAACCCTTATCTAAACACATTAAAAGGGTTAAAAAGGAAATAAGAAAGTAATCTGATTGATTGCTAATGAAACTAAACGCTGAAATCTTCACTTGCAGCAACTTATTAGTAATTATTAGTGATCTGTTTTGATCCAAATTATGAGAATTCAAATGTTTGACACCGGAGACACGATCTAAAGAGATCTGGGTGAAATCTGTCAATCAATCAGGCAGGTAGACGCTGTTATCAATCACCTGGACGGCAGCCAATCAGCGTGTCAGTTAGCCACGATGTAAGCTAAAGGTTGGTTAGTCAGTCAGTAGGCCAATTAGTCAGCCAAAAGCCAATAAGACAGTCAGTCAGTCACAGAGAGATCTGCTTTAAATCCTCGCCGTCTACCTGCCTGCCTGTCTGTCTGTCTGTCTGTCTGTCCGCCTTAATGACTGCCAACCAGCTTTCTGTAATCAGGCTCTGCTGCTGCTCTATGTGTATGTAAGGGGGGGGAGTGAGAGCGGATTAGAGCCGGCTTTGTGCTAGAGAGGAACATTTTGTTTCCCCACTGCCGACGTCCATGTTGGCCAACCTGACGCCATGTAATCCTGACAAGAGAGGCCCCCGCAGGCGGACGGGCGGGCAGGCGGCGAGACCCGGCAGCAGATATACAGAGACAGACAGACAGAGAGAGAGAGAGAGAGAGAGAGAGAGAGAGAGAGAGAGAGAGAGACAGAGTGACAGATCGACAGGCGCTAGCAGACAGAGAAAGAGGCTGAAGAGGAAGACAGACGGATTGACTTAGAGATGGAGGCAGACAGACGGGTAGAGAGAGAGAGAGAGAGAGAGAGAGAGAGAGAGAGAGGTGAGAAGGCAGACAGACAGGATGATGGACGTGTAGACAGACGGGTAGAGAGAGACAGAGAGAGACAGGGGAAAGTGAATGAGTGAGAGAGACGATCAGTAACTGTGGTCAAAGAGTAACAGTCAGGAAGCAAGAAACTACAAACTAGAGACGTAAATCTGACAGATTTTAGAACATAAAATACATTAAAAGTAAATTATCCGCCTGTTTTTGGTCATGTGATCGCCTCCTTCTTCTTTTTCACCTGCTAAAACTATTTCAGAAACTATTTTATGATACAGAAATCATAAATATCTGTTAACAATTCTTGTATTTCTATGGAGATTATTCCCTATCTTTATTCAAGAGCGTAGTATATAAATTCGAGAGCAAACTTTATTGATTTTACGTTCAAATTTTGTAATTTGTCCCTCAAAACCCTCCCCTCGCACTCAAACAGCCTCTGCTTGCGCTCAGATTTGCTCCGCTTGTGCTCAAACTGTGTGCTCGCACTCGGATACAATGTTGCTCGCGCTCAAACTTCAACTCTTCTCCTCGCACTCAAGTTTCTTCTCCGCGCTCACTAAGTTTCAGCTCACGGCCTGCTCGAATTTATATACTACGCTCTTAAATAAAGATAGGGAATAATCTCCATATATTTCTGGCTAAAAACTGTATCACAGATCAATCATCATCGGATAAACTCCACCAATCAGACGCCTCCCTGATGGCGTTGCATCATGAATCTAAAGAGTCTAAAACTTTTCTTACAGTATTTATGAACAGTAGTGTTCACTTAAATGAGACACTACATGTAGTACAATTATATTTATATTTTTGTATATTATACTACACTATATTATATTCTGTTGTTGTTGTTGGGTGTTTATGTGCTTGTTAAAAACATTACCAGTTAAAAGTTTGGACACTTTTCTCATTTAAACCTTCCATTGTGTTCGGGTCAAATTTGACCCGCTTTCAAGTTTAGATGTTTGAGACATACTTTTCCTTTTTTTCTTATCAAAACAAGGCTTCATAACATCGGAATATGATAATTATTTATGTTTCTGATGGTAAAATGTGAACTTGCAAAGCAAACAGCAGATAAACGTATTAAAAATGTACATTTATTTCCTCTAAAAAGCCTCCATAGAGTCACTTTTCATGCTCGTTCTTAAATACGACACCGATTATTACCTTATAAAGAAACTTCTACTGTGTTTAATATCCATATTTCTCTATTTAAACTCTATTCTTTCGTTCTCCTGCAGGGATCAATGAGCTTTAATGTCGTCTGGTGTTGAATTAAAAGCAGCAACAATATTAATATTAATAATAATAATAATAATAATATAAATGCTGACATCACGGTGACCCTGACACACAGACCGGGTCCAAATCAATACCTGGGCTGAAATTTCTCCTTGCTGTGCTTGGATAGGTTTACATGTACACACACCCCAACACACACACACACACACACACACACACACACACACACACATTACATGCAGCAGCAGCCGGTTCAATTTCTTTTATAAATCTCCTGCTTACAAACACTGACACCCAGAGGACATGTGGATATGATACCGGATCAACAAACACAGCAGAACACACACACACACACACAAACACACCTGAAACATAACCACAAACAAACACACACGTACAGACACACAGATGCCCCACAGGACTTGAACTCAACACCCAGAACAGAACGAAGGATTAAAAAATCCCTGTTTGTTTTCAGAAATGATCGATACTCCCTTCACTTCATGTTCTTTATCTTTCTCTAACTTCTTTCCTTCAACGGAGCGAACGACGACGATGACGAGGGAAGGAAGGGAGGAAGGAAGGAAGGATGGAGGAACAAGGACATGAAGGAAAGGAAGGAAGGAAGGAAGGATTTAAAAAAAAAGAAAAGAAAGAAAGAAGAAGGAAGGACGGAAACGAGAGGCGGATAGACAGATGAGAGGGGAGAAATACGAGAGCAGGAGGAGGATGAATATTTAATGCTGTCTGCAGAGGAGCAGCCCAAACACACACACACACACACACACACACACACACACACACACACACACACACACAGACAACAGTAACACAAGTAGATGTGAATACGTAGAGAAAACACATTTATGATTGTGTCGCCGTTGTTTAACGCTGGGAAAACTGGAATTTGCTGCCGTCGCTACGTAATTAAGGAAAACTGTGATTTTTTTAAAATCTCAATCACGTCCGTCTCTAAGCTGTGATTGGACGCTGGTTACTTCCTGCTCAGACGGCGTCTATAAAATGAAGCGGGTGAATTTTAAGACGCCGTTTTCAAGCAGCTTGTTTTCTGTAAATTCCTTCTTCTTCGCCTTCCTTTTCTTGACCTTCCTCTTTTTCACCTTCTTCTTCTTCACCTTCTTCCTCCTTCTTCTGTACTTTTTAATTTTTTTAGACTTTTCATGTGAGGAAGAAATAAAAATTAATAACTAATGACTTTAATAGTTGATTCTGAGGTGAACATGTGTAGAAATGAAGCCTATGAGACAAAATTCAGGGCTTCAAGCTGCTCTGAACGCTTCATTTGGGACGTTTTTTGTTTTTCCTGTGAACTTTAACTCATGCAAAAATATTCCAGTAGCTAAAGATTAAAGATATAAACCAGTAAATGTATAATTTATCCCCTTTAAACCATTTCCCTTACAGCTTGAGTCCTCTACATGATGATAAATTGAATATATTTGAGGTTTTTTGCGACTGCGGAGACGTTTAACCTCCTCCTTCTTCTTCTTCTCCTGACAAGACGAGCAAATGAGCCACACAGAAGAAGAAAAAACAGCGAAGAAGAAGAAGAAGAAGAAACTATTTTATTTTATACGGTTTCCTGCTGCTGCGGCTTCCTGACATTCAGTTTACAGCGAGCGACTCCGGAGGACGCCGTTTAGGAAAAGAAAAGTCTGGACGGACGGCAAAAAACGGAGACAAGAAGACGCGTTTAAGAGAGTTTAGAGAGACGCGGAGGGATCAGGCAGCCGAGAGGTCGTGACCTTTAGTTTAATTGACAGCGAAGGACAAAAAATATAAGAGTTTGTTCGGATTTAGTGGCCTTAAGCAAACTCACCAGGACACACACACACACACACACACACACACACACACACACACACACACACACACAGAACCAGGAGCTGGATGTGCAAACCACAGCAAATAGCAGCTTAGTGTCATCGGTTCCGGTAAACAGTAAACTGAGACCCAGAACACACACACACACACACACACACACACACACACACACACACACACACACACACACAGGGGGGTTGTGGTGTCAGGTCAGCATGTGTGTGTGTCTGCAGATGTAAACTAAAAGCTTCTATTGAACACTTCAACTGCTGCGGTGAGGAGGAGGAGGAAGAGGAGGAGGAGGAGGAGGGAAAGGAGACAGAACATGAGGAAGAAGCAGAGGAACAGATGGAGGAGGAGGAGAGAGAGATGGAGTGATAAGAGAAGAGAAGGAGGAGGAGGAGGGAGGGAAAGGAGACAGGAGGAAGAAGAGGAGGAACAGACGGAGGATGAGGAGAGAGAGAGAAGGATGGAGTGATAAGAGAAGAGGAGGAGGAGGAGGCAGCGCTGACACTGCTGAGAGAGAAACATGAAACTGAACCTGAAGGCAACACACACACACACACACACACACACACACACACACACACACACACGAATCAGATCTTTGACTTTTACTTAAATTCTCGCTGCAGCTGTTTGTTCTGAGACGATAAACTCGTAATTTAGGTTTCAATTAGACATCAATAAACCATCTTTACTTCCTTTATTTGCAATTTTATAATAATAATAAACACATTTTATTCACAGAGCGCTTTTCAAGATACTCAAAAAAAGATCCTAATTATCTAAAAAACACATAAAAATTACAAAAACACAAAACTTTAAGATGTTTTTTTGTGTGGCAACAACATACGTTTAAAAAAATCTCCTCTTATGCAGCCGTAAAAACAAAAGCATGTACAAAAAAAAACACACACACACGGAAGAACAAGCATGTCTACAAATGGTTAACACACACACACACACACACACACACACACACACACACACACACACACACACACACACACACACAGAGCTCGGCTTCTAGTCGATATGAAACCGGACCGAAGCTCCGCCGCCGTCGCCGCTGCGTCCATTTATGAGGTAAGACGGCTTCTCGTGTCTTCACGTGGGATTTGAGAAGCAGCTGGCAGAGACACGTTAAACCAAACGCACCCCTCCCCCCCCGTGCCCCTCGTGCCCTGACCCTATAACTCCTCCACCCCTCCACGCCCTCGCCGCCGCCGCCGCCAACCCCCCCCCCGGTAATAAATCAATGCGACATCATCTGTTACACACAAACCGCCGGCAGCAAACTGACATGTTAAACCCGACGATGTCTACTAACGAGTTACGCCGCGTTAGAAATTACCTCGAATAACCTCGGCGCAAACTCAAGAGGTCATGTGACGCAGCACGACGAGCTAGCGAGGCTGCGAACAGAACAACATGGCGTCCGGAACATGTGACCCAGAGCAGCCGCGTGACTCACCGACATGTTTTTAATGGGTTTTTGGTTAAAACAGAGTAATGATTTCTAATTAGAGGGCGTTAATTTAGAATTACTCGTTAAAAAAAAGAGGAATGATTGACAGTTTTTAGAGAGAAGTTGAACGGGAGACGGTCGGAGCGTCTGGCGGCTCGTCAGTTGGACTTTAAAGATGCTTCGGCCTCAAGACGAGGAAGCTGCCGGTCAGTTATACAAACAAAAAAACAAAACATAAAGACACAAAAAACACACAAAAAACACACAAAAAACACACAAAAAACACGAAAATAACACACAAAAAAACACAGAAAACACAAAAAAATAACAAAAATAACACAAAATACACACAAAAAATACAAATAAACACAAAAATCCACAAAAAAAACAACAAATAAACACACAAACAAACACAAACAAACAGCAGACTGTCCCTTTAAACGTGGAGCAGAATCACAGACGCTGAGTGCGTTTAGGTGATGGAGTCACACTGAGAGCAAAGCAGATGTGGTGGCTGTATGGGGAGTAAGAGGAGCTGATCACACACACTCACACACACACACACACACACACACACACACACACACACACACACACACACACACACACACACACACACTCACACACACACACAGAGGGTTTTACTGTGAGTGTGTGTTGGCTGTACCGAAGGCCCCCGTGGGATGGACTGCTTCACCAGCTGTGTTCTGACACACAGGAACACCGAAGGCCTGGGGACAACACACACACACACACACACACACACACAAACACACACATATATATACATATACACACAGCGCTCAGGTCACATGTGCACACTCAGCCGTCTCTGAATGAGAAACAAACACTAATATCTGCACATAAACACTGAAACAACAACAAAAACACACAGAAAGAAATAAAAGGAATAAATATGAGGAGCGAAAACGTGACGCTGATTCACTTCCTTTAACATTCAGCGTCCTTTTAATCTGATATTTAATATATATTCACATGAATGAAGGGAAAAATTTATTCTTAAATCATTAAATTTACATTTAAAGCTTCATACTGACGTCAGAAATCAGAAATATTGCTATTTTTTCTCATTTTTTTCTTTTAATCTAAGTCGTTTCTACACTAGAATTAAATTAAAATAACGAAAAAACACGAAAATAACACAAAAAATGCAAAGAAACAAACAAAAAAACCAACAACACGAAAATAAAGCAAAAAAACCCAAAACAAAACAAAAAAAACACAATATTGCTCTTTTTTTAAAATCATCTTAGTCGTTTTTATACTAAAATTAAATTAAAGCTGCAACGACTGGTCAATTAATCGATTAGCTGCTAGCTATTAAATCAATCAGCATCTATTTTTATAATTAATTAATCGTTTGGAGTCCTTTTTTACGAAAAAAAAACGCATAAATTCTCTGATTCAAACCTCTTAAATGTGAATATTTTCTGGTTTCTTCATCTAACGACGATTTTCTGATGTTTTCTGCACCAAATAACTAATCAATTAACCATCAGATTGATCAATAATGAAAAAAAATGATCAGTTGCAGCCTTAAATAAAATAATCTTTTTCTTTTTGGCATCGTCTCTCCTTCGATGAAACTTGAAATCTGACAAAAACAACACACACACACACACACACACACACTCTTATCATCACTGTTACAGTCAGCAGGAAGAAGAAGAAGAGGAAGAGGAAGAGGATGATGAAGAGGATGATGGTGATGATGAAGAGGAAGAGGAAGAGGAAGAGGAGGGTGTGTTTATTCATCTGTGGAACAGACACTTGACCTGGTTTCTCAGCCGCTGCTCTGGGCCGAAAAACAGCTGGAGACACACACACACACACACACACACACACACACACACACACACACACACACACACACACACACACACACACACACACACTCACACTCGTACAAACAGTCAAATAAACAGAAAAATGGAGCTGATGTATCTGAGCAGCAGACTTCCTGTTTTTAATGGAGGTTAAACACATAAACAGTTTGTTGTTTACTTTCTGTTTCACTTTACACTTCCTGAAAATAAATAAACCCAAACTCACATATTCTGCTTTTTTTTTCTTTTCTTGTGGTTTCCTGTTATGACTTCCTGTGTGTAGAAACGCTGCCTGCAAGTCAGAAGTCAGGGCTGCGGCCTAACGGACGTTTGGCTCGTTTGCGTCTAACCAATCAGAACAGAGCAAGCTCGTCAGGAAGGGGGGGGGGTGAGGTTTTTAGACCACAGACTCACAACGAGATTAAACTGAGAACGTCGCAGGGACTCGAGCCGGCTGATGGCGTCGTCTGAGACTTTACGTAAGGCGGTGCGTCACCCCGTTTCAACAGCCAATCAGCTTGTAGCAAAGCCGGCCGGTAAAGTTGGTTAGAAACCGTCAGCTGAATGAAACGGCAGAGTTTAAGACACTACAAATGATCCAAATACGAAAAAAACCCTGAAAATTCAGCAGTTAGAATGAAAGTACAAAGACTCGTTGCTATGGAAACGATACGCTGTCCCCGTCCAGTCGCATTGGTGCAAACTGGCAGGTTTCAGGACGTCGCAAGTAGCCGCAAGTTTCGACTCGTCCCGTTGCGAATCTTTGTTCTAAACCGGTCTTTAAAAGAGGCGGGAGCTAAGACGCGATGAAGCGACGTGAGCGAAGGGAAGCGAGGAGACACGTTAGCGTCGTGAAAAGCTTCGTTTAAAAACGTAATCTGTCCTCGACGCATCATCAGCCCGCTCAAAGACTTCTTCTACTGAGTGGACAGATTTGGTGAAAAGATGGCGGAGATACGTCGTCAGCGTTGGTGCCGACTCGCCATTGCGCGTTCTTCTTACGTCTCTACACGTAACGTACACGTCATGCTGCTCTTTGAGGCTTTCGAAATGTGATCGGTCATTTCGCGGAGGTTGGGATGCTCAAAAAAACGTATCCGCTGATTTACGGACGTCTCTTTCACAAGCCTTTTTCGCCCGATAGCGTCACGTGACGTTGTAGTTACACGGTTTGGCCGCCATGTCAAATTGGTTTCACAGAGACGGGAGCTAAAACTTCCTGTTTCCTTTTAAATCACGTCGGCGTCAGGCCATGACGCGAGCCTGAAAAAGCCTGAAAAGCCGGCAGATAGAACGGAAGTATAAAGACTTGTTGCTATGGAAACGATACGCCGTCCCGTCCCAGTCGCATCGCTGCAAACTGGCAGGTTTCAGGACGTCGCTCGGTTGCAAGTAGCTGCAAGTTTCATCTCGTCTCATTGTGAATCTTTGGTCTAAACTGTTTTTTTTAAAGAGACACAGGAGGAAAAACTTCTTCGTTGGTGTCGGCCATGACGCGAGGCCTCAACGATAACACCAGAGGGGACAAAGAGTGACGGTGTAAGAGATACAGGAACAGCCCGGTCGCACCAGATCTTTAAAAATAAAAAATAAAATCAAGAATTCAAGTGAAAAGTGCAAGTGATGTAAGATTTATGATGCGTTTCAGCTGCCTGTCGGGTTACGACTGGGGCAAGTTCTTTCAGGTGTGTGTGAGGAAGAGGAGGAGGAAGAGGATGTAAGACAGTCAAGCAGCGAGGCGGAGGGAGGGTTGGCAGGTCAGGTGACAGATGGAGGTGAGAGGTGTGTGATGGTTTATACGACACAGAGAGGAAGGTTGTTGGTGTGTGTCGGAGTCGGGGGGGGGGGGGGGGGACAGATAGACGGACGGACATAAATATGCCTGAAACTGCAGCAGTGTGTGTGTGTGTGTGTGTTCGTGTGTGTTTGTGTGTGTCCGTTGAGACAAAAAGCTGATGTATTTACTTTGTTAAAGGCTGAAAGCTGATCCAGTTGTTCACTGCACAATTTGATACGACACACACACACACACACACACACACACGGAGGAGTTTTGTAGAATCATCATCAGATTATGTTTCAGCGACAGTGCAACAACAACTCTGCTTAAACAGCACTTCGACATACACACACACACAACCTTCATGTACACACACACACACACACACACACACACACACACACACACACAGAGTGACGGGTTGTAGTCTGATGTGCTCGGATGAGTCAACAAGAGTAGAAGTGAACTAAAGAGTCATCACTGAGTCAATTACAAAAAGGTTTTAAAAGGATATTCTTCACATTTCCAGCCTCTATATTTATATTCTGGGGCTCTACTGGAATATCTTTAATGGTTTCCAGTTTAAAAACTCCTTATTTATCTTCTACTGGTCCTTTATGCAGCCCCTCAGTTCAGCCTCTGTCTGAAACAGGAAGTTTTAGCTTCCTGTCTCTTTAAGGCCCCGCCTCCTGTTCTGATTGGTCGGCTTTCAGGAAGCTTTTAAGGCTACGTAAACAAACTATAGCAGCAGGATTTCACTTCTTTTTCTACTTCTTTGCTCACAAATGTTCAACTAAAATCTATCCGCACATGTTGGAGCTGAACGACATGTGGAAACACCTTAGCAACCGCCTTAGCGACCAATGCTAGAGAACAGACAGAACTGCAGAACCATCACATTATTTCACCTAGTCTTTTTTTTTTTTTTACCAAGTAGCAACCTCCAGGATTGAAACATGAAGCCTTGAACCTGCGTTCTCTCTACCAGCCAGCAGGGGACGTGAAAAAATGTTTTAAAATCGGTCAGTTTACGCCCCTCCTCTCCGTCCATTCAAATGTCATGTGACTCTGCAACGCTTCATATCAGCAGGACGAGTCACGACGCAGACGATCATCTTTTAAATCACTTCACAAAACTCAGAAGAGACACGTGACAAACACTGTCTGCAACATGTTCCCCACACAGGAAGTGAGGCGGAAAAGACACACATACACACACACACACACACACACTCGCTAACCACAATCTGGTCGCATGTTCTCATAACTGACACACACACAGGAAATGAGATCAGGAACAGTGTGTTTGGATGAAGCGAGCGGTCTGATGATCTCTCTCAGCAGCTTCACAGGTCGACCAAGGGTTAACCGCCTCACCGCATGTGTGTTTGTGTGTTTGTGCAAGAGTGTGTGTTTGTGTGTGTGTGTGTGTTTGCAAACAGGCTGACAGCCAAGAGAAGATGCGACCAGATGTGTGTGTTGTATAGTATGTGTATTTACACGTCTGTTAAGCTGTTAGTCATGAGCTAATGGGGCCAGAGAAGAAGAAGAGCAGCAGCAGCAGCCGCGGCGGCAGCGGCGGTGTGTGTGTGTGTGTGTGTGTGTGAGTGTGTGTGTGTGTGTGTGTGTTATCATGCATATGTTCCTGCAGCAGAGTGCCGGCATGTACAGAATGTACACGATGCTTCGTCCGCGTCACTGCGGCTGTTGCTCTAGAACATGTTATTAGACTTGCAAAGGGGGGTCAACGGGGACGTGTGTGTGTATGTGTGTATGTCTGTGTGTGTGTGTGTGTGTCGTCAGGCTTCTATGTGGGTTACGCTTCATTTAAACGAACTAAAGGCAGAAATGCACTGGAGGCGTTGGATGTACACGTTCACCCCCATCCCCAAAACACACAAACAGTTCAAACTGACCGACTTACACACACACACACACACACACACACACAGCGTCACATCATCATATCATCCAATCGCGGTTACTCATGAGCGCCTATAGCCGACGTCCGTGTGCGTCTGTGCTCGCTGATATCATGTCCAAATCATATCCACGAGGTTAACTCCTCTCATGGAGCGCAGACATTCGGAGGAAAAATAACATTTTAGTTCTGATAGTAAAGTTTTTTTGTTTTATTTACATTTTTAATTATGAAGCAAAAACAAACCCAATACAGCAACACATGCACGTCAAAAACAGTACAGCAGAGGTTACAGTGGTTATAGTGATGCATGATAATGGGTTTTTTGCCGATATCTGATATTTCCAGCTTATTGTAACCGATTGCCGATGCCGATATATGCACAGCATGTCAAATTGCAGTCAAATGGAAAGAAAAACACAAAACAATCAATGAAATCTATCAATGTTTTGAATCGTGAATCGGGTGGGGTGACGATTGAAACCTCCTGAATCCCTAATAAACAGTTCAAACCCCCCAAAAATATTCAGTTCACCAACATGTACGACACGCGAAAAGCGTCACATTCGCACATCTGTGAAGCTGCAACCAGCAGATATCGATCACTACGGTGACTGATTAACGTTCTGCCAATCAAACTAATCGATTAATGGGTCGCAGCTCTATTTAAAAGGTTCAGTTACTGAATGACGTCTGTGCACGTCTGGATAGATGTTAACCTGAAAAAGAGCAGATCTGTTTGTACACGAGGTAGGCGAACGTTGGTAATGCCAGCACAACACGTGTGTGTGTGTGTGTGTGTGTGTGTGTGTGTGTGTGTGTCAGTCTAATGAGGTGGAAGACAAACACTGAACGCTCCACATCATCAGGGTCTTTAGCCAACAGCTAAGGACACGATGAAGAGATCTCATTGGCTCTGACACAACAAGAGTACAACACATACACACACAGCCATACTAAAGCATACTGTATAACACACACACACAGACACAGACACACACACACACACACACACACACACACACAGACAGTGTTTAGGAATGACGGCTGAGAGTGAATGAGAATAATGAGACTGAACCTCACAGCAGAGCGGAGACGTCTGACTGAGTGATACTCAGCTCCTTCAACCATACATCACACTGGTATCCATAGCAACAGCGAGATGTCCGTTATATTGTTGTGCTCTCACATTGTTCTTGCTTCATGTTTTTTTTTTTTTTACACTCAGTTCTTACTGTGTGTTCAGACAGAATGTGGAAAAAGTGAATTTTCACCTGCGTTAGTTGTGGAAATTTATATTTATTGCGCCTCAAACAACAGAAATACCGACCGCACGCTGGCTGTAAGCTAACAAGCGGTGGACACACTGACCAGCCGTGTCTGGCAAAGTTTTCTTTATTATTATTTCTATGTCAGGTTTAAGTTTATTACCATCCGTCAGGAACTTCGAAACGTCACACATTGATCAATATTGTTGTCCACTCAACAGGCCTCGCAGTGGCACCGCAGCTCCCCCCCTGAACAAGAGCGTAAACAGAGGAGCAGGAAGCGGGACCAGGCTACATGCTAAGCTAACCAGCACTTCCTTTTCAAAAGTGCCTTCATACAGTGGCTATGTGTGTGTTTTGTTTCTTTTAAAACATCTGATTAAAAGCACCAAAAAAAACTGGGGATCACTGGTGATGCCGTGGCGCATGTGTATTTCAAATTACCGTAACTCCTCGCTACTTCATGCAATTTTAATCATTCAAACTGCCCCTGAGAGCTGTGAAACTGGGCTTTCTGATGCTATTACACGAGTAGCAACTTTTGGTGCGGTTTCTTGGAGTTTAGCAAAGTTTTAGAGGTATATTCTGTGTAAATAAACCTGAATCGTTTGTCTCAGCTCAGCTACAGGAAGGACCTTCACAGAGGAGTCCAGACTGCTCTGAAGGACAGAAATGGTGGGACTGGTTCTGTGTGTGTGTGTGTGTGTGTGAAGGCGAGAGGTTTTTGTAAATCAGAAGGAAAATGACTGACAGTATTGAGACGAGGCCGCTGTCTGCTCCTGTTGTTCTGACTAGAAGGAGGAGGGGACGAGTATCGACGGCGGTGTCGCCTTCCTCCCCCTCCTCTGTTTGTTCGATACCTCTGTCCTCTGCTTCCTGTCTGCACGACACCCGACGCCACCCTTCTCTCTCTCCAAATTTGTGTGTGTGTGTGCCGCAGTTCTTTGCAGAGCAGAGCGGGTGAGCAGGGAGATATAAGGTTGCATGTTGTTCTTTTTCGATGGCGGCGGCGTTTTCCTGAGTGATGGAATCCCTGAGAGGATTTAATGTCAGTGGCGGACACGAGAGCCTCGCTGACCATAAACACTCCTGAGCCGCTCTCTCGCTGCACATCTGTCCATTCAGCAAGAGACAGACGGACAGAAATATGTAGATTTATACCAACAAAGAAAGCTTCAGACAGGCTGCTTTATTTATTGGTTTAAATTAAAAGACGACACACAAAAAGACACTAAACTGACCTCTGTTGGATGCTTGACCCGCCATAAATGACGCCTGACTCAGCACGTAACACGCTGTGATTCTGCTGACGTTGACAAGATAAACTGCTCATTTAAAAACAAAGAGCCGTTATATCTCATACCTTTACTCACTCTATACCTTTAAAAGTTTTTGCACCGTTTCCCACTTTTCCCCCTCGCGTACGTGAGAATTGTTCCCCGTGTGTGTGTGTGTGTGTGTGTTTCTTTTAGCGTCCTAAATATAAGCTTGTCACATCGTCCAGAGCAAAGCCAGTGGACAGCTCAGCTGAGGCAGAGAAATGGTTTTAAGTGCTGCTGCTGTTCTGTTCTGCTATGCACACACACGCACACAGAAAAACACACACACACACACACACACACACACACACAGATCAATGCAGGTGTTTAAAGTATGAATATAGTATTTTTATGAATCAGCATTGACATGAATAAGTGTCTGAATGTTGAGACCTGCATCCTGTTGGGTTCAGATGTTTGGAGTTTCCATTTTCTAAACTTCTACATCCTAAACCTTCTTCAGCTCTGAACAAATTATGAAACACTGAACGATTTCAAGCAGGATCTTTTTCTTCTAAAGTGACGTAATTTATTCTTTATTCGGACTGTGGAGCTGCTGTGATTCTCTGGCCTCAGCTCTGAAGTCCAACCCCTCCCATCTGAGAGCTGGATCTGAGTCGCAACAACACACACACACACACACACACACACACACACACACACACACACACACACACACACACACACACACACACACACACACTCTCTCTCAAAGGGCCACAGAGATCAATGCAGGTGTTTAAAGTATGAATACGGTATTGTTATGAATCAGTGTCTGAATGTTGAGAACTCTTCTTTTGTTTGTATGACAGTTTTTAACCTGCATCCTGTTGGGTTCAGATGTTTGGAGTTCCCATTTTCTAAACTTCTACATCCTAAACCTTCTTCAGCTCTGAACAAATTATGAAACATTGAATGATTTCAAGCAGGAACTTTTTCTTCTAAAGTGACATAATTTATTCTTTATTCGGACTGTGGAGCTGCTGTGATTCTCTGGCCTCAGCTCTGAAGTCCAACCCCTCATCCCATCTGAGAGAGCTGGATCTGAGTCACAACAACACACACACACACACACACACACTCAAAGGGCCACATGCATGTGTTTAAAGTATGAATATAGTATTGTTATGAATCAGTGTCTGAATGTTGAGAACTCTTCTTCTTTTGTTTGTATTTGACAGTTTTTAACCTGCATCCTGTTGGGTTCAGATGTTTGGAGTTTCCATTTTCTAAACTTCTACATCCTAAACCTTCTTCAGCTCTGAACAAATTATGAAACATTGAATGATTTCAAGCAGGAACGTTTTCTTCTAAAGTGATGTCATTTATTCTTTATTCGGACTGTGGAGCTGCTGTGATTCTCTGGCCTCAGCTCTGAAGTCCAACCCCTCCCACCTGAGAGAGCTGGATCTGAGTCACAACAATGCACACACACACACACACACACCAACACTGGTATTTATGGACACTAGAGACAGACAATAATTCATGCAGATATTCAAAACAAAACCCTCTTGTGTCTAGAAGAGGAAATCGTTTTCTGCGACAGTATTCGGACCCAAACGCTGTTTTCAGACCTTCAGTTTGTTGGTTCTGGTCTGGATCTGACGACGAGCGAACCACCATTAAGAGCCAGGTGAGAAGGTTCTCTCCTCTCATTTGTGAGATGTGCTTAGGAGGCGGGAGAGAGAGGACGTACACCAGGTCCTGAAGAAGCTCCTGATGTCAAGGAGACCACGTACTTTGTTGTTAATCCAGATCAGACCTTCACTCGTTCTCTAGTCAGCTAGAAGTCCCTGCTGATTGGCTACGGGAGGCGTTTAGCTCAAACTTGAAGGCTTGTAGTCGCTCAGATGTTCCAGACTGAAACTACACGGGTTTCAAAAGACACACTAAAACTCTCCTGCAGGATCAGAACCACTGCAGACGAGTCATCATCATTAAATCAGGAGGAACAGGTGACGTCAATCTGACACGTCATGACTGCAGGCAGCATCCGTCAAAGCCGCAATGGGGGTTTAACTGGTCCCAACATGTGACCTGTGAAACCACGTCCTGTCCGGCTTAAACTTAAGACCTTTAGAAATCATCTGGAAACGTCTAGATCAGCGTCCTGATGAAGAGTAGACGCGGAAAATTGACACTTAACAGTTTTATGATGCAAGAAAAGTCTTCAAATGTCGTTTTTTTTGTCCACAAAAACCAAAATATTCAGTTTATTATCATAAAAGATTGAAGAGACCACAAAATATTCACATTGGAGAAGCTGAATCAGTGAATTTTGGCCTTTTTTTTCTTCTTAAAACATGACTCAAAATGATTGATCGCTCATCAAATCAGCAGTAATAGTATCAATTTATCAACTGAATTAAATAATTGATTTTAGTCTTTTTTTTCAAAAGCAAAAGTCACTGATTCCATCTTTTCTTTGTCATGTTTGAACAACTGAAACTGAATATTTTTGGGGTTTTTAACTGTTAGTCAAACAAAAAAAGACATTTGAAGACATCAACATGGACTGTGGGAAATTCTAACACCAATTTAGCAAAACTGAATTAATTGAGAAACTAATTAGCAGATTAATTGATAATTAAAGTAATCCAACAGACAGGTGTAAAAGGAACCAGATGTTCATCCAGATGATCTAAACGACTTTATTTAGAGGTCAAGCAATTAGCACCTGGATTATTTGTAATAATCCCTCGTTACTCTGTCGAGGTGTGTGTATGTGTGCGTGCGCAGCTACGGCAAGCACAGTGGGTCAAAACTGGCGCGGGAGGTGGTCGAGTAAACGGCAGCGGATGTCAGGCCCTCGTCAGCGTGACAGATGTGTTCTCAGTGTCGCAGCACCGGAGGGGGAAAAACAAGACGCTGCGAAGGACTCTGTTTCTACGACGTGCCCTTTAAAATGCCATATTTTGACCCCCCCCCCCCAAAACACACACACACAGAAACACACACACACACACACAAGCAGCAGCAGGATCAGTCTGAACCCCCGTGGTGAGACGACACCGCTAACACACTTCCTAAAGAGTTGTTCGCAGTGTGTGTTTGAACCTGCAGCGCACACACACACGCTGCTCTGTGCACGTGCCTGAGTGTGTGTAACTGTCAATCTGTGTTTACTGTGTATAGACAGATATCTCCGCCTGTTAACGTCTGTGTCCGAGTCTCAAAGTGTGTTTTCTTTCTGTCAGTCAGTCTGCATACGTGTCGTGTGTGTGTGTGTGTGTGTGTGTGTGTACTCACCCATGCTGTTGGTGGAGCTGCACCACATCAGCAGACAGCCGGTACACAGCAGGTTGAGCGCCCCGAACAGCAGGATCCTCCACGACTGAAAAACGACAAACAAACAAAAAACACATTTACAGAACAATAAGAGAAGCAGAGTGGCTCAACCTGTGGGTCGAGGCCCAGACGCAGGTCGCTCGGTTTGCGCATGGTGGGCTTGTTGGGAGATATTAAGCTTTTGTTGTATGTGATATTTTCTTTTAAAAACAATAAAAACAAAATCATTTCATCACCTCTAGTGAATAATAAGTTCGTTACTATGACGACAGGAGCCGAAGATATGATGTCGCTTCCTGCCTAGCCTCTGTAAGTCAATGTAATTTCTCTTTCAGCTGTTTTTCCTGGAAAAAATTAAGTTTAACTTCCATATTTTAAAACAACTCGGCTCAACGACAAATTAAAACCTTTAACTTTGTGTTTGTTAAAGGTCCCTAAAGTAATTAAATATTAAATGAATAACGATATTAGATCATTTTTCAAAACGGTATCGTAGCTATTAAGTAGTGTAGTTACACATCAACTATTTTTTATAATTGATTAATTGTTTTATGTAATTTTTTAAAGAAAAATAGTCAAAATTCTCCCGTTCCAGCTTCTTAAATGTGAATATTTTCTGCTTTCTTTTAGTCTTTTATGACAGTAAACTGAATATTTTGAGGTTTTGAACTATTGAGACAAAACAAGATATTTTTAAGTTGCATCTTGTGCTTTTTCTGACATTTTATGGACCAAACAACCAACTGATCAATCGATAATGAACATAATCAATAGTTGTGTCTATTATAAGAGCCTCTTTTAATCTCCGGTTTGTAACGGAGGCTTTTTCTGTCTCCTCCTGTCCTGCAGCCGACACTCTGGCAGGCGACCAGCTGCCGTCTAATCTCAATCCAGACGTACAAACCGAGTCGGGAGCTGCTGGATTGAGAGAGTTGAGAGCTTCCTGTTCCCGCCGCCACCGCCACCGCTGCTGTCGACCTGACTCTGGCGGGGATTTGTGGCGAGTTCTGTCGGACTGTCGGAGGCTCGTTCACGTTCACGACAGTCTGAATCAGTTCGTCACACAAACAGCAGCTGAGGGGAAGGTCAGAGGACGAGCTGCTCATCAGTCATACGGAGGATTTACAGCGCCAAATTACTTCAGTTAGAAAAAGTTTAAAGTTTAAATAAGAAAACTGAATAAAAAGGAGGAAATTAAGCTAAAATGACTCTAAAATATTAAAAAATTAACAATTAAAAATGAATGAATAGTTTAAACTCATAAAAAAAAGTTTCACAAACACATATAAATTAATTATTATACAATCTATTTATCTATAAATAAATACATTTTAAGACCTGCAGAAACCTCATCATTTAAAAAGAAACAGGCTTATTACTCTTTAAGACAAAGTTTTCCATTTCAGGACAAAACTGGATTATATAAATATAATAATAATAATAATAAAAATAGTCTTTCTACTTAAATGATCTGCACTCTATATGTTTATGGTCTGATTAGTGTAGTCCAATCAAACCTGTCAATCATTTTCTCTATTAATCAATTAGTCGTTTGGGCCATAAAATGTCATAAAATCATGAAAAATGCTAATGATCCTCAGTTTATTGTCATAAAGACTAAAAGAAACCAGAAAATATTCACATTTTTTCTTAAAGATCGACTCGATTATTAATTTAAATGATTCACGAATCATCAAAACAGTTGCAGGTTAATTTTCTGTCCATCAATTAATTGATTTATCGTAACAGCTACAATTAAATTTAATCAGATTATCATATATATATATATATATATATATTGTGTATCATCAAAAGTACCTTAAAATATTGTGATATTATCTTAAAGATTCCCTCCAGACTTGTTTTAAAACATAAATATTTTCATTTCAATGATAAATTTGTGTTTCCACCAAAAAAAAGTGAATTTATTGTGTGAAAACCAGTTTTCCTTCTTCACTGGAGGCTTCATACTGGACCACTGGACCGGCTCCAAACTGGTTTTGATGTCACACATGAAGCTTAAACTGGGATTTAAGAGAAACTTTCCTCCTTAAGCAGATGAATAAAGAAACAAGAAACGTTGATTTCCTGACTGAGAAGGACAATCAGACGCCGTCATGTCGCTACAATGATTCACCGATTAATCACCAACTATTCTGATAATCAATTAATCGTTTTCAGTCATTTTTTAAGCAACAAAACGTCCAAATTCTCTGAATATTTTCTGTTTTTTTTTTTCCTTTATGACAATAAACTGAATATCTTTGAGTTGAGACATTTGATGACGTCATCTCGTACACTTTTCTCTTTTTTTACGTATTAATTGAGAAAATAATCAACAGATTATTAGTCAATAATGGAAATAATCATTATTAAACATCATCTGTTGTTGTATTTACAGTTTTAACACTTTTTAATTGTTTTTAAATGTCTTTTTTAACTTGTGTTGCTTTTATTTTCTGTTTTAACGCCTTTTATGCTCGATGTGAAGCGCTCTGTTGCACTTTTACGGATCACATGCACAAAACGGAGAGCTCTGATTGGTTGGAGTCAACGATTAACGTCTGTGTGATCCACCAGAAACGCTGCTGTGTCGTCTGACGCTGAGTTTAAAGGTTACGAAGGTGCGGTTTCAAAGTTGCGACACGTGTTTAAGCGTTGTTTACAAGCGATAAACAAACAAACAATCCACTTCTGCTCAGCTGGGATGTAAATAAATAAATAAAATCAGCAGAATTTTCCAAAGAAGAAGAAAAAAATAAAATAGAATAAATCTAAACTCGCCCAGTGAGCAGACAGAGAGAGAAATGGAACAAGGGAACGTGTGTGTGTGTGTGTGTGTGTGTGTGTGTGTGTGTGTGTGTCCTGGCCTGTCACTTCGTGTCGGACTCATATGCCGTGGTAGGGAGCGCCGAGTGCTGTGAAATCTACAATTACTGTGGTGTGCTGTGTTATGACAGCGCTGGGGCGTCTGGTGACAGCACTAGCAAGCGACAGGCATGGGAGACCCACAGTGTGTGTGTGTGTGTGTGTGTGTGTGTGTCTGTGTGTGTGTGTGTGTGTGTGTGTGTGTGTCTGTGTGTGCAAACAGAGAGACAGCACTCCAAAAACATTCCCCACCCCCCTCCTTCATGTACAGAGAGAGAGCGCCGGGAGGAGAGTTGTTAAATCGTGACGCTCTGCTGCCCCCGTCTGTCCGTCAGTGGCAGTGGCGGCGGCGGCGGCAGCAGCGTCCCGGCTGTCCGGCGGCATGACGGCGTGCCAACGTATTGAGGTTACATGTGACATTGGAGTGACAGCAGCTCAGTCACCAGGTAGTGCATTAAATCAGGAGCGCCCTTCCTCCCTCTACCCTCCTCCTCTCTCTGCTGACGCCACGCTTGATTACATCATCATCGAGCGACGTGCCAAGCAGCCCCCACCGCCACTGCTGCCGCTGCCCCCCCCCACCGCCGCCACCAAATGTGTGTCATCATGGTGAGCCAGAGGCGTGACTCATTAGGTCCGGAGACGTGAGGCAGAGCAGGAAGGAGACTTTGAGGTTGGAAAACAGAAAAAATAAAAAAAACCTCGCTCTTCCTCTCCTCGGATCATCGCCGCCGAGGCGCTCTCTGCGTCTCCAGGGCAACCGTGTTCCCTCAGAACTAAACCTGTTTATATAATAGATCAGCGGCGGTGGCGGCGGCGGCGGCCTGTTAACACGAGCAGAGGAGGAGGAGTTTTTTGTCCCCGATTCATTTGCTGCAGAAGCAGAAACGAGATAAAACGCCTCGGTCTGCTCGCCGTCCCGTCCGCCAGTCACGCCTTTCCCGCCGCCGAGGCCGCTCCACTTTCATTCATCACAGCGACAGAAGCTGCTGAGCTCGACCTCCAACGCTACATATGTATGTAGTAAATGAGAGAAATGTCACTTTATCAGCTTAACGTGTTTTAAAAAAGCAGCCGCGACCTGCAAATCAATAAAAACAGGAACCAACTACAACTGTAATTAAATTAAAAGCTCAAATTTAACCTAATTATTAATATCTATTACGTGACTATACACTAAACACGCAGGTTTAAGCGCTGCCAGCGTCACTAACAGGTAGTTATACGCTCTGTCCACTAGGGGGCATCACAACATTACCGATAAACTGTCGTCCGGCTGGATCGTAGCAATTAAACTACACAGTTAACTGAAATATAAATAACGTCATGTGTTCGTTTAAATCAAAATCTCTGTGGACGCACAGACGATTTCTGATGTTTACAGTTAATCAGAATCATTAAATTAAAGTTTCTCTCACTGAACGCTGAATGTGATGAAAGTGTTTTGTAGGTCAAAGAGAGAAGGACGAGATTCTCTGACGTTTATAAAAAAATAAACAAACACACAGCTGAGTAGCGCCGTATTTTCTGGACTATAAGGGCACACTTAAAAGCCTTTAATTTTCTCTAAAGACGACGGTGCAGCTAGTTTGATTTAGCGAACTTTATGTATGAAAAAACTAGTCGGTTATAGTCGATTATAACTAGTTCGATTTATGAAATTTGTTCCAACAATCCAAAAACCAACAAACTCACATTTAAATCCTCGCCTGAAGCTTTTAGCTCAGAGTGGAAAACATGTTTTAGGTCTTAAACGTATTATTTGTTATCGAAGCAACTCAGAAGATCTTTTAGAAACTGTTTCAACGTCACTGTTAAAGTTTAATAAACAGCTGATAATAAAGTATTTATACGTTTGTTTTGTATTTATCTTGTAAATCTACAGATTATAAATATATTAACTGTCCTACATCATCTGATCGAAGAAGAAGGAAACTGCTTTGAAACTATTTTAACCTCACTTTACAGTATTAATAATCATTTTATTTACTATTAACTAGAGATTGAATGATTAAACATTTAGTTGCCAACTATTAAATTAATACATTAATCATTTTTAGTCATTTTTTAAGAAGAAAAAGTGAAAATTTTCTGATTCCAGCTTCTTAAATATGAATATTTTCTTTCTTTTTTTAGCCTCTATGACAATAAACTGAATATCTTTGTGTTTAGAAAAACAGTGATCGACTATTTTTAACCATTTTCTGATATTTTATGGACCAAACAACAAATGAAATAATCAAATCTCTTTTCGACATCATTATTAATGTTCCTATTTCTTGAATTTGTCTCTTATTGGTTCGTTTTTTCATGTTTTGTGAGGCACATTTCATCTTTCTGTATGAAATGTGCCTCATATATTAAGTATTATTATTATTATACGATAAATACCTGATGTTACTTAGTAGGCAGAGTGAGTTATCTTCCATTAAAGCATGATAATAATGAAGTTATTTCATTAGTTTGTGTTAAATGAACACGTTTTAAAAGGAATAAATGTTTCTAAGTGGACAGAGAGGCTGAATAAACTTCAACACATCAGCAGAAAGTCTCAGGTATCAGCGACTCTGCTGTAAAATAAAGCCAGTGTCTGTTAAAAAAAAACACCTGGAATCAGATGTTGACAACAACAACAACAGTTTTATTTCAACACACAGATAAAAAAAAAAAAAAGTGGTAACGAGAGACGAGAGCGACGCCGCTGAGGAAGCAACCGTCTCAACTTTCTCCGGTTTTGAACTGTGTTTGGTCTCCTAAGCCGTGTACGACACCGTGTAATCCAATCCCAGGCTCCATGAGAAGGCGAGACCCCCCGCCGCTGTGTGGTCAAAGTGGATTATAGCACAATAACGCTGACACACACACACACACACACACACACACACAATAACGTCTGAGAGCCTTTCACCTTCATCATCACGTCGTCTCTCGGACGCGTTTTTCCACTCAGACTTCACATCTGTCTGTTTTTGTTGTGACGGACAGACACTACTTTTGTTTAATTTTAGGAGGAATAGCAGCAGGTTCAGTGTCGCTGCAGAGGTGGAATATTCTTATTTATGTTTATCAGGCAGCTGGCAGTGACTAAAGTTCAGGTTTACGGTCCTTCTTGGCTTCTTTATTTCATTATCGCTGCTGGAAACGCGTGAAACAGTGAAATAAAGCTTCAGGTGATGTTGAGGATTTTAAGGAGTTTGTTAGGAGGTGCTGTTAAAAGTCTCATTTCAACTTTTAATAACTTCATTTAAAAACAGGCAAAATATCTTTTAACACAGGTCGTGTCCCCAGAAAGCAGCAACATTCATAAACGCTTCTTTTTTCTCGACATTTCGGCCCTTCGTCCACACTAAAACAGTGCATTTCTTCCATAAAAACTGAGCTTTTGTTGGCAGTAGAGCGGCGTTTCATTGGAAGAGGAAGAAGAAAGACGGCGGTTCTCTTTATCGTCTACTTTAGACAGCTTGTTTAGAGTTTAACGTTGTAGATATCGAACACCTTCCTCTGCTCAAACTGTTGGAATCTGCGTCAGGAAGATTTGCTCATTCGTAGGAGCAGATTTACACGTTTTGGTGTTTTAATGCGGACGTGGAAACGAGCTGAAAGACCTACAGACTGTGTAATATTTGTGAATTCATCACCACAGGAAAATATAAATGACTAACTTACAGATTTTTGAGCTTTTATCCTTCAGCAGCTGTAAAATAATCAATAATCTTTGCTGCACAATCACAAAAACACCGAAGCAGATGAAGAGGAATACTTTGAATCTCTGCAGAAACAACAAACTTTACAAAATTAGAAATTAAATCGAAGGTTTTATGACTTAATAACTAAAAAAAAAGTGTTGTAATCTTATATTATTAGATGTTTTTGTTGTTAATCATGAAAAAAAGATGATGGGATTAATAAAAATTAATAATTATTAGCATCAGAAATGCTTCTAAATTGACTTTATGGTGCAAAAACATCCAGTAAAAAGTCTGATTGACACATTTGTAGCGGCCATATTTCCGTCCAATCAGCTGTCAGGTATTTTCTGACCTTTTTTTCCCTCCCGAACGGTTTCCGAGGACGACCGTCAGACCATCTGGTGCATCAGGTTACCTCGGTTACAGTAAAACGACGGCGTACACCTGCAGAGCAGCCGCCCCACGGCACTAAAACAGGAGTGTCATGTTTTTTTTAGCTGCGGGACTCGTCGTCTTTTAACGCCGTTGTTCATCATTCGTGATGTGAAGAGCTTCAGATTTCCACAATAATAAAAAAAACAAATAAAAAAAAAGAAAAGGGCGCGTCCAAGGTTTTTAGTACGGCTATAAAAATCTAAAAAAAAAAAAAGCACCAGGGAGAGGGTCTCTCCTGATTGGCTGCTTGACAGACGCTGGTTTCAACGGGAGTTTAACAGAGTTTATCACCGGAGTCGAAGCAGGAAACACAAACGTTTCCATCACAGTTACGACTTTAGATAACTTGGAGACAAGGACGTGTAAAAGTTTGCAGCCTGTCGTGACGTCACGCTGCGTTACTGTGTGTTTAATCATAAAAAAACGATCCAACGATCCGACTGTAAACGTCCGAGGAGAACAACTCCCTTCCTCCTCCTCAAACAAGCCGTATGTTGCAGTTTATAAAAGTCTCTATATGACACGGGTTTGCCCAAATGATCATACATATATTTTAAAAATTATTTGTTTTCCAAAGAAGAGAAAATCCCCATGTCAAGTGTCTCTCCTCTGCTCTGCCGTGACGTCCAGGCGTCACATCCACCTGCCGCATGACGCACATTTCCTTATTTGGACATCACTCCCGGAGTTTGGGGGGGTGTTCCCCAGAGATAAAGATGAGCTACTGACACACACAAAGTTCTCCTATAACCTGTTGTTCTCCTTCTCCTTTCCACAAAGTTAGTTTGTAAAAAAAAAAAAAAATAGGCTGGCATTGTGGAGGCTTTAAATACAGGTGTAAACACACACCGAGACGCATCCAGATCTGCAGCCACATTGAAGGACGTCTACTCAACTGACGTCCTCTATTTTCCTGCAGACCAGACACACGATCCTCCGTCCAAAGATGTTCAACTGGTCTGACAACAGGATAAATAAATTATTTTGTTTCCCCATGTGAATTAAAAACGTAATCCACCTCCTGTTTTTTCCTTTTTTTCTTGTTTCCCTCCTCAAATCGACAATTAAAATAGAAATTAAACCGTTAACTTTTCGCTTGTCCATCTAAAAAAAAAAAAAAACACATTTCAGAAGCTAAACGTAGCTGTAAAGTTTCTTCTGTCCTGTCAAATCATTCAGACAGTTTTTTAGTCGTGCTGCTCGACATAGAGAGATCAGGATTTATGAGGACGACGCTGCTTTACTACTGTGCTGATATTTTCTAGCAGACCAGACACACGATCCTCGAAAAGCAAGACAAACTAATCAGTTTGTTCTTCATGTGAATTAAAAACATTTTTTCTCGTTCCCTCTAACCAGTTTCAGTCTTCAAATACACAATTAAAATAAATATTAAACCATTAACTTGCGCGCTTGTCTGTCTAAAAACACATTTCAGAGGCTAAACGTAGCTGTAAAGTTTCTTCTGTCCTGTCAAATCACGACAGTTTTTAGTTTCATTGCGCTGCTCGACATGATGAGCTGAGGATTTATGAGGAGGACGACTGATTTACTTCCAAACAGACGACCTGCTGGATGTGTAGAACAACACAGAACATTAATGAACGTTAGATTGTGAAAGTTATGCTGCTGTCTCTCATCTGAATATTTACCCTTTTATTTGAACACAGCTTTGGACGAATAACGGACTAATTTGGTGTTTGAAAACATAAATGATGTGTTTATTTGCATTTAAAGCGGACACATGTGGGGACGCATGTCACTATCAGGTGTAAACGAGGCCTGAAGGACCATTAGACCAGTATAAGGGGGGTTTCTGAACGCGGTTTAGTTGCTTAAACAGCCACAAACTCCTTTATATTCTGTCAATGAGACGCCTTCCTGGAAACGCTGCTCCTCAGCGAGTCTAAAGGAACATTTCTGCTGTTTTTATTTAAAAAAAAAAAAAAACAGGGGGTTCAGGACACATGACGGCAGGTCAAACATGTGTGACGGCGCTGATCCCCCCCCTGCTGCTTTCGCTGGAACACGGTGACCTACTAGAGAAACAGGATTACCGGAGGTGTTTGGGTTCGACTCTGTTTATGAGACGCAGAATCTAACCAGCTTACAGCATTAATGGGATTGTAAAAGTGAGGATTCTCCCGACGCTGACGGGCCGACGAGCGGGCAGATAGATCAAAAAAATAAACGGACTGAAACCAGACTCACCCGCCGATCTGAAGAAACCAGTCTGAGCTCTTGCTGGAGTTTCCCAAAGATGGATCTGTGCGTCTTCCTGAATGGATGGATGGTTCCCTGCAAAGCAAAATATTACAGAATAATTTTTAAAAAATCATATTTTACAAAGAGAGTGTGCAGCTAAATTTAAAAAATACTCTTGTATACTTGTAAAGAGTGGATGAATCAGAAGATAATCTGATGTATGAAGTGTGTGTGGTGGTTAAAGCTTGACCTACGACGCCACCGTGTGGTGTGTTAGTGAACAACACCGACAGGAGCGCAGTGAGTCTGCTTCAGTACAGTCTGGGAACTTTTTTTTAAACATATTTTAACCTGTTTAAGTGTCTCATAAAGAAAGAAAGTCAAACATTTGCAGCATTTAATGGTTGTTAATAATGTCGCCTCACTTTTTAAAGTAATCCAAAGTAATCTTGTGCTTTTTTTTAATAAAATATTTCTATAAAATTGCTCATATATCACCATAATCTCTGAGAGTTTATGGTGATGTCTTCATATATCTTGTTTTGTCTGATCAACAGTCTAAAATCTAAAGAAAATCTCTCAGTTTTCTATCATTTATGGCACAAAAAAAGCTTCAAATCATCACATTTGAGGAGCTGAAACCATATTTGGATTTTTGCCTTAAAAAGTGACTAAAACAATTATTCAGTTATCAAAAGAGACTCCAATAGCCATTTTAAACAGAAATCAGATTAAAGAGGACACATTTCCAGCTTCTATATTTATATTCTGAGGCTCTGCTGGAATATATTCACATGATTTCCAGTTAAAAACTCCTTATTTATCCATCGGTGTTGAGGCTAAAGGGTTAATTATAGCTGCGATTCAAACTTGAGGTGCAAATTTAAGAATTCAAACGACTTAAAATAACTGAAGAGAGGCTCCGACATCTCCATAATCCATCCTAAAGCTAATTTTATTTGTTTTCTAACATAAATATCATTATAAAAATAACAGAAAACCACTAAAAAAACCACCTTTAAGCTGCTGCTTGTTTCTAAAGTTACTAATCGACGTATTAAAGCTGATTTTTCTATTTGTTTGATAGAATAAAAAAAAAATAATACGATGATTCAAGTGGATTTTTTTGTTAAACTGAAGCTGATTCGGCGCTTTAATTCAGCTTGACGGTGATTTTTATTTAGTTTAATTCGTTGTTGTGTACAGATTATAGTTTGCAAACCTTCAGCAAGAACATCTGAACGTTATTTGTGTTTTTGTTTCACTTCTTCTGTAACCGATAAAACAGTTTTACATCTTTACATCAAACTGTGAAGAAACAACTAAACCAGCATCAAACCCGACAATCAAATGTCATTTATTTTCCTAAATGTTGGGAGGAAACAACTGTTTAAGTTTTCATATTTAAGGGTGATTATTGCAGTATCTTTGCAGATTAAAAGGTTAAAGGAGTCCGTCCGTGTTGGAGTAGCAGCACATCACATGCAAATCATCAGATAGCGAGATTATGATCTAATCAAATGTTTGGATTTATGAAAACGAGTCCTGTGGTTTGCTCTTATCAAAGATTCACAAAGATAGTCGATTAAACTCGAGCCTGAAACAAAACACGGACGACTAAGAAACATGATCTCTGTGCGAAACTTGCCTTTTTTTAAGAAAAAAGGGGCCAAAAAATGCCTGCAAGTCAAAATTCGGGGCTTCAACCTGCCCTGAACGCTTCCTATTTGCGACACGTACGGAGGGACACGAGAAGTCGACAAGAAGAAGTTGTGAAATCCTGCGTCTGTAGCTCGTTTTGTGGTTTGTTGACGTTGTTTCCGGAGCTGTCAGACAGTTTTTTTTTATTGTAAATCATGCAGAGATAATCCAGTAGAGCCTCAGGATGTAAATTTAGATCTGGAGATGTTAGATGCTAATCGATAAAGCTGACAACACTCACCAGGACGTAGGTGTCTTGCTCGTGCTTCTTCCTGTGCATGGCGATGTCTGTGGACGAACACAGGTGTCAGATACAGATGAAAAAGTATGAAATGATACTGAACATCTGGGGAAGTAATGAAAGTGTTTCCAGTAGAGCTGCAACAATCTATCAACAGACTATTTAGACAATCCAATAATCATTTTAAAAGCAAAAAAGTCAAATTTTTCCTTGTTGTTGGTTCTTAAATGTGAAGATTTGAAGTTTTTCTTTGTCGTAAATGATTATAAAATGAATATCTTTGGATTCAGGACTGTTTATAAGACAAATGACGACATTTGAAGGCGTCACAAAGAAATTATAAACAAGCATTTTATACACATGTCACACACAGAGCGCTGCAGGATGATGATTTGTCAGGTATAACAGGCATATAACATACTTTCCTGTTTATTTATTTTCTCTATAAACACTTTCTCTTCCTTATATCTTGATATAAAAGCACATATACTGTGATACTGGACTTTTATCCACAACTCAGACAACATACAAAAACATACCTAGTTAGATTTCAGATATCAACATTACAGATTATACTGTTCTTGAGCTTTAATTGACAGTCTTACACCAACAGTCAGGAGCTCAGATGAACATTAAAGCTGTTTTTTCTTGCTGTAATCATCCCTCCTGTTCATACTGATTATTTATAAAAGTTTATCTGAAGCTAATATGAAGCTTCAAGCATCCAAATGAGTCAAATCAAGTAGATATCTTTCAACGTTACAGTCTTTTTAGGGCCAAAGTCCCTCTTTTTGTTACTACACTTCCACCTGCAGCTCAACAGGGAAACACTGAAAGCACATTTGAAGGAGATCTTTTAATATCCAGTAATGATTAAAGCAAGAAAAACCTCTTTCACTGCTCATATGGACACCTGACTGCTGTTTTAAGACATAAGTTAAACGTCAGACAGCATCATATAAGGGTCTAATGTAGCTGGATTGGCTGTAAACAATAAAATCATCTTATAAACTGACGTTTAAGACGCTGCTGATCTTTTATAGTCCGCTAACAGGGGAGTAAACACAAAAGTTGACCTCAGGAACAGTTTGAATACGTGTTGTTAGCCGTTAGCCTGTTAGCATAACAAACCTGAATCGTTTATATTGATGACGTCCACAGACACCATGTCAGGTTTATCCAGCGGGCCCACTTTCCTCTCCGTCACCCCGGACGGCACCACGTCCGGCTTCTGCCCGAACTTTCTGGGATAAAAGTCCCCGACATTGTGGTAAGACAGACCCGCAGACGTGGACATCATTCCGTCCATCGCCATTTTGGACTTCCTGTACCCATGATCCTCTTTTTTCCCCGTTTGGCTGCGCGGCGCATGCGTCAAACCACAGATCTGTAAATCATCATCGGGAGAAAACACACAGGAGTGAGACCGTCCAGATTATTTACAGATCGAGATTTTTCCCCTCATTGACAGCTCAAGTCCGAAATATGGAAGACCATTGCTGCCAAAAAAAAAAAAAAGAAAAGTTGAAAGTTTAGAAATTATTAAAAGTAAAACTATTGATGTTAGGATTATGAGCATGGATGTAAAATAAGAGCTGGATATGACGCTGTCGCTAAGCCTTACAGCAAATTTTTCCCAGTGGTCACTCGCGGTATTGCAGCGAAAAATCCCCCCGCGGCCCAAAAAAGGATTTTCCCCATAGACCACCATTATAAAAGAGACGCCTGTAAAACTGTTGACAGGACACCTCAACCTGCAAACAATGTCAATTATGTTTTATGTTTGTAAAACTTTCCTCAAGCCGAGAAAAGCGGTTTTAATCACAATGTTAAGTCTATGGGCCGGGCGGGAGCTCGTGGGTGGGCACAGCAAGGGAAATGCTACTGCGCATATTCAGTGAACTGCACAACCCAGAAGCTAGAAACTTTTTTTGGCGTATGCACCAGGTGAGCAATTCCTATATTTTGATGATGGTGGTGGATAGTGCTGTCTAGCACATCAGTCCAAAACCATCTTCATACCCAGCAAACCAGTCTGTGGCGTAGGCACCACATAACTGGGTGGTGTGTTTTTTTTTTTTTTGGAAAGACGTACTCTACAAGTTCCTCATTAAGTTTTTCATCTGATTTTATTTTCCAAAGCCTTAATGTTCAGTCGGTTTTCAGCCACCAAACTTCATCTTGCAACGTCATCATGAATAACACCTTGACCCCCTGCTTGCCTTTTTCTCCCGAGGACTGGAAGGTCTGGGTTGTTGGAACCATTGTGGCGATTTGCTTTTAGTGCAAATTCATATCTTAAGTTCTGATGTTTGTGCTTTTTTGGGGGCTCCAATCTAAACCTTTTAGGGTTTCAATTTAAAATCTCTGACCCTGAATTGGGGCATTGCCATCCTGGAAAAGAGACCACTCCCATCACTTGGACTGCATTCTTCCACCTCTCAATCCAGCACCGAAATCCTGGTTCATTCTTTTGTCACATCCCGTATAGACTACTGCAACGCACTCCTCACTGGACTTCCCAAGAAACTCATTAACAAACTGTAAAATGATCCAGAACTCGGCCGGCCGGAACAATGCATCCAATACAAAAACCTTCTCCTTATCTATAAGGCGCTCCACAACTCAGCTCCAACCTACCTCTGTAACCTCCTTCAGGAATACACTCCCTCCCGCCCCCAGAGTTCATCCTCTACTGGACTCTTATCCACCCCTACACCTCGCCTCAGTACCACGGGTGCCTGAGCCTTCAGCTGCTCTATCCCCCCCCCCACACATACGACAGTCAGACTCCATCACCTCATTTAAAACCCACCTCAAAACTCACCTGTTCAAACTGGCATATTCACTTGAACTGGACACTATCGACTTCGCCTGTTTGTTCTTTCATTTTTATACTGATGTATGTTCTTATTATTGTTACTCCCGTCAGGATAGAAATGTTTAATCATAGGATAAAGGTGATCAATCAGAACAACTTTGTATTGATTAGCAGTGACCCTTCCCTCTAAGGGGACCAGTGGCAGCAGAATGCCCCCCAAAGCATAACAGATCCCCTTCCTGTCGGGGTCAAACATCTATCAGTTTTTCGTTTAACATGTCGCCCGTCTGTTTAAATATAATAAAAACCAAAAAGTCATTAATTTAATTGAAAGCCCATTGAGGAATAATCATCCAATCAGGTGTGGTTTGGTCTCATTTCGACAGATCTGTCAAACTTCAAAAGGCATAAATTTAATCATATTATAAATTAAACATTAAAAACGTTTGAATGTGAGAGTGTGTGCAGAGAGGGAGTGAAGACACTGTTCAGAAAGTCAGGAGGAGGAGTCAGCGGGGTATCATTCATGTAATCAAAGAGCATGTGAGAAAGAAAGCGTGACGAATTAAAGCGTGAAAATGGCGTGCATTATGTCTGGGGCCCTACGCAACCCAGAGAGTGTGTGTGTGTGTGTGTGTGTGTGTGTGTGTGGGATACTGTATGTGGTTGCTCATTTGTATGGCAAGTGAAGTGGAGATTTCTTTGCATGCAACTGTTTGTCAAGTGACACTTTGAGGCCCCCAAGCTGAGAGAGGGGCCTCATGCGATTGACACTGTGATGTATAGAGAGAAAAGAGAAAGAGGGAAAGGATTGATATCTGAGGACAAAGAGAAGCAGAAGGAGGGTGGCGGGGGGGAACAAAGATTATAAAAATTGTAAACTTATGCATGAGAAGAGAGATGAAAAGGAGGAATAAGAGAAAGTTAGACAGAAAGACTGATTTTTTTTTTGTTTTGTGGAGGAAGTGGTGCAGACTGAAGGGTAATAGTACATGTAATTTCTCCATCTGGTTTGCAGCCCTGAACGGCCTCTGGATCTGTTTCCTGCCACACATGTTAACCCTCAAATAAATGCCCCCGTGTGCAACATGAGCATTTACAATAATACTGCTGATAAATGCGGCGCAGTTTTTTAAAGGTTTGTGGAAAAAAAGAAAAAAAAAAAAGAAAAAGTGCAGCTTGTAAATATGCCAAAAAAACATCTGGCTCTCCGTCTTCAAATCCTCGACTCGTAGAACTGCACCAATCAACTGAAGCGGCTCGTTGCGGTGTGTCAGAAAACCCCAGTGAAATGTGTTTGGTAACGTTTTACATTCCCGGAGACCCGGAGAGAGAGAGAGAGAGAGAGAAGCAGGTGAGCCAACTGTTAATCAGAGCCGTCAATCAACGCTCCACATGACAGACAACAAAGCTACTGTAAGTCTTCAAATCTTATTAACGGAGCGATAATTTACAAAATGACAACCGACACGTGTATTAGAGGGGTTGAATTTAAGGCGATTGAGCCCATAATGACACGTTGACTTAATATTTCTGTAGAGGAGTTGAGGCTTTTTTAAAACGGGGCTCTGCTGGAGCAGCTTGCAGCTGTCAAGACGTGGTTGGTTTGCATCAGCGGTCACTTAATAAAACTTCACCAAAATGAAACACACATTGCTGGAGTATGAATGAAGTCCCTTATTATGTCATGCAACACTTATTTTATGTTGAGCTTAGAAGAGAAGTTCAGAACTTTTGAACACTCGCCTCAAAGTTTCAAAGGGATCCGCACCTGATGTCTCGAGTCCGTCCTCGTGATGTTAGTCGCCCCCAAAAACAAGCTATGGTTAGTTTAAGTGACAGCAGTGGTGCAGTTCAGATGACGTATTTATATATGTGGACAGATTTGATGAATGGAGGCTTTAACCACAGTGGACTTTAACTGCAGGAAAGTGGCTCAGTGACATAAAATAATATTAATAATGAGAGGAAGACAACAACATTTAACCGAGTCTGTTGCGTTCCTGCTCACTAGGGGAAAAGGAAGCGACATAAAACCAGCGTGTCGAATGCTTAGCTAGGTATTTATTAGCTGGGAAGGCTCACAGGAAGCAGGCAAGCATCTAAACTAAAGGTGCGGAGGTGGTGGGTGCTGTTCAAAGAGAAGAAAATAATAAAACCAAAAGAGGTCTCCGAGGTCTCAGAGCTGAACTAACTAAAACACGCATGGAAAACAACCAAATTAACACCTCCCTCTCAAGCTCTGTGGTTTAGTGCAGCATGCATGCTACTTATAAAATGACCAAAAATGATCTATACCTACTACAAAAATGCAAAACATGTATTTATCTATAAATATATTGAGAAATCTTTATATGTACAATGTATGTTGATGTACCTTGCATGACTCAACTCAACTCGCCTCTGGTACCAGGTACTTTTCTGAGTTTCCATTACAAGTCAGTACCCCCTCAGGGTATCTGGTCGTCATTAGCAACGGCGCATGAATCTGCCATGACGCCATCTTCAGCGCGACACACAAAGGAACAATGGAGAACATCGAAGGGATAGTGTATATCGTCACGTTAATAGTAGATGTTAATAGTAGATGTGTGTGACGCAGTGACGATTCTCTCTGACCAATCAGTGGTCTGCAGTGTTCTGACGTCACATTTTGGTACCAGCTCTGCTTTTTTGGAAACTCGACAGAGGTGATACCAAAAAAGTTGGTACCAGGTACTTTTTTACAATGGAAAACCCAAAAAGGCAAGTTGAGTAGAGTTGAGATGACGGTACCATGTGATGGAAATGCGCCATTTCTCAGCTCGCTCCATATTTCCCTTCTTCGGTATTGCGATGGTAGACTGGCAGATGAGGCAAACGCACTTCGAAAATGACATAGTGGACAAAAAAAGTCCTCCTCCCACTCCGTATGAAAGTTTTTGGCTTCTTACTTGGTCCAGCTCCCCTACTCATTTTTAGACCCTTTCTTAAGTTTAAGAGAAAGAAAAACGAGGGCTAAAAATTGGAGGCTAACTAGGCAACTAGATTGTTAGTTTTGCAGCACTTAGCACCGTTGTTTGTGCATGTGTAACGGTGTTAGTGATTCCACTTGCCATAACTAACCATCTTGTCATGCTTTTATTATTGAATACACACTGCACCTATCTCTTTAAATTTTATGTAATTTACTTTGTTACTCTTACAATGTGTAAGTCACAATGTGAGAACGACCCTTTAACGGGCCCTTGCAGACTTCTCTGGTGAACCCCGTGAGCTGTTACCACTCTGTTATGCCCGGTGCCCACGGTAGGTCGATAAGTACCAAGCTCCGTTCATATATTTAGCTTTATTTTATGGGTAAAAGTGTTTTATTTGAATGATATGTTGAAACAAGCTTAGTAACCATAGGTGTTGGTAACAATACGGGTAATAATGTATTGACCAAGTTATCGGTGATCTTGCTAGCATAATGTTAGCTCGTAGCTACTGCTAGTGAGTGTGTTTCAGTGCTACACATGCGCAGTGACCAAAGTGTAAGAAAAGGTCAGATGTATGATATGTGCTGCCCTGTATATCAATCATGTGACAAATTTCATAGTGGGGATGGATGATAGGCTGACATCTATTTTTTTAATGCCGTGCAATCTACTCCACTCTACCTTTGCGATCAACGTATTGGGCTCCCCTGGTTTAGTGGCTTGAAAAACATGTGACGAGGTTAATCAGCGCTAACTCTGGTTCCCCTGTAGACCTGATTCCACTGAACACCACATTTACTAGAAGTAAACAGTTAAACACTACATTAATCTGTACGACACGAGAGGCGCTGTGGCGAGCTATTCCCTTAGTCCTAGCCGCCACGACTGGCGCCACTGGGGTGTAGCCTCGGGATTGGACCCTCGCTGATCCCCGCCAGGAAGTGGGAGAAGTCAAGATGATTGACTTTGAAGAAACTGAGGCTGGGATTTGTGGCATCTCTAACAGCTCTTTAACTCTCCGACTGTTCCCGCAGTTTTAAAACATCAAATCGCGGCCGTAACCGGAGCCGTTACTGAACCTGTCCGACCGCCGCTCAGCTCCGCAGCCGTCAGATTCAGCTGACAGACAGGACGGACAGTTTCTGCGGTGCTCCGGTTACTCCTCTAGAGTCGAAGAGCTTCAGGGCGACACATGAGGAGGATCTCTGTTGTTTTTGTCTTTTCTTCTTTGCAGACGGAGCGACCTCGTCCAGCAGGCCGGCGCCAATGTAGCTGCCATTAGCTGCTGAAGCTAAAACTGTCTCTTTCTGGTTGGGGGAGGCGGGCGTTGCTATCCTTCCATTTATAAAAATTTCATGACGGAGAGACCTCACAAATGGACGACTCTACGTCAGTATTGGTTCCACCTTTTCAGGGCTGATTTGCACCAATTTTCAACCCATAAAATGCAGATTTTTTAAAATAAATTTGGCGTCAAAATCAATATTAACATCAGCATTAGAGTCGTATTAAACATGTTTTCGTGTGCAGTAGCTCTTTAATGAAAGAGCTGCAGTGAGAATAGAAATTTTAAAGCGAGCGTTCACCGGTGTGAGGCAGAAATTACGATCCCCCATCCTTTCATATCCTAAAAATATGCTTTTAATTTTTTATATCGCATCTATTTTTATTGCACATGCTCTGTGTTTTCATGGATATTAAACATCAACAGAGGAAAATACACATTATATAACAGCAGCTGAATGAACATCTGTCAGTGTCTGTGGTGACAGATATTTCCTGTTTGGTTTAGGAAAGGGTCTGTGTTTAATTAACCTCCTGGCACTTATTTATATACCTCCTTCTTCTTGCAAGTACTCCAAACTTATATAAGTGTAACAGTAAATCACCGGGGTACCCCCTTTGAATAGGTGAGGAGTTGGGAAAGTATTTGAGTCTGCAAATTTTTTTTTATTCTTTTTTTTTTTCATCATCCTGGTAGGGAAGTAAAAAAGTGCACACTTACACAACAGGAACCTGCAGCGAATAAAGTGAGGAACTGGCAACCACTGCTTCTGTAAATGCCCATAAAATGAGACTCTGAGCTACACAAAACTAGTCTTTTTCTAACTATGTTATTTTATATTTAATGTTTGTTTGCATAGGGATTATACAGCACGAAATAATGCACCATACCACAGCTGGAATATACCTGTAGGTACAGCATTGTGCAACAGTTTTAGGGGTTTAGATTCTTCTCATGAATGCAACATCCTGCCAGAGTCGTAAAGAACTATCTTCAGCTACAAGAAGAAGAACAAGGAGTCCTGCAACAGATGGTCTCTGATCTCAACATCATGGAGTCAGTCTGTGCTTAATCACTGTTATGATTATGAGGAGGTTCTTGGAAAGAAAATCTCCCCTGTAAAAAAGATCTCTGGCCCCAAGAAGTTTGAGAACCTCTGTGTTAAAGGATAAGGCGGCGAGTTTCTATATTTTTCTCATATTGTCAACAAAATCTCATGTTTGGCTCCAACCCAACAATGATCTACTAACAAGTTTTGTGTGTATCCAGAGCTCGATATATCTTAATCATCAGTGCTGTAGACCTCCGTCGTCGTCCAGAAACTATTTAAAAACTTGTCAATGAGCCACAAAGTGTCGTGGGAAGGACAGTTTTCCAACACTGGACGACATCTTCCTTCAGTACCAAGAGTCAGTCTGCGATTAACATGAAGAGACAGAAGCAGCAGCAGAAGAACAGCCGATCTGCTGCTGCTGCTGCTTTAAAGGCGAAGCTGCTACTTTAGAGACGATTAGAAGATTATTTTTTTCATTTAGCATCTTTGGAAGATGGATCCAAACCAACAATTATCTACTAACAAGTTTTGTGTGTATCCAGAGCTCGATATATCTTAATCCTCAGTGCTGTAGACCTCCGTCGTCGTCCAGAAACTATTTAAAAACACGTCAATGAGCCCCAAAGTGTCGTGGGAAATCTTCAGATGGGCCGCCCACAACTCAGAAATTAATTTACCACTGGAAGCGGAAAGAGTTCAACGTGAACTGGCTTTGACCCAAGACAAAATAACCTAAAGAAAAATCATAAAACATTAAAGTATATACCTCTCTTTACCTCTCATAACCCCTCCTAACGTGGGGCTTAATTGCTAAACCGCACCTCGCTTCGCTCATCACAAACAGAGACGACTAAAACATGACATTGCATGAAGAGTCAGTCTGAGATGAAGAGACGCTACTTTAGGTTTCTACTGTTTACTTTAGATCAAGATTAGAAGATCCAGCATCGCGTCCAGCATCCACACAAGACGTGCCCCTTCTTCTTTCAGAATCCACGAGGGAAAAAAAGGAGGCAGACCGAGAAACACCTGGCGCTGTGACCTGCAGGCAGACATGAAGAGAACTGGCCATACACGAGGACAGCTGGAGAAATTGGCCGCGGACCGGGAATGCCTGGAGAGCCTTTGTTGGCAGCCGTTGCCCAAAGTGTGGTCACAGGCTTTAAGGAACCGATGAATAAGAGCCATTCATTGTAAGCATCCTCATCTTATTTACTTTTACTTAACGCTTTTACTTTTTACTCCAACCAGGAAGTAGGAACAGGAACAGCACGAAACGCCCTCTGCTTCAGTTTGAGTTTAACATATTCGGTTCTGCGGGTAAACAGTCCCACATGTTGATCCGTCGGGTAGAAAAAAAGACAAGTGAGGATTAACAGACGGACACCTTTTCATTTTTTCCAGAGCCAGAAACCCCCTGAGAGGTTCCACCAGGTCACCGAGCAGCTGAGGAGTCTGGCGTTTTAGGAGGGAAATGATCAAAACTTCAACATATTAAAGCTTCTTAACCGTCATCCGACCAACGGATTTAACAGACTGGAGGCCCCAAAAGTCATAGCAAAACTGTTATTTCTTCTCAAATAGTTAGTAGTTATGTAATTAATATCATCTGAACATATATATTATTATATTAGGAAAGTTACAGTTAATTTGCATATTGTGTAAAATGAAAATATTTACTTTTCTTTAACACAAACGGCAGCTTTTACCCCAAATAAAATCTTTCCACAAAGCCTTCAAAGTGACTGATAGTGTGTGTAATACTTTAAATTAGGAAAATCCATCAATCCATCTATTGAAACGGCATGTTGGGTGCCTTTGACTGGGATCCTCCAGCACCCCAATATATAAGTACTGTTAAAAAGCACTAATTAAAACAGAAAACAATGATAGGAAGTCTTTTACACTAATTAAAACCTTTCCGCAAAGCCTTCAGCCTTTTATTCTCTTCTTTTATCTCCTTTTTTTAACTTTATTTTATTTCCAAATGTCATTTTACTTGTCTTGATTTTATTTTTTTCTGTTTTAATGTCTTTTATGATCTATGTGAAGCACTTTGAATTGCCTTTTTGCTTTGCTTTGCCTTCAAAATGACCGACAGATACTTTAAATTAAGACCCATAGCGAACATTAACTCAATAAATAGCTCCATCTATTAAAACTGCATGGGCTCCAAGGACCCTGATACACCAGTACTGTTAAAAAGAAACAGAAAACAATGAAAGGAAGTTAATAGGAACTAATTGATTGACAGGGTTATTAAAAATGGGAACAATAGAATAAAGCAGCTGTTAGATATACCGATAATTAAAACCTCTGGGGGGCTGCAGGTACCCCAGTCAGCAGGATTAAGGTTAAGAATATTAAAAAATCCTCCTAACAGGCTTAATTGTTATAGAAGACCATGTGAGAATATTATGGGATGCATAAATGAGTCTATATTTATGTGTGTAAGTTTGCTTTTTGCAGCGTTTTTACACACTTCTCAAAAATTTTAGGTGGCACTCAAACACTATTTTACTTCCGAAACTTTTCCTCCTTCTGCAGTGTTTGTATAAGAGAGGAAGAGAGAGAGGAGGAGGTGGAGAGGAGGAGGAGGGAGGAGGAGGAGGAGGAGGAGGGAGGTGGGGTTTCTGCACTCAGCCTGTCAGCAGTTACCTCCCATCTGGTGAACATTGTACAGGCATCTCCAAGCATTCACACACACATACACACATTTTCCTGCATGTGTGTGTGTGTGTGTGTGTGTGTGGAGGAGCAGGAGGAGGTGCCTGAGCCTCCACCTCCTTTTACTACTACTACACACACACACACACACACCCTCTCCCTCTCTCTCTCTCTCTCTCTCTCTCTCTCTCAGTGTTGCTTGCTCACTCGCTCGCAGGGCAGCAGCAGATGGACGCTCAGCTGCACAGAAAGCAGCTCAGCCTCTCATTTTTTCCCCTGCAACACCCTTTATAACTTTTTTTTTATCATTATTTTTATTATTATTATTATTTTAAATTTTATAATTGTGTCTGACTAACTGTTAAATAAAAAAAAAAACACAAAAGGACACTGAACTGCATCAGGATGAACACCAACGCCTTGCTCGCCAAGATGCAGTCCAGTATGCAGATGGCAAAAGAAATCAGTGACGAGGAGAAGTTGTACAGATACGACGGCGTGTTGTACCCGCGCCTCGTCTGCCCCGAGGATCATTTAAAGGCCGTGGCGGGCATCACGGCCCGGGAGGATGACATCATGCTGGTGGCTTATCCAAAATGCGGTGAGTGTGGTGTGTGATTACCAAAATGTATTCGCAGAGGAGGGAAAGAAACAGAAAGGTTAAAAAAAAAAAAAAATGTGTTATGTGAATAAATGACAAAAGGGGGTCAGGGACGTCTGATCCATCTGCTGTGACCTCTGACCTTTGACCACCCTCTATCTGCTATCACTGAGCTGCTTGTAATGTTAATGATTGCAAAACAGGTGAAAGTGAAGCTTGTTTTAAACCCTAAAGTCACCTCAGAGTTCAGCAGATAATATAATAAACTATAATAAAAAATATAGAAATGAAAAGGCAGCAAACAGTTTAAACCAATCAAATCATGTTTTCTATAATTATTAGTAGATTTAAGTAGTAAATAACATTAAAAAAATGATGATAATGATTAATTCTGTCTTAAATAAATATCCTCATTCTGCAAATTTGTCTGTTAATCAGAAATAAATACTTTTAAAACTTTTTCACAGCCGTCTATCACACATATTTCTTTCTTTTAAAGGACAGTTTCACAATTTTTCAAGTCTTACACCAACATTCAGGAGCTTAAATGGACATTAAAACATGTGTTTTTCTTGCTGTAATCATTCCTCCTGTTCATACTGACCATTAGAGGATCCCTTAATAATGACCTTATCATTATGTAAGTGATGGGGGACAAAATCCACACAGTCCTTCTTTATGTGAAGCTTTTATGAAGCTTCAGCGTCCAAATGAGTCAAATCCAGTAGATATCTTTCAACGTTACAGTCTTTTTAGTGGCAAAGTCCCTCTTTTTGTTTCTATACTTCCACCTGCAGCTCAACAGGGAAACACAAAGAGGAGAATTTGATGCTAAAAAGTTAATGTAAATGTGTCAGATATCCACTTGATATGACTAAACTCAGACTGCTGAAGCTGAATAGAAGCTATCTGGACACACTTTAACCTCCATCACTTCCATTAAAAAGCACATTTGAAGGAGATCTTTTAATATCCAGTATGAACAGAATGATTACAGCGAGGGGAAAAACGTCTTTCACCTGACTGCTGGTTTAAAAATACACTGGAAATACTGTGAACTTCACCTTTTAATGGATCTGCTAGTTAACTTATTTAACCCCTCTGATCAATAACTCTGTTACTCAACCACTGGAGAAAATATTTAACTAAAGTTTGCAACATGGGCAGTAAACCTTTAAAATGAACGCATATACATACATGTATAACCCAACATCATGACACGCTGCATGTGGAAAGAGTGCAGAAAGTGATTTATCAAGCGAGTGATTAAAATATATAATATATAATAAGTTGAAAAATAACCTAGATATGATTTAAATACAAAATGCTTTGAACTTTTTTGGGCTAGTTCACTTATTTTCTTGTTTTTTCTGTAAACGAGATGTTTAAAGTTGTGGATATAAAAACGCTAGATGTGACGGGATGAAACCGTACAGCAGCCATCTTCCATTTTTAAACTTGCTGTAATTAGAATATGTGGTGAAAGAGGTTCATGTTGTATTTATAATCCTTATATCTTTCCACCAAAACACAGATAACACAGATTTTTATTCAGAATAACTCCAAATCCAACTGTGCCTGTTTAGACTGAACCGATTGTTAAAGCTCTATAAGAACAAATCATGCTTTCAATCACAAAGATAATCTCATTATTGTGCATTTATATCAAAGAAAGTGATTTAATTTTTCAGTTTAGCCGGAATTTAATATGCAAGAATTGTCTTATTTGGTATTCTGAATGGTTAATATACTAAATTAATGAATATAGATTCAGTGTTATGGCCTTTACTAGCAGACAATTACAGTCATTAACACGAGAGAGAAACACACCTACTGTAATATAGTAATATATTTATTAATGTCATAAATTATACATAAGGAAAGATATATTTCTGTCTCTCTCACTCTCTTTCTTCTTTTGGGTTCATGATGTTTGTTAGATGATAAGAGGAGAGCTTGAAGAGCCTTTTTAATTGTAAATGAGCGTTTCTTTTGTTTTTTTGCTCCTGATAGTCTTGTTAAAGTTGTCTTTTATCTTCATCACAATGTATGAATATTAAATTTACAATGATTTTCCAGAGAAATCGCAGGATTTGATCTGAGCTGCTGAAGTGTAAATCTCCTTTTTCTCTGACTGGATTATTTTTTGTTTGCTTTACTGGGAGGAAACTTGTGTAAAGGCGTGAGCTAATCTGACAGCAGGATGTGGTTAGCCTAGCTTAGCATAAAGACTACAAACAGGGGGAAACAGCTAGCCTGTTTCTGTCCCAGAAATAACTCCTCTGAACTTCACAAACTTAACACGCCGCGTCCTGTTTGTCTAATCCATACACAAACAGAAGAGTGAAAGCGGTTTCAGAGGCTGCATTTCTTGTTTGTGCAGCTTTCTGAAGTCTTGTTACATCACAGTGAGGCTGTTTGTTTGGTAACATCGTGCCTGAACAGGACGAAACCGAAACCCGTGTTCGCTGACCTGATCCGTCAGCTGCTGTCAGAGACGGAGACACGTGGCTGAAACCAACAACCAGAGAGAAAACGTTGGCGTTGAACGTTTCCGCTAACCACAGGAACTTTGAATATATACGTTTCAACATGTTAAATACGTATCATATCAACATTTCTACCCATTGAATGATGATGTTTTATGGTGTGACGACACTGTGGTTCAGGTCTGGTTAGGTTTAGGCATAAAGAACACTTGATTAGGGTTAGGGAAAGATCATGGTTTGGGTTAAAATCGAGATAAAAATAAAATAAAATGTGTCACTAAAAACACACAGTTTTCTCGCCTGCAAATGTCCTGACGTCTCGCGTATTTTGGAAATGTTGATATGATGCGTATTACACGCGTTGAAACGTAGATATTCAATGTTTCTGTAGTTCGCAGAAACGTACAACGCCAACATTTTATTCTGGCTGCTGAAGATTTATAAGAGATATTTTTAAACATCTATTTAGTCTTTATTATCTGCCTCATTTGTTTATCGTCATCATTGTTGTTTATTTTGTTCTCTTTTATTTTATTAATAGTTTTAAAGGTATTTTTGTGCGAATTAGTCTCCAAATCCTTATTTACCTTCTTGTTATGTTTGTCATTCACTTTGAATTGTATTTGTTTTGTATGAAAGATGAAATAAATATAAAAATAAATCAAGATTGGTTGATTGATTTATTGAAACCTGTTGCAAGAAATCTTGGATTCTAACTGAAACTTTGAGCAGCACATTACAAAACTCATACAAACATGCTTTTATCAATTAAGGAGCGTCGCCAGAATTCGACTTTTTAAAGTTTTAGAGGAACAGAAATGTGCTTAAATAGAAAAAACTACAGAGCAGAACTGTACAGAACTCAGCTGTTTAAACAAGTTTGAACACATCGTCCTGGTTTTAGCCTCTTTATACTGGTTTCCATTGTGTTTTAGAATTGATTTCAAGGTTATAGAAGACACAGAATGTTCTGACTCACACAGAGAATATTCACAGGCCCACAGAGTTAATGGTTTTGGTTTATTTATTATAATGTACATACACACACACACTCAGTGGGGGGCAGGAGGGGTTGTCAGTTTCTAAGCTGTGGGTGATCAACACCATCTGACAACTCAACACTTCTCCTTCTGTTGAACATTCTCTTGAATCTTTTCCACAGTGTCGTCTTCCTCTGAACGCTCGCCTGCTGCTCCACAAGACTTTCTCCTTCATCCTCGTCAGAATCAGGACTCATCATAAAGACTTCCATCCTCGTTCTGCTCGATCTTTGTGGCAGCTTCCGGGTTTATTGTCTCCTGGAGCGATGCTGCATTCCTGCATGCCCGAATCGCGTGCTGTCAGGTCGCCTGTCACTTTCCTCCTGCGCGTTGTCTTGCAGGCGATCTAATTTTTTCCTGAAGCTGTTTGACTCCTGGCACCTTTGACCTTTGACTCACAGATGTGAAGCAGATAATCACATGAGCTCTGCACGCACTCCTGTGCAGATTGGCAATCTCTTCCATTGTCTGCAATATCAGATCGTTTGTCTCCTGATTCTATGATCGCAGGTTCTGCAGGTATTGACATACCTCACCACCTTTTTACCTGCTTTACCTGCTTATCTGCTTACATGTGAGCAGGGTCACTTGCTGCTCCATCTCTGTTTGTTTAGTGGAGCTGTCATTCTCGTGGCTGCTCATGTTTTTCCTCAATACGTTGAAACTATGATATCGTTCACTGTATTTTTACCCCTGTAGGTGTCTTACTTACAAGTTTAACGTACATCACCAAAATCAGGAGCACTGGGAGGTTTTGAGAGGAGTTTGGTTGTTTGACATGGAAGTTGAGTATGCAGTTAAACATTTGTGTTTAGAGTTTCATGACATAGAAAACAGTCGTAGAGAGAGAATTATAACAGCTTTTAGGTTGGTGGTCCTTCTCCTTCCGCTATGGAGCCAAGATGGCGACCGGTGCGGGTAAGAAATGTCCAGTGTTTCACACTCAACTTTTTGACTGTTATCAATACATCATCTGGGTACTCACAGCATTCTGCCATAACTGTCAGTATAAACTTATGCACGCAAAACAGCAGGTGTAAGAACGGAAGAACGTGAATTGAGACACAGGAAAATCTTATTTCTCTCAATTTTTCCTAATTTCCATTTGTGTTGGTGAGCTGTACCACAATCATCACTCTCCACAAACATCTGCACACAAAACAAATGACTCATTACCTTCAACCAAACTTTAAACTTTTTAGATAAATAGAGTAACATTTAGTCACCTTTATTTGGTAAAAACAGCTCTTGGGGCATTCATTTAATACCAATTTGTTGGATACATTTTTTGTACTTGTAAGACAGCATGATGTATTAGAAATATGTTATGTAGTTGTTTGATATGCACATTTTGTATTTGCAAAACAAAATGCGTTAGTTTGTTAATGTTTTGTATTTACAAACCACGCTGTGTTTGTTAGGGAAAAACATGTTTTGTTTGTTAAGTTTCGTCAGGAAATGAGCTCCATATTTTTACCTGCGCTGAAACCTGCAGGACTTCCGTGCATAAATTTGCACTAATTCCTCCCTGAATACGCCGATTATTTATTGATACTTAAAGTGGCATGTAACACACCTTTAACCTCTTTCTCTGGAAAACACAAAGTGTTGGCAGAGTGTGTGTGTACGAGAAGAAAGGAGCGGCATTCCCGCTGTCGTCACGGTGCATTCGAGGAATGTGACATGTTTTCTTTTGGGTGGGTGGCGGTGGAGGGGAGGAGGAGGAGGGAGGGGGGAAAGTGTTTACTTTTGAAAGGCTTTAGCACGCCAGCTCACCAGCGGAGAAACGACGCGAAGACAGATGAGTTAATCACCTTTTTTGGAGGAATGCTAGATCAGATCGCTCACACCCCTTCTTCACATCTCCGTGCACAGGGGCCCGTTTGGACGGGGGCCCGCACAGACCTATTTATCTCTGACTGTACATGCTCTCCATCAGTCTGGCCAACGACAGGCTTCTTTTTAAAACGTCTGAACGTCCCCCTTTTGATGTTTGAGGCAGTTAAATCAGAGTTGCACAGCAGACTGCAGACACAGATAATGGCTTCCTGACGTCTCTGTGATTTATGGGGGAGATAGTGGAGGATTAACCCGACCTTCACCACAACACGCTCATATTTACGGTCTGCTGCAGTTTACTGCCCGCTAATATTTTTCCCCCTCGCTGGATTCCACATGTGTTGCACTATAACGTGGCTCCAAGGCTGGTTTTTCATGGCTGGTTGCCATTTTTAAAATCATAAAATGATTATTAGTAAATCCAGCAATTAGCCAGTTGTCGTTGTCAGGGGAGCTTTAACTGAATTATACAGAAATGAAATATCTCTATTGTAAACTTCTTTAGCTTTACCTATTTTTAAAGGGAAGACGTTAAAGCATTTTGTTCTCAAAGTGCTGTCCCTGAAATGATTTGCTATAAACCTGTGCAATAAAACAAGTACGTCTATACTCGTACAACCTGGAGTCGCCAACGTTGTGTCCTTTACTCCCACCTACATCAGCTTTGCGCCTATAGAAGCTGATTTGATTGTGATACATCACATCAACCTGTCGTTTAAAGAAACTGAGAAAATATAGCGACAGTTATATCGAGTTTGGTTTTATTGAGAACAGCGACGGTCTTCAGGAGATAACGGACGAAGCCAACCTGGCCGAGAGTTTCTTATTTGGCGGCTCAACTAAAACGCTAAGCAGCCCTTCCAGTGGCGTTTTGATATGTGTGAAGTTATGCTTGGAACAGAGGCGGCTAATAAACTTGAACACCGTGCCTCTCAAATGACACCACGGAGGAGGAGAACCGAAGCGGCTCGCAGCTGACATTCAGTCACAGCTACTGGATATATTACATTCCTGCGAACAATTTTCTATTCAGTTGGATGAATCGACAGACACGCTGCCAGCGTCGGCTCGGTTGATTGTTTTTGATTCACTATCCGAAGGGAAGGGAACATTTTGGAGGACTTAGTGTTCTGCGAGGAGGTGTGTGGGAGTGTAAATGCTGTCAAGTCGAGTCCAAATGCAGTTTGAATAAGAACGAGGCTCTGTTTACAAGTGTATAAGAGGTCCAGATGAGTCTAGATGTGAAACAGGACAGACAGGCTTTAACTTTAAGAAGAATTTGATTTGATTGTTGAAAAGTGGGCGTGTTCTTAGCTGTGAATCTTAGGAGTTGAGGATTGATTGATGGGTGGATGTCATGATATTATTGGTTGTCTAAAGCCTTTCATTGTTTTGTTGTTTTATTTGTTTGGCATATATTGTTAAATAGGTGCACAATGTGGCCGAGGATGTGGTCTAAAAGGGTTTAAAAGACATTTTTCATTTTTGAAACAGGTCTGAAGTATTTAGGTTGAAAAGTTCAAATAGTTTTGATGGCATCTAAGAGCACAAATGATGGTAGAAAGCATATGTTTAATCACTGTTATGATTCTGAGGATATCCTTGGAGAAATATCTCCTATGTAAAAGGATCCCTGACCCCCCTACAGTCAGAGATCCCCTGCATTAAAGGATAAGGCAGCAATTTTCTATATTTTTCTTATATTGTCAACAAATCTCACGTTTGGATCCAAACCAACAATGAACTGATCTACTAGCACGTATTGTGTGTGTGTGTATCCAGAACCTGATATATCTGACTCCTCCGTTGTTTAGAAACGTCTCCAAAGATTAATAACAGCGTCGAGTTTTCAGTCTCTGAAGAGTAGTTCTGTGACGCTACTGAGCATGTGCAGGATCCTTTTTACAGTTTCACTAACTTGTTGTGAAACTGTAAGAATGAGAATTACAAATTGAAGTATAAAAAGAGAGACATATTGCAATATTGTAAGGAATAAGACATCAGAACTAGATTAATCTCAACATGACAACCTGACAGGTCATAAGCGAGACCATACATATCTTTAAATTACCTAGACTGATGTTACAAACACTGCTGCAACAGTTGGTTCAACATTTCAGTTTCAACTTGTGACCAATGTTCCTGTATTTCAGTGCAGTTCATCTGTTTTGTCTTTTTTCATTCGGCTTGTTGCTCTTGTTATTTTCCCTCCAAACCTGCAGTTAAAGCCCAGATAAATACTATCAGACACATTTTGTACATATTGTTAATAGTATTTACTGTTCGGTTTTGTTGTGTTTTTAGCATTTTTCATCATTTTAATATTCTACATCTAGTTGTCACACTGCTTCAGTGAATTAATAACATATCTGTAAAGGGTTTCAGCCGCATTTCGTCAGTTTTCAGGTGTCGTCACATTACATTTCTGGTTCTTTTCAGTTCCTTTTTTCTGTTTCTGTTTCTTTAAGGCTGTCTGACAGACAAAATAAAGCAGTTTTGTTGTGATGTCCAGCCGATTAATGGGTGAAAGTTCACTTTTCTTAACTTTTTGTTCTCTCGATTTAATGATTCTCAGAAGCTTTAGTGATGTTTAAGTCACATGCTTCATGTACGTTGTCATTTACTCACTACGTCTGTTTACATTTTCTTTTTATCCAAATTTCTAACATTTCCAGAAATTGAAAATGTTCATAAACATGTGGATGGAAACACATTTATTGAAAGATATCTTTATATATATATGTGTGTGTGTGTGTGCAGGTTTTAACTGGATGGTCGGGGTTGTGAGGAAGATCATTGCAGAGGCCACGGGGATGAAAACTGAATCCAGGATGCCACCACTGATCGAGTTCTTTGGACCAGATGTCATCCAGGTACTCACTGGGTGTGTGTGTGTGTGTGTGTGTGTGCATGAGTCTATTCCAGGAAAGCCAGCAGATAGTGTGTAGGTGAAAGGCTGAGATGTGCAGATAGACAGGCAGAGATAAAGTCTGCTTGTGTTTGTGTAACTGGGTGGTTTCCATGGAGTCACCACCATCAAACAATAATAAAAATAATAAACTTTATTTATACAGCACCTCTCTTACATAATAATAATAATAATGATAATAATAATAATAATAATAATAATAATGATAATAATAATAATAATAATAATAATAATAATAATAATAATAAGTGTGTTGTTAATGTGTTTTGAGCAGTAAACTTATATTTACAGCTTGTCTCACATAAAATAAGATAATACCGGTCATTTTGTCAACATTTAATCACTTATCTGCTCAAAAAGCTCAGTATAAAAGCAGCCTGGTGACAAAATGATCAATCACTTATCACGATTTTAAAACATTTGGAGCCTTTTAATAAGTGGTGTTTTTCATTTCCATTTCTCCTTTTTGCCATTTCCCTTCAAAAACGACTTTTAGATGTTTTCCTCATTATATATGAATTATTTTGTTTTGCTTTGTTGTATGCATCTCAGTGAAGAAGTGTTTTATTTCCCTCACAAAACGAACAGTTGTTCCCCATTTGGTTTTATAATATTTTTGTGCGGAAGAGTTGCCAGTGAGCTCAGTGAGACAATATTGATTAAATGTTCTCCTCCGCCTTCTTTTCCTGTCGGACAAATCAAATGGTGTTTTTTCCGTTGTGTTTTTTTTTTGGGGGGTGAAGTCGTGCCGAGCCACTCGAGTTCAGCTGGCACACTGCGAGTGTTTTTCCATTACAGGCACGGCAAGGTAAAAGAAGCTGTGCTGTTTGCAGAAAATGCGGTAAAAGCCTGTCATCTGCAGCTCTTCATCAAACATCTTGCTGTGGCTGCTTAAACTCTTCCTCCCTGCAGTATTAACTGACTGATTCACTGGAACAAACAGCTCCGAATATCTCCAGATCTTGTTGTGTAGCACTAACGAAGGTCTGCTGATCAGAAGGAGGTGGGTAGGGGGGAGTAAGCAAGATAGCAAAAAGGCAAAAAGGTGTCCAAACCGTGATCTTTCTCTAAACTTGACCGAGTGGTTTTTGTTACTAAACCCAACCAGACCTTAAACACAGCTTTGTAACATCATAAAATGTAGTTACAGTATAAAAAGTAGTTCTTCTGGTATCCATCTTTCCTCTAGAGCACGCTGAAAACACTCATATAGGTTGTTTTGGGAGTTATTGGGCCTATTCTGTTGTTTTGGTATGAGTATGTGCAGAAAGCCCAATGTATTTGTATTTATATTCAAATAAAAGTGGAAAGAGGCTTAAAAATCCTGTTTTTGTTTTTATCACGCTTTTAATTTTTTTTTTTAGAAAATTAGAGTGTTACAATGTGTGTCCATGAATAAACCACCTTATGAAGGAGGTCCCCACACTGGGTCTGGAACAGGAGTTTCCTAGATTATAGACAACTGATCTGAGATCTACTGAGCTTAAACTTTACTTCAATCATCTCATTGCAGACAGACCTCTACCTATTTATACACTCATAACACAGAGACAGCACAGCTTGTTACATGTAGGGAAGAACTTAAAAGGCGATTCTTACATTGCACTTTTCATTTATCGCCTTTTTTTTTTTTTTTACAAGCTAACTTTGTGGAAAGGAGAAGGAGAACAACAGGTTATGGAGAGTCTCTTGGGAGCAATTTGCTTGTATCAGTAGCTCATCTTTATCTCTGGGGAACACCCCTAAGTTTGATGTCCAAATAAGGAAATGTGCGTCATGTAGCAGGTGGATGTGACTCCCCTCATTGAGACCTGCTGATGGACGTCACGGCACAGCAGAGGAGAGACACTGAAATAGACATTTGGCATGGTGTTTTTTCTCTTCTTCGGAAAACAAATCATTTTTAAGATATTTGTTTGTTATTTGAGCACATCCGTATCATATAGAGACTTTTATAAACGGCAACATACGGCTTGTTTGAGGAAGACAAAGGGGGTTGTTCTCCCCCGCTGTGAGACGCGCTTCTTCATTGCGGGTTGGCTCGGCTCGGTGCGGCTGATGGAAAAAACCCTAAAAACAAAACCAAACCTCATGAAACAAACTGGTGTTTTTATCGTAGCTCTGTTGATGCTCAAACATCAGTTCGGCATCGCTGTGGTTTGTCGCTGCAATCAGTCAGATAATGCGCCTGTCTGAGTCAGCTGGGATGTTCCTGCCTTAAAGACGGGATGACGGCGTTAATCACAGACACATGTGTGAAAAACCAAGTAAATAAAAGAATTCTAGTTGTTTTTTTATTTTTTTTATTTCAAGGGATTCTTGGGAACCTTATTGTGAGCTGAGATCTGAAACACCCTGCTGGGCCTTGTTTCAACTATTCAATCAGGAACACATGGTTTGTGTGTGTTCGTATGTGTGAATAGTTTGCTGTGGTCCAATTAATCTTGTGTTGATCTCTGGACTGTAAAAATAAAAACACATGGAAGGAGCAAAGACTGTAAAGACTGATATCTTCACTCTGATGTATATTTCCAAAAAAAAAAAAAACAACTCAAATTAATACACAGAGATCTGTAGATATTGATTAAAGGAGTCCACAGATGCAGCACTGTAAAACCAGGATCAAATGTCAGCATATTAAACACACTTATGCTTCTGGCAGCCAGTGGAGACTCCAGGAAGTGGTTTGGTCTTGACAAACAAACAGTCCACATAAACAGATTTTGTACATGTTGGTTTTGTGCAGCTAAACAATTCAACAAATGAGAAATAATATGTTAATTTGTGAGCTTTAGAGATGCTGCTAGGGCTGACTTTTTGTTACCTTTTGACAGAGCCAGACTATCTGTTTCCCCCTGTTTCCTGTCTTTGTGCTACGCTAAATTTGCCGGCATCTGGTGTTAGCCTCATATTTACCGTACAGACATGTGACTGGTATCAATCCTCTCATCTAAATCTTGCCAAGAAACTGAATAAGCTTATTTCCCAAAAACACAATTCATGCTTTAGTTGCTACAAACCGATGTTGTATCACAGGAGTGAATGTTGCAGGAAGATAAATTACATATATTGCTATTTCCAGATGCGTTTGGTAGAAATATGCTTTCTTTAAAGCATATCTGCTGTTGCAAATTCGGTGCATCTTTGCAAAACTTGTCTGGTCTTTATTTTGGACGCAACTGTTTGTGGCTCCTCTTTGTTTTCTGTGTAACAAAACAATCTAAACCAGAGGTCGGAAACCTTTTAGATGTCTCGTATCAGTTTACAATGTTTAAAAGGAAAATCACAGACCCGAATGCCAGTTCATTTTCATAAAGAGCTTTTAACTGTTTATTTATTTTTACTGCTGCTGCTGATCCTGCATACCAAAAGCATACCACACACACACACACACAGACACATTAACCTAGTTGTGGACATTACATAGACTTACATTCATTTCCTGAAGGCTTACTCAGCTTTTGTCCCTAATTAACTGGTCTTTAGTCTGAGATCTACCCCCGAAAGCAGCCTATAACAGACAAACACATTTATTCTTTGTGCAAATGTATGAAAATTAGTAGGACACAAAAGAGAATCATTTAAATCTTAGTAATGACTTAGTGTGACCCTTGTCCCTGCTTTTCTTTGCGGAGCTGGTGAGACTTTAAGTTGGAAAAATGCCTCTGAATGGTCCACAGTCATTCAGCTGCGCGTGGGACTCGAAATTAACTTCATATGTGAGGATATCTGTTCCCACATATACGTGGATCCAAATACCGAAATCAATGCGAAGGCCACCTTCTTCAGACAGTCTGGCTCAGCGGGCCAGACTTGAGGCCCCCTGATCAATGTTGGCAGTTTCCAGTTTTTTGTGCAGCTGCTTGAGCTGAAAGAGGCGAATATTAGACAACCTACTTTTTCTTTTTTGTTTCTGCCATGTGACAGATGAGGGGATGAAGGGGAGAAAAAAAAGAGCAGCATAGCCCTTTACCTCCTAGAAGGAAAGGGAAGTAGTGAAGGAGAGGAGATAAATGAGATACACCTGTGAGCCGGAGGGGGAAGGGACAAACTGACAAAAGCAGCATTGAGAGTGAGAGCAGAGAGAAGTGAGAGTGAAAAAGAGGAAATAACTGAACTTAATCCAGTTTCTGGACAACTCACTTAACATCTTTAAAGAAAAACAGTGAACTACATAAAAGTAAAAGAGAGTGGCAGTAGTAAAATAAAATTTAAAAAAAAGCCGGCTGGATTTTCCTGGATCAGTCTGAGAAATCCTCGGAGCGTGTTTGGGAGGAAAGGTTGTCCGTCTTCTCTAGGATATGCTTGGAAGCTGTTCCCTGTCTGGGTTTGGATCTGCAGGAAGTGAAGCTCAGTGCTAAGTCTTCCTGCCTGTAACTCTCTCCTTTAAGCTTCAACCCCCCCTTCAATCAAATTAAACCTACTCAACTGCCATTTTCCCTGCTCTCTGCCTCTTTGGACAGCTACCCCCCTTGTTAAATTACAAATGTGTATATATACATTTCTTTTTTTCTCTTTTTTCTCCTGTCTGGTGCCGACTTTGCACTTTAAATAACTATTTCAGTCCCCTATGCTACAGCCATCATCAGTTCTTAAAATAAAGCAATAAAAGAGGCTAGCTACGAGGAGAGGGAGTTTGATAGACCACATCAGTTATGTGCACTCTCTTGCTGTCAAAAAATGGTGTATATTGAGACTAATTAATTATTTCAGTATTTTGATTTTTAAAAAGTATATTAAAAAATTGCTTGCAACCGTGGGAATGCATGCCATAGACTGCCGACCTCTGATCTAAGCCTTCACCACCAGCAACCTAAGCAGCATATAAAAAGTAAGGTGTCTCAGATAAAGTTATCTCCCTCTACCTGTTCCTCCTCCTCTTCTCCCCTCAGGTCATGGATCAGACTCCCTCTCCGAGGTTACTGGGGACTCACCTGCACCCCGACAACATCCCTGAGTCCTTCTATGCAAAGAAAACAAAGGTAAGTTTCTGAACTTAATATAAATGTGATTGAAGCGGTAGAGTATATTAATAGTTGAGACTTATGATAAACCAATAATGCTGTTGTAATTGGTAATTGGTGTTTTGCAGAAAAACTGATGATCTGCTGGACGAGTGAGTTTCCTACAACTTGTATTGTCTCCTTTTCTCTCAGTAGATTAAATACCTGCAGCATCACACAGCAGCAGGAATAAAATGAGCATTGATGACTCAAGATTCAAGGATTTGACCTTATGCAACAGCTCTGCTTACTTTCCAGATGAAGATTTGACACAACGGATAACAACAACAAGCTTTTAAAATACAACACATTGTTAAAGATGAAACCAGTGGATTCCAACCCTTTTGGCTTTTGAGGTGTAGTCGATAAAATAGTGATTTAGTTATTTTTCCCTCTAAACTTCTCACAAGCTTTCATTTCAATAAATGTTCAAATGATCCAATATTTCAGCAAAAATCAAAGATTAGAGAAAAAGTCCAAAAACTGAAAACACATCTGTGTATCAGAACTTGTTTTTTCTTCTTTCCTCTCCCATTAATCATCTCACGACCCCTCAGATTCATCTGCTGACCCTTTGGAGGGGCCCTGACCCCTAGGTTGGGAACCAGTGGACTAAACTAGCTAACTGTATATAAAGTAGCTGAAACTAGCTCCACCTCCAGCAGCTACAACAGTAACATGCACACAACAGCTTCACTCCTGAATCCTGCAGATTGTTTCCACTCAGATTCAGCTCTCTCAGATGGGAGGGGTTGGACTTCAGAGCTGAGGCCAGAGAAGCACAGCTGATCTCTGACAAACTGCAGTCACCAAATGTGAATAAAAAATAAACTGGTTAATAAATAGGTTGGGAACCAGTGGACTAAACTAGCTAACTGTATATAAAGTAGTGTAAACTAGCTCCACCTCCAGCAGCTACAAAAGTAACGTGCTGCTCTAACACTGATGCTTCACTATTAATAATCTAATGATGTCATATATAATAATATAGCAGGTGTGGAACAAGCACAACAAAGCCCATGTATTATCTTGTATGTGTGTAAGTTACTCTTTGGTAGACGCCATTGTAGCAGACAAACACGGCTTTTACTTAAATAGGATTTTTCATGCAGGACTTTTACTTGAATCTATGAATATCTCTGAATATTTCTTACAAACAAAGACTGATTGTTGATCATTTCTCCCACAAAGCAGTGGGATCAGCTGCTATTTTAATAGTCATGCTGGCAGGTCAGAATGGGCTGGTATTCATGTTTTATTATGTGTTTGTAACAATATGATATCATGACATAAGTTGTGTAAGTGTGCCAGTATTTCTCCATCCAAAACACAGAGTGCAAAGTGGAAACTTATGCAGTTAGTTATACTATTAGGGTACACACATCTAGTTTTCCATGATGTGGCCTTTTTTTATTATTATGTAAGAAGCTGATTATTCCAACTTATATGATCAATACAATATGTGCTATAGTACATATTACACAATAGTAATTGCAGTTACACAAGAACTGTGATCACAGGATAAAACAGCTGCAAAGGCGCACTGCCACCATCTTCATCCTCCATAAACTGACTTTTGCACTTTTGAGATGACAATACATTGAAATAAAGCCATCCTGACTGTTGTACATTGGAACTGGCACTTAAATATAGCACTGCACCCTGTAATATGATGTATGTGTGTTTATGTATGTATATATATACACATATATTTGTTTATATGACATTACTGCATATATAACTATAGCTAAAACGACCAGAACCATTACTTCTACGCATATTTTCCACAACTTTTTTCCTACACACAAGTCAGGTCATGTATATTATTATTAATAGGATAACAACAGCGTTACATAACAAACATAGACTACACATACACAGATACGGATCCTCAGCAGTTATACAAGAGGCTAGATACAAGAAAGGAGAAAAGACCTGTAAAAAAAAAAACATAGAGAAAACCGAGAGCACTCTTCTAACTGTAAATACACACAAATTTAAAGATAAGATCAAAACAAAGAAGTCCTTAAGCATCGAAAAGAGATTATTCAAGCTTTGTACTGAAAGGACCTGCGTCCAACAGAAAAGAAGTGAAGTATTGCATGTGTCTGAGTGAATAAGAAGATCTAAATGGCTGCAACCAATTAAGTGATTCATACATAAAAGCAATGATAATGTATATATATATATATATATATATAGATATATATATATATATATATATAGCCCAAGTATTGTAGTAATAGAAATAAATGCATACAGATTGAATATCATGTACTTGACTGCTTATTTTGTTGTATTTATTGCTCTCAGTTAATTGTTTCCTGCACTGTTGTAAAACATGAATTTCCCCTCTAGAGATCAGTAAAGTCTTAATTGGGTGAAAAAAGATGTTTTAATTTATGTTGAAAACAGACCCTCAGATTAATGAAACCGTCAGGGTATTTTAGCATCAGAGATTTTTGACTTGCAGGCAGCATTTCTTTGACCATGTTTACCATCCGACTGTCAGAGCAGGATATAAATAACAGAAAGCAAGAAGAAGCAGGATCTGTCCCGTTTAAACTGTTGTGACGAGCTGCTGTGTTCTGTGTTGCACAGATGCTGGTGATCTTCAGGAACCCTAAAGACACTCTGGTCTCCTTCTATCATTTCTCCAACAACAACCCAGTCCTCCCATCTGGACAGTCCTGGGAATCTTTCTACTCCAACTTCCTGTCTGGAGACGGTGAGAAAACAACAACAACAACCTTCACACACAATGACGCAATGTTTTCACGAGCCAAGAACGTTTACAGTAGCATTTAAAAGACTGAAAAGTGTTTAGCAAACAAACAGGAGGAAACAGTGCATTTATTGGGGACTATTTTCAGTGGCGGAGGAATCCACATTTGGTGTTCTAGTGAGCCTCTTTTGGGGAATTTTACTTAATAATAAAAATATGAAATAACACAGAGATGAAACTGATACCCATCTTTTCATTTGACTCTGGAAAAGTCAAAACAAGAGGAAAATGTTGGACTGCTGCTTTTAAAGATCAGCGTAGTAGATCAATTTATTGTTGGATTGGAGCTTTTTTGTGGAATTTTGAATGAGAATAAGAAAAATATACAACATCTCTTATGCTTACAGGAGAGTTAAAGACAAACTGGGCACTTATAAGTTCAAATAGGGGTTTCCTCCACTAAACTGAGAAAAAACAAAATAACTGAAGGTAATGATTGACAGAATAACTCTTACCAGACTCAACAGTTTTATGATATATCGTAGACTATATGACCCCCACCACGGAAATTACACGCACATTCACAGTTTGACTTTATGACCCCGAGCTCCGCTGTGTTTATGGTCCAATAAACACAGCCGACTCAGCGGGGTCACTGTGGAAATGTTGGATGTATTTAAATCCAAGTGGGGGTTAAAGAACCGCTGTCTCTTTAGTTATCGAGTTTTATATCAAGACGCTCGTAAAATGTAAGTTAAGAAGCTTCTCACGCCAGACTCAACAGCGTGATGTTTTCAAAAAAAAAAAAAGCTACCTGTAGATTCTTCAATGAAGCTGCAATGATATTACAAATAAAAGTCCTGCATTCAACATCATCTTTCAGATGCAGAGAGCAGACAGACTGTGCAGCAACGACTTCAATTCAATGCAATTTGTGGTTGTTTTTTTTAATCTATATCGGGTTTCTTGCTTGAATTTCCAGAAAATGCACTGTCATGATACATTACATAGCCAAAAGTATGTGGACAGCTGAGCATTCCAGCCATATGTGCTGCTTCAACAGCCCCCTTCAACCAGTCTTCTGGTTTTCAGACTTTCCAGCAGAGTTTGGAACGTAGCTGCAGGGATTTGTTCCCATTCAGCCACAAGAGATTTAGTGCCTGGCTCCAAGGCTGCGTTCCAGTTCATCCAAAAGCTGTTGGATGAGGTTGAGGCCAGAGCTCTTGTGCAGGGCCAGTAAAGTTCCTCCATACCAAACTGGGAAAATAACATTTCTTTTATGAAGGTGTCTTTGTGCACGGGGGGGACGTTGTCATGTTGAAACAAAAAAAAAGAGTTCACATTGTGGACTCTTTTTGTGGTTTTTTGTAGAGGAACAATGCAAGTATTGAGATCTTTTGCTTAAAGATTCCCTCCAGATGTGTTTTAAGATGTATATAAAATAAAAAATAATAATAATTAATACATTATCTTGCTATTTTTCAGTTTAAAAGTTTAACTGTTGGACACCGGATTTGTCCTTTTTCACTGTAAAGTTCATTCTTAGTGTTTGTGCAACTGGAGGCTTCAAGTTTCCACATCACACTTGTTCAAATTCGGATACTGGACCATGATTGGCTCCAAACTAGTTGTGATGTCACAAATAATGCTCGTAATCCCGCCCCTAAAAAATCAGATTTTCAATGAGCTCAGAGAAACTTTTCTCTTTCAGCAGATGGAAAACCGTTAAAACAAAGTCTGCATAGAAAAACTCAAACATTTTAACGGTAACAAGAAGAAAAAACACATTTTTTGAGTGGAAGGAGACTTTAAGTAAACGTAGCAACACCACAGCATTAAAATATTAAGTAAATGCATAAAAGTGTTAGTTCACAATTTGATTTAAAGTAATAAAAGTACTCATTATGCAAAATGACCCCACATATTTATTATATATACTGTATACAGATTGTTGATAGTTTATGGTTGTCTTAAAACATTTAATCAAAGATGATTTAATGTGTTTTTTTTTACTCTGATCAACAGAAAAAAAACAACTTTTTACTGTCAAAGTGAGAAGAGATCTCTTCAAAGTGATTTAAATTAATTACAAATATAAAAAATACAAACTACATCATCTATTTTTGCATGTAAAATCTTCATCTCAATTGGACTTTTCCTCTTATCTTTGATCTTTGCTGAAATATTGGATCATTTGAAACTAATTTATTTTAATTTCATCATAATCAGCTTGTGTGTGTGTGTGTTTGTACTTGTATTCCTGACGTTGTGGGGACATAAATCTCTTTACACAGTCACATTCGGGGACTCGCTTCCTTTTTGTGGGACAGTTTTTGGACTTTTCTGGGACCATTTGAACATTTATTGAAATGAAAGCATGTGAGAAGTTTAGAGGGAAAAATCACCATTTGGTGGAGCTGTTAACAACTCATAGACATGTGAAATGTGACCCCGACTACACACTGCTTTTTGTAAAGACGTCAAAACCCAAAAAGGTTGGAAACCACTGGTTTCATCTTTAACAATGTGTTGCATTTTAAAAGCTTGTTATATTATCCATTGTGTCAAATCTTCATGTGAAAAGTAACTAAAGCTGTCAAATAAATGTAGTGGAGTAGAAATATAAAGCAGCATCACATGGAAATACTCAAGTAAAATACTTCAAAATTGTACTTAAGTGCAGTACTTGAGTAAACGTACTACAAGAGTTTTTGTAAGAATAATAAAGTAGCAGAGATGTTAATGTAATCTGGTGTCTCTGCATCATCTTTACTGTGTGTGACTCACTGCTCCGACTGTAAATCACCATCACTGCTCGGAGATGAAAGGGTTGTTTAACTTTATGGCTTCAAACTCCCCGCGAGTGTCTCATGCACGGTCGTGTGTTTCCTCCCACAGTGACAGTAAAAAATTTCACTCTGGAAGAGATGTCAGACATTTCAGCCACATATCAGAAACATTTTTTTGGCCCCTGAAATGGTGCAGCACTGCAAGTTTTTGACATCTCTGTTTTTAGTTAAGTTTGACGTGTGTGAGACGTCCTTTTAGACTTTTTAAAACCACATGTAGCCCAGTTTTAATCTGGAAATTGTGTGTGTGTGTGTGTAGTTCCCTGGGGGTCATACTTTGACCACGCGTTGGCCTGGGAGAAGAAGATGGACGATCCCAACGTCATGATCGTCACCTATGAAGAGCTAAAACAGGTAGTTCACCCTCCGATTGTTGAGTCATGTCCGACTAAAATCTCTAGTTTTTTCCTCATTAGAGATTATTTAATTTAATCTCATTAAATCCCATTAATTAAAATGTGGGAAACAGCATATTTGTCATTTTTTACAAGTGAAATGCAGTGATTTAAGAAGTATTTTTTAAATATACTTACAATTACTAGTCCTGCATTCTAACTTCAATATAACTATAGGAGTTATATAAAAAAGTACTTAAAGTTAAAGAGAATGAACCATTTTAAAGAATTTTATAATATATAATAGTATTATTACTGGTGTAAATAGCATTTTAATGTTGTAGCTGGTCAACTCTTAGCTCAGTTTCACTGTTTTATTCACTGCGGTGATGTTTAATAATACATGAGAATATCTTCTAATAGGATTTTAAATACTATTTTATATACTGATCATAAAGTCTGCTTGTAACTTATGTGCAATCTTAATCTGCAAAAATAAATGTATTGGAGCAAAAAGTGAATGTAGTGAAGTAGAAGTAGAAGTGTAAAGTAGCTTAAAATGTTAAGTAAAGTACAAATAAATCAATTATATCTGTATTTAAACAGCACTTTAGTAAACATAATTTCCACCAGTGGTAAAATGTAATTGAAAACATGTTTCAATAAAGTATTTGAAACAATCACATGTGAAAAATGAGACTTTGATGTTTTCACATGTCACATTTTATGTTATTAATTGAAATAAAACACCACATGGTGATAAATTTATATGTGCTTTCTTATATTTTTCATTTCTGGTGACCCTTTTCCAAATCATCTATCAATGTTTATATTTATTTTCTTAGACACAGGCAGTAATTTCTATAAAAATAAAAAAAAAATAACCTGCAGAGACTTCAAACTATCACAGTAAACACTGAGTCCACATCCTCTCTGTGGTCGTATTTCAGTAGAGCTGTCGGTCCGTAACAGCTCTCATCATGTTTCCCGTCTCCTGCAGGACCTGAGCAACGGCGTCCGTCAGATCTCCAGTTTCTTTGGCTTCAGCCTGACGGAGGCTCAGGTGCAGCAGATATCAGAGGGAAGCACCTTCACCGCCATGAAGCAGAGCTCAGCAAACTCCCATGGAAATATGGGAAACGTCATCTTCAGGAAAGGTGATCAGCATCTTTAAATATTTTTACTTTTATCGACCATCTGTTGGGAGTGTGCTCGCTTGATTTGGTTTTTAACAGCGGTGGAAGAAGTACTCAGATCCTGCACTTCAGTAAATACAACAGTGTAAAGTAGTCCATTACAACTAAAAATCCTGCAAGTATTATGAGCTTGATGTGGTTAAAGTATTGCAGTAAAAGTAGTGGTTTGGTCCCTCTGACCGATATATTATTATATATGACATCATTAGATTATTAATAGTGAAGCATCAGTGTTAGAGCAGCATGTTACTGTTGTAGCTGCTGGAGGTGGAGCTAGTTTACACTACTTTATATACAGTTAGCTAGTTTAGTCCACTGGTTCACAACCTATTTATTAACCAATTTATTCTTTATTGACATTCGGTGACTGCAGTTTGTCAGAGATCAGCTGTGCTTCTCTGGCCTCAGCTCTAAAGTCCAACCCCTCCTTTGTGTGTGTGTTTGTACTTGTATTTCTGAAGTTGTGGGGACATAGATCTCTATACACAGTCACATTCGGGGACTCGCCTCCTTTTTGTGGACCGTTTTTGGACTTTTTTTGGATCATTTGAACATTTATTGAAATTAAAGTATGTGAGAAGTTTAGAGGGAAAAATCACTATTTGGTGGAGCTGTTAACAACTCATAGATATGTGAAATGTGACCCCAACTACACACTGCTTTTGGACGTCAAAAGCCAAAAAGGTTGGAAACCACTGGTTTCATCTTTAACAATGTGTTGTATTTTAAAAGCTTGTTATATTATCCATTGTGTCAAATCTTCATGTGAAAAGTAACTAAAGCTGTCAAATAAATATAGTGGAGTAGAAAGTACAATATTTCCCTTTGAAATGTAGAAAGAAGCATCACATGGAAACACTCAAGTACCAGTAATGTGTTTATTGCACATATATGCTACACTTGATATTCTGGATCTGCTGCTTGTTGAGATTCTTACTCATGCTGAGTGAAATATTGAAGCCAAAGATGTGTTTTTCCCCCCCAAACTATGTCTTGTGCAATATAAATACAGCACATACATACAGCATTTGGCATCTTTAGAAACTCTGTGATATGATATGTGATATGATTTTTAAAAGAAACAGTTCTGGTGGTTTGAGTGAAGCTTTGGCTTTAGCACATGTATTTGTGCAATGATTTCCCACCGGCAAGTCCAAGACAGCTAAACTGATCAGCAAATGTTCTTTACTGTTCCCGAAAGTACTGCAAACAGTCCAAGCTTTCCAAAGCCAAACAATTAGACTGCTGCAAGCTCACATGACACAGGCTGTCCTGGAGAATTACATAACTTTACTGAAAAGCAGCAACACTTGTATACGACCCTGTATTCCCTGCAGACCTTCTTGCAGCGTAGTTAAAAATTTGTGCTACATTTGGATGGAAACTTGACTAATAAAAAAAAGGATTTTAACCGCATGTGTCCCTGAGCAGGTGAGGTGGGAGACTGGAGGAACCATTTTACACCAGAGCAGAGCAGAGAGATGGACGAGGCCTTCAACAAACACCTGGCAGGAACCAGGCTGGGAGCCAAACTCAACTATCAACTCCACTGTCAGTAGGAAGCAAGGATGGAAGAAGAGGAAGGAAGGAAGGAAGGAAGGAAGGAAGAGAGGGAGGGAAAGGAACTTTTCTGCCCTGAGCTGAGTCTGGCAGGCGTCCTCCTCCCCTTTTCATCTGGTTTGAACTGTTACAACAACTGTCTTTTTTAATCCAAAGCATCTAACTGTTAGAGGAGGTTGTTGCAGGGTAGTACAGTTCCTGCCTGGGAGGCTCAGTTCGGGGTGAAAAGTCCCTTTGCGGCACACTCAAGGAAGCAAGAAGGGAAGGAATGAAGAAAGAGAGCAAGCTAGAAGGGAAAAAGTGCATTATGGTATACTCTTGTTTACTCCAATCTGTGAACTTTTGTTGCTGTACACAACGAAAAAAAAAACATTAAACACCTCATTTGGCGGCCATTATCTGGTTTCACCTGAAGTCTGGCTGTGTGGCACCACAGGGATAAATATCAGTTAATTAAAACAGCGTTCAAAAAACATGACGGAGACACACGCGGCTCATAAGCACAGGAAGGAAGCAGCGGGAGGAAATCCATCTGCCGAGGGGATAAATTAACCTACATTTACGTGCTGTTATATGCTTCTAAACATTTAAAAATGGAGTCAGAGCAGCCTAAGGGGAGAAGCTAGAAACATATCTTAAAGGATGTCTGCTTCCTTCTCGTCAGCAAATCTCATGTTTGTATGCCCAAACCAACAACGAACTGATCCACTAACAAGTATCGTGCGTGTATCCAAAGCCTGATATATCTATTAAAAACACGTCAGTGAGTCAAACCGCTCCACTGGGTCACATGATCCTTCATCATGAAGAGTTTGGTCATGTTAGTTTGTTTAGAAACGGCTCCAAAGACTAATAACAGCATCACATTTTCAGTCTCCAGAGAGTAGTTCTGTGTAAGGCAGACGTTACTGAGCATGTGCGGGAACATGGTTCTGTTTAAAGCTTCACTAGCTTGCTGTGCTACTTATCACAACTTCTGGATTTACTGAAGTTCTTTGATACATTTATAATATAATTAAAACTCAAGTCTCCCGTGCAAGGAACTTCTCTCCTGAGAGTTACAATCTTATTGCTGTTATTACTCTTTGGAACCGTTTCTAAACAAACTTAAGTGACCAAACTCTTCATGATGAAGGAACAATGAAGGTCAGCCAGTGCAGCAGTAAGTAGGATCAGTTCATTATCTGTTTGGCTTTACACAAGATTCGTTGAGAGTAAGAAAAATATAGAAAAACACCAGAATTATTCTTTAAAATATAATCTAAAACATGAAAATTGAAGGCATCGCTGTAAGCTTTAGGAAAAGATGAATGGCGTTTTTTCCACTTTTTCTTTATTCTAACATTTAACAATCTGCAGTTTAATCAATAATGACAATAATCATTAGTTGCAGCCTTAGAAACAACCGTTACAGCAAAGTGTGGTAGGCTGAAACACATCTCTTCTTCAACGTTGGCGCCCTCCAGTGTTGATATCAAAGAAAGACACTCTGGCAGACGACATCAATCATGACGGAAAGGAAGGAAATCTAGTTTTATAAATTTAGAGAAAAGGGAAGCTGATCTGTGTTTTTAAGACATATTTTTTTTACTCATTTTGTACTTTAATACAGTCAGTTTTCTGCAGCTTTAAACACACATACAGCTTTCAAAAGTATTCTTAAAATGGAGTTAATCAAACTTACTTCTTTGCCTTCTGACATGGATGCAGCATTGTGTTTTTAATTCTCAGAAGCACATGAATGTCCCCCCTCCCTCCTGGCTGTTTTTATTCACTGATGTTTAAAACCTGATTTAAAAACACGTCAAAGTTGAACTCTCTCTATACTGGCAGCTACAAGAACCAACGTTGGTGCAATTTCTTCCAGCACACTCACAGACTTCACTCAGGTTATGAAACTGTGGCTTTGGAAACAATACTGTGATGAGATTATGGGCTGTTTTATAAATATTTACAATCGCTGCTTGTACTGTATGTATATTAAATACAGCACATCACTGTACATGATCATGATGAAAAATAAAACTCTTTTTCCACTTATGTGATCTCTAATTGTTTGACTCCAATCATTGTGGCTTTGCGCTCTTCCTCACTGACCTTTCTCAAACCCATTGAGAAAAGTTTAATGTAATAAAGGAATGATTTAAAGAGGTTTGAGTAGAATAACAACCTTTTTATGTCCTGTAGTGGTTACACTTCTAGACTTGACTTCTATATGGGATAAATGTTTCAATAAAGTAAATTAAATCTTAGCGTACTGAACTGGCCTAATGATATTATGAGACAAGATTTGGTTGTATAACAGTAATAATAATAATAATAATGAGCTTAAAGGACAGCTTCACAATATTTCATGTGTGTCTTTAAAACAATATTCAGCTTTTTCTTGCTTTAATCATCAAAATCAATCAATTATAAATGATGGAAGACTAAATCCATAGTCCTCCTGTGCAAAAATGTATTTAAAAGTTTATGTGAAGCTAATATGAAGCTTCAGCGTCCAAATGAGTCAAATCACGTAGAAATCTTTCAACGTTACAGTCCTTTTAGTGGCAAAGTCCCTGTTTTTGTTACTATACTTCCACCTGCAGCTCAACAGGGAAACACAAAGAGGAGAATTTGATGCTAAAAAGACTGTGAATGTGTCAGATATCCACTTGATATGACTAACTCAGACTGCTGAAGCTGAATAGAAACTTCACACAGACTTTTAAATGCATCACTACCATTTCAAGTGTATTATGAAGGGATCCTCTAATGGAGGAATGATTACAGCCAAGCCAAAAAAAGGTACTTTCTTTTATAAGATGGTAAGTTATAATTATATTTTTTCTGATAACTATAAGATAATAAGTCATGAGATAGTAATTCATAATTATGTATTTTCTCATAATTAGTCATCAGAATCAGATTTGCCTTGGTGTTGTTGTGCATAACAGTCAAAATATACACAACAATTAAGTAATTTTAAATAATATAAAAATAAATAAATACGTTTAAAGTTTAAATTGATGATGAGTGATGAAGACTATTGACTGTGTAATGAAGACAGTAAATAATAAAATAACAACAATAAGCTTTGTATTTTGTATAATGTTCTGCGTTTTTTGTTTTTATTTGTACTGTTTGTTGTTGTGCTGTTGTATGTTTTGATTGTGGGAGAAATTGGCTTTGAGCTAATCATTTATGTTAAAAACTCCACACCGTCCCGATAAATAAAAACAACACATAGTTGTTTAGAAAATACACACCGGAAGTGACGCCCATTTCGCCTTTATATGTTTTATTCTGAAGGGGCTGGCCGGATGTGCCGTAGCTCCTGTGTGCTGTGTAGCTTGACGCTGCTCCTCTCCTCGGTGAATGACATCATGCGGGCTGCTGTCTGTCTCCGTCTGCGACATGGCTCCTCCGGACAGTAACGGCTGGACTCATTTAAAACCTGCCGTTAAACCGCACGCGGTAAGAGCCGCTCGTTCACAGTCCAGTTTCCGTTAAGTAATGATTCAGCGATTGTTGCTCTCCTAGCTAGCTAACAGCGGAGGCTAACGTACCGCTGTTATAGTTGGCTTATAAATGCTAAAAAAAAAAAAGACTGTGTGAGGAAATCGACCTGTTACGCAGAATTAAACCCTCACAGAAGGAAGCATGTAAAATTAAAAAAATATCCAGTTTATTTAGTTAATATGTGGAGAATAAAGCTGCTGTTTCAGGTCACCTGCTGTCCTCCTGGATTTATTCATGTTGGCTCACTGGGAAAGTAACTAAGTACATTTACTCAAGTACAACTGTGCGGTACTTGAGTATTTGAGTGATGCTACTTTCTACATTTCAGAGGGAAATATTGTACTTTCTACTCCACCACATTTATCTGACAGCTTTAGTTACTTTTCACATGAAGATTTGACACAATGGATAATATAACAAGCATTTATGATGATGATAAACCCAGTGGTTTCCAACCTTTTTGGCTTTTGACGTCTTACAAAAAGCAGTGTGTAGTCGGGGTCACATTTTACATGTTTTCTCACATGCTTTCATTTCAATAAATGTTCAAATGATCCCAGAAAAGTCCAAAAAACTGCCCACAAAAAGGAAGCAAGTCCCCAAATGCGACTGTCTAAAGAGATTTATGTCCCCAAAATGTCAGGAATACAAGTATGAACACACACACACAACTGATCAACTTACAGGTTTAAATCTGTCAGTTTTCTTTCTTGATTGATTCATTTATCATTAAGTCTGTTTAAAAAAAAAAAAGTTGAAAATATCATTTCACAGAACCCAAAATGCTGCAACTAATTATTATTTTCATTGTAGATTCATCTCTCAATTATTTTCCTGATTAATCAATTAATAGCTTAGTCTATAAAATGATGAAAAATGTACTTTATACTTAAAAAATACTTAAGAAGTTGAAATCAGTGAATTTTGACACAATTTTCTTTTTAAAAAATGACTCAAAAAGATCAATCAATTATCAAAATAGTTTGAAATTAATTGTTGCAGCTCTTCAGTCACATAATGAAACAGAAATAAGCAGAAACTGGAACCAGACAATGTTTAGTATTTTTCCTGGCAAACAAATAATCAATTTTTAAATGTTTTTGTCTAATTGATTCATTGATTATTTGACTGAATTGTTTCCGTTGCAGGTGTAGAGTGATGCAGCAGAAGTTGTGCTCTAGAGGTTCCGGTTCTTTCCTCTTGGAGAGGAACGGCCAGGCCTGCGGCGCCGTCACCGACTCCACCACTTCCTGCGACCTCCCCTTCCGCTGCCCCCGCTGCGGCGAGCAGGAGCGCTTCCGCAGCCTCGCCTCTCTCCGCGCCCACCTGGAGTACCGCCACTCGTACCGCTCGCCGGACGTGATCAGCAGCGGCGGCTTCAGCATCACCGGCAAACACCCCGACCCGCTGACGGCGGCGATCCCGTGGCACGACATGAGCCTCCCGACCCGCCGGGGGCAGCACGGAGCGTCGCGGCCGCCTCACGTCCGCTCGCTCAGCGACTGCAGAGACAGCGGGTACCTCCACTCCTACAGCTCCGTGAGGAGGCGCACCCAGAGCGTCGGGGTGGGGACGCAGGCCGAGGAGGACGAGGAGGACGACGACGAAGAGGAGGCGGGGACAGAGGATGAAGATGTGGGAGAAGAAGAGGATGATGATGAGGAAGAGGACGGCGAAGAGACGGATGGCAGCAGACATGAGGACGATTTCAAAATGTCCATTAAAAAGTCAGACCTGTGCCATCATCATCACCTCAACCACCATCACCTCCTGTTCCCTCCTCCAGCTCCTCTCGGACCCCCACCAGACCCGGATCTGGACCTGGACCTGGACCTGGTCGGTGCGTTCAGGTTTAGTTCATTTCTTTATTTTATTTATTGATGGTTTTTGCAATTGAGTGCCAGAAATGTAAAGTTCAGAGTCACTGTTGGCTGAACAATGTTAAGTTTAAATCTGATTTATTTAGTAAATTTTGACTATTTTGTTCAATCTATATCTTTTTTCTGATTAGATATGTCACTGAAATGACATTTTCCAAGCTTTATTTGTATGTTAAAGGACACATTCACAATTTTTAAAGTGTTTTAAACCAACAGTCAGGAGTTAAAATGAACATTAAACCGGTTTATTCTAATCATTCCTCCTCTTCATACTGACCATTAGAAGATCCCTTCATAATGACCTTACAATCCACAGCCCTCCTTCTTTGAGCCACTAGAGCCTTAAAGCTCTAAATCTGTAATGATTCCTCATTAAAATGTGTAAAAACAACTAGACCAGACAGAAGCTTCTCTCCTGAGATCGTCAGGTTGTTGTCACTCAGGTCTAGACCTATGTTCTATATGTTGTTGAGTTGTGTTCTTACATTAATGTTCAAACCCAGAGAAATCTGTCATTTTAATCAAAGTAACGGACCGTTTCATTTGGTGGCCTGTCAATGGCGTCATACCTCCTCTACCAAAGAGTATAGTGCACAAGATGCATGCGTCGGCGCCGTGTTTGTCCGCTACAATGGCGTCTAGCAAAGAGTAACTTACACACATACAAGATAATACATGGGCTTTGTTGTGCTTGTTCCACACAAACTGTTAGAAATGGACTTTTATTCAGTTTGAAGCCACATTTTCATGATAAATTTAGCTGTTTTTTAACTTGATCTTTTAGCCGCAAGAAGGATTTTAGTCATTGGACGTCTGGATCTTAAGTTATCAGAGAAATAAACTGGGCAAACGTTAGCAGCAGCTCGGCTAACAGTCCCTCCAGGAAGTCCGCTGCTCGCCCAACATGGTGGAGAAACACCGCTTTATTCAGTGAATTGAAGAAGGACGTTGCGCTTCAACAATTCTCGGTGGAGAGCTAAACCCAAAATCCAGCAGACTTGTTCCAGAAATGTAGAAAAAAAGGGTAGCACATCTCAATTTTCCAGTCAAGGAGGACAAAATACGAACATTTCTCTTGTTTGTTTGGCTCACATCACATTAGAAAAACGCTTCCACGTTTCAGCACAGCGTTTTAAGTATAAAGGTTCAATTCACTCATATATACAAGGGAGGAGTTAGTACTCAGCTGGGGGTTGGACCCAACCATTTGGGAACCAATCAGCCTTCTCATCCCATGGTTCTAGACACAGGGACCAATCTCAAGTCTACAATGAAATCAATTATTACCACGGTTGTCCATTAACGTCCATAACAGTTCACAGATGAACTTCCTTATTTCTTTCCGTTTGATCTCCAAATGAAGCGGTTTGTTTCTAACCTGTCAGACCTTTTTTTAAAGTGATGTCACAGCGTTCCCAGCAATAAAAATGACTAGCAGTAACTCTCCTTCACTGTAACCACCAGAGCAGAACTCGTACTCCGGTCTGGAGACGGCGGCAGCCTCGGCCGCCGTGCGTTGGCGTCTGGCCAGCATCCTGCGGGCGGCCGACAGCACCATGCAGCGCCGGCTGGCCAAAGTGAGCACAGAGCTGGCCCAGACCGACACGGAGCTCCTGTGCGAGCGCGCTCACTCGCAGCATCTGGCCCAGGAGAGGCAGGAGGTTGCGGACCGGGAGAGGTCGCTGAGCCGGCAGGTGGACGTGGCCGTCATGGTGATCGCCGCGCTGAGGGAACAGCTCAACGCCTCGGAGAATGAGCTGGAACGACGAGAGAGGTAAACACTGATGTGGGTTTCCAATTGATCTTTGTAGAATCGATTAATCCCTTAGAGTCAAACTTATAGAAAAAAACGTCCAAAATCTTTGATTACAGCTGCTTAAATGTGAATATTTTCTGGTTTCTTTAGTTCTTTATATAAATAAACTGAATATTTTTGGTTTGTTGAAAATTTTAACCATTTCATGACATTTTATTGACCAAATAGCTGATCGAATAATTGACAGATTAATGGAAACTAGTTGACAAAACATCTCTTATGCAGATTTAAAAGGAAAATATTCAACTTTTTCTGGTTTTGTGATACTTATATTGTGTTCTGATGTCAGATGTTAATCATCAAAGTTCCAAAACTTCAGGTTAACATTTGTAGAAATGCTGCCTGCAAGTTAAAAGTCAGGGCTTCAACCTGTCACACAAGCTCACACATGGCCGTTCTGTAGTCTTTGTTGCTAAGGCGGTTGCTAAGGTGGTTGCTAAGGTGTTTCCATGTGTTGTTGTATGGATGGATTTGAGAAGTTGAACATATGGAGTAAAGAAGATGGAAAAAGAAGTGAAATCCTGCTACTATAGTTTGTTTACGTAGCCTCCGGAGCCGGAGGAAGCTTCCTGAAAGCTGACCAATCAGAACAGAGCAGGCTCATCAGGAGGCGGGGCCTCTCTTAAAGAGACAGGAGCTAAAACTTCCTGTTTCAGACAGAGGCTGAACTGAGGGGCTGCATAAAGGACCAGTAGAAGATAAATAAGGAGTTTTTATTCCAGTAGAGAACCAGAATATAAATATAGAGGCTGGAAATGTGAAGAATATTTCTCCTAATTGTTGTTTTCCAGGGAGGTGATAACCATCCAGAAGTTTCTGGAAGCTGCGGCGCGGCAGGAGACGTGCGGTAAAGTCCGAATCCAGCGGTTCATCGAGAACCTGCTGAGACGCATCGCTCTGGCTGAGAGACTAGTGGAGTATTACCAAGTGAACGGCAGCCCGTCACAGTGCAACCACTACAAGGTACACACACACACACGGATGGGGATGCACAATATTATCAGCAGGTATCGAGCATTCCTCCTCTGCTGATTGGTTTATAGTGGCAGTTGGCGACCAGCGTATGAGGTGCATTACCAGAGATTAAATCCTACACATTAATCCTGTCTGTCTAATAAACTCAAAGACACTGCTCCACCCACTTGGTACAATCCAAGAATCCAATATTGTGCATCCCTACACACTCAAACTTGATCTTTGACCTCTTCTTGTCTCCTCAGCAGCACCAGCAGCCAACTGATAATGGACCTCACAGAATCACTAAAAGCAGGCGAGTATCTCCTCGGTAGTCAAAAGGAACAGCGCATCATGTATGTTAACGGGGTGGAACACGATTTCTCTGTTCTGTATTTCTCTGTTTAGCGTCTTCAGGCTAGGCTAACCCATCGTTGCTAACTTTGGTGCTAACCCTCACTTTTCCAGCACTTGGAGAAACAACAGACGGCAAACAGCTAACCTTTTCCTCTGCTCCGCACGTATCCACCGTCACTTTCTCTGCATCCAACTCGCTACGCAAACATACTACACAATGCCGTATAACTTAACAGAGTTACGCTCGTTTCCCAGGCAATGACACAGAGGTTCACTCGTGTCCTGAACAGCTGCACAGACTCCCAAACGCTAAATATTTCTGAATGATGGATATTTGTTGTTAATTCTGGCATTAAAACATATTTTTTGTCCTGACGGGTTCTCGTTGATATAATTGTAGGAGAAACACTGATTCAGTAAACGTTCAGTACGTTTAGTAAACGCTCAGTAACCGTTGAGAACAGTTAGACCCAGAAGTCTCCGTTAGTTTGGAAGAGTCCAAAGTTGTGAAAACAGCGGGGGTGTTTTGAATACACCGTATTTTCCACACTATAGGGCGCGCTGTCAATGAATGGTCTATTTTCTAATTTTTTTCATATATAAGGTACCTCCCAACCTTGTTTAGTTGAAACACGTAAAAAAAAAAAAACACACAGTCTGATACCGCCAAATCAAGGAGTTTGACGTCTGCGTCGTAAGCGTGTCTCTTGAGTAGTTTTACCAGTCGTACTAAAACGTTTTGACTGAGCGCCGTGTATTACACAAAATCGCTTCGAGGTCAGTAAGAACATCCAGAATGAATCCATATATAAAGGCGCACTTTCGTTTTTTGAGAAAATTAAAGGCTTTTAAGTGCTCCTTATAGTCCGGAAAATACGGTAATCCTGGAAAGCTGCTGATGTAGCACTTTTCTCCTTTATGAAAGTAACACAGAGATTATTCAACCAATGAGAATTTAGTCGGACGAGAGCATATCGACCACCTGATCGACTAGTCGACCAGCAGACTGCATCCTTAGGACATAAAGTATTTTATAAAGAAGTAAAGGACGGCGTTCAGACCGTCTAGCAGGTTGTGAATCTATTCCGGTCGTGTTTTGTGCGGCCTGCTGACAGACACACGGGGAGAACATCGCCTTAATCGCTAATCAGACTCGGCTATAAAAAGGCTTATTGCTCGGCAGGAATCATCCTCTAACAGAGCAGATAAAGCTGCCGCTCTGCTGGTCCGACTCGAAGCCAAAAAGGTGACGGAGCGGCTGCTGAATCATTCATGTAGGACTGTTGTTTTATACGCCCTTTCACTACTAGGAGTCACAGGGAGCTTCCCGTGTGTTTTCATTGATTTTTATCAAATATATGTCCATCAAACATCCTCTTCCTGTGTTCATTCGTGTCCGTGTGGCGTCTCCAGGTCAGCGGGGGGTCAGCTGTCCTCGTCCGGCCTCCACGACAACAGGACTCACTCCTCCTCGCAGTTCGGCGGCCGCGCCCCGTTCTCGAAAGCGGGCGGCGGAGACCACCGGGAGCAGCAGCAGCAGCAGCGGGAACAGCAGCGGGAGCAACAGCGGGAACAGCGGCTGGCCCAGTCGTCCAGGCTGTTCTGCCGACCCGAGCACAGAGACGACATCTGGAACCACCAGCGGCGCCGCTCCACTGGGTACGAGGCGTAGAGCTGTAGAGAAAACGCCGAGGGGAGAGGGGGTGTCAAACTTTACTACTCCAACTTTAATTTAACAATGACTTTTATTCCAGAGTGTTAATCTACGGAAAAGTACAGAAAGGTCACGTTCACATCAACTCTGAACTCTCAAATGTTCGTTTAAAACAATTAAGTAAATGTAATTAAGTCTTTTTCTGGCAGGAGGAAGGAAAAAAAGCAACCTCTGAGTCATGGAGTCACTTATAAAATCTTACTTTCACATGAAAACGTTTGCACCTATGCAATTTTAGACTTTCCTGTGTACAAATATTGTTCAGGATGTTCAAGAATGGAGCAATTATAAACTTAGATGGGAGCTGATATCAATTATTGATATAAAGAATTAAAAAATCCAACCAATTTTAACGTTAAAAGAGAGAATAATGTGGGTTTTTTTCCTTCCAAACATATTAATCTGACAGTTCCCAGACAAAATATTTACATAAAATGTCAAATTACTTCTCCTAAACTGCACTTATTCAATTATTTATATCAATCAAATTAAGAAAAACCATTAAACATAAGAGATGAGATCATGCTTAAGCATAAATCAAGTTGTATTTTAAACATTTTACAATAGAAAAAGTAAACTTGTCACTTCTCCGGTGGACAAAATATAAAAACAAAGATATAAGAAGGTCGGTCAATTAGTTTGATTGCATAGTTTGATCCATAATTACACAATAAATACAAAACTAAAGCAAAACTGACTCGAACATTTTAATTTACACTCAAAACCGAAGAGAAAACGGACTGAACAGGGTTCAAAGACCACAACGCAATAAGGAATATTACTGCATATGTTTTATATCGTCAACATTCGGTACTTTTCCACAGATTATCACGCTGAAGCAGAGTGTTTGTAAAGTGTTAAACTGGATGTCAGTGTGGGTTCAATATTCAGACATTTAAATGAACGACAGCTTCTTGTCTCTTTTTGTCTCAGTTGTCAGCACAAATCATAATAATAATAATAACAACAATAAGTACAGTATGATAAGTAATCTCAGTCTTTAGTGATCCTCTCCTCCTTTGTTTTTTTAGAGGAACTTCAGCTTAGACGTGCTTTTGTTCTCATCTATTAGATTTTATTTACAGTTAAGTGAAAGGAGAGAAGATCGTCTGCTTCCTGGATCAGATTGAGATGTTTGTTTTCTGATGACACGTCCTCTCCTCTGGTTGCAACCTTTACATCTCGGCCTGGTTCCCCCTCTTCCTCCTCCTTCCCCCCCGACCCCGAACACCTCCAAAAAAAAAAAACCCCACTCCTGATCAGTCTGGTCATCTTTATCTCTCTCTCGTCTGTGCTTTCAAAGTCGAAATGATCGTTGCACCTTTGTTGCGTTCGCCAACATCCACCACCAGCACCCCAAGCTCCCTCCACAATCAGAGTAATAACGTGCCGAAAGCTAATCACGCATTTATCGTTTATCTTTTTTTCTGTCTTCCTACACCAACAGTTTCCTCTCAGTTCATCACCAGAGTCCCTATAAACACTCTTTGCAGCAATATAGCCGCTTATTTTGGACAAAAAAAAAGCAAAAACAGCTTTTTGTTATAAAAAAAAAAGAAGAAAAGATGAGTTTATTTATCTTTGGTGGATTTTTTGGACCGCTGAGTCTTAACTGTTTAATCTATGGAGCGACGTCATTCAGTAACTGGGACGGTGCGATGCATCGTCGCTGGTTTGTAAGCACAGACGGGGAGTTTGATGACGCCAGACTTGGGTCAAAAATAAATGTTGTATGCGTGTATTTCTTGGCTTTTGTTTGGAACGAGCTTCTGGTAGCAGACGGGTTTGATTGGCTACATTAAGGATCAATTCGAACAGTCGCATTAATTGTAAATAGAGAGAGAGAGAAAAGACATGGAAATACTTTTATTGACTTTTTTTTTCTTCTGGTAGTCGTGGTCCTAAATCTGTGTAGCCAATGACGAACCAATCTGCCGCCAAAGGAGATGTAGTGGAGGGTAAAATCAGATATTTACCTACTTTTTTTTTATTATTTTTGTTTGGCAGATTTTTCTACTTTTCTTTAAAGGAACAGTCCAAACATTTTAGGGATGTTCTTAGCCAAACTGCTCCATCTGTACAGCTTCAAACAAAGAGTCTGATCTACCCAACAAGTATTTGAGGCGTGCACAAATTTCCACTCATTTTAAGAGAAAAGTCTGGTTATATTCAATATTTCTCTTCTTGACAACGAATCCCATGAAAAGACCAAAGGAAAGTATATCTTATATATATCTTACTCCTCTGAGCCACAGAGCTCTGTATTAAAAACATATATAAAGACGGATGTAGCGTCTTTCTGTCCATCTTTTCTGTTTGGAGCTACATAAGGAGTGCAGAGTTGTTGCCTCTCACGTTCTGTGAATCTGCACCGCTTCCTCGGACCGAAATATAATCAAGTAATGTTAAACTTAAGAGAAATATTGCGACAATAGTCCAACTCAGTGCGAGTCCTGGAGCGCAGCTGTCAATCAACGCCAACAAGACAGACATCAAAGCTACTATAAGTCTTCAAATCTTATTAGTAGAGTAATAATTTCCAAAAATGATCACCGGGGCACTAATTAGAGGGCCTGAATTTAGAGATTGAGACCAGAATGACTCGTTGAAAACAATGTTCGAGTCAGTATTTCTTGAAAGAAGTTGATGTGGATTCATCCACCACTGAAAATAGTCCCCAACGAATGCACTAATTTGCTAAAAACTGCAGTGACCAGCTGTTTAAGGAAACTACTGAGCCTTTTTTTAAAACAGAAACTGTTTCTTTATGAGCTGTTTTTAAGGACACACTGTTGGTTTTGGTCTTTTTGTGAGATTTGTTGACACAAACAAGCCTTAAAAACACAGTTTAGAGTTGTTTGAGTTGGATATTTCTCTCTTTTTATGGAGCCAAACAGCTGAAAATGTCATATTTTTTTATTTATTATCCCTCCCCCTCCACTACATCTCTGTGTAAAACAAGCCACAATGTTCACGCAGCCACAGTTTGGTCCAGGTCTGGAGGGACACCACACATATAACGAATGTACTCTTGAGTTAACGTATAGCTCACACCGAAGAGACGCCGCCGTGTTTTAAATCCGAACTTTCCGTCTCGTCTCGCCGTTCGGGCTTAAAACAGAAAAACGCTCTCGTTCACACGCAGAAAACGGGTGGAGATTCTCCGATCACAAAATGAATGACGTCGTATCAACGCTTTCATCCAAAGTGACTTAACAGTGCCGTGAATGCATTCAGTCCGTTTTGCAGTAAAACTTAAAACAGCTCATGTTAAAACCGCTTGTTTTTAATAGAGTCATTCCTTTCTGTACGATCTGTTTACACGTCATTGTACATTTGCTCTCATCCAATGATAAGAATGTATATGTAGAAGACGGTATTTGGTGTTTAAAAAAAACAAACAAACAAACAAAAAAACGTATCTTTGCTGTCGTTGGTTTAGGTTTTATTGACAGTGTTAATAGATATTTTGTATACAAAGCTATTATTGTGTTGTCAAGTGGAGGTAGTAGTCCTACAGTACTTAAACAGGGTGTCTGCAGCTCAATGTGATTATAAAATTATGTAAATCCATTATTTATCTGCCACATTTCAGACTTCTAACATATCTCGGCGTACTTTTCTTTGCGCAGACTCTCTCCTGATGTTTATTCTTTAATTTTCTTGTTGTTTTTCAATCAAAGTTGTCTTATTTTAATGTCTAATTGGCATTAAAAAAAAGGTCTTATGAATAAAGCTTGCAGGCACCCGACACCTGACCAGCAGTTGTGTCAATCATGATTTGTTCCAAACTTGAACTGGAAGTTGCCAATTTTCTTTTTTTTTTTAAAAAAAAAGCCAGAATGGTGTCCGCCAGTTTAACAAGACAGACTGAAATATGAGCTATGTGTGAAATGGAATATATCTTGTATTTAGCTGTTTTCATGGTCTGAAAAGTATTATCTTAAAATGACAGCCATCTGTTTTTTTGTTGTTGTTTTTTTTTAATGGCGTCAAAGGCCCCAAAAACACTGAGGGTAAACTTTTTTGCAGGTTTCACCCTCCACTGCTTCTTCCCACATTAAAAAAAAAAAAACCTGATCCAGATAAATAAATGTGGACAAATCTCCCACTGAGTATCCCAGAGATCGATCAGATCAGTGATCAGACCTCTGAATCACTCAGCACTTTGTGAATTCAGGCACTGATGATCTGCGCCCAAGTGTTACTGCTGCTGTCCGTTAAAAACCACATTTCTCTTTGAATTTATCAATTTATCAGTTTAAATAAGCTACACCCTCTTAGCTTTAGTTGCATTTATTCATGATATCATTAGGAATTATTGTTTTTGTCCCTTCTGGGTTCCCATTGTACCACCATGAAACTGGTATTAGATTAAAGGATAGTTCTTGTGATTTTCTATATTTTTTCACAAATCTCATGTTTGGATCCAAACCAACAATGAACTGATCTACTAACAAGTATCGTGTGTGTATCCAAAGCCTGATATATCTGATTCCTCTGTGCCGTAGACCTCCGTTGTTGTTCTAAAAACTATTAAAAAGACGTCAATGAGAAGGACACCGTTGCTTTTGGTGATGTGTTCCCTCACCATGAAGAGTTTGGTCACGTTAGTTTGTTTAGAAACGGCTCCAAAGACGAAAAAACAGCATCGCGTTTTCAGTCTCTAGAGAGTAGTTCTGTGTAAGGCAGACGCTACTGAGCATGTGCAAGGAACTTTTGACTTTGTTCATTATAAATTTCTCAACGAACTTCAATACAAAGTCTGTGTAGTCAGTGTCATTTGCCTTACACAGAACTATAGCTCCAAAGACTAATGACAGCGTCGAGTTTTCAGACTCTGGAGAGTAGTTCTGTGTAAGGCAAATGACACTGACTACACATTAAAAACTCTTGACTTTGTATTGAAGTTCGTTGAGAAATTTATAATGTACAAAACTTCAAAACTTCCTGCACATGCTCAGTAGCGTCTTCTTTACACAGGACTACTCTCTGGAGACTGAAAACTTGATGCTGTTAGTAGTCTTTGGAGCCATTTCTAAACAAACTAACGTGACCAAAACTCTTCATGATGAAGGAACATGTCCCCCAGTGCAGCAGTGTCCTTCTCATTGACGTGTTTCTAATAGTTTTTGGACAATAACGGAAGAATCAGATATATCAGGCTTTGGATACACACATACAATACTTGTTAGTGGATCAGTTCATTGTTGGTTTGGATCCAAACATGAGATTTTGTTGACAAAAAGAAGAATATAGAAAATTTGCCAGCCTTATCCTTTCAGAAGTCTTAAATTTAGATGGAGCGTCGTCCAAGTCTATGCAAGAGCTTCAAGCAAATCTACTGATCGCGGCAGTTCAGCTTTCATAACTGCTTAAAAATCTGTCAAAACCTTTAAAAAAAAACAATCAGATTTGTGGGGTTTTCATGCAAACAGCAGCGTAACTCTTGTGTGCGCAGAGCTTCAGGTTCGTCTCTGGCGTACTGCTTCCTGTTTCTGATGCTCAGTCATTGGAAGGTGGTGGAAGATGCATGAAGCAGCCCAACTACTACTACTCCTACTACATATGTAGCTATTGTGTTACTGTGAAAGCATGCATCATATGTAACAAAAAAAAAAGCAAAGTACTTATAAAATACTGTTATCTTGTACTATTATGTGTACTTTTGTAGCAGAGCGAGGTCTATTTTAATGGTATATGAAGGAAAGTTGCACTAAACCAACCAAGAGCACTTAGCTTGGAGCTGGTGGATTTCATATGAAAGGGAGTGTTGTTTACTGGACAATCAACAGGGTTCATGCACAGGTTCGGAAAAGTCTGGAAACCACATTTTATTACTTCTGTGTTTGGAAATGTTTTGAGGGAAAAATGTGCAAGAGCTCTGAAACTGAGAGAGAGAGAAAAAAAAGCTTGAGAAGTGGGAAAATAATATAATGTAACCGAACACGTATTATAACTGGAGTTAATGTTAGTTTGATTATGACACTACTACCTTTTTATTATTGCCGTGAATCGGTAGAGATAAAGTTAGTTTTATGTTGTGTAAAACGGTTTTCTGCGGCCAAGTTTGATATCCTTCAGTTCAATGTTTGTCTGTAGGGATTTCGTTTGCAGAAGTAATCTCTAGTTTTGTGCCTTCACTTCGAAAACTCTGTAGTCTGTATAACACTGTGCAAAATGCAATACTGTGAAGAACTGGAATACTTTTTATGTTGTCAGTCTGTGTGATAACCATTGAAGATTAAAGAACAAACATGACACCAATGTTTTGCCATGTTTAATTTTTTTTTACTTAAGTCTTGTGGATCTTACTACAAGAATCCAAAATATCTCATATCTTAAAGCTCTAATCTGTAATGATTCCTCATTAAAATGTGTAAAAACAACTAGACCTATGTTCTATATGTTGTTGAGTTGTGTTCTTACATTATCCCAAATGTTTCCAACAGTTTTCAAACCCAGAGAAATCTGTCATTTTAATCAAAGTAACGGACCGTTTCATTTGGTGGCCTGTCAATGGCGTCATACCTCCTCTACCAAAGAGTATAGTGCACAAGATGCATGCGTTGGCGCCGTGTTTGTCCGCTACAATGGCGTCTAGCAAAGAGTAACTTACACACATACAAGATAATACATGGGCTTTGTTGTGCTTGTTCCACACAAACTGTTAGAAATGGACTTTTGTTCAGTTTGAAGCCACATTTTCATGATAAATTTAGCTGGTTTTTAACTTGATCTTTTAGCCGCAAGAAGGATTTTAGTCATTGGACGTCTGGATCTTAAGTTATCAGAGAAATAAACTGGGCAAACGTTAGCAGCAGCTCGGCTAACAGCCCCTCCAGGAAGTCTGCTGCTCGCCCAAACATGGTGGAGAAACACTGATTTTTTTTAGATGAAACTGCTTTATTCAGTGTTTTTACCTGTAATCAGCGGGTCCGTTTGTTCTGGAGAGGAGGAGACCTCTGCGGGTAAAAACATCCTGAACCATCAACACTGGAGTAATCCTATCCCACTGAAGCTGCTGGTTTAACAACCAAGACAACAACTCCCATCATCCCTTGCTGCTTCACACCGTCATCACACTCCGTCATGGTATTGTTTTGATTGAGAGACGCCGAGTGGCTGAAATTACATGTTGTTCCTTATTAATCCATCATTGAATTGACCATACATGTTTATTTATTAAGACATCTGTTATCTGTTTATTGTTTAATATCACTAAAAGTAGATAATTACTAGATTAGATACTTTTCTCATATCTATGTTGTTTGTAAGTGTAATCTTGAGATTAAATTGGTTTCACTAAGTTTTGAACACAAATGTGGAAAACTTTACTGAACACACAAACAAAACAACTTAAATTGAATCACAACAATTTTCCACAACAGAAAAAGTAATAAAAATGCTGATAAACTACTGTAAACTAGACCTGCACGTGTAGTTGCTTTGTTGCAGTACTCACAAATGGCCACTAGGTGTCACTTTTTTCATATAAATCGCCTGCTGGTACAGGAAGGAGTGGGTTTCAGGCTCAATATTACTTTTTTCTACCTTAATAATTGATTTCCAACATTTCCCAGAATGCCTCCAAAGAACTTTAACTGCTTTTTTCAGTTTTATGTTTTATGTGAAGAGTATGTTCCCTTCTCTTCTATCTCTAAACTCCTACGCAGAGAAACGTTATCAGTTATAGTGAAAAAAAATGCTTGTGAGTCAGCGTGAGTCATGTGGTGTTTAGAGTAACAGTGTGAGAGCATCCAAATCTTTCATGCGATGATGATTTGTATCAGCAGATACAAACTCAAACTCAGAAAACCCACATGATGATGATGATAACGTCTCTACAGTGGATATATTTGCTACCAGCTAATAATATGACTGCAGAGTATGACACACACGCACATGTTTGAAGCTCATGATTAGCCAAAGAGTCCAAATTCACTCAGTCAACCAGCTAAATTTGATTAATTGCAAATTTATTTGGAATAAACAACATCTGCACATCTGATCTTGAGGCCCTGAAAGTACAAATGTTTTTTTTTAATACCGAGATTTGAATTTTTTTCAAGGAAGTGATGATAATATACAACTTTTATGATGATGATCCCATAAATTATTGTTTTAGGGAAGAATTGTAACCATGTATAGATTAATTTGTCCAAAACATGATGTTTACAGCAAATATAACTTTATATAACCATTAGATTCGTCATGAAAACAGTCATTTCTATGATCCTTTTATACTTTTCTTTTACAGGCTCACTTTGATCAATTGTGTCACAAAGAAGGAAAGAAATAATGACAATAATAATGATGGAAATATGGAAAACTGATCTGAAATGTGATGAAGAAGAAGTATAAAGTAGCAGAAAATATACGTATATATATAACACTGTTTAAAAAAGCAATAAAAAAAGAGAAATCTTGTTTTCATGTTTAACTGCTGAACACAACACATTGCCTCTACCTGACTGGAGTACTGACATGCTTTAATCTTCATCAGGAAGCTACATCATCATCACTTTTTCTGATTAGACATGGACAGATCTGTTCCCTGTCAGACGCACATTTCCACCACACCAAATACACAGAAATCCCAGAGAAAGCCAAGATGGCCAAAGATTTCATGATGGCCCCTGAAACTTTAATCCAGAGTCTGAAGGCTGAACCCTTTTCTCTGAAGAAAGGGTTGGGTTTGGGGTCACTTTCTTCCTCACTGATTGGGTTCTTCATCCAGCAGGAGAACGTTTTAACACTTTGTATTGTCTCATTGTTGGTGATGATCCTGTCCTTCCCCCCATCCATCCACTCTCCTCCCATCTTCCAGCTGTAGGTGACAGGTTCAGCTTTCTCTGTGTTTCCATCACAGGTCAGGGTGCATCTTTCTGATGCAGCGGTACAATTCAGTGGTTTCACCAACACAGCAGGCTTCGGCACTGCCTTGATCAGTTTTTGAACTTTTTCTTTGAAGAAAGGGTTGGGTTTGGGGTCACTTTCTTTCTCACTGATTGGGTTCTTCATCCAGCAGGAGAACGTTTTAACACTTTGTATTGTCTCATTGTTGGTGATGATCCTGTCCTTCCCCCCATCCATCCACTCTCCTCCCATCGTCCAGCTGTAGGTGACAGGTTCAGCTTTCTCTGTGTTTCCATCACAGATCAGGGTGCATTTTTCTGATGCAGCGGTACATGTCAGTGGTTTCACCAACACAGCAGGCTTCGGCACTGCCTTGATCAGTTTTGCATTATAGCGCACATCCTGGGGTTCATTGTTGATTTCCACTGAATACACCCCACTGTCAGCTGGACTCATGTTTTTGATCTCCAAACTTCCAGTGGTTATGTTCAGGGTTGTTCGGTCTTTAAACCCACCGTAATACACCAGATCAACTTTTCCTTTCTCCCATTCTGCAACCAGATTGTTGTTGTGTTTCCACTGAATGATGGTGATCTCTCCAGAGAAACGAGGCTTCAACAGCAGCTCACCACCTTCACCGAAAAACGTATCTTCAGCTGAAACAGAGTTCATCACCGCAAGCAGCAGAAAACACGTCGTCAGTTTCTCCATGTCCACAGATCAACACAGAACAGGAAGAATGTGTGATGTCCTTCCGTACTCTGGTATGTATTTTGTCACCCTTCCACATTATAATAAACAGGAAATATTCATATCAGCATTTAAATAATATCTAATATTTGAAGATCTCTCTGACACTTTTAATATTTAAAACACATCATACAGTTTGAGATATAAATGTGTGACTGAGTAAACAAGTAAACAAGGTTTTCATGCAACTACAGCAGCTATCACACATGCAGACACCACTCTTCTATAACACATTATAGTTCACACATATCACATGTTTAACTTTAACGTCTTTCAGTCACCTTCAAAACCTCTTCCTTCCTGGAGCCTGCATCATGAAGTCAAGTGAGAGGGTCACCAGCTGTCTGTGGTTTAACTCATGTTTACTGGTATCATGAAGCTCTTCAAAAGCAAGAACATTTTTAAAAAGACTTAAGACTTTAAGGTTATAAAATACCCAAGGGGAACCTTAAACTGAATTAATTTACTAGTATGTATTTATCTAGACATTAGTACACACAAGACAACATGTTGGCATATAAAACATCACAGGAAACATTTGATTCCTTTTCTAATGTCTAATATCCTGTCAGTTTCTTCAATATCAGCTATTGATTAAAGGCAAAAATACCCAAAAACTTCTTTAAGAAAAGAATAACCTTGCTTATAATGATAATCCAGACTGATCCAGATTAATGTTTGAAGACTGATGATGGTTGAAACAAACAAACCAACAAATTATTATTAAAAGCAGAGTATTTTCTTTTTATTCATTATTTAGCAAATAAGTATTTTATTTTTATTAGAAATATTTTCCATTTCATGCTTCTGACAATTAAAATGTAATATATAAAATATATCATGAACAAAAATTAAAGCTTAAAAAAAAAAACTCAATCCAAACTCAAAACACAGTTTCCATTAGATTCATCATGAAAACAGTCATTTCTATGATCCTTTTATACTTTTCTTTTACAAGCTCGCTGATCAACTGTATCACAAATAAAGAAAGAGAAAATCAACAAAACTGATCTGAAATGTAATGAGGAAGACGTATAAAGTAGCAGAAAATATACATACAGATATACAATGCTGTTTAAAAAGCAATAAAAATAAAAGAGAAATCTTGTTTTCTTGTTTAACTGCTGAACACAACACATTGCCTCTACCTGACTGGAGTACTGACATGCTTTAATCTTCATCAGGAAACCACAGTGATCTTGTTTCGGCCACACCCAGTACACAACAGCCAAAGATCTCATGACAGGCCTTAAAACTTTCATCCAGAGTCTTCAGGCTTTTCTCTGAAGAAAGGTTCATCTTTAGTTTTCAAAACTCTGCACCTACCACAACGGCCAAGATGCCGACAACAAGCAGGAACAGATCCACCGGCAACCCAACTCCAGAACTGTCTGAACCCTTTTCTCTGAAGAAAGGGTTGGGTTTGGGGTCACTTTCTTCCTCACTGATTGGGTTCTTCATCCGGCAGGAGAATGTTTTAACACTTTGTATTGTCCCATTGTTGATGATGATCCTGTCCTTCTCCCCATCCATCCACTCTCCTCCCATCTTCCAGCTGTAGGTGACAGGTTCAGCTTTCTCTGTGTTTCCATCACAGGTCAGGGTGCAGTTCTCTGATGCAGTGGTACAATTCAGTGGTTTCACCAACACAGCAGGCTTTGGCACTGCCTTGATCAGTTTTGCATTATAGCGCACATCCTGGACCCTGTTGTTGATTTCCACTGAATACACCCCGGTGTCAGCTGGACTCATGTTTCTGATCTCCAAACTTCCAGTGGTTATGTCCAGGGTTGTTCGGCCTTTAAACCCACCGTAATACTGCAGATCAACATCTCCTTTCATCCATTCTGCCACCAGATTGCTGCCGTGTTTCCACTGGACGCTGGTGATCTCTCCAGAGAAACGAGGCCTCAACAGCAGCTCGCCGCCTTCCTCGAAAAACTTATCTTCAGCTGAAACAGAGTTCATCACCGCAAGCAGCAGAAAACACGTCGTCAGTTTCTCCATGTCCACAGATCAACACAGAACAGGAAGAATGTGTGATGTCCTTCCGTACTCTGGTATGTACTTTGTCACCCTTCCGCATTATAATAAACAGGAAATATTCATATCAGCATTTAAATAATATCTAATATTTGAAGATCTCTCTGACACTTTTAATATTTAAAACACATCATACAGTTTGAGATATAAATGTGTGACTGAGTAAACAAGTAAACAAGGTTTTCATGCAACTACAGCAGCTATCACACATGCAGACACCACTCTTCTATAACACATTATAGTTCACACATATCACATGTTTAACAGTCTTTCAGTCACCTTCAAAACCTCTTCCTTCCTGGAGCCTGCATCATGAAGTGAAGTGAGAGTGTGACCAGCAGTCTGTGGTTTAACTCATGTTTACTGGTATCATGAAGCTCTTCAAAAGCAAGAACATTTTTAAAAAGACTTAAGACTTTAAGTTTATAAAATACCCAAGGGGAACCTTAAACTGAATTAATTTACTAGTATGTATTTATCTAGACATTAGTCCACACAAGACAACATGATGGCATATAAAACATTTGATTCCTTTTCTAATGTCTAATATCCTGTCAGTTTCTTCAATATCAGCCATTGATTAAAGGCAAAAATACCCAAAAACTTCTTTAAGAAAAGAATAACCTTGCTTATAATGATAATCCAGACTGATCCAGATTAATGTTTGAAGACTGAACTCTGATGGTTGAAACAAACAAACCAACAAATTATTATTAAAAGCAGAGTATTTTCTTTTTATTCATTATTTAGCAAATAAGTATTTTATTTTTATTAGAAATATTTTCCATTTCATGCTTCTGACAATTAAAATGTAATATATAAAATATATCATGAACAAAAATTAAAGCTTAAAAAAAACTCAATGCAAACTCAAAACACAATTTCCATTAGATTCATCATGAAAACAGTCATTTCTATGATCCTTTTATACTTTTCTTTTACAAGCTCACTGATCAACTGTATCACAAATAAAGAAAGAGAAAATCAACAAAACTGATCTGAAATGTAATGAGGAAGACGTATAAAGTAGCAGAAAATATACATACAGATATACAATGCTGTTTAAAAAGCAATAAAAATAAAAGAGAAATCTTGTTTTCATGTTTAACTGCTGAACACAACACATTGCCTCTACCTGACTGGAGTACTGACATGCTTTAATCTTCATCAGGAAACCACAGTGATCTTGTTTCTGCCACACCCAGTACACAACAGCCAAAGATCTCATGACAGGCCTTAATACTTTCATCCAGAGTCTTCAGGCTCTTTTCTGAAGAAAGGTTCATCTTTAGTTTTCAAAACTCTGCACCTACCACAACGGCCAAGATGCCGACAACAAGCAGGAACAGATCCACCGGCAACCCAACTCCAGAACTGCCTGAACCCTTTTCTCTGAAGAAAGGGTTGGGTTTGGGGTCACTTTCTTCTTCACTGACTGGGTTCTTCATCCGGCAGGAGAACGTTTTAACACTTTGTATTGTCCCATTGTTGATGATGCTCCTGTCCTTCTCCCCATCCATCCACTCTCCTCCCATCTTCCAGCTGTAGGTGACAGTTCCAGCCTCCTCTGTGTTTCCATCACAGGTCAGGGTGCAGTTCTCTGATGCAGCGGTACAATTCAGTGGTTTCACCAACACAGCAGGCTTCAGCACTGCCTTGATCAATTTTGCATTATAGCGCACATCCTGGACCCTGTTGTTGATTTCCACTGAATACACCCCACTGTCAGTTGGACTCATGTTTTTGATCTTCACACTTCCAGTGGGTATGTTCAGGGTTGTTCGGCCTTTAAACACACCATAATACTTCAAATCAACTTTTCCTTTCACCCATTCTGCCACCAGATTGTTGTTGTGTTTCCACTGGATGCTGGTGATCTCTCCAGAGAAACGAAGCCTCAACAGCAGCTCACCGCCTTCCCCGAAAAACTTATCTTCGGCTGAAACAGAGTTCATCACCGCCAGTACCAGCAGCACTGACAGAAAACACCCAGTCACTTCCTCCATGTCTACAGATCAACACAGAACAGGAAGAATGTGCTTTTACCTCTTTACTCTTCCGTATGGAACGCGGAGGGGAAACCAAACGCGTGCCAGAGAATTGGAGGAAATAGGATGTTCTTCCTGTCCTTTCAGAATTAAAGCTGCAAGTAGCGTTGGTCAAGACCTTGCATTCTGGCTGTCGGGATCAGATATTTCTTATAAGTGTGGTGTGCTTTTATTTTGAAAGTTTGATTGAACTGTGTACTGTCAGGTGTGTAGAGACAATAAGTGACTGCAGCTGGACACAGAAAAATACTCATATATTGGAATTGAGAGTGTGAGCAAACTCACACTTTTTTGAACATTTACTGTTAGTTACTGTTAGTTTTAGATACAAACTTCATTTTAACTTTGAATGAATCACCAGATTTTGACCTACAAATCTTGAATTTACATGTGTCTTCTATCTTTTACTGTTTTTGAGATATCAGAGGGAGTTTTAAAGTCTTTTCTTGCTCCTCCTGTGGTTTTATATTGAGTGTGTATTGCGGAATGTTTCACAGCACTGAGGGAGTGACATCATCGGGAGCATTTTAAAGTACGTTTCTTGTGAAATATCTTCATAAATCCCATGACTTTGACCAAATCTTACATTGAAAATCATATTTTTGTTGTGAATTTTGTTGTGAATCCATTGATACAAGTTTGAAAGTGGTCAGACTTATAGTTTAAACATCAGAGGCCTTTGTTTGACACAAAGTCAATGCCCATAGAGTTCCTCCCCATTGCTTTACATTGTAAGGTGTGATGTGGCACTTCAACTTTCAGGGCTTATAAAATCTAAACTGAATTATTGCCAAGTTTTTCACAACTTTTTTTCAGCACAGTGTCATAATTCATGTATTAAATTGTGAAGCAATTAACACCCTTGGAGGAGATAACATTTGTTTGGAGTCCAAAATTGGAGCAAAGTCTTATTTTGACAGTGAGATTGCGGACTTTCTGTTGGATTTAGGTCAGGGTTGGCAGTGTATGATTTGTAGGTCTTGATGAGATGAATAACTGAGTTTTGATTTGATCTGTCTACGACATTCCTACTGGCCGTGGCGGCCATTTTAGTGACATAGGTGGCGCTAGTGAGCACATCTCAGCACTATAGGGGTTAATTTTTACATTTTTATCAAAATTTTCACCAGATCTGATGTGTGTGCCAAATTTGATGAGTTTTTGAGCATGTTTAAGGGGTCAAATTTAGGATTTAAGTGACATAATAATAAAGAAACAAACAAACAAACAAACAAAATACAATAGGGTGATAGGGTCCTCACTCTTAGGCAGAGGACTACTGTAAAACAGCAGTCCTCTGCCTATTGGGCTTGGTCCCTAATTAAAGGTAAAAATGCCCAAAAACATCTTTAAAAAAAGAATAACCTTGCTTATAATGATAATCCAGAGTGATCCAGATTAATGTTTGAAGACTGAACTCTGATAGATGGTTGAAACAAACAAACAAACACAAATTATAATTCAAAGCAGAGTATTTTCTTTTTATTCATTATTTCACAAATAAGTACTTCATTAATATTAGAAATATTTTCTATTTCATGCCTGTTCTGACAATTTAAATGTAATATGTAAAGTATATCACGAACAAAAAAAACAGAAAATAACATCCAAACTCAGAACACAGTTTCCATTAGATTCATCATGAAAACAGTCATTTCTATGATCCTTTTATACTTTTCTTTTACAGGCTCACTTTGATCAATTGTGTAACAAATAAAGAAAGAGAAAATCAACAAAACTGATCTGAAATATGATGAAGAAGAAGTATAAAGTAGCAGAAAATATACATGCAGATATACAACGCTGTTTAAAAAGCAAAAACAAAGAGAAATCTTGTTTTCATGTTTAACTGCTGAACACAACACATTGCCTCTACCTGACTGGAGAACATGCTTTAATCTTCATCAAGAGAGACAAGGCAGCCAAAGATCTCATGACAGCCCCTAAAACTTTCATCCAGAGTCTGCAAGCTCTTCTCTGAAGAAAGGTTCATGTTTAGTTTTCAAAACTCTGCACCTACCACAACAGCCAAGATGCCAACAACAAGCAGAAACAGATCCACCAGCAACCCAACTCCAGAACTGCCTGAACCCTTTTCTTTGAAGAAAGGATTGGGTTTGGGGTCACTTTCTTCTTCACTGACTGGGTTCTTCATCCGGCAGGAGAACATTTTAACACTTTGTATTGTCTCATTGTTGGTGATGATCCTGTTCTTCTCCCCATCCATCCACTCTCCTCCCATTTTCCAGCTGTAGGTGACAGGTTCAGCTTTCTCTATGTTTCCATCACAGGTCAGGGTGCAGTTCTCTGATGCAGCGGTACAATTCAGTGGTTTCACCAACACAGTAGGCTTCGTTACCACCTTGATCAGTGTTGAACCCTTTTCTCTGAAGAAAGGATTGGGTTTGGGGTCACTTTCCTCTTCACTGATTGGGTTCTTCATCTTGCAGGAGAACATTTTAACACTTTGTATTGTCTCATTGTTGGTGATGATTCTGTCCTTCTCCCCATCCATCCACTCTCCTCCCATCTTCCAGCTGTAGGTGACAGGTCCAGCCTTCTCTGTGTTTCCATCACAGGTCAGGATGCAGTTCTCTGATTCAGCAGCACATATCAGTGGTTTCACCAACACAGCAGGCTGCGGCACTGCCTTGATCAGTTTTGCATTATACCGCAAATCCTGGACCCTGTTGTTGATTTCCACTGAATACACCCCACTGTCAGCTGGACTCATGTTTTTGATCTCCAAATATCCAGTGGTTATGTTCAGGGTTGTTCGGCCTCTAAACCCACCGTAATACACCAGATCAACTATTCCTTTCACCCATTCTGCCACCAGATTGTTGCCGTGTTTCCACTGGAAGCTGGTGATCTCTCCAGAGAAACGAGGCCTCAACAGCAGCTCACCGCCTTCCCTGAAAAACGTATCTTCAGCTGAAACAAAGTTCAGCATCACCAGCAGCAGAAAACACCTCGTCAGTCTCTCCATGTCCACAGATCAACACAGAACAGGAAGAATGTGTGATGTCCTTCCGTACTCTGGTATGTATTTGGTTTCCCTTCCGCATTATAATAAACAGGAAATATTAATATCAGAATGTAAACAATATCTGAGAACATTTGAATATCTTTCTGACACTTTTAACATTCAAAACGCACCATACACGTTGAGATAAAAAATATGTGACTGAGAAAACAAAGTTTTCATGCAACTACAGCAGCTGTCACACATGCAGACACCACTGTGCTATAACTAATTATAGATCACATAAATGAAATGTTTACCAGTCTGTCAGTTACACTCAAACCGCTTCCTTCCTGGAGTCTGCATCATGAAGTCAAGTAAGAGGGTTACCAGCAGTCTGTGGTTTAACTCATGTTTGCTGGTATCATGAAGTTCTTCAAAAGCAAGAACATCTTTTAAAAAAGCTTTTTTTTTTGAATTTATAAAATACCCAAGGGGAACCTTTAACTGAATTAATTTAACTTACTGATATAATAACTAATTGTACTTTCAGAAAACCATTATATTTATATTTAAGAAAAGCAGTCAGTTAAATGCAACATCTAATGTTTTGCAACATTCAAGCTGCGACTTGCAACCTGAAAATTTCTTTTCAGGTTGATTTTGACAGACAGATCATTGGTCCACACAAGACAACATGATGGCATATAAAACATCACAGGAAACATTTGATTCATTTTCTAATGTCTTATATCTTATCAGTTTCCTCAATATCAGCTATCGATTAAAGGCAAAAATACCAAAAAAGAATAACCTTGTTAATGATGATAATCCAGATTAATGTTTGAAGACTGAACTCTGATGGTTGAAACAAACAAACACACAAATTGTTATTCAAAGCAGAGTATTTTCTTTTTATTCATTATTTTGCAAATAAGTATTTCATTAGTGTTAGAATTATTTACCATTTCATGCCTGTTCTGACAATTTAACCGTAATACATAAAAGATATCACAAAAAAATAAATGCTTAAAAAAAAACCCATACAAACTCAAACACAGTTTCCTTTAGATTCATCACTAAAACAGTCATTTCTATGATCCTTTTATTATTATTATTATAAAATAGGCTTCATAAGTTTCCCCTTGAACACAAATGTAGAAAATTTTACTGAACACACAAACAAAACAACTTGAATCACAACAATTTTCCATAACAGAAAACGTAATAAAAAAAGCTGACTGACTACTGTAAACTAGACCTGCACGTTTAATTACTTTGTTGCAGTACTCACAAATGGCCACTAGATGTCATTGTTTTCATATAAATCGCCTGCTGGCACAGGAGGGCCTTTATCACTGAGTGGCTTTCAGGTTCAACATAACTTATTTTCTACCTTAATAATTGATTTCCAATTTTTCCCAGAATGCCTCCAAAGAACTTGAACTGCTTATTTTAGTTTTATGTTTGTGCAGAGACGTTTTAGTGACAGTAGACGGTGCAGCTCGTTGATCACGGTCTTGTTTTTTTTTATGTTTTTACCACCAGGAGTTGCCAAAGAAATGTTCTAACCGTACAAATGGGCGCTTTAAATAGCTGGCAGAAGTATTTTACTTGAATGGGATATATATTCACTTTTTTGTTTTTCTATTATTTATATCCTGCTCTGACGTCTGGTGTTTAAACATCATCAAACTTGTCACACATGTTCATAAACGGCCGTCTGTCCTGTAGCCTTGGTTCCTAACTGCGATGTGAGCGAGGTTAGCGTGCCGGCAGGTGTTTCAGTTTAACCAGTGACCGTGTTAACTGGTGACTTGCAGGGGAATGTGTCGTGGTTGTCGTGGTGATGGCAGCTGTTGAAAACACGAACACAACATGTAGTTGTATGTTCAACACAGTAGATATTCGTCTGGTCCTTTTGTTTTATTACAGTGTGTGAATTAAACGGTGTTGCAAACAAAAAGCGTTCATATGTCCTCACTTGTTTTTCAGTAGGTTGGTTAAACCCAGTAAATAAAGGCTGTGTGACTACTACTAAACAATAATCAACCACAAACTCTTCTATTACTTTTTCTACTCAGTGACAAAGCAGGTTAACTGGTTCAATATGAGCCACTTTACGATTGTAGATAAAACTATAAAATCACAAGATGGTCTAGTACAGTTTATAGGCTACGTTTTGTTTCCCACATTGTAAGAAAGGTTGCTTCTTGCCGAGCACAGGTTATGGTTGGCATAGATAATAAACACATTGATTGATTGATTGATTAAAGTAAAATTGATAAGGCTTTTAGGAGCCAGCCGCCGTCGCTACAAGCAACCGCGACTCATTCAGAAAGTCACCATTTAACGTGGTTAACACTGGTTAAACTGAAACAGGTGTGTCAGGTGAACCAGTGACCATGTTATCCGGTGCCTCTCAGAGAAATGTTTTGTGGTTGTCATGGTGACGGCAGCTCATAGGTGTCCTCCTAAAAGTCTGACAGACACAGCAGATATCCGTCCGGTCCTTTTTGTGTAAGATTACGTAAATTAAATGGTGTCACCAACAAGCTTTTAACATTTCCAAGAACCGCCCATAAAAACCAAATGCAAGATGGCGGCAGGTACAAGGTGACTCTATAACATCTGTCCAGGGACTACTGATGAAAAATAGTCTCCTGGTTAATTCTGGTGCTTTTACAGCAATGTTTAATAAACTAACAATAAATGCCTGGCCGGTTACTTCCTCTGGCACCGGGACTGTTTTCACTTGCTGTCTGTTTCAACCTCAATGTTTCACAACAGATTTCTGAAATAAGATTCAAAGTAATCCGTAATCATGTCAATGCAAGCTTTCTTTAAGAGTTTAAATTCACTCCTAGGCAAAGAACTACATATAAAAGATGATATCCAGCAATTGTGTCAGCTCTGTGCAGCCACACGGTGTCGCCAACGATCCTTTTCCAAAAGTCCTTTTCTCTGAGCTTCAATTTGAAAATATGATGAAAGTGCAAACAGGTAAACTTGGTGCTTTTGACACTTGCATAACTAATCTGAAATTCAGGCGTGTTTGTCTGCAGAATGAGCAGGCACGACGTGATTTAGCCAAGGAGAACGTGTTCCTGCAATCAACCAATCACAGCCCTCTGACATCACCGGTTTGCTACTCCTGTCTTTTCTTCAGAGGTAAGCTAAGTTTTCCTAACTATTAATAGTCAGAAAACTCAACATGCATGTCTTTAAGTCATTAATATTTAATATTTATCTTTACAATCTAGTATCTAATTAGAGCTGTAGCTGTATAAGCTACTGGCAAGTTAAGCTAGAATATTATTCACTAACAATAAAAGGTAAAGTTAACAAAAAAGCCAGAATAATTCATCAATAAAATGAACAGGAACATTGTAGTTTTTCTGGAAAAAACTTAAGATGTGAAGCAGCTCTGTTGGTGGTGAGTTAAACCAGACTTATTCATAAAGGCCATGCTGACATATTAAATATCTGTTCTGTATTTCTATGAGAGGAAGTTGGCAGCAGTTTGGACAGAGAGCGTCCAATGCTGTTAGGACACGGTGTCAGGCGGTCGCTAAGGTGGTTGCTAAGGTGTTCCCATGTGTTGTTCAGCTCCAACATGAAGAGGTGAAATCCTGCTACTACAGTTTGTTTACATAGCTTCCTGAAAGCTGACCAATCAGAACAGAGCGGGCTCATCAGGAGGCGGGGCCTTAAAGAGACAGGAGCTAAAACTTCCTGTTTCAGACAGAGGCTGAACTGAGGGGCTGCATAAAGGACCAGTAGAAGATAAATAAGGAGTTTTTAACTGGAAATAATGCAGAAATACTCCAGTAGAGCCCCAGAATATAAATATAGAGGCTGGAAATGTAAAGAGTGTGTTCCCCTCTCTTCTCTCTCTAAACTCCTACGCAGAGAAACGTTATAATCAGTTATAGTGACAGAAAAAAAAACGCTTGTGAGTCAGCGCGAGTCATGTGGTGTTTACAGTAACAGTGTGAGAGCATCCAAATCTTTCATGTGATGATGATGATATAAACAGGACGCCTTCATCAGCAGATACAAACTCAAACTCAGAAAACCCACATGATGATGATGACAACGTCTCTACAGTGGATATATTTGCTACCAGCTGATAATATGACTGCAGGGTATGACACACACACACATGTTACACTCATAATTAGCCAAAGAGCCCAAATTCACTCAGTCAACCAGCTAAATTTGATTAATTGCAAATTTATTTGGAATAAACAACATCTGCACATCTGATCTTGAGGCCCTGAGAGTAAAAATATGAGTATTAGAGCCATAAAAGTACCAATACTGATACTGAGATTTGACATTTTTTTTAAGGAAGTGATGATAATATACAACTTTTATGATAATGATCCCATAAATTATTGTTTTAGGGAAGAATTGTAACCATGTATGGATTAATTTGTCCAAAACATGATGTTTACAGCAAATATAACTTTATATAACCATTAGATTCGTCATGAAAACAGTCATTTCTATGATCCTTTTATACTTTTCTTTTACAGGCTCACTTTGATCAATTGTCTCACTAAAGAAGGAAAGAAAAAATGACAATAATAATGATGGAAATATGGAAAACTGATCTGAAATGTGATGAAGAAGAAGTATAAAGTAGCAGAAAATATACATACAGATGTACTGTCACGCTGTGGTGAAATTTAGTTGGGTTTTTGTCCTGTTTCCATGTTTTGTCTTGTCATTTCCTGTTTTATTTTGAAAATTATTCCTCCTTGTTTCTGGTCACTTGCCCTTCCTCATGTGTCTGTCTGGTTACCTCAAGTGTTTCCACCTGTTCCCTCGTCAGTTCTGTCCGTGTATTTAAGCCCTGGTTTTCATTTGGCTTTGGTGTCTTGTCTGGTCATAATCTTGTTTGATTTTGTTTCATTTTCACAGCCATAGTCTTGCTGTTTTTTGGGGGTTTTTTTTGAGCCAATAAAAGGACTTTTTCTCTCACGACACCTCTGCACCTGGGCCTTAACAGCAGCTCACCGCCTTCCCCGACAGATAACACCTCGTCAGCTTCTCCATTTCCACAGATCAACACAGAACAGAGAGAATGCGCTATTTCCTTCCATTTCTGTTCCGCATTATAATTAACAGGAAGTTTCTTATCAGCATTTAATATAATATCTAATAACATTTGATTATCTTTCTGACAATTTTAATATTCAAAACACACCATACACTTTGAGATATAAATGTGTGTGTGTGTATATAAAATGTGCTATAAATTATAGATCACATAAACCAAGTGTTAAACAGTTAAACACAGCAGTTACACTCAAAACCTCTTCCTTCCTGGAGCCTGCATCATGAAGTCAAGTAAGAGGGTGACCAGCAGTCTGTGGTTTAACTCATGTTTACTGGTATCATGAAGCTCAACAACATCTTTAAAAAGGCTTATTTTTGAATTCATAAAATACCCAAGGGGAACCTTAAACTGAATTAATTTAACTCACTGTGTATTTTACTAGTATGTATTTATCTAGACATTGGTCCACACAAGACAACATGATGGCTTATAAAACATTACAGGAAACATTTGATTAATTTTCTAATGTCTAATATCCTGTCAGTTTCTTCAATATCAGCTATCGATTAAAGGCAAAAATACCAAAAACATCTTTAAAAAAACCTTGATGATGATGATAATCCAGATTAATGTTTGAAGGGTGAACTCTGATGGTTGAAACAAACAAACAAATTATTATTAAAAGCAGAGTATTTTATTTTTATTCATTATTTTGCAAATAAGTATTTTATTAATATTAAAAAGTAAAACATCACAGGGAAAACTGATCTGAAATGTGATTAAGAAGAAGTATAAAGTAGCAGAAAATATACATACAGATATACAACACTGTTTAAAAAGCAATAAAAATAAAAGAGAAATCTTGTTTTCTTGTTTAACTGCTGAACACAACACATTGCCTCTACCTGACTGGAGTACTGACATGCTTTAATCTTCATCAGGAAACCAAAGTGATCTTGTTTCTGCCACACCCAGTACACAACAGCCAAAGATCTCATGACAGCTGCTTAAACTTTCATCCAGAGTCTTCAGGCTCTTCTCTGAAGAAAGGTTCATCTTTAGTTTTCAAAACTCTGCACCTACCACAACGGCCAAGATGCCGACAACAAGCAGGAACAGATCCACCGGCAACCCAACTCCAGAACTGCCTGAACCCTTTTCTCTGAAGAAAGGGTTGGGTATGGGGTCACTTTCTTCCTCACTGATTGGGTTCTTCATCCGGCAGGAGAACGTTTTAACACTTTGTATTGTCCCATTGTTGATGATGATCCTGTCCTTCTCCCCATCCACCCACTCTCCTCCTCCCATCTTCCAGCTGTAGGTGACAGGTTCAGCTTTCTCTGTGTTTCCATCACAGGTCAGGGTGCAGTTCTTTGATGCAGCAGTACATGCCAGTGGTTTCAACAACACAGCAGGCTTCAGCACTGCCTTGATCAGTTTTGCATTATAGCGCACATCTTGGACCCTGTTGTTGATTTCCACTGAATACTCCCCACTGTCAGCTGGACTCATGTTTTTGATCTCCAAACTTCCAGTGGTTATGTCCAGGGTTGTTCGGCCTTTAAACACACCATAATACTCCAAATCAACTTTTCCTTTCACCCATTCTCCCACCAGATTGTTGCTGTGTTTCCACTGGATGCTGGTGATCTCTCCAGAGAAACGAGGCCTCAACAGCAGCTCACCGCCTTCCCTGAAAAACTTATCTTCAGCTGAAACAAAGTTCATCACCGCAAGCAGCAGAAAACACGTAATCAGTTTCTCCATGTCCACAGATCAACACAGAACAGGAAGAATGTGTGATGTCCTTCCGTACTCTGGTATTTATTTGGTTTCCCTTCCGCATTATAATAAACAGGAAATATTAATATCAGAATGTAAACAATATCTAAGAACATTTGAATATCTTTCTGACACTTTTAACATTCAAAACGCACCATACACATTGAGATAAAAAATATGTGACTGAGAAAACAAAGTTTTCATGCAACTACAGCAGCTGTCACACATGCAGACACCACTGTGCTATAACTAATTATAGATCACATAAATGAAATGTTTACCAGTCTGTCAGTTACACTCAAACCGCTTCCTTCCTGGAGTCTGCATCATGAAGTCAAGTAAGAGAGTGACCAGCAGTTTGTGGTTTAACTCATGTTTACTGGTATCATGAAGTTCTTCAAAAGCAAGTACATCTTTTAAAAAAGCTTTTTTTTGAATTTATAAAATACCCAAGGGGAACCTTTAACTGAATTAATTTAACTTACTGATATAATAACTAATTGTACTTTCAGAAAAACATTATATTTATATTTAAGAAAAGCATTATATTAAAATATCCATCTTTTAGTCAGTTAAATGCAACATTCAAGCTGCGACTTGCAACATGAAAATTTCTTTTCAGGTTGATTTTGACAGACAGTACACTAAAAAGTAAAGTGAGGATGTTCATGAAAATATTGCTATAAATGATTTTTATTGATCATTGGTCCACACAAGACAACATGTTGGCATATAAAACATCACAGGAAACATTTGATTCATTTTCTAATGTCTAATATCTTATCAGTTTCCTCAATATAAGCTATCAGTTAAAGGTTTCCTTTAGATTCATCATGTAAACAGTCATTTCTATGATCCTTTTATGATTATTATTATTATAAAATTGGCTTCATAAGTTTCCCCTTGAAAATTTTGCTGAACACACAAACAAAACAACTTAAATTGAATCACAAGAATTTTCCATAACAGAAAAAGTAATAAAAAAGCTGACTGACTACTGTAAACTAGACCTGCACATTTAATTACTTTGTTGCAGTACTCACAAATGGCCACTAGATGTCATTGTTTTCATATAAATCACCTGCTGGCACAGGAGGGCCTTTATCACTGAGTGGCTTTCAGGCTCAACATAACTTATTTTCTACCTTAATAATTGATTTCCAATTTTTCCCAGAATGCCTCCAAAGAACTTGAACTGCTTATTTTAGTTTTATGTTTGTAATCCGTAATCATGTCAATGCAAGCTTTCTTTAAGAGTTTAAATTGGCTCCTAGGCAAAGAACTACATATAAAAGATGATATCCAGCAATTGTGTCAGCTCTGTGCAGCCACACGGTGTCGCCAACGATCCTTTTCCAAAAGTCCTTTTCTCTGAGCTTCAATTTGAAAATATGATGAAAGTGCAAACAGGTAAGCTTGGTGCTTTTGACACTTGCATAACTAATCTGAAATTCAGACGTGTTTGTCTGCAGAATGAGCAGGCACGACGTGATTTAGCCAAGTAGAACGTGTTCCTGCAATCAACCAATCACAGCCCTCTGACATCATCAGTGTGCTACTCCTGTCTTTTCTTCAGAGGTAAGCTAGGTTTTCCTAACTATTAATAGTCAGAAAACTCAACATGCATGTCTTTAAGTTATTAATATTTAATATTTATCTTTACAATCTAGTATCTACATAGAGCTGTAGCTGTATGAGCTACTGGCAAGTTAAGCTAGAATATTATTCACTAACAATAAAAGGTAAAGTTAATAAAAGAGCCAGAATAATTCATCAATAAAATGATCAGGAACATGATAGTTTTTCTGGAAAGAACTTAAGATGTGAGGCAGCTCTGTTGGTGGTGAATTAAACCAGACTTATTCACAGAGGCCATGCTGACATATTAAATATCTGTTCTGTATTTCTATGAGAAGAAGTTGGCAGCAGTTTGGACAGAGAGCGTCCAATGCTGTTAGGACACGGTGTCAGGCGGTCGCTAAGGTGGTCGCTAAGGTGTTCCCATGTGTTGTTCAGCTCCAACATGAAGAGGTGAAATCCTGCTACTACAGTTTGTTTACATAGCTTCCTGAAAGCTGACCAATCAGAACAGAGCGGGCTCATCAGGAGGCGGGGCCTTAAAGAGACAGGAGCTAAAACTTCCAGTTTCAGACAGAGGCTGAACTGAGGGGCTGCATAAAGGACCAGTAGAAGATAAATAAGGAGTTTTTAACTGGAAATAATGCAGAAATACTCCAGTAGAGCCCCAGAATATAAATATAGAGGCTGGAAATGTAAAGAGTGTGTTCCCCTCTCTTCTCTCTCTAAACTCCTACGCAGAGAAACGTTATAATCAGTTATAGTGACAGGAAAAAAAATGCTTGTGAGTCAGCGCGAGTCATGTGGTGTTTACAGTAACAGTGTGAGAGCATCCAAATCTTTCATGTGATGACGATGATATAAACAGGACGCCTTCATCAGCAGATACAAACTCAAACTCAGAAAACCCACATTACGATGATGACAACGTCTCTACAGTGGATATATTTGCTACCAGTTAATAACATAACTGCAGGGTATGACACACACACACAAACACACACATGTTACACTCATAATTAGCCAAAGAGCCCAAATTCACTTAGTCAACCAGCTAAATTTGATTAATTGCAAATTTATTTGGAATAAACAACATCTGCACATCTGATCTTGAGGCCCTGAGAGTAAAAATATGAGTATTAGAGCCATAAAAGTACCAATACTGATACTGAGATTTGAATTTTTTTCAAGGAAGTGATGATAATATACAACTTTTATCATAATGATCCCATAAATTATTGTTTTAGGGAAGATTTGTAACCATGTATGGATTAATTTGTCCAAAACATGATGTTTACAGCAAATATAACTTTATATAACCATTAGATTCATCATGAAAACAGTCATCTCTATGATCCTTTTATACTTTTCTTTTACAGGCTCACTTTGATCAATTGTCTCACTAAAGAAGGAAAGAAAAAATGACAATAATAATGATGGAAATATGGAAAATTGATCTGAAATGTGATGAAGAAGAAGTATAAAGTAGCAGAAAATATACATACAGATGTACTGTCACGCCGTGGTGAAATTTAGTTGGCTTTTTGTCCTGTTTCCATGTTTTGTCTTGTCACTTCCTGTTTTATTTTGAAAATTATTCCTCCTTGTTTCTGGTCACTTGCCCTTCCTCATGTGTCTTTCTGATTACCTCAAGTGTTTCCACCTGTTCCCTCGTTAGTTCTGTCCGTGTATTTAAGCCCTGGTTTTCATTTGGTTTTGGTGTCTTGTCTGGTCATAGTCTTGTTTGATTTTGTTTCATTTTCACAGCCATAGTCTTGCTGTTTTTTGGGGGTTTTTTTTGAGCCAATAAAAGGACTTTTTCTCTCACGACACTTCTGCACCTGGGCCTTAATAACAGCAGCTCACCGCCTTCCCCGACAGATAACACCTCGTCAGCTTCTCCATTTCCACAGATCAACACAGAACAGAGAGAATGCGCTATTTCCTTCCATTTCTGTTCCGCATTATAATTAACAGGAAGTTTCTTATCAACATTTAATATAATATCTAATAACATTTGATTATCTTTCTGACAATTTTAATATTCAAAACACACCATACACTTTGAGATATAAATGTGTGTGTGTATATAAAATGTGCTATAAATTATAGATCACATAAACCAAGTGTTAAACAGTTAAACACAGCAGTTACACTCAAAACCTCTTCCTTCCTGGAGCCTGCATCATGAAGTCAAGTAAGAGGGTGACCAGCAGTCTGTGGTTTAACTCATGTTTCTCATGAAGCTCAACAACATCTTTAAAAAGGCTTATTTTTGAATTTATAAAATACCCAAGGGGAACCTTAAACTGAATTAATTTAACTCACTGTGTATTTTACTAGTATGTATTTATCTAGACATTGGTCCACACAAGACAACATGATGGCATATAAAACATTACAGGAAACATTTGATTAATTTTCTAATGTCTAATATCCTGTCAGTTTCTTCAATATCAGCCATCGATTAAAGGCAAAAATACCAAAAAAAACCTTGTTGATGATGATAATCCAGATTAATGTTTGAAGACTGAACTCTGATGGTTGAAACAAACAAACAAATTATTATTAAAAGCAGAGTATTTTCTTTTTATTCATTATTTTGCAAATAAGTATTTTATTAATATTAGAAATATTTTCCATTTCATGCTTCTGACAATTGAAATGTAAAATATAAAATATATCATGAACAAAAATTAAAGCTTAAAAAAAACAAACATCCAAACTCAAAACACAGTTTCCATTAGATTCATCATGAAAACAGTCATTTCTATGATCCTTTTATACTTTTCTTTTACAGGCTCACTTTGATCAATCGTATCACAAATAACAAAAAAATGACATAATAATGATGTAAATATGGAAAACTGATCTGAAATGTGATGAAGAAGAAGTATAAAGTAGCAGAAAACATACATACAGATATACAATGCTGTTTAAAAAGCAATAAAAATAAAAGAGAAATCTTGTTTTCTTGTTTAACTGCTGAACACAACACATTGCCTCTACCTGACTGGAGTACTGACATGCTTTAATCTTCATCAGGAAACCAAAGTGATCTTGTTTCTGCCACACCCAGTACACAACAGCCAAAGATCTCATGACAGCTGCTTTCATCCAGAGTCTTCAGGCTCTTCTCTGAAGAAAGGTTCATCTTTAGTTTTCAAAACTCTGCACCTACCACAACGGACAAGATGCCGACAACAAGCAGGAACAGATCCACCGGCAACCCAACTCCAGAACTGCCTGAACCCTTTTCTCTGAAGAAAGGGTTGGGTTTGGGGTCACTTTCTTCTTCACTGACTGGGTTCTTCATCCGGCAGGAGAACGTTTTAACACTTTGTATTGTCCCATTGTTGATGATGCTCCTGTCCTTCTCCCCATCCATCCACTCTCCTCCCATCTTCCAGCTGTAGGTGACAGTTCCAGCCTCCTCTGTGTTTCCATAACAGGTCAGGGTGCAGTTCTCTGATGCAGCGGTACAATTCAGTGGTTTCACCAACACAGCAGGCTTCAGCACTGCCTTGATCAGTTTTGCATTATAGCGCACATCCTGGACCCTGTTGTTGATTTCCACTGAATACACCCCACTGTCAGTTGGACTCATGTTTTTGATCTTCACACTTCCAGTGGGTATGTTCAGGGTTGTTCGGCCTTTAAATCCACCATAATACTTCAAATCAACTTTTCCTTTCACCCATTCTGCCACCAGATTGTTGTTGTGTTTCCACTGGATGCTGGTGATCTCTCCAGAGAAACGAGGCCTCAACAGCAGCTCACCGCCTTCCCCGAAAAACTTATCTTCGGCTGAAACAGAGTTCATCACCGCCAGTACCAGCAGCACTGACAGAAAACACCCAGTCACTTCCTCCATGTCTACAGATCAACACAGAACAGGAAGAATGTGCTTTTACCTCTTTACTCTTCTGTATGGAACGCGGAGGGGAAACCAAACGCGTGCCAGAGAATTGGAGGAAATAGGATGTTCTTCCTGTCCTTTCAGAATTAAAGCTGCAAGTAGCGTTGGTCAAGACCTTGCATTCTGGCTGTCGGGATCAGATATTTCTTATAAGTGTGGTGTGCTTTTATTTTGAAAGTTTGATTGAACTGTGTACTGTCAGGTGTGTAGAGACAATAAGTGACTGCAGCTGGACACAGAAAAATACTCATATATTGGAATTGAGAGTGTGAGCAAACTCACACCTTTTTGAACATTTACTGTTAGTTACTGTTAGTTTTAGATACAAACTTCATTTTAACTTTGAATGAATCACCAGATTTTGACCTACAAATCTTGAATTTACATGTGTTTTCTATCTTTTACTGTTTTTGAGATATCAGAGGGAGTTTTAAAGTCTTTTCTTGCTCCTCCTGTGGTTTTATATTGAGTGTGTATTGCGGAATGTTTCACAGCACTGAGGGAGTGACATCATCGGGAGCATTTTAAAGTACGTTTCTTGTGAAATATCTTCATAAATCCCATGACTTTGACCAAATCTTACATTGAAAATCATATTTTTGTTGTGAATTTTGTTGTGAATCCATTGATACAAGTTTGAAAGTGGTCAGACTTATAGTTTAAACATCAGAGGCCTTTGTTTGACACAAAGTCAATGCCCATAGAGTTCCTCCCCATTGCTTTACATTGTAAGGTGTGATGTGGCACTTCAACTTTCAGGGCTTATAAAATCTAAACTGAATTATTACCAAGTTTTTAACAACTTTTTTTCAGCACAGTGTCATAATTCATGTATTAAATTGTGAAGCAATTAATACCCTTGGAGGAGATAGTGTTTGTTTGGAGTCCAAAATTGGAGCAAAGTCTTATTTTGAAAGTGAGATTGTGGACTTCCTGTTGGATTTAGGTCAGGGTTGTTGGTGTATGATTTGTAGGTCTTTATGTGATGAATAATTGAGTTTTGATTTGATCTGTCTACGACATTCCTACCGGCCGTGGCAGCCATTTTAGTGACATAGGTGGCGCTAGTGAGCACATCTCAGCACTATAGGGGTTAATTTTTACATTTTTATCAAAATTTTCATCAGATCTGATGTGTGTGCCAAATTTGATGAGTTTTTGAGCATGTTTAAGGGGTCAAATTTAGGATTTAAGTGACATAATAATAAAGAAACAAACAAACAAACAAACAAAATACAATAGGGTGATAGGGTCCTCACTCTTAGGCAGAGGACTACTGTAAAACAGCAGTCCTCTGCCTATTGGGCTTGGTCCCTAATTAAAGGTAAAAATGCCCAAAAACATCTTTAAAAAAAGAATAACCTTGCTTATAATGATAATCCAGAGTGATCCAGATTAATGTTTGAAGACTGAACTCTGATAGATGGTTGAAACAAACAAACAAACACAAATTATAATTCAAAGCAGAGTATTTTCTTTTTATTCATTATTTCACAAATAAGTACTTCATTAATATTAGAAATATTTTCTATTTCATGCCTGTTCTGACAATTTAAATGTAATATGTAAAGTATATCACGAACAAAAAAAACAGAAAATAACATCCAAACTCAGAACACAGTTTCCATTAGATTCATCATGAAAACAGTCATTTCTATGATCCTTTTATACTTTTCTTTTACAGGCTCACTTTGATCAATTGTGTAACAAATAAAGAAAGAGAAAATCAACAAAACTGATCTGAAATATGATGAAGAAGAAGTATAAAGTAGCAGAAAATATACATGCAGATATACAATGCTGTTTAAAAAGCAAAAACAAAGAGAAATCTTGTTTTCATGTTTAACTGCTGAACACAACACATTGCCTCTACCTGACTGGAGAACATGCTTTAATCTTCATCAAGAGAGACAAGGCAGCCAAAGATCTCATGACAGCCCCTAAAACTTTCATCCAGAGTCTGCAAGCTCTTCTCTGAAGAAAGGTTCATGTTTAGTTTTCAAAACTCTGCACCTACCACAACAGCCAAGATGCCAACAACAAGCAGAAACAGATCCACCAGCAACCCAACTCCAGAACTGCCTGAACCCTTTTCTTTGAAGAAAGGATTGGGTTTGGGGTCACTTTCTTCTTCACTGACTGGGTTCTTCATCCGGCAGGAGAACATTTTAACACTTTGTATTGTCTCATTGTTGATGATGATCCTGTCCTTCTCCCCATCCATCCACTTTCCTCCTCCCATTTTCCAGCTGTAGGTGACAGGTTCAGCTTTCTCTATGTTTCCATCACAGGTCAGGGTGCAGTTCTCTGATGCAGCGGTACAATTCAGTGGTTTCACCAACACAGTAGGCTTCGTTACCACCTTGATCAGTGTTGAACCCTTTTCTCTGAAGAAAGGATTGGGTTTGGGGTCACTTTCCTCTTCACTGATTGGGTTCTTCATCTTGCAGGAGAACATTTTAACACTTTGTATTGTCTCATTGTTGGTGATGATTCTGTCCTTCTCCCCATCCATCCACTCTCCTCCCATCTTCCAGCTGTAGGTGACAGGTCCAGCCTTCTCTGTGTTTCCATCACAGGTCAGGATGCAGTTCTCTGATTCAGCAGCACATATCAGTGGTTTCACCAACACAGCAGGCTGCGGCACTGCCTTGATCAGTTTTGCATTATACCGCAAATCCTGGACCCTGTTGTTGATTTCCACTGAATACACCCCACTGTCAGCTGGACTCATGTTTTTGATCTCCAAATATCCAGTGGTTATGTTCAGGGTTGTTCGGCCTCTAAACCCACCGTAATACACCAGATCAACTATTCCTTTCACCCATTCTGCCACCAGATTGTTGCCGTGTTTCCACTGGAAGCTGGTGATCTCTCCAGAGAAACGAGGCCTCAACAGCAGCTCACCGCCTTCCCTGAAAAACGTATCTTCAGCTGAAACAAAGTTCAGCATCACCAGCAGCAGAAAACACCTCGTCAGTCTCTCCATGTCCACAGATCAACACAGAACAGGAAGAATGTGTGATGTCCTTCCGTACTCTGGTATGTATTTGGTTTCCCTTCCGCATTATAATAAACAGGAAATATTAATATCAGAATGTAAACAATATCTGAGAACATTTGAATATCTTTCTGACACTTTTAACATTCAAAACGCACCATACACGTTGAGATAAAAAATATGTGACTGAGAAAACAAAGTTTTCATGCAACTACAGCAGCTGTCACACATGCAGACACCACTGTGCTATAACTAATTATAGATCACATAAATGAAATGTTTACCAGTCTGTCAGTTACACTCAAACCGCTTCCTTCCTGGAGTCTGCATCATGAAGTCAAGTAAGAGGGTTACCAGCAGTCTGTGGTTTAACTCATGTTTGCTGGTATCATGAAGTTCTTCAAAAGCAAGAACATCTTTTAAAAAAGCTTTTTTTTTTGAATTTATAAAATACCCAAGGGGAACCTTTAACTGAATTAATTTAACTTACTGATATAATAACTAATTGTACTTTCAGAAAACCATTATATTTATATTTAAGAAAAGCAGTCAGTTAAATGCAACATCTAATGTTTTGCAACATTCAAGCTGCGACTTGCAACATGAAAATTTCTTTTCAGGTTGATTTTGACAGACAGATCATTGGTCCACACAAGACAACATGATGGCATATAAAACATCACAGGAAACATTTGATTCATTTTCTAATGTCTTATATCTTATCAGTTTCCTCAATATCAGCTATCGATTAAAGGCAAAAATACCAAAAAAGAATAACCTTGTTAATGATGATAATCCAGATTAATGTTTGAAGACTGAACTCTGATGGTTGAAACAAACAAACACACAAATCGTTATTCAAAGCAGAGTATTTTCTTTTTATTCATTATTTTGCAAATAAGTATTTCATTAGTGTTAGAATTATTTACCATTTCATGCCTGTTCTGACCATTTAAACGTAATACATAAAAGATATCACAAAAAATAAATGCTTAAAAAAAAACCCATACAAACTCAAACACAGTTTCCTTTAGATTCATCACTAAAACAGTCATTTCTATGATCCTTTTATTATTATTATTATAAAATTGGCTTCATAAGTTTCCCCTTGAACACAAATGTAGAAAATTTTACTGAACACACAAACAAAACAACTTGAATCACAACAATTTTCCATAACAGAAAAAGTAATAAAAAAGCTGACTGACTACTGTAAACTAGACCTGCACGTTTAATTACTTTGTTGCAGTACTCACAAATGGCCACTAGATGTCATTGTTTTCATATAAATCGCCTGCTGGCACAGGAGGGCCTTTATCACTGAGTGGCTTTCAGGTTCAACATAACTTATTTTCTACCTTAATAATTGATTTCCAATTTTTCCCAGAATGCCTCCAAAGAACTTGAACTGCTTATTTTAGTTTTATGTTCGTGCAGAGACGTTTTAGTGACAGTAGACGGTGCAGCTCGTTGATCACGGTCTTGTTTTTTTTTATGTTTTTACCACCAGGAGTTGCCAAAGAAATGTTCTAACCGTACAAATGGGCGCTTTAAATAGCTGGCAGAAGTATTTTACTTGAATGGGATATATATTCACTTTTTTGTTTTTCTATTATTTATATCCTGCTCTGACGTCTGGTGTTTAAACATCATCAAACTTGTCACACATGTTCATGAACGGCCGTCTGTCCTGTAGCCTTGGTTCCTAACTGCGATGCGAGCGAGGTTAGCGTGCCGGCAGGTGTTTCAGTTTAACCAGTGACCGTGTTAACTGGTGACTTGCAGGGGAATGTGTTGTGCTTGTCGTGGTGACGGCAGCTGTTGAAAACACGAACAGAACATGTAGTTGTATGTTCAACACAGTAGATATTCGTCTGGTCCTTTTGTTTTATTACAGTGTGTGAATTAAACGGTGCTGCCAACAACAAGCGTTCATATATCCTCACTTGTTTTTCAGTAGGCTGGTCAAACCCAGTAAATAAAGACTGTGTGACTACTACTAAACAATAATCAACCACAAACTCTTCTATTACTTTTTCTACTCAGTGACAAAGCGGGTTAACTGGTTCAATATGAGCCACTTTACGATTGTAGATAAAACTATAAAATCACAAGATGGTCTACTACAGTTTATAGGCTACGTTTTGTTTCCCACATTGTAAGAAAGGTTGCTTCTTGCCGAGCACAGTTTATGGTTGGCATAGATAATAAACTCATTGATTGATTGATTGATTGATTAAAGTAAAATTGATAAGGCTTTTAGGAGCCAGCCGCCGTCGCTACAAGCAACCGCGACTCATTCAGAAAGTCACCATTTAACGTGGTTAACACTGGTTAAACTGAAACAGGTGTGTCAGGTGAACCAGTGACCATGTTATCCGGTGCCTCTCAGAGAAATGTTTTGTGGTTGTCATGGTGACGGCAGCTCATAGGTGTCCTCCTAAAAGTCTGACAGACACAGCAGATATCCGTCCGGTCCTTTTTGTGTAAGATTACGTAAATTAAATGGTGTCACCAACAAGCTTTTAACATTTCCAAGAACCGCCCATAAAAACCAAATGCAAGATGGCGGCAGGTACAAGGTGACTCTATAACATCTGTCCAGGGACTACTGATGAAAAATAGTCTCCTGGTTAATTCTGGTGCTTTTACAGCAATGTTTAATAAACCAACAATAAATGCCTGGCCGGTTACTTCCTCTGGCGCCGGGACTGTTTTCACTTGCTGTCTGTTTCAACCTCAATGTTTCTCAACAGATTTCTGAAATAAGGTTCAAAGTAATCCGTAATTATGTCAATGCAAGCTTTCTTTAAGAGTTTAAATTGGCTCCTAGGCAAAGGACTACATATAAAAGATGATATCCAGCAATTGTGTCAGCTCTGTGCAGCCACACGGTGTCGCCAACGATCCTTTTCCAAAAGTCCTTTTCTCTGAGCTTCAATTTGAAAATATGATGAAAGTGCAAACAGGTAAACTTGGTGCTTTTGACACTTGCATAACTAATCTGAAATTCAGGCGTGTTTGTCTGCAGAATGAGCAGGCACGACGTGATTTAGCCAAGGAGAATGTGTTCCTGGATCAACCAATCACAGCCCTCTGACATCACCGGTTTGCTACTCCTGTCTTTTCTTCAGAGGTAAGCTAAGTTTTCCTAACTATTAATAGTCAGAAAACTCAACATGCATGTCTTTAAGTCATTAATATTTAATATTTATCTTTACAATCTAGTATCTACATAGAGCTGTAGCTGTATGAGCTACTGGCAAGTTAAGCTAGAATATTATTCACTAACAATAAAAGGTAAAGTTAACAAAAGAGCCAGAATAATTCATCAATAAAATGAACAGGAACATTGTAGTTTTTCTGGAAAAAACTTAAGATGTGAAGCAGCTCTGTTGGTGGTGAGTTAAACCAGACTTATTCATAGAGGCCATGCTGACATATTAAATATCTGTTCTGTATTTCTATGAGAGGAAGTTGGCAGCAGTTTGAACAGAGAGCGTCCAATGCTGTTAGGATATGGTGTCAGCTGGTCGCGAAGGTGGTTGCTAAGGTGTTCCCATGTGTTGTTCAGCTCCAACATGAAGAGGTGAAATCCTGCTACTACAGTTTGTTTACATAGCTTCCTGAAAGCTGACCAATCAGAACAGAGCGGACTCATCAGGAGGTGGGGCCTTAAAGAGACAGGAGCTAAAACTTCCTGTTTCAGACAGAGGCTGAACTGAGGTGCTGCATAAAGGACCAGTAGAAGATAAATAAGGAGTTTTTAACTGGAAATCACGCAGAAATATCCCGGTAGAGCCCCAGAATATAAATATAGAGGCTGGAAATGTAAAGAGTGTGTTCCCTTCTCTTCTCTCTCTAAACTCCTACGCAGAGAAACGTTATAATCAGTTATAGTGACAGAAAAAAAAATGCTTGTGAGTCAGCGCAAGTCATGTGGTGTTTACAGTAACAGTGTGAGAGCATCCAAATCTTTCATGTGATGACGATGATATAAACAGGATGCCTTCATCAGCAGATACAAACTCAAACTCAGAAAACCCACATTACGATGATGACAACGTCTCTACAGTGGATATATTTGCTACCAGTTAATAACATAACTGCAGGGTATGACACACACACACAAACACACACATGTTACACTCATAATTAGCCAAAGAGCCCAAATTCACTTAGTCAACCAGCTAAATTTGATTAATTGCAAATTTATTTGGAATAAACAACATCTGCACATCTGATCTTGAGGCCCTGAGAGTAAAAATATGAGTATTAGAGCCATAAAAGTACCAGTACTGATACTGAGATTTGAATTTTTTTCAAGGAAGTGATGATAATATACAACTTTTATCATAATGATCCCATAAATTATTGTTTTAGGGAAGATTTGTAACCATGTATGGATTAATTTGTCCAAAACATGATGTTTACAGCAAATATAACTTTATATAACCATTAGATTCGTCATGAAAACAGTCATTTCTATGATCCTTTTATACTTTTCTTTTACAGGCTCACTTTGATCAATTGTGTCACAAAGAAGGAAAGAAATAATGACAATAATAATGATGGAAATATGGAAAATTGATCTGAAATGTGATGAAGAAGAAGTATAAAGTAGCAGAAAATATACATACAGATGTACTGTCACACCGTGGTGAAATTTAGTTGGGTTTTTGTCCTGTTTCCATGTTTTGTCTTGTCACTTCCTGTTTTATTTTGAAAATTATTCCTCCTTGTTTCTGGTCACTTGCCCTTCCTCATGTGTCTGTCTGGTTACCTCAAGTGTTTCCACCTGTTCCCTCGTTAGTTCTGTCCGTGTATTTAAGCCCTGGTTTTCATTTGGTTTTGGTGTCTTGTCTGGTCATAGTCTTGTTTGATTTTGTTTCATTTTCACAGCCATAGTCTTGCTGTTTTTTGGGGTTTTTTTTGAGCCAATAAAAGGACTTTTTCTCTCACGACACCTCTGCACCTGGGCCTTAACAGCAGCTCACCGCCTTCCCCGACAGATAACACCTCGTCAGCTTCTCCATTTCCACAGATCAACACAGAACAGAGAGAATGCGCTATTTCCTTCCATTTCTGTTCCGCATTATAATTAACAGGAAGTTTCTTATCAGCATTTAATATAATATCTAATAACATTTGATTATCTTTCTGACAATTTTAATATTCAAAACACACCATACACTTTGAGATATAAATGTGTGTGTGTATATAAAATGTGCTATAAATTATAGATCACATAAACCAAGTGTTAAACAGTTAAACACAGCAGTTACACTCAAAACCTCTTCCTTCCTGGAGTTTGCATCATGAAGTCAAGTAAGAGGGTGACCAGCAGTCTGTGGTTTAACTCATGTTTACTGGTATCATGAAGCTCAACAACATCTTGAAAAAGGCTTATTTTTGAATTCATAAAATACCCAAGGGGAACCTTAAACTGAATTAATTTAACTCACTGTGTATTTTACTAGTATGTATTTATCTAGACATTGGTCCACACAAGACAACATGATGGCTTATAAAACATTACAGGAAACATTTGATTCATTTTCTAATGTCTAATGTCCTGTCAGTTTCTTCAATATCAGCTATTGATTAAAGGCAAAAATACCAAAAACATCTTTAAAAAAACCTTGTTGATGATGATAATCCAGATTAATGTTTGAAGGGTGAACTCTGATGGTTGAAACAAACAAACAAATTATTATTAAAAGCAGAGTATTTTATTTTTATTCATTATTTTGCAAATAAGTATTTTATTAATATTAAAAAGTAAAACATCACAGGGAAAACTGATCTGAAATGTGATTAAGAAGAAGTATAAAGTAGCAGAAAATATACATACAGATATACAACACTGTTTAAAAAGCAATAAAAATAAAAGAGAAATCTTGTTTTCTTGTTTAACTGCTGAACACAACACATTGCCTCTACCTGACTGGAGTACTGACATGCTTTAATCTTCATCAGGAAACCAAAGTGATCTTGTTTCTGCCACACCCAGTACACAACAGCCAAAGATCTCATGACAGCTGCTTAAACTTTCATCCAGAGTCTTCAGGCTCTTCTCTGAAGAAAGGTTCATCTTTAGTTTTCAAAACTCTGCACCTACCACAACGGCCAAGATGCCGACAACAAGCAGGAACAGATCCACCGGCAACCCAACTCCAGAACTGCCTGAACCCTTTTCTCTGAAGAAAGGGTTGGGTATGGGGTCACTTTCTTCCTCACTGATTGGGTTCTTCATCCGGCAGGAGAACGTTTTAACACTTTGTATTGTCCCATTGTTGATGATGATCCTGTCCTTCTCCCCATCCACCCACTCTCCTCCTCCCATCTTCCAGCTGTAGGTGACAGGTTCAGCTTTCTCTGTGTTTCCATCACAGGTCAGGGTGCAGTTCTTTGATGCAGCAGTACATGCCAGTGGTTTCAACAACACAGCAGGCTTCAGCACTTCCTTGATCAGTTTTGCATTATAGCGCACATCTTGGACCCTGTTGTTGATTTCCACTGAATACTCCCCACTGTCAGCTGGACTCATGTTTTTGATCTCCAAACTTCCAGTGGTTATGTCCAGGGTTGTTCGGCCTTTAAACACACCATAATACTCCAAATCAACTTTTCCTTTCACCCATTCTCCCACCAGATTGTTGCTGTGTTTCCACTGGATGCTGGTGATCTCTCCAGAGAAACGAGGCCTCAACAGCAGCTCACCGCCTTCCCTGAAAAACTTATCTTCAGCTGAAACAAAGTTCATCACCGCAAGCAGCAGAAAACACGTAATCAGTTTCTCCATGTCCACAGATCAACACAGAACAGGAAGAATGTGTGATGTCCTTCCGTACTCTGGTATTTATTTGGTTTCCCTTCCGCATTATAATAAACAGGAAATATTAATATCAGAATGTAAACAATATCTAAGAACATTTGAATATCTTTCTGACACTTTTAACATTCAAAACGCACCATACACATTGAGATAAAAAATATGTGACTGAGAAAACAAAGTTTTCATGCAACTACAGCAGCTGTCACACATGCAGACACCACTGTGCTATAACTAATTATAGATCACATAAATGAAATGTTTACCAGTCTGTCAGTTACACTCAAACCGCTTCCTTCCTGGAGTCTGCATCATGAAGTCAAGTAAGAGGGTTACCAGCAGTTTGTGGTTTAACTCATGTTTACTGGTATCATGAAGTTCTTCAAAAGCAAGTACATCTTTTAAAAAAGCTTTTTTTTGAATTTATAAAATACCCAAGGGGAACCTTTAACTGAATTAATTTAACTTACTGATATAATAACTAATTGTACTTTCAGAAAAACATTATATTTATATTTAAGAAAAGCATTATATTAAAATATCCATCTTTTAGTCAGTTAAATGCAACATTCAAGCTGCGACTTGCAACATGAAAATTTCTTTTCAGGTTGATTTTGACAGACAGTACACTAAAAAGTAAAGTGAGGATGTTCATGAAAATATTGCTATAAATGATTTTTATTGATCATTGGTCCACACAAGACAACATGTTGGCATATAAAACATCACAGGAAACATTTGATTCATTTTCTAATGTCTAATATCTTATCAGTTTCCTCAATATAAGCTATCAGTTAAAGGTTTCCTTTAGATTCATCATGTAAACAGTCATTTCTATGATCCTTTTATGATTATTATTATTATAAAATTGGCTTCATAAGTTTCCCCTTGAAAATTTTGCTGAACACACAAACAAAACAACTTAAATTGAATCACAAGAATTTTCCATAACAGAAAAAGTAATAAAAAAGCTGACTGACTACTGTAAACTAGACCTGCACATTTAATTACTTTGTTGCAGTACTCACAAATGGCCACTAGATGTCATTGTTTTCATATAAATCACCTGCTGGCACAGGAGGGCCTTTATCACTGAGTGGCTTTCAGGCTCAACATAACTTATTTTCTACCTTAATAATTGATTTCCAATTTTTCCCAGAATGCCTCCAAAGAACTTGAACTGCTTATTTTAGTTTTATGTTTGTAATCCGTAATCATGTCAATGCAAGCTTTCTTTAAGAGTTTAAATTGGCTCCTAGGCAAAGAACTACATATAAAAGATGATATCCAGCAATTGTGTCAGCTCTGTGCAGCCACACGGTGTCGCCAACGATCCTTTTCCAAAAGTCCTTTTCTCTGAGCTTCAATTTGAAAATATGATGAAAGTGCAAACAGGTAAGCTTGGTGCTTTTGACACTTGCATAACTAATCTGAAATTCAGACGTGTTTGTCTGCAGAATGAGCAGGCACGACGTGATTTAGCCAAGTAGAACGTGTTCCTGCAATCAACCAATCACAGCCCTCTGACATCATCAGTGTGCTACTCCTGTCTTTTCTTCAGAGGTAAGCTAGGTTTTCCTAACTATTAATAGTCAGAAAACTCAACATGCATGTCTTTAAGTTATTAATATTTAATATTTATCTTTACAATCTAGTATCTACATAGAGCTGTAGCTGTATGAGCTACTGGCAAGTTAAGCTAGAATATTATTCACTAACAATAAAAGGTAAAGTTAATAAAAGAGCCAGAATAATTCATCAATAAAATGATCAGGAACATGATAGTTTTTCTGGAAAGAACTTAAGATGTGAGGCAGCTCTGTTGGTGGTGAATTAAACCAGACTTATTCACAGAGGCCATGCTGACATATTAAATATCTGTTCTGTATTTCTATGAGAAGAAGTTGGCAGCAGTTTGGACAGAGAGCGTCCAATGCTGTTAGGACACGGTGTCAGGCGGTCGCTAAGGTGGTCGCTAAGGTGTTCCCATGTGTTGTTCAGCTCCAACATGAAGAGGTGAAATCCTGCTACTACAGTTTGTTTACATAGCTTCCTGAAAGCTGACCAATCAGAACAGAGCGGGCTCATCAGGAGGCGGGGCCTTAAAGAGACAGGAGCTAAAACTTCCAGTTTCAGACAGAGGCTGAACTGAGGGGCTGCATAAAGGACCAGTAGAAGATAAATAAGGAGTTTTTAACTGGAAATAATGCAGAAATACTCCAGTAGAGCCCCAGAATATAAATATAGAGGCTGGAAATGTAAAGAGTGTGTTCCCCTCTCTTCTCTCTCTAAACTCCTACGCAGAGAAACGTTATAATCAGTTATAGTGACAGGAAAAAAAATGCTTGTGAGTCAGCGCGAGTCATGTGGTGTTTACAGTAACAGTGTGAGAGCATCCAAATCTTTCATGTGATGACGATGATATAAACAGGACGCCTTCATCAGCAGATACAAACTCAAACTCAGAAAACCCACATTACGATGATGACAACGTCTCTACAGTGGATATATTTGCTACCAGTTAATAACATAACTGCAGGGTATGACACACACACACAAACACACACATGTTACACTCATAATTAGCCAAAGAGCCCAAATTCACTTAGTCAACCAGCTAAATTTGATTAATTGCAAATTTATTTGGAATAAACAACATCTGCACATCTGATCTTGAGGCCCTGAGAGTAAAAATATGAGTATTAGAGCCATAAAAGTACCAATACTGATACTGAGATTTGAATTTTTTTCAAGGAAGTGATGATAATATACAACTTTTATCATAATGATCCCATAAATTATTGTTTTAGGGAAGATTTGTAACCATGTATGGATTAATTTGTCCAAAACATGATGTTTACAGCAAATATAACTTTATATAACCATTAGATTCGTCATGAAAACAGTCATTTCTATGATCCTTTTATACTTTTCTTTTACAGGCTCACTTTGATCAATTGTGTCACAAAGAAGGAAAGAAATAATGACAATAATAATGATGGAAATATGGAAAATTGATCTGAAATGTGATGAAGAAGAAGTATAAAGTAGCAGAAAATATACATACAGATGTACTGTCACGCTGTGGTGAAATTTAGTTGGGTTTTTGTCCTGTTTCCATGTTTTGTCTTGTCACTTCCTGTTTTATTTTGAAAATTATTCCTCCTTGTTTCTGGTCACTTGCCCTTCCTCATGTGTCTGTCTGGTTACCTCAAGTGTTTCCACCTGTTCCCTCGTTAGTTCTGTGCGTGTATTTAAGCCCTGGTTTTCGTTTGGTTTTGGTGTCTTGTCTGGTCATAGTCTTGTTTGATTTTGTTTCATTTTCACAGCCATAGTCTTGCCGGGTTTTTTTTGAGCCAATAAAAGAACTTTTTCTCTCACAACACCTCTGCACCTGGGCCTTAACAGCAGCTCACCGCCTTCCCCGACAGATAACACCTCGTCAGCTTCTCCATTTCCACAGATCAACACAGAACAGAGAGAATGCGCTATTTCCTTCCATTTCTGTTCCGCATTATAATTAACAGGAAGTTTCTTATCAGCATTTAATATAATATCTAATAACATTTGATTATCTTTCTGACAATTTTAATATTCAAAACACACCATACACTTTGAGATATAAATGTGTGTGTGTGTATATAAAATGTGCTATAAATTATAGATCACATAAACCAAGTGTTAAACAGTTAAACACAGCAGTTACACTCAAAACCTCTTCCTTCCTGGAGTTTGCATCATGAAGTCAAGTAAGAGGGTGACCAGCAGTCTGTGGTTTAACTCATGTTTCTCATGAAGCTCAACAACATCTTTAAAAAGGCTTATTTTTGAATTTATAAAATACCCAAGGGGAACCTTAAACTGAATTAATTTAACTCACTGTGTATTTTACTAGTATGTATTTATCTAGACATTGGTCCACACAAGACAACATGATGGCTTATAAAACATTACAGGAAACATTTGATTCATTTTCTAATGTATAATATCCTGTCAGTTTCTTCAATATCAGCTATTGATTAAAGGCAAAAATACCAAAAAAAACTTGTTGATGATGATAATCCAGATTAATGTTTGAAGACTGATGATGGTTGAAACAAACAAACAAACAAATTATTATTAAAAGCAGAGTATTTTCTTTTTATTCATTATTTTGCAAATAAGTATTTTATTAATATTAGAAATATTTTCCATTTCATGCTTCTGACAATTGAAATGTAAAATATAAAATATATCATGAACAAAAATTAAAGCTTAAAAAAAAACAAATATCCAAACTGAAAACACAGTTTCCATTAGATTCATCATGAAAACAGTCATTTCTATGATCCTTTTATACTTTTTTCTTTTACAGGCTCACTTTGATCAATCGTATCACAAATAACAAAAAAATGACATAATAATGATGTAAATATGGAAAACTGATCTGAAATGTGATGAAGAAGAAGTATAAAGTAGCAGAAAATATACATACAGATATACAATGCTGTTTAAAAAGCAATAAAAATAAAAGAGAAATCTTGTTTTCATGTTTAACTGCTGAACACAACACATTGCCTCTACCTGACTGGAGTACTGACATGCTTTAATCTTCATCAGGAAACCAAAGTGATCTTGTTTTGGCCACACCCAGTACACAACAGCCAAAGATCTCATGACAGCTGCTTAAACTTTTATCCAGAGTCTTCAGGCTCTTCTCTGAAGAAAGGTTCATCTTTAGTTTTCAAAACTCTGCACCTACCACAACGGCCAAGATGCCGACAACAAGCAGGAACAGATCCACCGGCAACCCAACTCCAGAACTGCCTGAACCCTTTTCTCTGAAGAAAGGGTTGGGTTTGGGGTCACTTTCTTCCTCACTAACTGGGTTCCTCATCCGGCAGGAGAGCATTTTAACACTTTGTATTGTCCCATTGTTGGTGATGCTCCTGTTCTTCTCCCCATCCATCCACACTCCTCCTCCCATCTTCCAGCTGTAGGTGACAGGTTCAGCTTTCTCTGTGTTTCCATCACAGGTCAGGGTGCAGTTCTCTGATGCAGTGGTGCAATTCAGTGGTTTCACCAACACAGCAGGCTTCGGCACTGCCTTGATCAGTTTTGCATTATAGCGCACATCCTGGACCCTGTTGTTGATTTCCACTGAATACACCCCACTGTCAGCTGGACTCATGTTTTTGATCTCCAAACTTCCAGTGGTTATGTCCAGGGTTGTTCGGCCATTAAACACAGGGTAATACTTCAGTTCAACTATTCCTTTCATCCATTCTGCCACCAGATTGTTGTTGTGTTTCCACTGGACGCTGGTGATCTCTCCGGAGAAACGAGGCCTCAACAGCAGCTCACCGCCTTCCTCGAAAAACTTATCTTCAGCTGAAACAGAGTTCATCACCGCAAGCAGCAGAAAACACGTCGTCAGTTTCTCCATGTTCACAGATCAACACAGAACAGGAAGAATGTGTGATGTCCTTCCGTACTCTGGTATGTATTTTGTCACCCTTCCGCATTATAATAAACAGGAAATATTCATATCAGCATTTACGTAATATCTAATAATATTTAAATATCTTTCAGACATTTTTAATATTCAAAACACACCATACAGTTTGAGATATAAATGTGTGTATATAAACTATATAAACTGTGCTATAAATTATAGATCACATAAATAGTGTTTAACAGTCTGTCAGTCACCTTCAAAACCTCTTACTTCCTAGAGTTTGCATCATGAAGTCAAGTAAGAGAGTTGCCAGCAGTCTGTGGTTTAACTCATGTTTACTGGTATCATGAAGTTCCTCAAAAGCAGGAACATTTTTAAAAAGACTTATTTTTGAGTTCATAAAATACCCGAGGGGAACCTTTAACTGAATTAATTTAACTTACTGATATAATTACTAATTCTACTTTCAGAAAAGCATCATATTAAAATATCCATCTTTTAGTTAGTCAGATAAATGCAACATTTAATGTTTCGCAACATTCAAGCTGCAACTTGCAACATGAGAATTTCTTTTCAGGTTGATTTTGACAGACAGTACACTAAAGTAAAGTGAGGATGTTCATAAAAATATTGCTATAAATGATTTTTATTGATCATTGGTCCACACAAGACAACATGATGGCATATAAAACATCACAGGAAACATTTGATTGATTTTCTAATGTCTAATATCCTGTCAGTTTCTTCAATATCAGCTATTGATTAAAGGTAAAAATACCAAAAAACATCTTTAAAAAAGAATAATCTTGTTAATGATGATAATCCAGATTAATGTTTGAAGACTGAACTCTGATGGTTGAAACAAACAAACAAATTATTATTAAAAGCAGAGTATTTTATTTTTATTAGAAATATTTTCCATTTCATGCTTCTGACAATTTAAATGTAATATATAAAATATATCATTAACAAAAATTAAAGCTTAAAAAAAACCCATCCAAACTCAAAACACAGTTTCCATTAGATTCATCATGAAAACAGTCATTTCTATGATCCTTTTATACTTTTCTTTTACAGGCTCACTTTGATCAATTGTATCAAATTAAAGAAAGAAAAATTAACATAACGATGTAAATATGGAAAACTGATCTGAAATGTGGTGAGGAAGAAGTATAAAGTAGCAGAAAATATACATACAGATATACAATGCTGTTTAAAAAAAGAGAGATCTAGTTTTCATGTTTAACTGCTGAACACAACACATTGCCTCTACCTGACTGGAGTACTGACATGCTTTAATCTTCACCAGGAAGCTACACCATCATCACTTTTTCTGATTAGACATGGACAGATCTGTTCCCTGTCAGTCTCACATTTCCACCACACCAAATACACAGAAATCCCAGAGAAAGCCAAGATGGCCAAAGATTTCATGATGGCCCTTGAAACTTTAATCCAGAGTCTGAAGGCTGAACCCTTTTCTCTGAAGAAAGGGTTGGGTTTGGGGTCACTTTCTTTCTCACTGATTGGGTTCTTCATCCGGCAGGAGAACGTTTTAACACTTTGTATTGTCTCATTGTTGGTGATGATCCTGTCCTTCTCCCCATCCATCCACTCTCCTCCCATCTTCCAGCTGTAGGTGACAGGTTCAGCTTTCTCTGTGTTTCCATCACAGGTCAGGGTGCAGTTCTCTGATTCAGCGGTACATATCAGTGGTTTCACAAACACAGCAGGCTTCGGCACTGCCTTGATCAGTTTTGCATTATAGCGCTCATCCTGGGGTTCATTGTTGATTTCCACTGAATACACCCCACTGTCAGCTGGACTCATGTTTTTGATCTCCAAACTTCCAGTGGTTATGTCCAGGGTTGTTCGGTCTTTAAATCCACCATAATACTCCAAATCAACTGCTCGTTTCTCCCATTCTGCCACCAGATTTTTGTTGTGTTTCCACAGGATGTTGGTGATCTCTCCGGAGAAACGAGGCCTCAACAGCAGCTCACCACCTTCCCTGAAAAACGTATCTTCAGCTGAAACAGAGTTCATCACCGCAAGCAGCAGAAAGCACATCATCAGTCTCTCCATGTCCACAGATCAACACAGAACAGGAAGAATGTGTGATGTACTGTGGTATGTATTTTGTCACCCTTCCGCATTATAATAAACAGGAAATATTCATATCAGCATTTACGTAATATCTAATAATATTTAAATATCTTTCAGACATTTTTAATATTCAAAACACACCATACAGTTTGAGATATAAATGTGTGTATATAAACTATATAAACTGTGCTATAACACATTATAGATCACCTAAATAGTGTTTAACAGTCTGTCAGTCACCTTCAAAAGCTCGTCCTTCCTGGAGTTTGCATCATGAAGTCAAGTAAGAGAGTTGCCAGCAGTTTGTGGTGTAACTCATGTTTACTGGTATCATGAAGTTCCTCAAAAGCAAGAACATTTTTAAAAAGACTTATTTTTGAGTTTATAAAATACCCAAGGGGAACCTTTAACTGAATTAATTTAACTTACTGATATAATTACTAATTCTACTTTCAGAAAAGCATTATATTAAAATATCCATCTTTTAGTTAGTCAGATAAATGCAACATTTAATGTTTCGCAACATTTAATGTTTCGCAACATTCAAGCTGCGACTTGCAACATGAGAATTTCTTTTCAGGTTGATTTTGACAGACAGTACACTAAAGTAAAGTGAGGATGTTCATAAAAATATTGCTATAAATGATTTTTATTGATCATTGGTCCACACAAGACAACATGATGGCATATAAAACATCACAGGAAACACTTGATTCATTTTCTAATGTCTAATATCTTGTCAGTTTCTTCAATATCAGCTATTGATTAAAGGCAGAAATGTAAAATACAAAATATATGAGAAACAAAACAAATGCTTCAAAAAAACAAAAAACAAACCCAAAACATCCAAACTCAAAACACAGTTTCCATTAGATTCATCATGAAAACAGTCATTTCTATGATCCTTTTATACTTTTCTTTTACAGGCTCACTTTGATCAATTGTGTAACAAATAAAGAAAGAGAAAATCAACAAAACTGATCTGAAATATGATGAAGAAGAAGTATAAAGTAGCAGAAAATATACATACAGATATACAATGCTGTTCTAAAAAGCAACAAAAAAGGAGAAATCTTGTTTTCTTGTTTAACTGCTGAACACAACACATTGCCTCTACCTGACTGGAGTACTGACATGCTTTAATCTTCATCAGGAAACCAAAGTGATCTTGTTTCTGCCACACCCAGTACACAACAGCCAAAGATCTCATGACAGGCCTTAATACTTTCATCCAGAGTCTTCAGGCTTTTCTCTGAAGAAAGGTTCATCTTTAGTTTTCAAAACTCTGCACCTACCACAACGGACAAGATGCCGACAACAAGCAGGAACAGATCCACCGGCAACCCAACTCCAGAACTGTCTGAACCCTTTTCTTTGAAGAAAGGGTTGGGTTTGGGGTCACTTTCTTCCTCACTGATTGGGTTCTTCATCCGGCAGGAGAACGTTTTAAAACCTTGTGTTTTCTTATCATTGGTGATGCTCCTGTCCTTCTCCCCATCCATCCACTCTCCTTCTTCCATTTTCCAGCTGTAGGTGACAGGTTCAGCCTTCTCTGTGTTTCCATCACAGGTCAGGGTGCATTTTTCTGACGCAGCGGTACAATCCACTGGTTTCTCCAACACAGCAGGCTTTGGCACCGCCTTGATCAGTTTTGCATTATAGCGCACATCCTGGACCTTGTTGTTGATTTCCACTGAATACTCCCCACTGTCAGCTGGACTCATGTTTTTGATCTTCACACTTCCAGTGGTTATGTTCAGGGTTGTTCGGTCTTTAAACACACCATAATACTCCAAAGCAACTTTTCCTTTCACCCATTCTCCCACCAGATTGCCGTAGTGTTTCCACTGGATGCTGGTGATCTCTCCCGAGAAACGAGGCCTCAACAGCAGCTCACCGCCTTCCCCGAAAAACTTATCTTCGGCTGAAACAGAGTTCAGCACTGCCAGTACCAGCAGCACTGACAAAAAACACCTCGTCAGCTCCTCCATGTCTACAGATCAACACAGAACAGGAAGAATGAGCTATTTCCCTCTTTTCTCTTCCGTATGGAACGCGGAGGGGAAACCAAATGCGTGCCAGAGAATTGAAGGAAATTCGTTCTTCCTGTGTTTCAGAATTAAAGCTGCAAGCAGCGTTGGTTCGAGACCTCACACTGTCGGGATCAGATCATTTTGCTTTTCAAAAATGAGGGATATTACAAGTGTGGTATGCTTTTATTTCGAAAGTTTGATTGAAATGTGTATTGTCAGGTGTGTAGCGACAATAAGTAACTGCAGCTGGACACAGAAAAATACTCATATATTTGAATGGAGAGTGTGAGCAAACTCACACTTTTTTGAACATTTACTGTTTACACATAGTTTTAGATACAAACTTCATTTTAACTTTGAGTAAATCACGAGATTTTGACCTACAGATCTTGAATTTACATGTGTCTTCTATCTTTTACTGTTTTTGAGATATCAGAGGGAGTTTTAAAGTCTTTTCTTGCTCCTCCTGTGGTTTTATATTGAGTGTGTATTGCGGAATGTTTCACAGCACTGAGGGAGTGACATCATCGGGAGCATTTTAAAGTACATTTCTTGTGAAATATCTTCATAAATCCCATGACTTTGACAAAATCTTACATTAAAAATCATAGTTTTGTTGTGAATTTTGTTGTGAATCCATTGATACAGGTTTGAAAGTGGTCAGACTTACAATTTAAACATCAGAGGCCTTTGTTTGACACAAAGTTCATGCCCATAGATTCCCTCCCCATTGGTTTATATTGTAAGATGTGATGTGGCACTTCAACTTTCAGGGCTTATAAAATCCAAACCTTTGGAGTTATTACAAAATTTTTAACTTTTTTTCAGCACAGTGTCATAATTCATGTATTAAATTGTGAAGCCATTAACGCCCTTGGAGGAGATAGCGTTTGGAGTCCAAATTTGGAGCAAAGTCTTATTTTGAAAGTGAGATTGCGGACTTTATGTTGGATTTACGTCAGGGGTATGATTGATATTTGATTTGTAGGTCTTGATGAGATGAATAGTTGAGTTTTGATTTGATCTGTCTACGACATCCCTACCGGCCATGGCGACCATTTTAGTGACATAGGTGGCACTAGTGAGCACATTTCTGCACTTTAGGGGTTGGTTTTTACATTTTTATCAAATTTTCCACCAGACCTTATGTGTGTGCCAAATTTGGTGAGTTTAAATAAGTAAGTTTAGGGTTTAAGTGGCGTAATAATAAAGAAAGAATGAAACAAGCACACAAAATACAATAGGGTGGGCTTGGTCCCTAATTAAAGGCAAAAATGCCCAAAAACATCTTAAAAAAAGAATAACCTTGTTTATGGTGATAATCCAGACTGATCCAGATTAATGTTTGAAGACTGAACTCTGACAGATGGTTGAAACAAACAAACACACAAATTATTATTCAAAGCAGAGTATTTTCTTTTTATTCATTATTTTACAAATAAGTACTTAATTAATATTACAAATATTTTCCATTTCATGCCTGTTCTGACAATTTAAATATAATATTTAAAATTATTTCAAAGAAATTAACATAATAACGATGGGAATATGGAAAACTGATCTGAAATATGATGAAGAAGAAGTATAAAGTAGCAGAAAATATACATACAGATATACAGCACTGTTTAAAAAAAGAGAAATCTTGTTTTCATGTTGTTTTCACTGGAGTACTGACATGCTTTAATCTTCATCAGGAAATCAAAGTGATCTTATTTCGGCCACACCCAGTACACAACAGCCAAAGATCTCAAGACAGCTGCTTAAACTTTCATCCAGAGTCTTCAGGCTCTTTTCTGAAGAAAGGTTCATCTTTAGTTTTCAAAACTCTGCACCTACCACAACGGCCAAGATGCCGACAACAAGCAGGAACAGATCCACCGGCAACCCAACTCCAGAACTGCCTGAACCCTTTTCTTTGAAGAAAAGGTTGGGTTCAGGGTCACTTTCTTCCTCACTGATTGGGTTCTTCATCTGGCAGGAGAACGTTTTAACACTTTGTGTTTTCTTATCATTGGTGATGCTCCTGTCCTTCTTCCCATCCATCCACTCTCCTCCCATCTTCCAGCTGTAGGTGACAGGTTCAGCCTCCTCTGTGTTTCCATCACAGGTCAGGGTGCATTTTTCTGATGCAGCGGTACAATTCAGTGGTTTCACCAACACAGCAGGCTTCGGCACTGCCTTCATCAGTCTTGGAACCTTTTCTCTGAAGAAAGGGTTGGGTATGGGGTAACTTTTTTTCTCACTGATTGGGTTCTTCATCCGACAGGAGAACGTTTTAACACTTTGTATTATCTTATCGTTGATGATGATCCTGTCCTTCTCCCCATCCATCCACTCTCCTTCTTCCATCTTCCAGCTGTAGGTGACAGGTTCAGCTTTCTCTGTGTTTCCATCACAGGTCAGGGTGCAGTTCTCTGATTCAGCAGCACATATCAGTGGTCTAACCAACACAGCAGGCTTTGGCACTGCCTTGATCAGTGTTGAAACCTTTTCTCTGAAGAAAGGGTTGTGTTCAGGGTCACTTTCTTTCTCAGTGATTAGGTTCCTCATCTTGCAGGTGAACGTTTTAACACTTTGTATTGTCTCATTGTTGGTGATGATTCTGTCCTTCTCCCATCTTCCAGCTGTAGGTGACAGGTTCAGCTTTCTCTGTGTTTCCATCACAGGTCAGGGTGCAGTTCTCTGATGCAGTGGTGCAATTCAGTGGTGTCACCAACACAAAAGGCTTAGGCACTGCCTTGATCACTATTGCATTATAGCGCTCAGGCTGGGGTTCGTAGTTGATTTCCACTGAATACACCCCACTGTCAAATGGCATCAAATTTTTGATTTCCAAATATCCAGTGGTTGTGTCCAGGGTTGTTCGGCCATTAAACCCACCGTAATACTGCAGATTAACTTTTCCTTTCTCCCATTCTGCCACCAGATTGTTGTTGTGTTTCCACTGGATGCTGATGATCTTTCCAGAGAAACGAGGCCTGAACAGCAGCTCACCGCCTTCACCGAAAAACGTATCTTCAGCTGAAACAAAGTTCAGCATCACAAGCAGCAGAAAGCACCTCGTCAGTTTCTCCATGTTCACAGATCAACAACCAAAAGGAAGAATGTGTGATGTCCTTCCGTACTGTGGTATTTATCTGATTTCTGTTCCTCATTATAACAAACAGGAAGTTTCTTATTAGCATTTACATAATATTTAAAAACATTTCAATATCTTTCTGACAGTTTTATCATTCAAAACGCACCATACACTTTGAGATATAAATGTGTGTATATAAACTATATAAACTGTGCTATAAATTATAGATCACATAAATAGAGTTTACCAGTCTGTCAGTCACTTTCAAAACCTTTTCCTTCCTGGAGTTTGCATCATGAAGTCAAGTGAGCGGGTTACCGTATATTTGTGGTGTAACTCATGTTTACTGGTATCATGTTCATCAAGTTCAAGAAATCCTTTAAAAAAACGTATTTTTTTTAATTTATAAAATACCCAAGGGGAACATTTAACTGAATTAATTTAACTTACTGATATAATTACTAATTCTACTTTCAGAAAAGCATTATATTAAAATATCCATCTTTTAGTTAGTCAGTTAAATGCAACATTTAATGTTTCGCAACATTCAAACTGTGACTTGCAACATGAGAATTTCTTTTCAGGTTGATTTTGACAGACAGTACACTAACAAGTAAAGTGAAGATGTTCATGAAAATATTGCTATAAATGATTTTTATTGATCATTAGTAAACACAAGACAACATGATGGCATATAAAACATCACATGAAACATTTGATTCATTTTCTAATGTCTAATATCCTTTCAGTTTCTTCAATATCAGCTATTGATTAAAGGTAAAAATACCAAAAAACATCTTTAAAACAGAATAATCTTGTTAATGATGATAATCCAGACTAATGTTTGAAGACTGAACTCTGATGGTTGAAACAAACAAACACACAAATTATTATTAAAAGCAGAGAATTGTATTTTTATTCATTATTTTGCAAATAAGTATTCTATTAATATTAGAAATATTTTCCATTTCATGCCTGTTCTGACAATTTAAATGTAAAATATAAAATATATCATAAACAAAAATAAATGCTTAAAGAAACATCCAAACTCAAAACACAGTTTCCATTAGATTCATCATGAAAACAGTCATTTCTATGATCCTTTTATACTTTTCTTTTACAGGCTCACTTTGATCAATTGTGTCACAAATAAGGAAAGAAAAAATTAACATAATAACAATGGAAATATGGAAAACTGATCTGAAAATTGATGAAGAAGAAGTATAAAGTAGCAGAAAATATACATACAGATATACAGCACTGTTTAAAAAAAGAGAAATCTTGTTTTCATGTTTAACTGCTGAACACAACACATTGCCTCTACCTGACTGGAGTACTGACATGCTTTAATCTTCATCAGGAAACCAAAGTGATCTTGTTTCTGCCACACCCAGTACACAACAGCCAAAGATCTCATGACAGGCCTTAAAACTTTCATCCAGAGTCTTCAGGCTCTTCTCTGAAGAAAGGTTCATGTTTAGTTTTCAAAACTCTGCACCTACCACAACGGCCAAGATGCCGACAACAAGCAGAAACAGATCCACCAGCAACCCAACTCCAGAACTGGCTAGAACCTTTTCTTTGAAGAAAGGGTTGGGTATGGGGTCACTTTCTTCCTCACTGACTGGGTTCTTCATCCGGCAGGAGAACGTTTTAACACTTTGTATTGTCCCATCGTTGGTGATGCTCCTGTCCTTCTCCCCGTCCATCCACTCTCCTTCACCCATCTTCCAGCTGTAGGTGACATTTCCAGCTCCCTCTATGTTTCCATAACAGGTCAGGAACACAAAAGGCTTCGGCACTGCCTTGATCAGTGTTGCATTATAGCGCACAGGCTGGGTTTCGTAGTTGATATCCACTGAATACTCCCCACTGTCAAATAGCGTCAAATTTTTGACCTCCAAACTTCCAGTGATTATGTTCAGGGTTGTTCGGCCATTAAACCCACGGTGATACTGCAGATCAACTACATCTTCCACCCATTCTGCCACCAGACTGTTGTTGTGTTTCCACTGGATGCTGATGATCTTTCCAGAGAAACGAGGCCTGAACAGCAGCTCACCGCCTTCACCGAAAAACTTATCTTCAGCTGAAACAGAGTTCAGCATCACAAGCAGCAGCAAACACCTCGTCAGTTTCTCCATGTTCACAGATCAACACAGAACAGGAAGAATGTGTGATGTCCTTCCGTACTCTGGTATTTACCTGATTTCTGTTCCTCATTATAACAGACAGGAAGTTTCTTATTAGCATTTACATAATATTTAATAACATTTCAATATCTTACTTACAGTTTTAACATTCAAAACGCACCATACACTTTGAGATATAAATGTGTGTATATAAACTATATAAACTGTGCTATAAATTATAGATCACATAAATAGAGTTTAACAGTCTGTCAGTCACTTTCAAAACCTTTTCCTTCCTGGAGTTTGCATCATGAAGCCAAGTGAGCGGGTTACCGTATATTTGTGGTGTAACTCATGTTTACTGGTATCATGTTCATCAAGTTCAAGAAATCCTTTAAAAAAACGTATTTTTTTAATTTTTAAGTTTTTAATTCTACTTTCAGAAAAGCATTATATTAAAATATCCATCTTTTAGTTAGTCAGTTAAATGCAACATTTAATGTTTTGCAACATTCAAGCTGCGACTTGCAACATGAGAATTTCTTCTCAGGTTGATTTTGACAGACAGTACTGTGAAAAGTTTCAGACACTAAAAGAAAAGTGAAGATGTTTTCAAAAATATTTCTTTAAATAGTTTTTGTTTATCAGTTAATTTGGTCCAAGGTTGAGTAAACAGTAAACGCCTTGAGACATAAATGTATGACTGAGTAAACAAGGTTTTCATGTAACTAAAGCAACACACACAGATACCATTGTGCTATAACACCTAACAGATCACATAAATCAAGTGTTAAACAGTTAGTCAGTTACACCCGAAACCTCTTCCTTCCTGAGGTCTGCATCATGAAGAGGGTTACCAGCAGTCTACACAAAAAAATCTGAGCGCAGTGGAGAAATCCGTGAGCAGAAACTTAGGAAGCGCGGAGAAGAAACCTGAGTGCGAGGAGAAGAGTTGCAGTTTGAGCGCGAGCAACATTGTATCCGAGTGCGAGCACACAGTTTGAGCACAAGCGGAGCAAATCTGAGTGCAAGCAGAGGCTGTTTGAGTGCGAGGGGAGGGTTTTGAGGGACAAATTACAAGATTTGAACGTAAAATCAATAAAGTTTGCTCTCAAATTTATATACTACGCTCTTGAATAAAGATAGGGAATAATCTCCATAACAGCACACTATAAAGTAAAGTGAGGATGTTCATGAAAATATTTTTTTATTTATCAGTTAACTTGATATGAAGTTCAGTAAACAGCAAAAACCTAAAGTAAATCAATATTTGCTGAGAGCAGCTTTGTTTCAGCTTTAGTTCTTTGTTTCTCTGGCTGGATGTTTGGGCTTGTTGTCGTGCTGCAGATGATCAGACAAGAAAAATCTAAAAAGATATTTCAGACTTGTATATTAGCTGCTGTGTTCAGCTGCTATCTGTCTCCTTTGTTTGAGGCATGTGAGTCGTCTGCTTTAGAGAACGCCTGCATTAAAGCTGAATTATTCAACTAGTCAGTGAGTAAAATATAACATCCATTCTTCTGTATGAATATATAGACATTAGTACACACAAGACAACATGATGGCATATAAAACATCACAGGAAACATTTTCTAATGTCTAATATCCCGTCCGTTTCTTCAACATCAGCTTTTGATTAAAGGCAAAAATGCCCAAAAACTTCTTTAAAAAAAGAATAACCGTGTCTATGATGTAGGGCTGTAGTCTGCTGTTCGACTAGTCGATTAATTGGTCGATACGCTCCCGCCCGACTAAATTCTGATTGGTCGACTAATCTCCGTGTTACTTTCATAAGGAGAAAAGTGCTACATCAGCAGCTTTCTAGGATTAATCCATTATTTCCTGCAGCGGGAGGGACAGACTAACAAACTACCTCTGGTGTATTCAAAACACCCCCGCTGTTTTCACAACTTTGGACTCGCCCAAACTCAGACTTCTGGCTTTTAACTGTTTCTCCTACAATTATATCAACAAGAACCCCCGCCAGCCACCCCCCCCCCCCCCCAAAAAAATGCCAGAATTAATGCCAAATATCCACTCATTCAGAAATATTTAGCGTTTGGGAGTCTGTGCAGCGCGTGAGTCAACCGCTGTGTTGTTGCCTGGGAAACGAGCAACTGTGTTAAGTTACATGGCATTGCGTAGCTTGTTTGCTTAGCAAGTTGGACACAGAGAAAGTGACGGTGGATACGAGCGGAGCAGAGGAAAAGTTTAGCGGTGAGTTGTCAGTCTGGCAGTAAATGTACAGCACAGACTACAGTGTGTCAGTTGAATGCTAAAAAGTCACGTCTGTTGTTTCTCCAATTGCTAGAAAAGTGAAGGGAGTTAGCTCCAAAGTTAGCAACGATGGATTAGCCTAGCCTGAAGACGCTAAACAGAGAAATACAGACTGCTGAGTTCACTGTTCAACCCACCCCCCCCCGCCCCCCCGACTAATCGATTAGTCGCAGGTTATTTACAATTTTAGTCGACCAAGATTTTCTTTGGTTGACTACAGCCCTACTATGATGATAATCCAGACTGATCCAGATTAATGTTTGAAGACTGAACTACCTGATGGACGGTTGAAACAAACAAACAAAACACAAAAACACTCAAATTATTATTCAAAGCAGAGTATTTTCTTTTTTCATTATTTTGCAAATAAGAACTTTATTAATATTAGAAATAATTCTTTACATTTCATGCCTGTTCTGACAATTTAAATGTAATGTATAAAATATATCACAAACAAAAATTAAAGCTGCAAGCAGTGTTGGTTGATTGAACTGTGTACTGTCAGGTGTGTAGAGACAATAAGTAACTGCAGCTGGAAACAGAAAAATACTCATATATTTCATTCATGTTAGAAATATTTTCCATTTCATGCCGGTTCTGACAATTTAAATGCAATTTATAAGATATGTCATAAACAAAAATGAATGCTTCAAAATAGGCAAAAAAAAAACAAACAAACTCAAAACACAGTTTCCATTAGATTCGTCATGAAAACAGTCGTTTCTATGATCCTTTTATACTTTTCTTTTACAGACTCACTTTGATCAATTGTATCAAAATAAAAGAAAAATTAGCAATGTACATAACGATGGAAATATGGAAAACTTATCTGAAATGTACACAACAGCCCTCAAGAGAGACAAGACAGCCAAAGATCTCATGACAGCTGCTTTAAGTTTCAGTCTTCAGGCTCTTCTCTGAAGAAAGGTTCATCTTTGCTTTTCAAAACTCTGCACCTACCACAACGGCCAAGATGCCGACAACAAGCAGAAACAGATCCACCGGCAACCCAACTCCAGAACTGGCTGAACCCTTTTCTCTGAAGAAAGGGTTGGGTTTGGGGTCACTGTCCTCCACATTGACTGGGTTCTTCATCCGGCAGGAGAACGTTTCAACGTTTTGTATTGTCTCATCGTTGGTGATGATCCTGTCCTTCTCCCCATCCATCCACTCTCCTTCTTCCATTTTCCAGCTGTAGGTGACAGGTCCAGCTTTCTCTGTGTTTCCATCACAGGTCAGGGTGCAGGTCTCTGATGCAGTGGTACATGCCAGTGGTTTCACCAACACAACAGGCTTCGGCACTGCCTTGATCAGTTTTGCATTATAGCGCTCAGTCTGGAAATTGTCGTTGATCATTGCTGAATACACCCCACTGTCAGCTGGACTCATGTTTGTGATCTTCAAACTCCCAGTGGTTTTGTCCAAGGTTGTTCGGCCTTTAAATGAACTGTAATACTGCAAATAAGCATCTTCTTTAATCCATATTTCCACCAGATTATCGTCGTGCATCCACACGATGCTGGTGATCTCTCCAGAGAAAGAAGGCCTCAACAGCAGTTCGCCGCCTTCCTCGAAAAACCTATCTTCGGCTGAAACAGAGTTCATCACTGCCAGCAGCAGAAAGCACCCCGTCAGTCTCTCCATGTCCACAGACCAACACAGAACAGGAAGAATGTGTGATTCTATATCTGCACAGCGTCTTCTTCACGGTTCCTTCCGTTCTCTGGCATGCATTTGGTTTCTCTTCCACATTATAATGAACAGAAAGTTTAATATCCGCATTTAAAGTGAACTGAAGTGACTCAAATCTGATGGTTTCACATCCGCGTGAACAAATCAAATCCAATTTTTTCATATTAGATCTGATTCATGAGCAGGTAAAACTGGCTGGTAATTGTTATTATATAATACCAAAAATAATTGTTTTTAATGCTTACAATATGTGTATATTCCCAAATAAATATGTGTTTTAATCCAAATCAAAGCATAACATCTTGTCTGAGGTGTACACAGACTGATGACGGACATGAATCATGTGACTTAAACGTCATCAAAGAGCTGAAAACATCAGATCTGAGTGGAGCAATGATGATGAGGAGACTGTAACCTTCCTCACATCGATACATGAAACAGACAGAAACGTCATATTTCCTTCATGTTTTCCATCTTGTTGTTTCTTCCTCATCCGCGACAGTTTAAGCGGCGCCGCCTGGAGGGTTTAGCGCCACCTGCTGTTTTATATCAGGACATTCACACATTAATTGGCGTTTTTTTTTTCTGCCTGTTTTCTGGAAATTCGATAAAAAATTTGTGCTAAATCTGGATGGAAACTTGGCTGATACACAAAGAGTGGAGGCAACGGGGGTCAGCGGGGGTCCCACAGCCTCGGGCGTTAATCAGGCCATGTGTGTTATGTGTGTGTGTGTGTGTGTGAGAGAGAGAGAGAGAGAACATGAGGAAGTGATTACTACCACAACACAGTTTCTTTTTTCTCCCAGGCGCTGGTGACAGTTTCTCAAGTTCAAAGCCTGAGGGAACACACAAATATGTTGAAATCTTCAGTTTTTGTTTTTTTTTTTTTTTCTCAGCCATGCAGATACATCTTGAACATTGTTTTGTTTTTTTTCCTGTTCTGTTCCTGCATGTTTCTCTGACACTTTAAAAAGCTTTTCAGAAACAGAACAGATGAGATGAGTGAACATGGGGGGGGGAGGCATCCTGGGGTTTAACGTGCTGAATGTGTAAATGCAGCGAGTCCAGCTGGGAACTTTAGCTGCACATCTTTCCCCTCTTCTCTAATAAAAAAAGAGAAAAATCTCTCAAATAACTGGCAAAGTGTGGACGGGGGGAAACACAAGTCTTTGTGGACTTATTTCACAGAGTTCATCTTCCGATCATAACGTACGTACGGACAGACGGGAAAGAAAGCGGTCATGCCAAGGGAATTTCAAGGAAACATATTCTGCATATTTCCAGCCTCTATATTTATATTCTGGGGCTCTACTGGAATATATTTGCATTATTTGCCGTTAAAAAACTCCTTATTTATCTTCTACTGGTCCTTTATGCAGCCCCTCAGTTCAGCCTCTGTCTGAAACAGGAAGTTTTAGCTCCTGTCTCTTTAAGGCCCCGCCTCCTGATGAGCCCGCTCTGTTCTGATTGGTCAGCTTTCAGGAAGCTTTAAAGGCTACGTAAACAAACTATAGTAGCAGGATTTCACTTCTTTTTCCTCCTTCTTTACTCACAAATGTTCAACTTCTCAAATCCGTCCATCCATACAACACATGGAAACACCTTAGCAACCACCTTAGCAACCACTGATTACGGCATGTGTAACATCAGCTCGTCAGCAAGGTAGAAAAAAAAGGTAACAAACGAAGCGTTCAGAGCAGATTGAAGCTCTGCAGCTTGTTGCACCGCCTGTGTTTAAGTTCAAACTTAATTATAACGTAAATTATTACTAAGTTGTGATTTACGTTACTAAAATAAAAGCGGTTGCACCACAGAGACTAAATAGTTACAAATATGCTAGATAGATTATTTTATCTTTAGTCTCAATATTGACAATTGTTTTGTAACTTTCTCTTAACTTTTACACGTCGTCATCTACATGTTTAGTTCTGTTTTATTAGTATTTGTTCTGCCTGCCACTTGTAATGCTGCCAATTCTCCCTTCAAAAAAGAGGTTGCTCACATGCATGTGATTCTACCTGGTTAAATAAAGCTTAAATAATAAAAACACAGAGTAAATTAAAGATGCTGGTGGATACCAGTTGGCAAATGAGGTTGAGTACTTCTGCAGAATGTCGGAGTGATTTGTGTAAAATCTCAGAATCAGCTCTAATATCTAACTATTATTTACATTTTTTCATTTATCTTTAATGTTGTTATAAAAAAAATAGTGAAAAATCCAACTGATGTCTTCAACTGTCAGACCAACAGTCCAAAACCCCATAATGTCACACAATAACTGCTTCATGTGTAGCATACATGTCTTTATTTACGTCTTTCTGTTTTTGTTTTTTAATTTAATTCAGCAAACCGTCTGTGCGTTGGGTAAAATAGCCGGGAGATGAACCTGAGGGCACTGCAGAATGTTAACTGGCTTGTTATGTTACGGTTTCCTAACTGCATCACAGTGTGTCAATAAACACTGCAGGCTGATGTTGATCTTTCATGGAGAGAGTAAACACGATAACACGACGCTTTGACGTCACCGTGGGGGCTCACACAACGCTCTCAGTCCACACGCTCGGCCCGTGAAATCATCGCTTTGACGTCGGACGAAAAGAAACGCTGTCTGAAAACCCGTCACACGGCCCCCGTAATCGGCGAGAGCATCTACAGATTGTCACCCTGCGGGCCATGTGGGCCACAGATAACAGATTTCTCTGCAAGCAGAGACACAGATGACATGAATATCAGACACGGAGCTGAGTTGTTGTACAGTTAAGATGCTGCAGAAGGATCATTTTAACCCCTCGAAACAGAAATCAATGTGTTTCTAACAGTATTTGTTGCACATCGACATAAAACACTAACGCTGGTGGATGATTTGTTTCTGTGGTAACAACTAAAACAGCAAATAAATGGTAGAAAACCCCACATGTAGACCACAAAACCACCTTTAAAAAAGGGGGAAATCATCCTTTGTGTTGGGGTTTTTTTTGGTTATTTATATCCTCTTATGATGTCAGATGTTAAAGACAGAGTTCAAAAACCCGAGGTGAACTTTGACCTGTAAAGTTCTGTACAAACACGACTAAAAATGTGTTTGCAGCTCAGCTGGACGGCTTCAATCAAAGGGAGTGAAAAGCCGACAGAGAAGAGGGGGGAGGAAGAGGGGGAGGGATGGTTGGGGAGACGGGAGAGATGTGATATTGTTTAAATATAGAGACTTTCAGACAGTCTCTCTCCTGGAAGTCACTCCGTTGTTTCACAAGAAAAAGTGACAGAAATAGTCGTGTCATGAGTGAAGGAACAAAAAAAAAGGAGAGCTTAGAAAGAGAAGTTGAAACTTCTCTCTCACTTCCACACACAGTTGACCACCAATGTATGAACATCCATATTTCGGAAAAGTTACAAGAAATGTTCATGTACAGTCCCTCCTGACCCGACATATCCACCATCAGAAAGATGCAGGAGAAATAAAGTTTGGTCAACTTAAAGCTGCTTAGAAATATAATATTTTAAAAAAGTCATATGCCAGCTAATAAAACTGAGCACTGGTTCGTATCCCTTTGATCATCTCTCTTATTGAGTCATTTCTGTTTATATAATTGATATTAATATTATAATTAAATGTGCAGCTACACTGTTTCGTTTGATTGAAAGAAGAAGAAATGTCGCTGCTGCAGAAAGAATCAAAGTAAAACATGAAACGAGACAGATTTCATGAACTCCTCTTCGTCGTTCGCCTCCACAGTGAAATCTCGGGGTTATGGATGATGTCAGCGGCTGTATGCGAAGGTTCCCTGTGGGATATTTTGGCTTCTACATCCAGTTTCCTGTCTATACCCTGTGGACTAAAGCCTCTGTCACAAAACACATTTGGATCCACTCAGGCTGAAGTGTCAGAGGGATAGAAGCACGCAAACCTCAGTTTAGCCTGATTTTTTAAATACTTTCTCGAGTCCTGATACAGAGCTGCTGTTATCTGCAGAGACCAAACTGCTGCATGAAGCTGAAAACAGGTGGAAAGGAAGCACTCGCTAATTCAAACCTGAAGAACGAAGAGCGGCTAAAATCTGCATTTCCTGTGTACCTGGAGGCTTTGAAACTGTGCTGAGTGTCATTTAATGATCTAAATTTGTGCAACGTTTTCTTGTAAACTCCTTTTGAGAAAGTTTGGGATAAAGCTGACTTCAACGATCCTTCTCACGTCACAACGAGAGATGTTAACACTGCTTTTATGCTGGTATTTATATGCAAAAAGCAAATTTCTTATGTGGAAACCTTACTGAAAAAAAAACAATAGTTCTATATCTATATGCAGAAAGAGGCATAAAGCGTTTTATCTTGTGTCTCCAAAGGAAATCTGATAAATGGCCTTAAGCAATGTCACTTCCACCAGCTAGTCTAGTAGTAGTAGTCAAGTATTGAACACAATTCTGACACATCATCATCTTTTAAGTTGATTTGTTGAACTTGTCAGCAAACAGTTGCTCTAACCTCGCATTGATAATGTCAATAATTACTTGTGGGGTTCCTCAGGGTTCTATATTTGGTCCTCTATAGTGTCAATCTGGTTAAAAATGGTTTATATTTATGTTTTTTGTCCACTTTTTTGATGTAAAATAGTCTGCAAACATAACTTTTGTCACATTATCTACTTAGAAAGTAGCAGTTGCTAACATGTTAGCAAACAATTGCTTTTATTTCCACATCCAGCAGTTACGGAGCAACATTATCGTTCATGTGGAGTCGTGTTTCTGTCCAATCTTCTCTCTCTTTTAGCTTCTGTTTCTGCTCTCTACCAACTCCTGAGGGAAATATCTGGCTCTTTAGCTGCTAAATGCTACCAGCTAGTCTGCAGCTAACTGTGTCCGTTTGCTGCTGAGCAGGTAGTGTACAGCGGCTGTTTACAGCTTTTTCTCTGAAAACGACGCTATGAGAGTGAACCAGGACAGTAAAGTTGCAGCCGGACAGATAAACAATGAACTGAAACTCACTATAAAGCTCCGTAAAGCTGCAGAGTCACTGATAATTCACTGTAAGTTCATCACTACGAGCCAAAACCAAAACATTACACATTAAAAACTTTAAGTACAGTACTTAAAAAAGTTAAAATCATTCAAACTGATGGTCATAACGTAAAACTGAAGTATTGTTTAATTATCCAGAAGCCTCCTGTGTTTCTACGAGTGTGTTTACATACACACTAGTATCCTGGTTTTTATCATATTTGAGGTTTTTATCACAGTTTAGGATTTCTTTTCTCCATCTGACCACCGGTGAGTAAAAACCAAAGTCAGATTTTCCTCTTCAGTGTGTTGATCATCATTACATCATTTACTGGCATATTTTTTGAATTACTGACTATAACTATTATGTGAGTTGAGTTGATGACACGCCAGTGAACACAGCGGAAAATGAAACAGAAACTTGGATCAGGGCCTGTATTTATCAATAAATCTCTTAATATAACATTTATGAAGCGCCCTACTTTTACTGTGTACTATGACGACGTGTCGTATTTCTCTTACACAGATAAATACTCACCATGTAACCTTCAGAGAATGTAAACGAAGCTGCTCACATGGGTTAAACAGAAATGCAGCCTATTAAGTCAAGTAGGTAGGTCTAATGTGACTCAGCTGTGTGAAATCAGCCCCATTCATGTGAACAGCCTATGTAGACTAAATAAATTATAAGATCTAAAGCTCTAATCTGTAATGATTCCTCATTAAAATGTGTAAAAACAACTAGACCTGTGTTCTGTATGTTGTTGAGTTGTGTTCTTACATTATCCCAAATGTTTCCAACAGTTTTCAAACCCAGAGAAATCTGTCATTTTAATCAAAGTAACGGACCATTTCATTTGGTGGCCTGTCAATGGCGTCATACCTCCTCTACCAAAGAGTATAGTGCACAAGATGCATGCGTCGGCGCCGTGTTTGTCCGCTACAATGGCGTCTAGCAAAGAGTAACTTACACACATACAAGATAATACATGGGCTTTGTTGTGCTTGTTCCACACAAACTGTTAGAAATGGACTTTTATTCAGTTTGAAGCCACATTTTCATGATAAATTTAGCTGGTTTTTAACTTGATCTTTTAGCCGCAAGAAGGATTTTAGTCATTGGACGTCTGGATCTTAAGTTATCAGAGAAATAAACTGGGCAAACGTTAGCAGCAGCTCGGCTAACAGCCCCTCCGGGAAGTCCGCTGCTCGCCCAACATGGTGGAGAAACACTGATTTTTTAGCTGTTTTATTCAGTGAATTGAAGAAGGACGTTGCGCTTCAACAATTCTCCGTGGAGAGCTAAACCCAAAATCCAGCAGACTTGTTCCAAAAATGTAGAAAAAAAGGGTAGCACATCTCAATTTTCCAGTCAAGGAGGACAAAATATGAACTTGTTTATTTGGCTCACATCACATTAGAAAAACGCTTCCACGTTTGGGCACAGAGCCTTTTTTCAGAGCGTTTTAAGTATAAAGGTTGAACTCACTCATATATACAAGGGAGGAGTTAGTACTCAGCTGGGGGTTGGACCCAACCATTTGGGAACCAATCAGCCTTCTCATCCCATGGTTCTAGACACAGGGACCAATCTCAAGTCTACAATGAAATCTGCTTTAATTAGTATTTTAATGAACCATCAACACTGGAGTAATCCTATCCCACTGAAGCTGCTGGTTTAACAACCAAGACAACAACTCCCATCATCCCTTGCTGCTTCACACCGTCATCACACTCCGTCTGTTGTTATTGTTTTGTTTTGATCGTGAGATCCCTAGCAGCTGAAATTAGACCTCATAAAAATGTTTGACCTTTTGTAATGAAATTGAGATTCATCATCCAGCCGGGGGGGGGACGTGATTGTGGTCATGTAACTTTGAGTCCTCTCTCACATACGCAACATCTACAACAATCTTTCATAAAGCATCTCTCCTCTCGTGGAATACCTCTGCCTGAAATCCGTCTCCTGGAAACTCCTAACAGGTCAGGACTCCTCTGGAGCTCCTAAAAAATGTAAAGATAGGAGTGACTTGCTAAGTTAAGAAAGGTGATAAGATGCTTTTACTCCTCATCCTAAAAGTAGGACAAAAAATGGGTTAGATTAATAAGATAAAAGTCAGATTTCCTGCTCTGAGCAACCCGATAAAGGTGTTTACGGACGACAGTATCCTGGTTTAAATCACCAACGCTCCAGCTGAAATATCCAAGATATGGTGTTTACATGTGTAACTGTGACTGATCGTAAACAGAAAGCTCTTGTCTTGCATGTGTAAACGCCAGAAACACGAGGAGATCATTACAAAGAAGAAGGACTTCACTGTTTACCGCTTTAAACACATCACAATTATAACCTCTGTGACAGCAAGACCACAGTCATTACAATCAGAGCTTCTGCTGTTTACTGTTGCATTATAAATATACAAGCCTGTGTGTGTGTGTGTGTGTGTGTGCGACAGCTTGTTGCAGCGTAATAATCCGTCCTGTTTATTTGATCTAGAAGACGACCTACGCAGGGCTTCCACAGTTTGGCTCGACATCAGGACTAAAAGCATCTCTGAATCACGGCGTCTATTTTCAGCCTGCCTTCACTTCCTTCTAATAAAAACAACATGTTGCTTCAGGAGAACCGGCAACGTCACCAGCTGACCGCACACACACACACACTGTGGGGAGTGTATATATATATATATATATATATATATATATTTTCAGTGTACAAACGAGGCCTCCGTGTGTGTCACATGGTGAGTAGGTGGGTGTCAGAGTGATGGAAGATTGCGGAGCTGAAGGGAAAGGGAGGAAGTGAGGCTGCGTAGGAGCCGGGTGACATCTCCACAGACGGAGATGTTTGTGTCTTTATGATCACTACGAGTTCCCTCAAACAGCCTTTTTTATTGTGGGTGTTAAAAAAAAAGGGCGACAGGATGAAAGTAGCCTCTAAACTGGCCGAGTTAAGAGAAACAGACGTGTCACTTTAAAGGTTTAAAACGAAAGTCAGGAGACAATTTTTTTTTTTTTTTTTAAATTAGGTACCAGAAATGTCAAGTTAAGAGTGACTGTGGGCCTAAAAATGTAAAAAAGTAAGAGTTTTTTGGAAGGGAAACACTAAATCTGAATTATTTAGTAAATTTAGACTATTTTGTTCAATCTTTATCTTTTTTTCTGATTAGATATGTCACTAAAATGACATTTTCAAAGCTTTATTTGTATGTTAAAGGACAGGTTCAGGTCAGTCAGGAGCCCAAATGAACATTAAACCTGTTTTTTCTTGCTGTAATCATTCCTCCTGTTCATACTGACCATTAGTAGATCCTTTCATAACAAAATCCACAGTCCTCCTTTTGTGCTAAAAATGTATTTAAAACTTCTTCAGTGTCAAAATGAGTCAAATCAAGTAGATATCTTTCAACAATACAGTCTTTTAGTGCTCAAATCTCTTTTTTTGTTACTATACTTCCACTTGCAGCTCAACAGGGAAACACAAAGAAGGAATCTGATGCTAAAAAAAGACTGTAAATGTGTCAGATATCCACTTGATATGACTAACTCAGACTGCTGAAGCTGAACAGAAGCTTCACATCTACTTTTAAATAACATTTGAAGGAGATCTTTTAATAGCCAGTATGAACAGGAGGGATGATGTCAGCGAGGAAGACTTTAAGATTCATCAGTTTTTGCCTGTTTTAGCGCTATAAAAGTAGTCTGAAAGCGCTGAGAGAAGTTAGAGGACGCGAGTAATGAGCCTCGACATGTCAGCAGCAGTTTCGCAAACATTCATAACAAACTTTTTTTTAAAAAAAGGCATATTTAGATGGCGGCCGAGTTCACGAAGATCCAATCGGCTCACCAGCAAATCCAAACAATCCAATAACAACAAAGATGATGGTTTGCGCAACTCTTCACCGCTGGGACTGAAAATATATCAGCTGTTATTGTTGTTAGTACTCATCAAACCAAAGATTCACATTGGTTGAACATGTGTTTTACATTAAAGAATCACCAACTGCAACAAATAAATCCATTAATGACAGTTTGAAATGAGTGTTTAAATACTGTACATTGACTATAAAGCATCATGTCCATTAAAAAAATGTGGGTTTAATCACATTGAACAGTCTTTAGCTGATGTGAAGCGTCCATGTTTTTTTTTTTTCTTTTCTGCAGCTTCTTCGTCATTTATCGCAATCTAATACTTGTTGTTGCCAAATCAGTTGAAGCTTCGTCATGTTTTTATTGGACAGAACGACGGTTAATGACTCCGCAGACTTTGAGCTCCTTATCACTAAACTTCAATACATGGAAATAAATGAAAACCACCAGAAGCAGGAGAAGACAGGAATCCATCTCGACAACAGCACAAACAACGGACGAACATGATGAGATGCTCGAAGCTCCAATAATCAGGACTTAAAAAGAGAAATATAACAATAAAAACACACTAAAAAACTTAACCACTAGAATGAATGTTGCTTTTACAGCATCTGTAATGTTGCTATGTCTTGTTCATCTGACTGAAGTCTGCTGCGTTGTTGTATTTACACCTGTATGGGGACTATAAACCTCGGTCCAGAGGGAAGAAGTTGTGCAAACAGTGGGAGTCGTCCTTTAAAACTGAGCTGTTTATCCTCTCTAAGTGTCTGTCTGATGTTCAGGGACGCCGGGGTCAGCTGTGACTCACCCATCAGCCCACTACTAGACCATTTTAACAGTTTGAACTCTGAAGACGGGTTTCCAAAGAAAAATATTAAAAAAAAAAAAAAAAACCAGCTTCAATAAAAGCTTTGAATAACTGAATAAGGTCATCACGGTTTTGTCAATATGGAAATACAAACAGTTTCCGCAAACAAACCAAACGCCGGTGCCTCTTTTTTTGCACACGGCTTCGCAATTTGTTAATTAAAGTCAAGTCAGGTTTATTTATGTGGCGCCAAAACCCAACAGAAGTTACCTCGGAGCACTTCTCACGTAGAGCAGGTGACGGAGGCGATGAAAAACAATGAAGAACCGGGATCAAGGTGGACACCATCTGCTGTGAGAGAGAAAGAATAACAACAATACTAATAATAGAAATATGACTAATAATGATGATAGCAGGCGTTGGCGTTGAGCAGGACCTCTGTAGCCACAATCCCGAGGAAGCCCTGCAATCTATCACCAGGCGGTCCGAAAACCCTGATTCCATAGAAACCTGCGAGATGAGCAAGCACAAAAACTCTAAGGAAGAAGCCAAGTTAGTAATATGTGTTGTAGAGCTGTAACTTCTATTAAAAACTAACAGGAATGTTTACGTTTTACTGAAAAAGTGTGCTTTATTACATCAACTCCTACGCTTACGTACATCTTCTGCTAACAAAACTTCTCAGATTACTTCTTTGTTTCTGCTTGTAACTCCGCTCTGAATCATTACTGCCACCTTGTGGTCTGTATTGGTCACTGTTTAAAGTTTTTAACTCGTCATTTTATTCAACTGTATATTTTTAACTATATGAATAACTATGAATTGTTGTATCATGGATCATGAATCCATAGAGACGGAGGGGAAGAGGAGGAAAGAGGAGCTCAGGGCATCATGGGAGGTCCTCTGGGAGTCTAGGCCTATAGCAGCATAACTAAGGTTCGCCCTAACTATAAGGTTTATCAAAGAGGAAAGTTTTAAGTCTTATCTTGAACGTAGAGAGGGTGGAGATGGTTCCACAGGAGAGGAGCCTGATAGCTGAAGGCTCCCAGTCTACTAATAGAGACTATAGGAACCACCAGTAAGCTGGATACTGGGAGCACAGTGTTCTAGTGTGTCTAGAACCATGGGATGAGAAGGCTGATTGGTTCCCAAATGGTTGGGTCCAACCCCCAGCTGAGTACTAACTCCTCCCTTGTATATATGAGTGAAATTGAACCTATATATTTAAAACGCTGTGCTGAAACATGGAAGCATTTCCTAGAATTGTTGAAGCGCAACGTCCTTCTTCAATTCACTGAATAAAGCAGTTTCAGCTATAAAATCAGTGTTTCTCAACCATGTTGGGCGAGCAGCGGACTTCCTGGAGGGGCTGTTAGCTGGTTAAAAACCAGCTAAATTTATCATGAAAATGTGGCTTCAAACTGAATAAAAGTCCATTTCTACCAGTTTGTGTGGAACAAGCACAACAAAGCCTATGTATTATCTTGTATGTGTGTAAGTTACGCTTTGCTAGATGCCATTGTAGCGGACAAACATCTTGTGCACTATACTCTTTGGTAGAGGAGGTATGACGCCATTGACAGGCCACCAAATGAAACGGTCCGTTACTTTGATTAAAATGACAGATTTCTCTGGGTTTGAACATTAATGTAAGAACACAACTCAACAACATATAGAACATAGGTCTAGACTTGAGTGACAACAACCTGACGGTTTCAGGAGAGAAGCTTCTGTCTGGTCTAGTTGTTTTTACACATTTTAATGAGGAATCATTACAGATTAGAGCTTCAAGATATGATGGTGCCTGATAATTAAGAGGATATTCTGGATTTTATAGGAAGTCAAGGCAGTGAAGATGCTAAAATGGGAGAATCTGCTTCAAACTCCCCAAGAAACTCGATAAGAAGAAGTTTACAGAAACCGTTCTACCTGTGTAAACACATCGTACGCTGTTGTCAGTTTGTTGTTTCTATATATATATATATATGTGTGTGTATATATTTTGTCACTCACTTGCTTGTATATAATAGTCATGTGTTTATGTTTACCTATCTCTGTTGTCTGTGTGAGTCTTCCTGATGGATTGTTGTGTTGTAAGCATATAAATATTTGGTCACCACGTCCAAGTTTGAACAGGTCGGACTCAGGGTTTAAACCGGCAGGGAGAGTTTGGAGCTTGAGATTAGGATTTCCGGAGGTCTTCAACCGTGATCCGTATCTCTACCTGTGAGAGCGTTGCGTCAAAGCAAACACATCCCTGCCTGCTGTGATGTAGTGTGCTTATACCACACAGAGAGTCTCCCTCTGCTAAACCGTGTGGTGGTAATCGTTTTCTACCGGATTGTAGAAACACGTCTCTTTTCCCTCACAGATAAAAATCAACCCAGAGAGGAGAGACGTGGTCCGAGTGGTCGCTCAGGTCTGAACAGTCCTCTGCTCTCCCACTGCTTCCTGTTTCTCTCTGCTTCCATACCTCTAATAAACACAAACACATCTTTTAATAGGACGACACAAACGCCTTTATCGGGGTTGAAATTCCATCAAATGGGCTGTCGTCGCTCTCTTTCTATGAGCCTGTGTGTTTGTGTGTGTGGGTGGGTGTTTCCCAGTAGAAAGACGTCCAAATTCACTGCCTACGTCTCGATAATGAAATGCCGAACGCGGATGCCACAACAAGTGAGTCACGCTCACATACACGATGAGTCATTGTTGATCTGGCAGGGACTCAAGTGCATTTCACGAGGAGATTTAATTTGTCCTCCAGCTCGATTCGTGTGGTGGAGAAAAGAAAATGAAATCAGCTGCGTGACCTTTTAACCCTCAAACATCTGATGGATGAAGATGACATTCATGTCTGGGTGTTAGAGGATGGAGGAGTGAGGAGGTCCTGCAGTGTTAAATAAGCTTCTCCTGGTGGGTTTGTTTGTTTAAAATCAACAAAATCTTCATGTTTGGATCCAAACCAATAACGAACTTATCTACTAGCAAGTGTTGTGTGTTTATTTTATACATTTTATTCCTCCGTTATTGTCCAAAAACTATTAAAAACACATTAGTTTGTTTAGAAACAGCTCCAAAGACTACTAACAGCGTCACATTTTCAGTCTCTGGACAGTAGTTCTGTGTGAGGCGGACGCTACTGAGCATGTGCAGGAACGTGGGTCTGTTTACAGTTACAGAGGATAAAAATTTTGGTTAAAAAAAAAGGTAAAAATTCTGTATATTATTTGCTGTAATGCACTTAACCTCTACTTGAAGTAAAAGTAGAAACACTCCATTATATTATTATTAGATTATTATTATTATATACTAAAATAACAGCTTATACAAGTCAAATGTTCAGTGCAGCAGAGGAATTACATGCTGTGTGTTCACTGTTTGTGGTTGAGTAATAATGACTGAGGGCAAAGGTAATTAAAAGTTAAATGCACTGTGGCATTCTGGGTAATGTAGTGCATATTCATGGTGGTAATCTATGAATCCACAGAAAGACAATGTTGGTTATATGAAGGAATATGACAACAATAACTGTATTTTACTGTATTTAATTACATTTTTGAGGTATTTGTATTTCCATGTGATGCTACTTTCTACATTTCAGAGGGAAATATTGTACTTTCTACTCCACTACATTTATTTTTTTACAGCTTTAGTTCCTTTTCAAATGAAGATTTGACATAAAATAATATATTTTAATATCTTTTCTTTATGTTTTGCACTTTGAGCTGCATTAATGTGAGAAAATTGCTATATAAATGAAATGTATCATTATTAAAAACATATACACTTATAATATGTTGCTGCACTATTACCATTAATCTCCAAAAAATACCTATTAAAATTATTCTTACATGTTTTTATTAGTAATAAAAACAAACAATATAATAAAACACTCTTAAAGAAGCCAGTACGTTTACTTTAATGCTTGAAGTACACATTGCTGTTTATACTTGTGTACTTTTAAATGTTGTTACAGAAATTTAAATGTTCTGAACGTTTCTTCCACCGCTGAGCATTGTAGTCCTGCCCTGCCGGACTACATATCCCATAATGCACCGAGGTGTAAACTGTTAAGCACTGTCTGGTGCGGACGTGTTTGACAGTTATTCACAAATGGGGAACAGGAGGCGACGCCGAGCCGCCGCTTCTGGGTCAAATCCCGCCTGAAAAATCAATCACACCAAGTCACATCGTCACATATTTGTTGTGTTTTTCACTCCACTCGAATTCCCGCGTGTTTATAAGCCCAAATAATACGCGTGAATGAGCACGTGAAGCAGCAGGCGGTTTCAGGTGGGAGATGAGCGTGGCGGACTGATTAAAGCGCAGGGGAAATGAGGAGAGCTCCCACTCTGCTTGCATTTCAGGACACCTTAAACTTCATCAAGAAATGTCTGGAGAGCATGTTTGCTGTTGAAACATTTTGATTTGAATGAAAATATTTGGCCCACGTGCTGTTTCTTATATATATAGAGACTACTAATTTCTTTTATTGACATTTCCATTCATTTTCATACATACATAGTTTTTTAATGTGTAAACCCACTCAGCTTTATTGTCTGTAGTTTTTCATACATATAGTAGTGAAAATTTTCATTTTCATTCATTCTTTCTTTTCTTTTAAACATTTTTAAGTTTTGTAATCATGCTCAAGAAAAACTGTTCACATCTTATTATTCTATTGGGCCAAAAAAAATGATTTAAAAAATGTATCTAATTATTTACTTATTATGTATCTATTTAATTCTACTTTAGTTTGTACCTCTGTACATATTCTGATTGAATTCAACTACAGTGTGTGTGTTATGTATTACATCATCTGTGTGGATATATGTGGATGTTTGTGTGTGTTTTATATGTCAAGACATGTCAATCCCATGCTGTGTCTAGGCTGGTGCATCAATAAACAGTTCAATTCATAAATGAATGAAAAATAAATACATCTTGGTAACGAAAAGGGACTTTAATATTTATACATTTGTGCATCTATCTATTTATACTTATGTCACCTTCCTCCCTCCATACCACTGTGTGTGCATGTCCAGTGTATGTTGTATATATTATTTGTCTCAATTTAAAATCAAACACACACACAAAACAAACACAAAAACCCAGAGAGCAAGAATTTCATCCGAGTGACTCCTCCCTCTCATAGACGATCTTCGGCGCTAACTAAAGGGCTACCGCTAGCGTACAGCGGACACCGGACAGCGAGCAGCGTCGTTCCTCGCGTCGGTATGATGCCATGCGACAGCAACATGACCTCCATGGTGCAGAGAATCGCTCGGCAGGCTCTCCTCACCTTCCGGAGCCCGCCTCGGATCGGGGAGGAGGCCGGTAAAACCTTCCTGGAGAACCACAACAAGCTGAAGAGCCTGATGACGGAAGTGCGGGCGTCGGACCTGCATCTAGTCCCGCGGAGAGCCTCCGACTGCCCGCCCGCAGTGCCCGCTCCGCCCCCGGTCACCTACATGCACATCTGCGAGACGGACCAGTTCAGCATGGGGGTGTTCCTGCTGAAGAGCGGCGCCTCCATCCCGCTGCACGACCACCCGGGGATGCACGGCATGCTCAAAGTCATGTACGGGAAGGTCCGGATCAGCTGCTTCGACCGGCTGCAGCGGAGCCCGCAGGCGGCCCAGCCGGGCGCTCTGCGGCGCTCCGTGCTCCGCTCCACCGCGGAGTACACGGAGGACAGCGACCCGTGCGTCCTCTCCCCTGACCGGGACAACCTCCACCAGATCGACGCCGTGGACGGCCCGACGGCGTTCATGGACATCCTGGCCCCGCCGTACGACCCGGACGACGGCAGAGACTGTCACTATTACCGGCTGCTGACAGACGCGGAGGAGGAAGGGGGACACACGGAGCAGAGGGAGCAGCAGCAGAAGGAGAAGGAGGTCTGGCTCATGGAGATCTCACAGCCTCCGGAGTTCTGGTGCGGAGGGGAGCCGTACCCGGGCCCGGAGGTCAACCTCTGAGCCGTAGAAATGTCTTCTTTTCTCGGCCTTGGTTGGGTTCATGCACCCGGTGGTGACACAAGGCCGGAGCTCATAGACATGTTTGGACAAACTGGGCTAAAAAAAAATGAAGGGTCACACTTTAATCAGTCATTTTTGTCAGTGTGCATGTGAAACAATTACAGTCTAGAGTCAACTCTTTTTTTTTTTTTTTTTGTTTTATTTTTGGCTTTTTCTAATTTAATAACCAACAAAGAATGTAATTTCCACCTGCTCCTGTAGAGACATGATACAGCACAAAGTTTAGGTGAGCTCATTATTTGGCACAGTGGTGAACAGCTGCAACTCTGCTTCTCGAAAAAGGTGAAATATAATAACTGAAGTTTCCATTTCACTTTGAACAAAACAAAAACAACACCTCTAAACATCCAGGTCACTCTGTTTCCTTTTTTTTGTTACTGTCAGGAAAGCAGATAATTCAACACGGATCCTATTTGTTGAGTATGAGGAAGTGAAATCACACAAAAACAAAGACATTTGAGAAGTTAATTAGGAAAAAACTTGAATGTTTTTGTCACTGTGGGGTTGTAGATGTTCCATAGAAACACTAAAACATCATGATTTCCTTTTTCTGTGTCAGTTTTAAGGATATTCTCATCAGATAATTGAATAATTTTCTTGTTTTTGATGCACTTGCAGGTCTTCAGTGCTGTTTTGTGGATCATTAGGGGATGATATAACACCTCTATGATGCTTTTTTTTCCTCCATAGTCATGTTATCTTGGTCCATTTTGTTGTCTTGTGTTGTTTGTGGCGTTTGGGGGAGAAGACATGTCCGTCTCTGAGCTTAGAAGCAACTAAATCTCAGGACATTTGTGGGGTTTTTATTTGCTGTAATCGGAGAAAAAGAAAGAGAAAGGACTTTCACTTTTGCAGATCTTCTTCTTTTTTTAAAAGGATTTAAATGCTGCACAGGTAGACAGAAGCAGAAGTGTTTTTGGAGGGTCGGAAGCTCTGACGGCTTCGTCTTTATCTGAAAAAAAAAATATCAAAAACTATGAAAAACAAGAAGCTTTTTTTCTTTCAGCTTCAGCACACGCACGTCTGGGTTAGTGTGACGGGTTTAAAGACTGAAAAGCACCAGAATTGGACTTTCAAAAAATGATGTGAAAGATGCCAACAAATGACAAGTTGATGGTGTGCAGGATGCTGATGCTGCGTTCAGGAGAAGTCGGGAAAAGTCTGTAAATCTGGGCGACATTTTTAGTGACATTCTGTACTTTTTATTCGCAGTTAAATATCATATTCCAGTATCACATGACCTTCAATCTAAAGCGAAACACTTTATCCGTTTGTATGAAAGCTTTTTCTAAACATGACAGTTGTGAATTCCAGACTCCTGACTTGCACCTGAACGCAGCGTTTAATGGGAACGTGTCAGAACCTGAGCTGAGTTTCTCTGCAGAAGGTGAAACTCTGTGTCGATGTGCATAAAATCGTCTTCCTGCTTCGAGCTTTGTGTTTTGTTTTTTGTATAATTATTATTATTATTTTTGTTTTTTTTTGTTGTTTATTTTCCCGGGCAGATGAGGAGCGGTGTGAATCTTCAGGTCTCCTTTTTGAAGACTCAGAAATATCTTTTAAAACAAACAAACAAACAAACAAACAGCAGGTTTTTTCTTACATTGTGATTTGGAGTTTGATCCTCAGGACTGTGTTGTGTTTATTTAGCACAAAGTTTTAAAGCTGCAACGTTTGAATCGGTTTTCAGCTTCTCAGATGTGAAGAATCAAATCTTCTTTGGGTTTTTTTTTTTTTTTTGTTGTTGATCTGACAAAACAAGACGCCTGAACACATCTTAAAGCTGCAACTATTAAATTAATCGCCAAGTATATTGATGATCGATTAATCGTTTTTTTCCAAATTCTCTGATTCCAGCTTCTCAAATGTGAATGTTTTCAGTTTATTTTTAGTCCTTTTATGACGGTAAACTGAAGATTTTTTGTGTTGTGGACAAAACGAGACATTCAAGGACGTCATTTTTGGCTTTTGGGGAAACATTGATCGACATTTTTTTTCCCCATTTTCTGCACCAAACAACTAATCGATTGATCGATAATGGAAATAAATCGTTAGTTGCAGCTCTAAATACGTCTGCCTGAGCTGTGGGGAATGAAAGCGGGTATTTTTCACTATTTTTGTGACAATTTGAGCGGACTAGAATATCAGAAAAATAGCAGATCAGTGGATTATTTGTGATTGATCATAAACTGAAGGTTAAAGTTGAGGGTAAACAAACTTTAGACAGAAGCTAAACAAAGTCAGCTGTACAGATATGATTCATGTATGCATATTAAAAATGACTAAAGCACACGATCCGTCATAAACGTCTGTTTAAGGAAGCGTTTGAGAATAACTTCTATCTTTGATTATTAAAAAACCTGTCAGAGTGGTGAAAGAGGCTGATGTCTGTATGTTTTTTTTTGTTGTTGTCCTTTGTGGGTTTGTAGATGTTTGATCAACAGAAAGCTCTTTAAATCTGACTCGTCGATGTTAAATGAACAGTATTGATGTGTTTTTTTTTTTTCGCCTGTAATGAAGGTTTTTCTGTCTGTTCATATAAAATGTGCTCTTTATTTTGCCTAAACACGTCTTGTTTTTTTATTTTATTTGTCTTCACATGTGACGAGACGTTACTGAAAGTACTAAACGAGACACTTGGTGCCGGAAATATTTAGTAAAAATACTCCAAAAAGGTTTATTAAGTTAAGTTAATGAACTGAAATATCAAAAGGAAAAGTAAAAGTTCGTTTTTATCACTAACAAATACATGTAAGAGCATTTTAATGCTGTAATTCATCATTGTGGCGTCAATTTTCAATACTTTGGGTACATTAATATGAATAGTAATGCATCAGGTTATTATCACAAGCTAGTCTAGATGATCTATGCTGATTTTGAAGTCTTTATGATGAATTCTGTAGGAGGAGTTCGTTGAAATGAAAGGCCTGAAAATGGCCAAGAAACAAAAAAAAAAAAACGTGGAAATTGACCAGTTTTTCCAAAATGGCTGACTTCCTGTTGGATTTAGAGTATGTGTCCAAGAGACTTTTTGGTGCGTCTGGTCATGATACATAAGCATACCAAATTTCGTTCTTCTGTGACAATCTGTATTGAGGGGCTCAATTTTGCTAATTTCATAGGGGGCGCTGTTGAGCCATTTTGGCCCGCTCACATGTTCGAGACCTATAAAATATTACATTTTTCACCACTTTCGAGCATGTTTAGACCCTCAAAAACACTTTTAATCACAGAATAATAATAATAATCCCTTCAGATCCAATATGGCCTTCACACCATTCAGTGCTCGGGCCTTAAAAATGTTTTTTTATTTAACCAGAAGTGAGATTAAGGACCTTTTTTTTGTCCAAGGGAGAACTGACAGAAAACACAAAAAAAGGAGACACATTTTAAAAGGAAAGTTAAAAACAAGCAGAAGGAAACTCACATTTCTAGGAATCAGTTGTTTAAGCAGGTAAATAAAAAACATTTACATCCGAAGGGAATCTGCCTCTAATGCTTTCATTTTGGATTTAAATGCATTTAATAATGAGATTAATTTGTTGAGTGTTTCCAAGTTATTCTGCAACATAATTCACACAAAGGTTTCAGAAAACACAAATGCCCTTTTTACAATTTCTTTTTAGGACACAAAGAGTACTGTCCAGAACTTTTTCTGCATGATAAAAACACATAAAGCAGACCAAGAGTTGCCTTTTATATAAACATATAACAATATAAAAGCTTAAACGTGGTCGTGCTACACGAGAGTTTACGTCACAGTGGTGAGTCAGAGCTTTACAGTTGGTAATAAACCTCCAAATGAGCCTCTGCTGATAATAATAATAATAATAATTATAGTAGGGCGAGGTCAGGTAATGTGGGACATCTGGTAAAGTGGGACTGATAAGGTTTTTACACTTTGAACTCTTTAAATATCAGCAGCCAATCACCAAACATATTAGTGTCCTTTACATGAATAACTAGGATGGGCAGAGCAAATATTAAACAAAAAAAGGTCGTGATGTGTTTGAAGGTCCAAAGTTTCTGAAGTTTCTTTTTTACTCGGCGACGTATTTCCTTTATAGAAAGATCGCAGAGAGCCATAATGAGGTCTAAAAGTAACATTTAAGGTAGTCTTCAGAGTTTTGGGCGGTTTTCTTGGTAATCTACCAAAAAGTGTCCCACTTCACCTTACACTTAATTTATAGAGCAACTTTCACACAAGGTGCATGAGAAATTAAAAAGAAAAATAGACAATTTAAACAACAGAATATTTAATTATTAATGTATATATATATAACTCTTTATCTGGAAAGTAACAAACTGTCAAATAAATGTGGAAATATAAAGTTGCATCACATGGAAATACTCAAGTAAATTACCTCAAACTTGTACTTAAACTCAGTACTTAGGTAGTTATTTTCCACCACTTGTCTCTAAAGAATACTGTCACACTAAAAAATTTAATAAAAGGAGTTAAACTTTTGTACTTAAATCTGTTTGAACGTCTTTGTCAGGAGCCTGAAACTGTCACAAAGCAGCTGTTGAGATGTAAAGAAACACGTTAGTTTATTATTGTGAAGATATATATAAACATAAAAACAAAGAACTGAAGAAAAAAGGTGAAAAACAGCAAAATAATCACTGTGTGTGTTGATCTTTTGCTTCACTTGTACGGGCATCTTACATGTTTTTTGTAAAATTCATCATCTGAAATATAAAAATGTTCCTGTTTTTTGTGGCCGACTGACATTCAGCGCTGTTTCCCACTTTTCATTACATGGAAATTCCTTTAAATACAGATTTATACAGAAAAAGGGTGTTAAGGTTAAACCACAGGTCACCACGGCATCATGTGGAGAAGGTTTTCCACTTTCTGCTTAAAAGGCCAAAAGGTCAAACAGGCCAAACAGAAGACGGCAGCTGAACTGGACCGATTCATAATGAAGGTGGAATCTGTGGATTTTACACATTAAAATCAGCTTCCAGGTGTTCCGGAGTATAAAAAAAAGCAGCATAAATCCTTTTGTGTCTCTCAATAAGTCCTCTAAATGAAGCGAGCAGATACGTGGTTTGGTCATGTGACTCCAGAACGACATCATTTCCTGTGCTTTCCACTGTTAAACAATAATGATGTTTAATGACGTGACGTAAACGCTGTGGTTTAAAGGGAAAGATGACGGATCGGGTTGAAATGATCACTTTGGTAAAGTCGGAGAAACATGTGATGTTTGGTTAAAGTTACTACTTCCTTAAAGTTAAGCTGCTTTCATTATCTTGGCTGCAGTAATAACCACATATTATAAAAGGTTGTTGGGTTAATGTCTCCAGAACAAAAACGTTGGTGTTGAACGTTTCTGCAAACCACAGAAACGCTGAATATCTACGTTTCAACACGTGAAATACGTAGCATGTTAACATTTGTGAAGTGACGTAGTTCACATGTGATCTGTGTGAGCTGATCTTTCCTGTCAGGAGGAGGGTCAGTGGATGGTTGGTAAGTTTCTTAGCAGCAAGTTGGAAGTCAACAGAGAACATGATGTCCACTTCCTGTTTCAACCAACAAAGCCAGGTGTTGGGCGTTTTTATTTTATTTTTTATCTTTATTTTAACCCAAACTATGATCTTCCCCTAACCCTAACCCTAACCCCTAACCCTAATCCCTAACCCCTAACCCTAAACCCTAAACCCTAACCAAGTGGTCTTTGTGCCTAACCCTAACCAGACCTGAACCACAGCGCTGTCACACCATAAAACATCATTATTTAACAAGTAGAAATATTGATATGATATTTCACGTGTTGAAACGTAGATAAAGCTTCCTGACTGTCAAAGACTAAAAAAAAAAGAAAGTCAGTTTTATTTGTTTAGCCCAATATCACAAATTTGACTCGGGATGCTTTACAGCGTATGCAGCAGCATCGGGGAGGGGTCTGATCATCTGTGGCAGGACAACGAGCTCAAACATCCAGCCGGAGTCGTAAAGAACGAGGAGTCCTGCAAACAGATGGGCTCAACATCATAGAGTCAGTCTGGGATCAACATGAAGAGACAGAAGCACTGTAGTGACTTCTCCAAGATAGAGGAACAACCGACCTGCCGAGCCCCTGAAACACCGAGGAGAAGAAGAACTGCTGCTGCTTTAAAGGCAAAGCTGCTACTTTAGGATCAAGTTAACTGATGAATAAAAACTATTCATGGCGTTATGTTTGAAAGCAAGACAGTTATTTTTTAACTTTCGGAAATAAACAATCTGGAGCCACGAAAAACGACTCGCTCAGTCGTTAATGCGACATGTTTACGTTCAAGTGACAGATTGGTCGAAAGGCTTTTGATTGGAGTAAAGTAGAAAATAAGATGTCGTGCAGTAAGTATATGCGATAAAGTCCACACAGGGGTCATGTTGGATGGATGGGTCAACAGAACATCAGACTTTAACATGTGAGAAACAGTTTGTTTCCATGCAAATCAATGTTTTTTTGTTGTTGTTTTTTTAAAAATGACGACCACAATTGTCCGTTAACGTCTTCCAAGCTTAAACGATGAGTCTATATTCTTCTTCTTGTCAACGAATCTCATATTTGGATCCAAACCAACAATGAACTGCAGGGGGTTTTTACTACGAAGCTAGATTAGTGGGTTAGCGAGGTATGTTGAGCCTAAAGCCACCGTTTTAACCTGGCTAGATCACCATGGTAACTTATACTGCAAACTTAACCTGATTCAGAGCAGGCCATGCTCTCAGTTTTGGCTTAAATCAGCAATAAATCAGCGATTTTCTGCCAGCATCCATCACTCAACTTATTTGCAGCAATGTATTTATGTTGTTCCTGCTCTCCATTGTAACGACCAGAGGAGGTTTTACTATGAAGCGAGATTAGTGGGTGGACTTAAGCCTTCAGGGTTTTCAATGTCACGAAGGGAGTTCCCTTTTAACCTGGCTAGATCACCATGGTAACTGATGCGGCAAACTTAACCTGGTCCGGAGCAGGTTATGTTCCGAGTTTCAGCTTAAATTGGCGATAAAAAGCGCCGTCCTTTCATTAACTACCTGATTAACACTGCTGGTACTGCGGCTATTAGGAAACTGATTAGAAAACTGATTAGTCTTTTTTTTTAGTCACTGATTTGATGTCATATTGTTAATTTGAAATGGTGCAAGAGGCTAGAGTTACTGTGGGATTGGATTTTTTTTTTACAACATATCAAATGGTATTTCAAATAATATAAAAAAAACTAATAAAAAACTAATGAAGAAATACTTTGAACAAATATAAAATTGATTAGTCTATTGGTATTTATCTTTGATTTGGCCAGAACCTGAAGTGATTTTCACTGATCCTAATGATCCATAATGTTTAAATCTGCTGCATCAAGTTTAAAGTTTAAGAGAGAGCACTGGGTGATAAAATAAGTATATAAACTTATTATGTCATTAATAAGTTAATGAATTAGTGCTTTAATTAACGATTGTTTGCTGCTTTTTGCTGTGATAATGTGTTTATATTATTCATAGCTCTCCGTTATAATGACATGTTCGTCCTGACTGCAGTAGGCGGTACATGATTGGTCCATTTTGTGCGGAAAAAGGGTCAAATGATGCCAAACGCCCCTTTTTATGTTAGTTAGTTTAGAAATGGCTCCAAAGACTAATAACAGCAATCATGTTTCCAGTCTCCAGAGAGTAGTTCTGTGTAAGGGAGACGCTACTGAGCATGTGCGGGAATGTGGTCCTGTGTACAGCTTCACTAGCTCGTTGTGCAACATGTCACGACCTCTTGACTCAGTTCTACGTTCTTCATTTCTCTTCGGGTGGTTGTTTCGCAACGACAAAAAGTCCCTAAAGTTCTAAATCTAGATTTCATGTGCTGATGAAGAACATGTGATGTGTTTAAAAGCTCCAGAGCAGACCCTTTTAAGTTGTTTGAACTGTGATTGACCCCCCCAAAAAATAAAGAGCAACAGCAACAGTTTAACGAGTCAACATTTATTTGCATTGATGAGAAGCATCAGTCCAGCAGAATCAAAGCTTTTAGTGCTCGACCTGTTTTGCATAAAAATTATAAAACACAAAAAACACAACTTTTATTTTTCCAGTGACTCTCTCTCTCTCTCTCTTTCTTTCTCTCTTTGTTCCTTTCTTTCTCTCGTTATCTCACATTCAACAGGTAGAAAAGCTGGTCGTATCTTAACAAGTATCAACACTTCTGTGCACCTGAAAACATTAAAAAAATAAAAAAAAGTAACAGATTATCAGGCTACAATCTCATAAAATCCCAACAGAGTCCCATGTGTCTTATTTAATAATGAATTATTCAGCTTTTAAATGAAACATATTAATCCATGTCAGTATTTCAACATTTCTGAAATAATACAAAAAAAAAACTGTGTTGCTATCCTTTGCCCCGCCCCCAATGTGTGATGTCACAGTGTCTCCTGGGTACACTGTGACATCACTGTGGCTTCATTTAATTGATCCCTTCTTTTTCCCTCCAACAAGCAGTTTTTAAAAAGTTTTGTGTAGCAGGCATAGTCATATATCATGAAACAGTGCTGAAATCGACATTTTCGAGATGTTGCAGCGACACGTTTGTATAAAACATATAAAACCTGCTAAACATCTTTTACATCGGTTGACAATCGCTGGATCTTTTCGGCTGTTTAATGACGTTAAATATCCTGATGTAGCTACTTTTATTTTCAACAGTGTAAAGAGAAGATGTGAAGGTGGATTTCTTCTCTTTTGGTGAAGAGTTTAACAGAAGAACACTCACTTTATTTCAGTTTGCGAGCGAAATTATATTATTTTAATTATGGGAGGAGGTTGCTGTAGGTCTGGATGCCGGGCTGAGGGTCTGAACATCCTCTCTGATATCACCATGATTATTCCAGACTTTTCTTTCTGAAATTAAACAGGTTTTTGAGCATTTAAAACTTCAAATGAAACCAGCAGCTGGAGGCGGTTGCAGCAGCAGCAGCAGCAGCATCCTTTTGACTCAGCTGTCTTTTAGGATTTTGGTCTCATCTTTGCAGCCTGAATTGTGACAGAATCCCTGAGAGCATGCACGGAGCAGTGAACAGTGAACATAATGTGTTATCACGGAGCACTGAAGCAGTCTGGAGCGGTTGGTCTTCACACAAACTCTGAAACCGGTTGTTGTTTTGGAGCGTATCGGCACATTCACTCCATTTAGGGTTTCGTATAATTTATAATGCTAAATTGTCCGGCTGTGCTATGGACACATGTTCCTAGTAACGATCTGATAAGTAAGAAATTAAAAAGACATGATCAAACACATCATTGAACTCCCTGGTGAGAAACTCTTAACAGGTTTTCTGGCTTTTTGTAACTCCAAGATCAAATTTGGACTGTGACAGGAGCCCGTGTTTAAAACTCATAAAAGTTTACATTCAGCAGCATCTGCCCATGCGCAGTGAGGTTTAGGACGCAGAGGACTTTTTCTCCTTCTGCCGGAGGTGAATCTTCATGTGCCTCCTCCTCTCGTCACTGCGGGCGAACTTCCTCCCGCACTGGTCGCAGGAGAAAGGTTTCTCCCCCGTGTGCGTGCGGATGTGCGTGGTCAGGTGGTCGCTGCGGCTGAAGTTCCTCATACAGATGCGGCACTGGAAGGGTTTGTGGCCGGTGTGGATGCGCAGGTGCCGGCTCAGCTCGTCCGACCTGGAGAACCTGCGGTCGCAGCTCTCCGCCGGGCACGGGTACGGCCTCTGGTGCACGGGGGTCTTGCTCGGTCGGTTCGGGTACTTCCTGGGTCTCAGGATCGGCCTGAGTGGGAGGTTCTGGTGGCTCGGGAAAGCGGCGGCCATCGGGCCATCAGCTGCCGGTGAGGGCGCGCTGAGCGTAAAGTTCCTGATGGTGTTGAGAGGAGTGAGAGGTGGCGGCACCCTGAGCGAGTCTAGGGGGTACGGAAGGGATTTCCTCTCCGGGAAAGCCCCCTGGATGTCTCTCTGGCAGCTCTGCTGGTAGAAACCTCCGTACTCTGGCATGATGGAGAGCAGCGCGGTGCCGTCTACGGTCGGTTTGGGCGCAGAGTTGTAGGACGGAGGCGGGTGGTAGGACACGGCGCAGGTGGACGTCGCCAGGTATCCCGCCGTCGCCGCCCCCGACTGGTCCTGATACATGTCCCCACTGCATGAGTAGGAGGGGGCCGGGTGTGCGTGAGGGTGTGGGTGGGGGTGCGCGTACATGTGGGTGATGTCCGGCGGGCCGTGCGCCATGTTATCGACCCCCGCGTCCGCTGCGTCTCCTCCTCCTCCTCCTCCTGCTCCTGCTGCTGCTGCGTAAATATCGGGCGATGCTGACGGAGAACAAGACACCGTAGCCGGCCCCGGGGTCGCGATGTCAGCGCTGACCACGTTGATGATGTCCCCGGGAGTCCACGGTCCTCCTGCAACCCTGGACTCCAACGAGAACTTGCCGGTAAACGCCAAGGGTTGGGTGCGTAATGTTGCCACGTACTGCGCGCGGCAGAGGTCAGAGTCGCTCTTTTCCTCGAACAGAAGGTCACCTGAAAAATGTAGAGAAGTTTACAACACGTCAGCCATTTTAAACATCACTTTAAAAAAAAAAAAAAAAAGATACTATCCAAAATGTGAACAAAATGTACAGTTTTGAGTTTTCTGTTTTCACCGATCGACTCAAACATCCATCTAAACCACTCCTGAACAAACGACACGGACTCTTACCGCCTTCATTCTCACCGGGTTTCCCTCCATATTCATCCTCCCCTAAAGCCTCTTCTTTAAAAACAACCGTCTGAGCATCCAGCCCCCCCTCAACGGAGTGAATACTGTCCACAAGACTGCTGAGAGACGCAGAAACTTCATCAATTGTTTTAGCGCTCATTCCGTCTCTGAGCTGAAGATTCAAACTAATAATAATATGATTGAGTCGCTTCTCCTTCCAGTTTAATCTCTCACATTATGAATATTTTCCCCCCTTTCATTTCTGCCTGGTTAACCCTTGTCTTGATCCGCCTCTCATCTCTAAATAGCTGCTGGATGGTGCAGTATGGTTATAAAGGGAATCTCTGGGTGTCCCGGAACGTCATTTACCAAATATGGACTTGGGTTTAAAAAAAAAAAAGGGAACTCCAAAAATAGGACTGATGGTGCTCGCCGTGACGAAACGTGGAAAAAAAAATTACATCTTCCACCTTCAGATATTACTCGTAAAAGCGGCAATTTTTATCATGTGCAGGAAATCTGATGATTCTATTTTAAGATTTATCATAAACTGCTGCTGTTGCTGTTTTGCCATTTCTAAAAGAAAAGAAAAAACAAAAGAAGCTCCATCATTCGGAATTCCGGTCACACTTAATACCCATAAATGGATTCTCCGGTGAGGTGAGAGGATCCCTGCCTGCTTATATGGCTGGTATCCGGGTAAAAACCGAGATACATTGGGTTGTCTCTGCTGCCAGCTGAGCCCACACACTGACTGCACAGACCTATTTGTTTTCTCTCTCTTGCCTCGTCAGGAATAGATTACTTTGTCGACCTCCTTTATTCTTCAGCAGGATCCCCCAAAATCAAGAAAATCAGTGTTAGGCTTGTAAAAGATGGCAGATGTTGAGCATAAACTTTATTTATGTTGATGCAGAGTTCTGTTATTGACACAAATCTGCAATAACAGAAACTGGTTCAATATATATTATAATATATTACTGTATTTCACCTGAGCTGAACCCTAAAAGAAGCTGTTAAAACTTAATAAACTGCAGAATTTTCTTATTTTCTTGCTCTACAAACTCAAACTTAACTTTGAGTTAAATGCGACTGCCAACATGCTGAAGGTTAGCACAGTAATGTCACATAGATGTCAGTTGCAGGCATTTGGTCACAAACAGAAGTATTAGAGCAGTTAAAGTTTTTAACCAGATGATGGCGCTCAATGAAAAGTCAGAGGATCACCATGGAGATCCACCTGATTATATTAAATGAACATGAAGGTGAACCTCGTGGTGGTGCTAAAGTCAAAGTCACACTTCTGGGGAACACGAATGTCTGAACTAAATTTCACTAAAAATACTTGTCAAGATATGTCAATAAAGGCCAAAAATGTCAAATGTTGTGGAGGCAAAAGATTAAAGTCAAAGGAGGACCAACGTCAGATGGATTCATCTTCTGGGGAACACGAATGTCTGAACTAAATTTCACCAACAATACTTGTCAAGATATGTCAGTAAAGGCCAAAAATGTCACTATATTAAAGTCAAAGGAGGACCAAAGTCAGACCTCTGGGGAACACGAATGTCTGAACCAAGTCTCACTAAATATACTTGTCAAGAAACATCAGTAAAGGTCAGATATGTCACTAGATTAAAGTCAAAGGAGGACCAAAGTCAGATGGATTCATAAATGTCTGCACAAAATCCTGCCCCATTTCATGTTGGGATATTTACCTGCATAAACTCAAATTTTGACTTGATGAAAAGTCAGAAGATCCACAATGACTGCACAAAGTTTTGCATCCATTCATCAGGAAGATACTAAAATAATTCTCAGGATCAGTGAAAACTTTGACCTGCTGGTGGCGCAGAGGGAAAAATCAGAGGATCACCAAAGTTATCCCAATACCTCTCGAGGGGAACATGAATGTTTTTACTAGACTTCACGGCGATCGAAGCAATAGATGTCGAGATGTTTCAGTCTGGATCATAGATGGTGGACATGAAGCTATCAGCAGTTCTCTCCAAACAATATGCTGCCATATCCCTCCAAGATGTCTCAAGGTGCGTTTCCAAGCACACGTTTTGGTTCAAATGTCTAATTTATATTCAAATAATTACAATTTCCACATGTGTGTAAATGCCAGAAATTAAAAATATTGCGGAAACGTTTTCACGCTTCTCTGAGGTGTAAAAGTTGTTGTTTGGTTTGGATGGACACCTGACTGGTGAATCTTAGATCCTCTGACTTTAATCTGTAGCGCCACCAGAAGATTTTACTGAAATATCTTGACAATTAACGGCTTGACATTCGGTGCAGGCGTTCATGTTGCCCAGAGGATGAATCTTAAAGACTCTGTTGATCCTCTGACTCGTCAGAGTTGTCGCTGATCCTTGGAAATATCTCAACATGTACATCTGAATACATTAAAAATGAACAGCATCATATATTCCACATGGTTTCCCTTCGTTCTAATGACGTCATCTCTTCTTCTGCACTGATTTAACAGCACCAACTGGAGAATTAAGCATCTATCTTCTAATATTAACACAGCAGTTAGTGGATGCAAATTTCTTTAGCTTTACATTTGGGTGAAACACAGACCTGCAGATATTCACGGTTCCCCGGAGGATGAATCCTTATAGATGTGTGTGTGTAAACTGCGGCGTGTTTTACAAACTGTGTTACTGTTTGATTTGTTAATGTGCTTGAACAGATAGTTGATCAAAGCGAAGCCTTCTGCTGGAGACGAACAGAGCAGAGCAGAGCAGAGCAGGAGGACCGCAGCAGCTCTCACAGCCTTTTGAACGCCCACAGTTACAAAAATGTTGGTGTGTATTGTCGTTGTGTGGCGAGCCGCCCACCCTGTGGCAGATGGGGGTTTGGTCGATCCACGCACACACACAGAAACACACAGAAACACACACACACATTTAAGAAAAACACACATTTTTTTAGTGCTTAATCTCACAAAACACAAACACTCCCACACACACACACACATACACACCCTTTCACTTTCTCTCAGTGTAACTCACATATACACACATTTTCTCTCTTTCTCTGTCAGAATCTATCAAACACACACACACACACACACACACACACACACACACACACACACACACACAGCTCCGTGGGGACGATGCCCTGCTTCCACCCTTCGCCCACGCTCCTCCAGGCCGCCGAGGCTCTGGGGGGTTTTTGGTTTTTGTGTTTGGTGGCTCGGGGTGTCAGCCGGGGGTCCGGCGACTCGGCAGTCCCCAACACGCCGATTAATCATCTGTCATCTGTGTTTTTTTGTTAATATGGATCTTTGTCTTCGTCCTCAAACGGACGCTCGGGTCGGGCCTGCCGCCTGCCGCCTTCGTTTCCAATTTTTTTTTTTTTGCATCACCAAAAAAAGCAACCAAACCAAACCGCCTTTTCTTTCTGCTGTTTTCTTTCTCGGCACTGAGGGTTTTTTTTATGGAGTCATCTGCTGTTCGAGCAAATTTCGTGACCTTTGACACCTCGTATTGACACCTCACTTTTGTAGTTTCAAAAATACAGGAGCAGCGGCGACACAATGGGAAGCTTTTCTTCCATCCTGATAAAGAAACATCAAGTTTTGCTGATTTTTTTCACAGATTTCTGCACATTTCTCTCATCTGTCTTAATGCTAACTGATGCTAACTGCTTTGCACAGTAATCTGCTTTTGTTTTCACACACTTTTCAGGGAATTGATCACAGCTTTCTTCTAATATCAAATCTACATAGAGGTTAAAGTCCTCAACAAACGTACAAAATGTTTTTTCTCACTTCTGCTGCCTACTTTTGAACCTCTCCATCGGTGTGTTTGTTACTTAAAGTGCCAAAAATGTGTCAGTTCTAGATGTTTCCAACTTAATTCCAAATCCTCCACATGGATCAATAAAGGTTCCTCCTTTGTTTGTGTGTTTTCATTGATTTAGAAGATATTATTGTTCGTTGTTTGTGAAATGTTGTTTCACTACAAATAACAGACAGATGTATTCCATCCACAAAACAGCACAAAACTGTATAAATGCTACACAATGCATTATTTCTCTCTTAAAACACTGCTCAAGTATTTATTTTATAGCATTGTTTTGAAACTGAAGGCCTGATATTGTGTTTGTCTCTGTTTCACCAAAGTCTCGTCCTTTTTTTGTGTGTTTTTTCTTGACTGACTAAAGCAAAGAGTAGATGATCAGTAAGTTTGTATGTCCTCTGAACGCTTTCTGACAGATATCACACAGGCAGGTTGGATCATTTTGTCAACAAAAGACGCCCAGACTTTAAATAAACACCATAAATCATCAGAATTTTCTGCCACCGCTTCGTGTCAGAACCGTAGGTGGGTTTTTTTTGGGGTTTTTTTTAAACGGTGGATGACTCATTTTCCTCCCAGTTAATCCTGCTGCAGCATGTTGGAAACCAAGATTATTAAAGTAAATATTTGATAAATGATCATTGACCAGTAGGTGTTGTTGTTTTGGTGGAGGGGAAACAGATGCCAGGACTAACAAAGCACCATAAATCATCCTGATGTGGTGCTATCCTTCATATTAAGCCCGTAGGTGTTTCCCACATTTCTCATTTTTGGATTAAAGTCTTAATGTGGTCGACTCTCCCGCAGATGAGTCAGGGTTTTGGGGAGGTTTAGGCGATGAACCTCCTAACCACGCCGTCAATAGAAGCAATTGCATATTCATGGGAAATGTATTGACTGCTGAGTGTCGGATAATAGACAGGCACGTCAATGACCGTGGAGCCACAGTGAATGGTTTCAACATTATCCGCAGCACCCAGAATGTGTCATCGGTTACTCTCCGAGCTCGTCAGCTGATATCAGACGAGGGTAATTAGCTTTCTCGAGGTTTCAGGATCACTTTTATAATCGTGTGTGAAGCCAAAGAACAACTTTCAGAACAGGGCCGGGTTTGTTTTGAGGTGGATAAACGTGGAACTGATGTGTTTTACAATAAACTTTATGACGCGTGAATGTTTCCGTTCAATTGTTCAGCTTCAAATAAAAGCAAAACATGAGACAAAAATTGAGAATTATCCATCACAGAGAGTCGCTGCATTACAGTTTTCTTTTCTGGTTACTTGTAAATGACAGAAAACTCACATAAATGACAAAACATCACCGAAAAACAGCATGAAAACAAAGGAAATGATGGTAAAATACGAGCAATATGAAACAGTCAGGCTGCGACCATGAATATATTGCAGAGCTGCATTTTACATTTTAAAAACACTTTTAAAAGCTACATTTTCAACATTACTGCTCTCTGAACAACCTCAGAAATAAACTTCAATCAGAGGATTCGATTCCAAATTCATTCAATTTAAACAATTTACACAAATCCCCACAAAATCTCCAAATATCTTTTGGTTGATATAATGCCAGAAAGCGGTAACAACACAGAGTCACATATTGAAATTAATTTTTTGTCCGACCAACAGTCAAAAACTGAAAAATATTCAGGTAATAATCAATTAAGACAAAGAAAAGCAGCAAATTCTCGCATTTTAGGAGCTGGAACCAGTCAGTGTTTGTTGTTTTTGCTTGAAATTGTTGCAGATTCATTAACTAATCAATTAATCAACCTATTGTTCCAAAACAATACAACATCTCCTCTTACAAAGCGATGAAAAGGAAACAGACTCTGTTGCTTCCCAGAAGATATTTTATAAACGTTTTTGTTCACTTTTTTGCTCACTTCTGAAATTTCGATTCACTACAAATCTTCTGGACTGATAACAGAGGAACAGAGGAACATAAAATGATACAAACTCCTTGTATATTTCACCCAGAAAACACATCACAGAACATCATCTTCCTCTTTAAAACACTGCTAGTATTCATCTTATAGCATTTTATGAAACTACAGGCCTGATATTGCGTACGTTGATCATATTTGTCTGCTCTCTTCTTCACATAACTCTCATTTAAACAGTTTTCCAAGTATTTCAGCAGGTATTTGGATCGTTTTATGTGTTTCTCTCCACATGAAAACACATATATCCTCTCATAATAAGTGATGGCAACACTAAAAAGGGTGAAACACATCTAAAAGTTGAGCACTGGGAGACTAAAAGCCACCTGATATGAACAGAAATCATGTTCTGAAGTCATGTTTGTCAGTTGTTTTATGCCACTTAGTAAGATTTCTACTAGAAATTTGGATTTATCGGTAAAAGTAATGTATTTTCTGCAAGTAAAACTCTCTGTAAAGTAAATCTAGGCAGGTTTACCCTCAGCTAGCTCCCTGGATATACTATCCTTATGTGACAAAGGCATCAAACTCACTTTCAAGCTTTCAGCTGAAGAGAAATCCTCCTTCTCCTCCGTCAGGGTCCCACCAAGACGACGGCCAGCGGCCCTCCAGAGAGACGGAGAGGTGGACGGAGCAAAGAGAAACAGAAGGAGAAAGAGAAAGAGGGAGTTGGGATAGAGATAGAGAAGGAGCAGAGATGCTTCCTGAGCAGCCCGTGTCGTTTGTCTGTCCGACCAAAAAGTTACCCGCTCTGGATTTCTCGCTCGCCCCCGGAAAGGGTCATCATCACCCGCAGTCTGAGTGGGCTGCCAATGACAAAAAGACAGAGAGAGAGAGAGAGAGAGAGAGAGAGTGTGGGGGGGGGGGGGGGAGAAACAATACGATTGTTCCCACCTCACTTTGCTTCCACCCTCACAGTTAAAATTGTTATGGTAATGAAGTGGATTTTTTTTTGCCGGACAGCAGATTGTAACAGAGAGATGTTTCTTTGACTGGAAGTGGAAGCCTGGAGGTGTTCGGGTCAGCCGGAGAGCGCTGCCTCACCACCGGGAGCAAGGCAGCTGCTGCCCCGGACATGAAAAGGGATGATGATGAAGAGTTTTGAATGAAGTGGGGAAAGTTTAAGCAGCATTAAAGGGGACGTATTCTGAAAATTTCCATTGTATTTATATTCGCTGTATTTATATTCTGGGGCTCTACTGGAATATCTTTCTCTTCTGTGTGATTTCCAGTTAAAAACTCCTTATTTATCTTCTACTGGTCCTTTATGCAGCCCCTCAGTTCAGCCTCTGTCTGAAACAGGCCGTTTTAGCTTCCTGTCTCTTTGAGGCCCCGCCTCTTGATGAGCCCGAGTTTTATGAGTGAAAAATTCAAACCTAATTAAGACGCCATGGCTGCACTATTCCATTCGGCCAAAGGTAGCTAGGAACAGAGATAAGAAGGGGTCCAGGGCCGACGAGATGAGTAACAGGAGACAGGAACTGGTTTGTTTACGTAGCCTCTGGAGCAAGCTTCCTGAAAGCTGACCAATCAGAACAGAGCGATGCTCATCAGGAGGAGGGGCCTTAAAGAGACAGGAGCCTGTTTCAGACAGAGGCTGAACTGAGGGGCTGCATAAAGGACCAGTAGAAGATAAATAAGGAGTTTTTAACTGGAAACCATTAAAGATATTCCAGTAGAGCCTCAGAATACAAATATAGAGGCTGGAAATGTGCAGAATATGTTTCCTTTAATATCTTTTTCTTGAGCAGACATCAGCCGTTCAGTGAAGCGTTTTTTTTGTTTGTTTTCATGTGTATTATTGAATCAATGCATGCATAAATGTGTGTGTGTGTATGTGTGTGTGTGTGTTTGTGTGTTAAAGAGGTTGCCAGAGCAAAAAGGGCAACCCCCTCCTCCTCCTCAGGGGGCTGAGTGGGTGGACGGTCCTCAGCAGATGGATTGCTGCACGCCACCGCTCACTTCATAAACCTGAAACAGGACGAGGTGCATTAATGTATGAAATAATATAATAATCTGGATTATTTCTTTTATTTTGTTGTATTTTATTGCATTGGAATACAACATTTGAGAGGCTTCATTTTGATGATGATGAAGGTGATATTACTGTAATGTATTTTGTTCATCAGTATGTTTTTTTTGGTTCTTCATGGTTTTTTGTGCATATTTATGAACCTGTATGTTGAGTGTGTGTAAGTTAAAACTCTGATCTAACCTTAACCTGAAAATATTCTAATCAAACCTTTATTATACGAGAGTTGTGGCTGCCAAAAGATCTCAGCATTATGAAAACAAGTCAGCATTATCAGGATTATGATGTGAACATTTTGTTTTTCTTGTAATGATGTATGTATATTTATATGTATATGGAGAATGCACATGTGTCTGCAGTGTATATATTAGTTGTGCAAATGTTTATATTTATTACTGTGTTATAAATCTGTGTGTGTTATGCACTGTAACATTTTGTGTGTGTACAATGCTTTTCTAGAAACACGACTGTGGGTGTGTGGGAGTTTAAATCGTGTTTTCCATCCAAATAAATAGATATTTATTGTACTAGTAAGAACAAGTTCAACAAAGATAAAACAATTAGCATTCAACAATAACATCTCCCACGAGGCTTTGACAGCACAACAATGTCAAAGATCTGCTTTTATTTCAGGCTGAGCGTCTTAAATATAATGTGATTTTCTAGCATGTTCATGTGAAGCAAAGATGGAAGAAGTTCTCAGATTCTTTACTTCAGTAAAAGAACAATATAGTAATATAGAAATACTCCATTACAAGTAAAAGTCCTGCATGAAACATCCTCCTACAGTAAAAGTACATTTGTATTATGAGCTTGATGTAGTTAAAGTATTGCAGTAAAAGTAGTGGTTTGGTCCCTCTGACTGATATATTATTATATATGACATCATTAGATTATTAATAGTGAAGCATCAGTGTTAGAGCAGCATGTTACTGTTGTAGCTGCTGGAGGTGGAGCTAGTTTACACTACTTTATATACAGTTAGCTAGTTTAGTCCACTGGTTCCCAACCTATTTATTAACCAATTTATTCTTTATTCACATTTGGTGACAGCAGTTTGTCAGAGATCAGCTGTGCTTCTCTGGCCTCAACTCTGAAGTCCAACCCCTCCCATCTGAGAGAGCTGGATCTGCTGCAGGATTCAGGAGTGAAGCTGCTGTGTGCATGTTACTGTTGTAGCTGCTGGAGGTGGAGCTAGTTTACACTACTTTATATACAGTTTGCTAGTTTAGTCCACTGGTTCCCAACCTAGGGGTCGAGGCCCCTCCAAAGGGTCAGCAGATAAATCTGAGGGGTCGTGAGATGATTAATGGGAGAGGAAAGAAGAAAAAACAAAGTTCTGATACACAAATGTGTTTTCAGTTTTTGGACTTTTTCTCTAATCTTTGATTTTTGCTGAAATATTGGATCATTTGAACATTTATTGAAATGAAAGCATGTGAGAAGTTTAGAGGGAAAAATCACTATTTGGTGGAGCTGTTAACAACTCATAGACATGTGAAATGTGACCCCGACTACACACTGCTTTTTGTAAGACGTCAAAAGCCAAAAAGGTTGGAAACCACTGGTTTCATCTTTAACAATGTGTTGTATTTTAAAAGCTTGTTATATTATCCATTGTGTCAAATTTGCATCTGAAAAGTAACTAAAGCTGTTAAATAAATGTAGTGGAGAAGAAAGTACAATATTTCCCTCTGAAATGTAGAAAGTAGCATCACATGGAAATACTCAAGTAAAGTACAAGTACCTCAAAATTGTTCTTAAGTACAGTGCTTAAATAAATGTACTTACTTTCCACCATTGTTAATGTATCACATTTACAGTTGACGGGAAAACATGTCATTTAGTTCTTAATTGATATCACTTTTAATGAATCTTCACCCAAAAATAACTACAAACATACTAATAAGTCTATTTCAATCTTGAGAGTGTTTCGTATTATAATGAACAATGTTTGTTTTAACCTGGAAATGATGTTCGGCATATTTAATCACACATTTACAGTTTCCTGTTATATGCTATATTGGCTAAATATGAAATTTAGCCAATAAAATTAAAACATTTGTAATATACAGCTGACAATTCAATTTTGGGTTATCTCCTAGTCTTAAAAACAGTAAATGTTTCCAAAATAATAAAACATTTCCATCAATATGTCTGCTGATAAAGATATATGTTATCCCAGAAGAGCCCCACAGAAAGGGCATTTATGCTTATTCATTCATGTTTTAAATCATAAATATAAAACAATTCTCAAAGCAATTTCGCCATCTAGTGGGACTTCTGAAAAAAAACTAACGCCTCTCTGGTATTTATACCATGTGATCCTCCCGTGATGCTCCACACCAGCGCCGTCACGTGCCCCTTCTGACCAATAACGTCGTCTGTTTAGCCGTTACTGTTCTCTGATTGGCTCAGCGAAATTTAAAAGTACAGTTTGAAATGTTTCCCTGTCGGAGGCTTTAGAGCGGCAGAGACACGATTGTGGAAAGAGGATACGCTGTCGGAGGAAGCTGTAAACGCTAAATATAGAGCTTATAAAATATATATTTGTGTCGGAAACAATCCGAGGATTATTCGTAAAGACAGAGGAGACGAGTGAACAGCGTCATACGGTAAATTAAATTGGATTAACGCCAATTCCAAGATGGCTAGCGATTTGTTGTTAATTAACGGCATATTTCTGCGATATATTTAAACTGTGGCTGCTTTCTCCGTTATTTATCAGGTGTCTGATATCGCTTTTAGCTCAATATTTAAATCTGAAGCTTGTATTTTAATTACGTGCTAACTTGCGGTGTTTTTAATGTTTTTTACAGACTGGTTTAGCAGAGTTGATCATCTCTCTGCAAACATGGCTTCACACAACTTGAGCGGATTAAAACGGGATGAAAAGGGGAGAAACATCCAGGTCGTTGTCAGATGCAGGTATGGAGAGAAAGAGAGAGAGATAAACTATTTTTTTTTATTGATGTCAGTCTTTGCATGTTGTTCACAGAGCTTCTGCAGGCAGCACATTAAAGGACAGGTTCACAGTTTTGTCTTAAAACCGCAGTCAGGTGTTCATATGAGCAGAGAAATGTGGCTGTAATCTTTCCTCCTGTTCATACAGGATATTAAAAGATCTCCTTCAAATGGATATCTGACACATTTACAGTCTTTTTAGCATCAAATTCTCCTCTTTGTGTTTCCCTGTTGAGCTGCAGGTGGAAGTATAGAAACAAAAAGAGGAACTTTGCCACTAAAAAGACTGTAACGTTGAAAGATATCTACTTGATTTGACTTATTGGGACGCTGAAGCTTCATATTAGCTTCACATAAACTTTTAAATATATTTCTGAAGGAGGTAAACTGAATATCTTTGGACAAAAGACATTTGAGGAAGTTATCTTGGTCACAGGGAAACGCTGGTTGATATTTGAACATTTTATGGACCAAACGACTAATCGATTAATCGAGAAAATAATCGTTAGTTGCAGCTGAAATTGATGTTTACAAATTGAACTAAGATTATTAATCGAGTGGTCGAACAACAGAACATTAATCAGCATCTTTTTTTGATGATTGACTGATTTACTTGTCGTTTTTTTTAATGCTGAAATTTAAATCCATCTTCCAAACTGTGAGGATTTATTTGTCTTGTTAAACATAAAACTTAATATCTTTGGGTTTGAGACTGTTCGTGAGGCACAAACAAGCATTTTAAATACAGTTATGATCAGCGTTTTTCACCTTGTTCAATAAGATTTGATCAGATAATCATCACATAGTAACCTGGACATGTATGCTGCTGCTGTCATTCAGATGTTTAAACACATCGAATCATTTATTTACTCTCCTGAAAACAGACTCACACACAAACACGTGTTTTATTTGACAGATTATCCCTGAAACATTCTGCTATTTCTCAAATTTAAATTACAATTGTTGACAGAAGTTAATATGCTGAATTAAAGGAATCGTTCTCCTTTGTCTCGAATTCATTTAGACGCTTTTTCTTGGTCTGAAACTTTGTGCCGTCATGATAAACGAGACTTTATTGTCATATGTTGCTGTTTTTATATCTAACTGACATTCATGTTTTCAGACCTTTCAACACGATGGAGCGCAAGTCGTCCTACGGCGTCGTCGACTGCGACTCGAACAGGAAGGAGGTGCTGGTGAGGACGGGAGGGGTGAACGACAAGGCGTCGCGAAAGACCTACACGTTTGACATGGTGAGACGGGTTTATCTTTTACATGTCCCCGAGCTGCTGTTCAAACAGCTGATGTAAGGAAGGATCAGAAACTGTTCACAACTCTTATCTTATCACTAGTAGTTCTCTTAAGAGTCAATAAAAGTTTCCAGTGTAGAGTTTGCACTTGAGTCCAATTAACAAAGCTGCTGAGAGACGGTGTTGCTATGGTTACTTGTTTCATGAATGAACTTACTCCCTATCTCCACAGTGACTGGTTGACAGATGACTGCTCTCTCTCTCTCTCTCTCTGTCATTGAATCAAGTTGTTTTCTCTCATTTAATTGTTTTTCTTTGTAAAAACGTTAGAAACAAACATGAAGAATGGCTGTTACAGGTTCCTTGATGTCTCACTGTGTTTGATAAACAGTTTAAATCTCAAAGAAAATCAGATTATCGTCATGTTTGGCAAAGAAAAGCGTTAAATCGTCACATCTGAGAAGCTGAAAACAGCAAATATCTGACAGTAATATACGACCACGGAGCTTGAATCATGTTTTTAATCATCACTTCTGCTCTGTTTTTGTTTTTTATTCCTCCTTCAGGTGTTCGGTCCGGCCGCGAAGCAGATCGAGGTCTACAGAAGCGTCGTCTGTCCCATCCTGAACGAAGTCATCATGGGATACAACTGCACTGTTTTTGCGTGAGTCGAGTTCTGCTGCCGTCCAAAAGAGATAAATTAACTCATCAGAAAGTCTTTCTCCTGACATCGAACCCGTTAACGTTGCCTCTTCTTGTTCAGCTACGGTCAGACTGGAACCGGAAAGACGTTCACCATGGAGGGAGAGAGGAGTCCAGACGAGCAGTTCACCTGGGAAGAGGCAAGTTTAGTCTCTTTAAATGGAATATTTATGGGATAATAAGACAGTAAATTAACTTTTTATCCTCCTCTCTGCGTCGTGCAGGACCCTCTGGCCGGCATCATCCCCAGAACGCTGCACCAGATCTTCGAGAAGCTGTCAGAGAACGGCACCGAGTTCTCCGTCAAAGTGTCCCTGCTGGAGATCTACAATGAGGAGCTGTTCGACCTGCTCAGCCCCTCCGAGGACGTCACCGAGAGGCTGCAGCTCTTCGACGACCCCAGAAACAAGGTAACCACCGCCGCCGGCTGCAATCTGCCTCCCCGAGGAGGGGGGGGGGGGGGGGGGGGAGTGGATTTGTCAGGAAGTGTACAAACATTCCTGTTCCCCCTCCAGAGAATGAATCCGACTGACTTTAATGGTCCTCTGACTTCCTGTTGCACCCTCAGCAGGATGAAGCTTTTGACTTTTATATCTTGAAATTGATTTTTAATGACTTTAATGATCCTGTTGACTTCCTGCAGCTTTGATTCTGAGGAATATTTCAACATCAAGTGAATTGAAGCAAACTTCAGCAACTATTTTGATCATTTTGATAGTTATTTATTATTATTTTAAACAGAAAACATGAGGATTTGAAGCTTTTCTATGTAAACCACGACAGAAGAGCTTCATTTCATTATCAGTTCATCTGTTAATCTTATTTTCTCAATTAGTTAATTAGTTGTTTGGTCTATAAAATGGTTAAAAAATGATCAACCAGTGTTTCCTTAAGTCTAAATAATGTCTTGTTTTGTCCACAACACAAAAATATTCAGTTTTATTGTCATAGAGACTAAAATATCCACATTTTAAGAAGCTGTGATCAGAGAATTTTGACATTTTCTTAAAGAAGAATCAACAAATGAATCCACTATCCAAATAGTTGGTGGTTAATTAAATAGTTTAAGTAGTAATTGACTAACTGTTGCAGCTCAACATGACTGTAAACTGAATATTGTTTGATTTTTGCTGATTGGATGAAACATTTTAATGTGTCTGATAATTTTATTTATGACTAAATACCTGCAGAAATGGTGAACCTCAGCTGTTCTTTGTGTCTCGCACTAATCAGCTGTGAACATTACACCTGCTGAACGTCACCATGCTGCAACACGTTGATTAAAATGTTCCCCAGATGTAACTGTGGGTGTTGTGTGTTGCAGCGCGGCGTGGTGGTGAAAGGTCTGGAGGAGGTGACGGTTCACAACAAAGATGAAGTTTATCAGATCCTGGAGAGAGGAGCGGCGAAGAGGAGGACGGCCTCCACGCTGATGAACGCCTACTCCAGGTAAAGAGAGAGAGAGAGAAACTCGCCGTAGTCTGACGAGTGGTCGAGTCGTTTCTGTGTTTTCTTGCTTCGCTCACCTCGTCCGTCGTTTCTCTCTCCGTGCAGTCGCTCCCACTCCGTGTTCTCCGTCACCATTCACATGAAGGAAATCACTCTGGAGGGAGAAGAGCTGGTGAAGATCGGAAAACTCAACCTGGTAATAAAACTTTTATGTAAAATGTGAGGTTTTCTACTGAATCAATTTTTTTAAGCAAATAACAATTTTTTTCAATAGTTCTTGGATGTCAAACGTGACTATTTGCTGCTCAAGTCAATATTTTGTGACATCTGATGTATCTTTGTGCTCCAAGATGCTCTGACGGACATTTTTCTGATGTTTTTATTGACTTACTGTTTTTAAAAAAACGAGTGCACAACAAGGTTTTTTCGCCGTTTCTAACTTCCCTCCTCTCCAGGTGGATCTCGCCGGCAGCGAGAACATCGGGCGTTCAGGCGCGGTGGACAAACGAGCCCGCGAGGCCGGAAACATCAACCAGTCTCTGCTGACGCTGGGCAGAGTGATCACCGCTCTGGTGGAGAAAAGACCTCACATCCCCTACAGGTACGAACACCTCATCATCACAGATCACCTGACAGAAAGGCCTCAGTCTGTCAGGTTGGGGGAGTGTGTTTCGGGGACAAAACTGCTTTTAGTTGATCACCTCAAACGAAGGAAATGATCATGGATTTCTGCAGGAACAGCATCGAGCTGTGAAGCCAAATGGCCACATGGCGGCCAAACCGTGTAATGACGTCACGTGACGCTACTGGGCCCAAAAAGACAGACTTACATTGTGAAAGAGACGTACGTAAATCAGTGGATAGCATCACAACCCACGAAATGACTCGTCTCGCTGTCAGAATTTGATCCATTCGGTCCGATTTCGAAAGCCTAAAAGAGCCGCATGATTGAATTGTTTTATCCCCGTTCAAGTTAGCCGGAGGGCTAAACAGGAAGTAGCCGACTCGGCCAGTGAAACCCCATCTAGAGCCGTTTGAAGTGGTGCAAACCTACAAATATCTGGAGGTCTCTTCAACTCCTTGAATTGACTTGATAGTTTTTGTTTTGTTATAATTGGATGAGCTATGGACAATTTGAATTAATAAAGGGGAATAATAAAGTATCAATCATGTAATTGACTCATGAGATAACATTTGTGGAAAGAAATGCAAAAATTAGAGTGCAGGACGTTCGTATTAAAGCCTTCAATCAAACCTTGTTACCTGTTAACGGTTTCAGTCTGTTGGAGGATAGATAACTGTTATTATACTCGCATGTTAACACTCAGTACAGTGTTTGACACTTCCTGTTCTAAGTCTGAGATGTGGTTTATATCACTGGTTTAGTTAAATAATGTGTCCTCTTCAAACAGAGAGTCCAAGCTGACCCGAATCCTGCAGGACTCGCTGGGAGGACGAACGAAAACCTCCATCATCGCCACCGTGTCGCCTTCTTCCAGCAACCTGGAGGTTCGTCCTGTTCTGTTTTTCTCTGTGAATAAAAGAGCTTAAAGTTAGGAGTGAACGCTTTAATGATTGTGATGTTCTCTCTCTGCAGGAGACTCTGAGCACGCTGGAGTACGCCAGCCGAGCCAAGAACATCATGAACAAACCTGAAGTCAACCAGAAACTCACCAAGAGGACGCTCATCAAGGTAGACCAGCGTTTCCTCCTCTGAAATCATCAATATATAAGTTTTTATATCGGTGTATCATTATTTATTACAACGTCTTGACTCGTGTGTGTTTTTTTTCTTTCAGGAATACACGGAGGAGATCGAGCGTCTGAAGCGAGATCTGGCCGCCGCTCGAGACAAGAACGGAGTTTACCTGTCTGTGGAGAACTACGAGTAGGTCACATGACGGAAAAGGGGAATTATTTTAACTGTACATCCTTTATTTTATCCATAGATTGTCTGTTAAATAACTGAAATGATATAGAGCTGGAACAACTAGTCAACTATTTTAATCATCAATTATCTGTTTTAGTCACTTTTCAAGCAAAAAAAAGCCTAAATTTCTGTTTCGAGCCTCTAAAACGTGGAAATTTGCTGCTTTTCTTCGTTATACATGACAGTTAATTGAATGTCTTTGGATAAAACTACAATATTTTGAATTTCCTTTTAGCTGTGGGATATTTTTCACTATTTTCTGACAATTCATAAACACCAAATCGAGTAAATAATCCGCAGATTAAACCTTTAAAATCCTGTTTTCATGTTGAATATTTTGTTTATTCAGAATAGTTCTTGTTCTGTTTGATAATAACTTGAATATTTTGGGTTGTGAACTGTTTGTTGGATAAAATTCAACATTTGAAGACATCATCTGGGAGATTGGATGGACATTTTCCAGCCAAATGATTAATTTAAGAATAATATTTTTTAATGTATACTCACTTGCTGTGATACTTGACGTTGTAAGGGATATTTCTGCAGCTAAAAATCACTTTTATCGATTAATCTGCTGACAGAAAACTGTGAAACATGACCATCACTGCTTCCATCAGCACACACAAACATCATAAAACCCAAAGATTCAGTTCACTAGATGTTAATACAGTAGAAGAATTGATTGATTTTTAAATTATTTCGGCTTTAATCGATCATGTGTTTGTGTTTTTCAGGACCATGATGGGTCAGCTCAACTCCGGTGAGGAACAAGTAACCGAGTACACCGACCGGATCGCAGCGATGGAAGAAGAGCTGAAGAAGGTTTGACATGATTTATGATTTTGATATGATTTTTACATTTTGCTCCAACTGAACATGAGTTTATTGTGAAATCTTTGGTGTAAAGTCACCACATAAATAACCTCAGTGTTGGTTTCACACTTAACTTGCATCATCAGTATTTTTTTTTTTTTTTTTTTTTAAACCTGCTGATCAAATGAGTATCAATAGTGTGAAGTTGTTCCCTTTGATCATTCAGACAAAATTAGAGAAAGCTACAAAACAGTTTAATTAAAGAAGAGGACATAATGAAACATAACCTCTAACCTTTTATTTGTCTGCCAATAAGTACATTTTCAAGGGAAAAATGGCAGAAATTCACTGGTTTCAGCCTCTCAGATGTGGAGGGAGGGAGGAGGGGAGCTACACATTTCTCCGTTTTCTATTTATCAGTTTAGCATCGTCAAGCTAGGCTAACCCACTGTTGCTAACTTTGGAGCTAACCTTCACTTTTCCAGCAGTTGGGGAAACAACAGACGTGACTTTTCATGGTGTGGACAAGCTGCAGCGTTTATTAACTGACACACTGTAGTCTGTACTGTACATTTACTGCCAGACTGACAACTTACTGCTGCTGCTAACCGTTTCCTCTGCTCCGTTAGCATTAACCGTTATTTCAGACTCGCGCTCTCTCTCTCGCTTCACCACTCACTGAGGGTAACTGCAGTTTCCGTGGCAACGACACAGCCGTTAACTGACGTTTCTAGACAGCGCTGCTCAGCGGCTCCCAAACGCTATTGATTTAAGAATGAAGGGATATTTGACGTTATTTTTGGCAATAAAAATTTTTTTGGCCTGGCGGGAAACACTGAAGACAGTAAATTGAGTTAATAATCATGTTGAAGTTTATTTTCATAGCACTTACCACTTATGCATATCACTTAAAACCAAACATTTAGACAGTGCTTTACAGGAAAGACACAAAAGGAGCAAAAGGACGGAATAAAATGTCAAAAACACACATTCCTACATATATAATGGACGGATGGATGGGGCTGTTGAGCATGAATCTTTATCGTTGCTGCCGTCGATGTCTCTACCTGCACCAGGTGTCCTCACGCTCTCCTCTCCGCAGGTGTCTGAGCTGTTTGTGGACAGTAAAGCCAAACTGGAGCAGTGCGCCGCAGACCTGGACGAGAAGCAACAGAGGTGAGCGACTGTTTTAATCACACAGGAGACATTTTGCTTTTAATGTTACTTTTTTTTTTTTTTTTAATTCAAACTGTTAATGTGTCGACTTCAGGCTGGAGGAGACGAGCCGAGACCTGCAGCACACCAAAGAGAAGCTGAGTCAGGAGGAGTTCATCTGCTCGGAGTTTAACTCGGCCCAGGAGAGCCTCTACGACACCGCCACGCAGGTACAGACACGCCGACGCTTTAATAATAAATAAATGGGTGAATTTTGTGCGGCTAAATGTGAGGTTTCTGTCAGCTAGTATCAGTTTCCCTCCCACCCTCCTCCTCTGTTTCTGTGCTTTACATACTATTAATGACATCATTCTAACTTCCTCTTTTTTTATTTTTGATTAAACTTCCCTTTTTTCAAGTTTTATCTTGTTTGCAATCATCTGCTTTAATTTAACATGTTCTTACATTTCCCTTTTTTTCTGTGGTGTGATTCTTGAACGTTTTGGAGCATTTAACAGGAAGTTAACTCCTCTCTTTGTCTTTTTCTTCCCCCCCCCCCCCCCCTTCCTGTTTGTGTTTGTGTGTGTGTGTGTGTGTGTGTCCTCCTCCCAGCTTCTCAGCACAGTGGATGCCAGCACCAGCGATGTGTCGGGTCTCCACAGCAAGCTGGACAGGAAGAAAGAGGTCAGTTCACTTTTACAAAAACACCAAACACTAAACAAACGTCTCTCTCTCGCATGCGCAGTTGCAGCGAGTTGAAAACACCCAGCTAGAGTGTTGAAGTAAAGGTCAAACACTGAATTTAGAAGCAATTATGAATTTATTTTACATTTTTTTTCATTAATATTTCACAATAAATGTCAGATAATGCCCATCACAGGACCAAAGGTGTTTTTATTATTGTCACCTGTCCAAAAGTCCACAGATATTCAATTAATAAGTGATTTATAAAACATTTTGAGAGGCAGATTAATGTAATTTATTGATTATTTTCAAAGGTGTCATTTTTAAATATCTATCTTCTCATGCCAACAGTCTTAAACCTCCCAAAAAATGCAGTTTACGGTCACATTTGAGAAGCTAAAACCAGCAAAATTGGTGTTTTTGCTTGGAATAAAAGCAATAATTCAACTTTCCAAATAGTTTTTTTCTCTTAATAATCCAGTCAGATCAGCGACACCATTGTTGACTTTGAGGCACATTTATAATATCTTTATTTATAAAAAAAACAGTTTACAAAAAGGTTTGACAGACGAAGCAAAAGCAGAACAATGGAACAGAAAAAAAATAACAGATCTGACAAAGAGAGACGATAGAGAAATGGAGAAAAGTTTAAAAAGATGATCAAAAGATAAACGTTACATAAAACTGAGTTTGTAGAAACGGGTTTTAAGAAGTGATTTAAAAGAAGTCACTGAATCTGCGAGCCTCGTCTCCTCAGGCAGGTGGCTCCAAAGTCGAGAGTCGTCTTTAGGTTTAAGCCTCGACTTTGGAACAACCAGAAGGAAACAACCAGCTGATTGGAGCTTCAGACCCAGACGAGCTTTAAAAGTGATCAATAAAGCCTTAAAATCAATTCTAAAGCAAACAGGGAGCCGATGAGAAGCCAGGATCGCAGTGACATGATGTTTGTCTGTTAAAACCAGCAAGAATTTGAATTAAATGTTGTTTTTATTATCAGGACTAACGCTTGCTTTTGCAAACTGCAGGTGGAGCAGCACAACAGGCAGATCCAGCAGAGCTTCGCCGAGCGGATGGAGGGAGCGTTCGGCAGCATGCAGCGCAGCGTCGAGCAGCACGGACGCAAACACAACGACATGCTGAGCGGCTACACGCAGGCCATCGGTGAGAGCAGCAGCAGCAGAGGAGAGATGTGGTGGTGTTATTCTTACAGCCACCGTGTGAAAGACGACCTGTGGTTTTTAGTTTGGTCTCGCCTCACCAAGTAGTGGAAGTAAAAGTGAAAGAGATGAAAGGTCACGGCGTCGTTAAAAAGTACAAAGTTTATTCTCTGAGGAACATGTTGTCATGTGAAGGGGAAAAAGGAGTTTGTTGTGTGAAACTTGACTCTTATGTCCTTTTTTTTTTTTTGTCCTCCTGTACAGACGGTCTGCTGGTGAAGAACGAGGCGGCGCTGAAAGGAGCGCTGACCACCGTGGAGAGCTTCGTGGGCGGCGTCGGGCGGCTGGTGGGCGACGGCGTGGCTCGCTGTCAGGAGAGAGTGAAGCAGCAGTCGGCGCTGTGTCTGCAGGACAAAGAGAGTCTGCTGCAGCTGCTGGTGAGCATCCAGGCGGTTTAACAGACGAGAAGAAGGTTTTAAAAGGCAAAAGTTAAAGTTCTGAATATCGTCTGTTTCAAGATGATTTTGGTAAACGTTCCTCTGGTCCTGATCTTCTCCTGATGTGATTTTCAATGCACATGATGAGGAACAAAACTCACAGTTCTTGTTCTGTGTGTGTTTTCAAAATTAAGTTAGAGATTAAATTTGGACTTTTAAGAGACACCAAATTTAAAAAAATGTGACTTTCAAGGTTCATGATTATGAGACAACATGAATGAAACGTCTGTGTTTTATCAGTATAATGATATTAAATTAAAATGATGAGATTAACTCAACTTTTTAAGACAAATTTTTATATATAAATTTAAAACTGTATCAGTCCTGCAGCAAACACCGACACCACTGCAGCTACAGGAGTTACTGAACTCTGAACATTAGTTTAAATAAAAGTTAAATACATGTAGTAACTTATTTTTGCTGATTAGTTAATCTGTTTATTTCACTAGTTTCAGCCTCTCAGATGTGTTTTTTCTTCACCTTGTATGATAATAAATGAATATCTTTGGGTTTTGGGGTGTTATTTGGACAAAACGAGACATTTTAAATGTGTCACTTGTGTCGCCGGATGTCGGCATTTTATAGATTAAACGGTAAATTACTTACTTAGTGTAAATACTTGTAGAGCTTTTTGTCCCTACTGGCTTTCTGTCTTTTCTTTGATCGGTTTAACTGTGACAAAGATGCTTAAATTAAATCCTGTTTGCTCTTTTTAAAAAGGTTGAACGCTGCAGAAACTCTGATCTGGTTTTGATAATAATCTACAAATCAGTTTCCTCTCAGACTTTTATCAGGATTTGTCTGCTTTTATTGATTTGAGGGTTGTTTGTTTGTTTTGTTTGTTTGTGTGCAGGAGGAGCATCGGCAGGACATGGAGGAGGTCCTGGTGGTTCGGACTCTTATGGGTCTGTCGGCTGTTAAAGAGCTCAACGACACTCTGAGAGCCACGGTGGAGACGCAGCGAGCGCTGGCCGACAAGGTCTGTCAACATCTGTGATCCGATCATTGATTAGTTGTTTGGTAAATTCACATTTAAGAAGACAAAAAGGCATCAGTCCTCTAATTGTTGCAGCTCTAGATCAGTTTAATCACCTTTTAATTATAACTTTAGATCGTGGTTTCTTACCTGCAGCTGTTTTTTATCGTCTCGTTCCGTCAGGTGGAGGCGATGAAGGAGACGAGTGTGTTTTTCAGCGGGCTGGTTCGGGACCTGGCGGGGCTGCGAGAGGACACGGTGCAGAGTCTGAGCTCCCTGCAGGCCGAACACGACAAGCTGGAGGAGCAGATCAGACGGGCGCAGGAGAAACACCAGACGGTACGACACGATGATGATGATGATGATATGTTGTCCCCACATCGAACTCACAGCTGATTTTAGCTCCTCAGGGACGAAGCAGAGACATTAACGGACTAATATCTGATGAAAATATCAATATTTTAGGTTTAATGTGTACAAAACATGAGGAAAATGATTAATTCCTTCTAAACTGGGGGTTTTGTCTGAGCTTATCATATCTATAAATGTAGTTATATCTGTTATTATCCAAACTAACATCATTTCTGTGTGTCTTGTCTTTCAGGGTATGAAGCAGACCATCCAGTGCCTGCAGGACCAGCTGAACCTGCTGACCATGGAGACCCAGCAGGACTACACCGATCTGCGCTCCGCCTCCAAAGCTCTGAAGAAACCTCTGCAGAGCATCCAGGAGAACGTCAGCAGGTAGACGCACAAACACGCTTTTCAAATCCGTGTTAAAGTCACATTAAGGGTCATGAATTCACTGTCCTGTTTCTCTCTCTCTGTGTGCAGCGGTTGCAGCACAGTGGAGCGTCAGGCCTCTGCTCAGGCGGACCTCCTCTCCTCCACCTCCTCCTCTCTCGCCTCCTCGCTGCGTCTCAGCGCCGACGAGAGCCAGCAGACTCTGGAGGAAATGACGGGATGCTGCTCGCACCTCCACAGCTCTGTGTCCGGTATGAAAATTCCTTCCTTCCTTCCTTCCTTCCTTTAGCTACTGTTTAAACCTTACATAACTTCAGGAATTTGGTTTTATGTCGTTAACATCAACGTGTGTCTGCAGGTCTGGTGGAACGTGACCTCGAGTGGAGCTCCAGAGTCAGCAAACACGCCGAGACTCGAGCCAAGGAACAGCTCGCCATGATGGAGAAGATTTCCACTGAAGTTGAGACTCTGCAGCAGGTAAAAGATTACCTCCAAGTAATAACAACAAAGGTCCAACGTAAAGTATATTTGTCTTATGAAGGGAACTTTTGACTTGAATGAAAGTTTTGAACTTTTTAATGTACAAAGAAAAACTAGTTTATGCTGTAAAATCTAAAGCCAAAGCTGCTTTTCAGCTCCACAAAACATCCTGTTGTTGTTGTTGTTGTTAAAAACCTTCATTTATACCCATATTTGAGGTTTCACTGTCCCATAAACAAATGAGTCACCTGGCAGATAAAAACTTCTCCATATGGAGCCTTTTGCTCTGAAGAAGTCAGAGAAGACAGCTTACAGTTTCAGAGCTGGTCTGATACAGTAAAACTGACCCACAACAGAAGAATGTTTGTCCTTCTTAAACTCTAATCCTCCGTCTTTTTCCTCCCAGAACGTCGAGTCTCTTTGCTCCGAGCAGCTCCGAGCGGCAGAGAAGGATCTGTCCGTCCAGCAGCAGGAGGTGAAGCAGGCTGCGACCGCCGTGCAGAACCAGACCTCCCTGAACCGGACCGTCCTGGACCAACAGCAGGCTGAGCTCCAGGATCACATGCAGACGACTCAGCAGCTGGTCCACAACTTCCTGCAGGATGAGCTGCAGGAGGACGTTCCCACCGGTAAATGCATTTTTCTGTTGGTCGTTCCCTCCAGGATGCAGTTTGTTTTTGTTTAGCAGCAGTTTTTCTCATTTTCTGATGTTTTATGTGCTCATTTTGTGGTAAAATTGGGAAGGAAATTGTGAGCAAAACTACTACAAGGACAACAACAACCAGGCTTTTCCTTTTGGTTCGACTTTGTGGAGAGTTTTACCGTCTCAAGTCTCGTGTCGTCGAGTCCTTTTTGCCTTGTTCAGGTCACAAGAGTCGCTTCACTTCTGCTGTTCCCTTCAGGTACGACCCCTCAGCGGCGGGAGTTTACGTATCCCGGGAAGGTGGCGAAGTCACGGAGCCGCAGCGAGCTGCTGGAGAGTCTGAGGGTGAAACAGGAGGAGCTGCAGGCTGCCATGGAGGAGGATGAGGAGGAGGAGGAGGAAGAAGAGGTGGACAAACGCAGCCAGGTTCGTTATATTTTTATAACGACACAGTCTGATCTGTCAGTGTTTAATGTGTTGGTCGTCGCCCGTAGCAACTCTTCACAGCTGTTGTTCATTTCTGTCCCTCTTCGTCCTGTTCAGGACTCTCTGGAGGACGAGCCGAGCACCTGTAACGAAAGCGTGGCCACGGAGCCGTCCTTCATCGACGAGAACCTCGTCTTCAACGAGAGCAAACGTGTTCCGTTCTTCAAGGTGAGCAGCAAAAAAAAAAAAAAAGGACAGGTTTAGTTTTTCCAAGTAAAAACAGCAGTCAGGTGTCCATATTAGAAGATCTCCTTCAAATGTGCTTTCACTGGAAGTGATGGAGGCCAAAAAAATCCAGTGTGTGCAGATAGACCTTTAAAACCCAAACTGTGTCCAGATAGACCTTTAAAACCCACAGTGTGTCCAGATAGACATTTAAAACCTACAGTGTGTCCAGATAGACCTTTAAAACCCACAGTGTGTCCAGATAGACCTTTAAAACCCACAGTGTGTCCAGATAGACCTTTAAAACCCACAGTGTGTGCAGATAGACCTTTAAAACCCACAGTGTGTCCAGATAGACCTTTAAAACCTACACTGTGTCCAGATAGACCTTTAAAACCTACAGTGTGTCCAGATAGACCTTTAAAACCTACAGTGTGTCCAGATAGACCTTTAAAACCTACAGTGTGTCCAGATAGACCTTTAAAACCTACAGTGTGTCCAGATAGACCTTTAAAACCCACAGTGTGTCCAGATAGACCTTTTAAAACCCACAGTGTGTCCAGATAGACCTTTAAAACCTACACTGTGTCCAGATAGACCTTTAAAACCTACAGTGTGTCCAGATAGACCTTTAAAACCTACAGTGTGTCCAGATAGACCTTTAAAACCCACAATGTGTCCAGATAGACCTTTTAAAACCCACAGTGTGTCCAGATAGACTTTTAAAACCCACAGTGTGTCCAGATAGACCTTTAAAACCCACTGTGTGTCCAGATAGACCTTTAAAACCCACTGTGTGTCCAGATAGACCTTTAAAACCCACTGTGTGTCCAGATAGACCTTTTTAAAACCCACAGTGTGTCCAGATAGACCTTTTTAAAACCCACAGTGTGTCCAGATAGACCTTTAAAACCCACAGTGTGTCCAGATAGACCTTTAAAACCTACAGTGTGTCCAGATAGACCTTTAAAACCTACAGTGTGTCCAGATAGACCTTTAAAACCCACAGTGTGTCCAGATAGACCTTTAAAACCCACAGTGTGTCCAGATAGACTTTTAAAACCTACAGTGTGTCCAGATAGACATTTAAAACCCACAGTGTGTCCAGATAGACCTTTAAAACCCACAGTGTGTCCAGATAGACTTTTAAAACCCACTGTGTGTCCAGATAGACTTTTAAAACCCACTGTGTGCCCAGATAGACCTTTAAAACCCACAGTGTGTCCAGATAGACCTTTTAAAACCTACAGTGTGTCCAGATAGACCTTTAAAACCTACAGTGTGTCCAGATAGACTTTTAAAACCTACAGTGTGTCCAGATAGACCTTTAAAACCCACAGTGTGTCCAGATAGACCTTTAAAACCCACAGTGTGTCCAGATAGACCTTTAAAACCCACAGTGTGTCCAGATAGACTTTTAAAACCCACTGTGTGTCCAGATAGACTTTTAAAACCCACTGTGTGCCCAGATAGACCTTTTAAAACCTACAGTGTGTCCAGATAGACCTTTAAAACCTACAGTGTGTCCAGATAGACTTTTAAAACCTACAGTGTGTCCAGATAGACCTTTAAAACCTACAGTGTGTCCAGATAGACCTTTTTAAAACCTACAGTGTGTCCAGATAGACCTTTTTAAAACCTACAGTGTGTCCAGATAGACTTTTAAAACCTACACTGTGTCCAGATAGACCTTTTTAAACCTACACTGTGTCCAGATAGACCTTTTAAAACCTACAGTGTGTCCAGATAGACTTTTAAAACCCACAGTGTGTCCAGATAGACCTTTTTAAAGTGTGTGTGAAGCTTCTATTCAGCTTCAGCAGTCTGAGTTAGTCATATCAAGTGGATATCTGACACATTTACAGACGCTGAAGCTTCATATTAGCTGGAAAACCAAGAAAAACATGTTTTTCAAATGTTCATTCAGGCTTCTGACTTGTAAAAACTTGAAAGATTTAAAGGTTGAAAAGTATTTAGAAGTTTGATCTTGTTTAGAAGAGCATCTGGGACTACTTCTTCTTCTTCTTCTTATTGATCCTATGTTGTTGTCCTTTGCAGCAGAAGAAAGGTGGAAAGGAGTCGAAGATCCCCAGCAGGCCGAAGGTGGCAGAAAACGAAGCCACGTCGACTCCTCAGAAATCCAGACTGCCACTCCGCTGTCAGAACTAACAGTTTTTTAATATATTCTTTAAAAACAATGTTATTACTGTCCAACTATTTTTTTTCTTCTGCTTTTTATTTTGAAAGTTTTATTCTAAACGTTAGGATGCCGTCTAATGAACTGTCACTTGTTTTATTGTTATTGTCTTAATTTTCAAGTTGCTTGTAAAATTAAAGAGATTTATACTTGTTTTATACTTTTCTTTGTTTATTTATTTATTTATTTATTTTAAAATCCAGTAAAAATTTTGTGCCATCTTTAAATAGATACAAAAAGAAGTTTCTCAACACTGACACTGCTTATATTTTATTAAGTTTGCACTCGTCACTACCAGTGACCTCAGAGTGTGTCTGGAGGCTTTTAAAATCTCATTTGGACACTTTACAAGCTTCATCTAGGACGCTGCAGCAGCTCTTTAAATTGTTTTCATTAAGAAGGGAAAAACAAACAGCAATGCCTATGACTTATTCCACATATATGGGCTAAAAACACTTATTTTTATGAGTGAATTCTCAATAAAAAGCAAAAAATTAAGGTTAAGCTAACTTTAAGTGTGTGCAGATAATTGATTATTTTGATTGAAATACATATTTACCGTGTTCAAAAGACACTCTGATCATGTTGTGGGTTTATTGAATGATTAATTCACTATCAGGATTATCAAAAGATACAGATGCAAATAATCAATAAATAGTATAAAAGCATTCTGCCAGTAGAAATGGTTCCTGTGTCTCTGAGCAGGACTCAGTATAAATACAGAATGCAGGTTGTTATTCAGGCTGCAGAGAGGAAACAGCTGCTCTAGTGCTGAAAACTGTCAGCCTTTATTAGTAACACAGTCCACATGTGTGCAGATGGTCTGCTTCTACAGCTGTTAAAGCCACTGACAGCTGATCCAGCTGTGATCAGCTGGAAAGCGTCTCATGTCTCTTAAATCAAATGTCCTCGTTTCGTCTTCTCGTTTGGTTTTCTCGAGTCTCTCCTGCGTCCTCAGTGGGAGAGTTGAGAGAAAGTTTGATGCAATTTAAAAGACTTGTCATAAAAGCACATTTACGAGTCAAACAAACAGTATATAGATCCAGTTGGACTTTCCTCTAATCCAAAGGCTATGAATATCTTTAAAAAAAAATCTTTATATGTTAAGTTTTTAAAAATGTCTCTTCTGCAAACCGCGCGGTGAATATTTTGTTATTCTATATATGAGTTTTTTTGTGGAAGAGTAAATTGTAATTGTTTTATATGTCAATGAAGAAGAAATAAATCAATAAAAAGCTAAAACTAATTGAATTTAAATCGTGCATTGACAAGAACACTTACAAGAGAAAGAGGGAGGAGAGATAGATGGTTTTTCCTTTTCTGATTTTTCTTTCGCCATTCATTTATGTTCCTGGAGGCGGAAGGTGGTGGATCGCTCTTAACTTGAGACGACTCGAAAACTGAACTTTTTGTAGTTGGTCTGTGTTGATCTGTGGATATGGAGAAACTGATTAGGTGTTTTCTGCTGCTGGCGGTGATGAACTCTGTTTCAGCCGAAGATACGTTTTTCGGTGAAAACGGTAAGCTGCTGTTGAAGCCTCATTTTTCCGAAACGATCACCGGCATCCAGTGGAAACACAACAACAATCTGGTGGCAGAATGGGTGAAAGGAGCAGTTGATCTGGAGTATTACGGTGGATTTAAAGACCGAACAACCCTGAACATAACCACTGGAAGTTTGGAGATCGAAAACATGACTCTAGCTGACAGTGGGGTGTATTCATTGGAAATCAACAACAAGGTCCAGCCTGAGCGCTTTAATGCTAAACTGATCAAGGCAGTGCCGAAGCCTACTGTGTCGATGACACCACTGAATTGTAGCACTGCATCAGAGAACTGCACCCTGACCTGTGATGGAAACACAGAGGAGGCTGAACCTGTCACCTACAGCTGGAAGATGGGAGGAGGAGAGTGGATGGATGGGGAGAAGGACAGGATCATCATCAACAATGGGACAATACAAAGTGTTAAAACGCTCTCCTGCCGGATGAAGAACCCAATCAGTGAGGAAGAAAGTGACCCCGAACCCAACCCTTTCTTTGAAGAGCCTGCATCAAACACTGGTACAGTTGTGTGGGGTTGGTTGTGGGTCTGCTGTTGGTTGGTGTGGTTGTGGGTCTAGGGGTTTGGAAACGAAAGTGTATCAAGGAACGGTTCTTCTCACAGAGACGCGGGAGAGATGAACCCATTTAAAGATCAAGACACTGAAGGAAATAATGGACAACCTGCTGATCTAACTGTGAAGTCATGAAGACGGGCGTTGACCTGCTTTCATGTGCCATCAGACCTCAGGCTGCTGTTGCTCCGTCCTTTTTTTGACAAAACACCATTTCCATTCTTGCTGTGTGTTTTTATCATTATTATTATTGTTATTATTATTATGAGGACTAAACTCGGAGCATCATGGATTGTTACTCACAGAACTTTCGTACCGTCTCTTATGTCGAGACAATAGAGCGGAGGAATGTATGAACACTTACTGCCTTAAAACATGTGTGTGTTTTTTATGCATGTATGGATGAGAAGGGAAGATGAGTGGATGGATGGACACATGGAGGTTTAGTCAATGTTCACCATATTAAATATTAAAAGCACTGATCAAATTTGGCCTTGTAATTCAAAGTATCATGACATCATAGTCGAGTCAATCATTTTACTTGAATTTAAAAAAGTACTGTTAACTGCATGCCAACAGTTTAAAAAGGAATGCTGCTGCAGACTGTTAGTAGTTAAATAACACGTATATCACATGCAGTAAAACAAGTGTAAAGATTGTACTGATATGCTGAAGTGTTTGTTATGAGCTGATTCCAAGCAGTATGTTGATCCTGTGTATGATACCTCATACTCATCTCTATTTGCACTGTTGTCTGTGTTTATGTTTATTTGTTTGTGCCTTTTATTGTTATCTTAGTCTTCTATCCAGCATATATACCAAATGGCTTTTTTAAAAAAGAGATGCTTTTAATATATTTTAGTAAACCATAAACATTTGTTTTGCTTTGCATGTATGAATGTTTTTACATGAAGTGCCACAAAATAAATGTGCAAAACTGCCCCTCTAACTGTAGGCTCATTATTATTAATTTAAAATGGCGATTGATAAGTAAAATGATAAATAAATCAAGATTATTCTCATGATTGGAAAGCATAATAATGGAAAGTGTGAATATTATACTCAGAGATATCAGAGCTAATTTTTAATATATTTTCTAAACTTGAGAACCATGAAGGCTCAAAGTAAAAAAAAAGAAAATACTGTACTTGAGTTACATTTAAAAGCCTTTATTAAATAAACTTTTACCTCCAATAAAATAAATCCATCAATGTAAAAATATAGTTTAATTAAAAAAAAAACAACTTTGTGACATCTTTAAATAGAAGCAACAGGAAGTTTCTCAACACTTCTAACATTTAATAAGTTTGCACTCGTCACTAACAGTGAACTGAGAGTGTTTGGAGGCTTTTTAGATCTCATTTGGACACTTTTATAAGCTTCATCTAGGATGCTGCAGCAGCTCTTTAAATTATTTTTATTTAAAAGGGAAAAACAGAGCAATGCCTACAAGTTTAACAAGAGATATTCTTCAGATATGGATTAAAAAACAAGTGAATTCTCATTAAAAAGCAAAATAGTAAGATTAAACTAATTTTAAGTGTATGCAGACAAGTTCCAGACTTCAAATGGAACAATAAGTGATTATTTTGATTGAAATGCATATTTACAGTGTTCAGAAGACACTGATCATATTCTGGGTTATTGAATGATTAATTCACTATCAGGATTATCAAAAGATACAGATGATCAATAAATAGTATAAACGCATTCTGCCAGTAGAAATGGTTCCTGATCCTCTGAGCAGGACTCAGTATAAATGCAGAATGCAGGTTGTTATTCAGGCTGCAGAGAGGAAACAGCTGCTCTAGTGCTGATAACTATCAACCTTTATTAGTATTAACACAGTCCACATGTGTGCAGACACAAACTCCATCAGCTTCTACAGCTGTTAAAGCCACTGACAGCTGATCCAGCTGTGATCAGCTGTCGCCGTCACCTGAAACGGACGTCGCTTCACGTGACGCTTCAGAGGAAAGCGTCTCATGTCTCTGGGCGGTGGGCGGGACTAAGACGCAAGGAAAAGACGCAAGTGAGGGAAATGTGGATGCAATTTAAGAGACTTGTGATGACCCGCCTTCTGGTTGTATTTTAATTTCTTGGATAAATTTCATATTCATAAAAACACATTTTCGGGTGAAACAAACAGTATTTAGATCAATCCAAAGGCTGAAAAAGCTATGAACGTATATATCTTTTTTTTTTTTTTTTTTTTTTTTTTTAAACCTTTATATGCTCAGTTTTTTATTTTCTCTTCTGCAAACCGCGCGGTGAATATTATGATATTCTATATATGAGTTTTTTGTGGAAGAGTAAATTGTAATTGTTTTGTATGTCAATGAAGAAGAAATAAATCAATAAAAAGCTAAAACTAATTGAATTTAAATCGTGCATTGACAAGAACACCTACAAGAGAAAGAGGGAGGAGAGATGGGTGGTTTTTCCCTTCCTGATTTTTCATTCCTTCATTCATTCATGTTCCTGGAAGCGGAAGGTGGTGGATCGCTCTTAACTTGAGACAACTCGAAAAATAAACTTTTTGTAGTTGGTCTGTGTTGATCTGTGGATATGGAGAAACTGATTAGGTGTTTTCTGCTGCTGGCGGTGATGAACTTTGTTTCAGCCGAAGATACGTTTTTCGGTGAAAACGGTACGCTGCTGTTGAAGCCTCATTTTTCCGAAACGATCACCGGCATCCAGTGGAAACACAACAATGATATGGTGGCAGAATGGATGGAAGGAAAAGTTGATCTGGAGTATTACGGTGGATTTAAAGACCGAACAACCCTGAACATAACCACTGGAAGTTTGGAGATCGAAAACACGAGGCCAGCTGACAGTGGGGTGTATTCATTGGAAATCAACAACAAGGTCCAGCCTGAGCGCTTTAATGCTAAACTGATCAAGGAAGTGCCGAAGCCTGCTGTGTCGATGATATGTGCCGCTACATCAGAGAGCTGCACCCTGAGCTGTAATGGAAACAGAGAGAAAGCTGAACCTGTCACCTACAGCTGGAAGATGGGAGGAGAGTGGATGGATGGGGAGAAGGACAGGATCATCACCAACAATGAGACAATAAGTGTTAAAACGTTCTCCTGCCGGATGAAGAACCCAATCAGTGAGAAAGAAAGTGACCCCGAACCCAACCCTTTCATTGAAGAGCCTGCATCAAACAACGGTACAGTTGTGGGGTTGGCTGTGGGTCTGCCGCTGTTGGTTGGTGTGGTTGTGGGTGTGGGTCTAGGGGTTTGGAAACGAAAGTGTATCAAGGAACGGTTCTTCTCACGGAGAAATCAAGAGAACAATACAAATGTAAATGGAACTCAGGGAGAGATGAAACCATTTAAAGATCAAGACACTGAAGGAAATAATGGACAACCTGCTGTTATAACTGTGAAGTCATGAAGACGGGCGTTGACCTGCTTTCATGTGCCATCAGACCTCAGACTGCTGTTGCTCCGTCCTTTTTTTGACAAAACACCATTTCCATTCTTGTTGTGTTTTTATCATTATTATTATTGTTATTATTATTATGAGGACTAAACTCGGAGCATCATGGATTGTTACTCACAGAACTTTCGTACCGTCTCTTATGTCGAGACAATAGAGCGGAGGAATGTACGAACACTTAAAACATGTGTGTGCGTTTTTTATGCATGTATGGATGAGAAGAGAAGATGAGTGGATGGATGGACACATGGAGGTTTAGTCAATGTTCACCACATTAAATATTAAAAGCACTTAGATCAAATTTGGCCTTGTTATTCACAGTATCATGACATCACAGTTATCAATCATTTTTCTAAAACTGGAAAATACTGTAACTGCATGCCAACAGTTTAAAAAGCAATGCTGCTGAAGTTGAAGGGAAAGGCTGTTACTGAGACTGTTTATTCATTTCATTTTCATTCCTTGACAGTGATTTTCTTTGTGTGTTTTATGCTGAGCTTGGCAGACTGTTAGTAGTTAAATAACACGTATATCACATGCAGTAAAACAAGTGTAAAGATTGTACTGATATGCTGAAGTGTTTGTTATGAGCTGATTCCAAGCAGCATGTTGATCCCGTGTGACAATCTGCTTATTTAATTCATGGCCTATTTGCACTCATCTCTATTTGCACTGTTGTCTGTGTTATATTTATTTGTTTGTGCTTTTTATTGTTATCTTTGTCTTCTATCCAGCATATATACCAAATGGCTTTTTTAAAAAAAGAGATGCTTTTAATATATTTTAGTAAACCATAAACAATTGTTTTGCTTTGCATGTATGAATGTTTTTACATGAAGTGCCACAAAATAAATGTGCAAAACTGCCCCTCTAACTGTAGGCTCATTATTATTATTAATTAAAAAAAAGTGATTGATAAGCAAAATGATAAATAAATAAAGATTATTCTCATGATTGGAAAGCATAATAATGGAAAGTGTGAATATTATACTCAGAGATATCCGAGCTAATTTTTAATACATTTTCTAAACTTGAGAACCAAGAAGGCTCAAAGTAAAAAAAAAGAAGATACTGTACTTGAGTTACATTTAAAAGCCTTTATTAAGTAAACTTTTACCTCCAATAAAATAAATCCATCAATGTAAAAATATAGTTTAATTAAAAAAAAAAAAACCAACTTTGTGACATCTTTAAATAGAAGCAACAGGAACGCTTCTAACATTTTATGAAGTTTGCACTCATCACTAACAGTGAGCTGGGGCTGTTACCATGGAGATTTATTCTGTGAAGCTAACCTTGCTCCAGACCAGGCTAACAACCAGGTTTAATTAATCCTGGTGCTATCTGACCAATCAACTGTCACTCTGATCAGAGTGTATTTATTCATGTGATGGTCATTATTATCATTAGGCCTTCTGAGGTTTGAATACGTATATTATTGGACACTTGAGATTATTAGAAATGCTGATGAAGTCTATCCCTTACTAATAAAGGATAGTGTATGTCACTATCTGTCCTCCCTGTGTGCATGTATTTTATTTGGCATTGGTAGCTCTCAGTTTGTTAGGTTTCATAATTTTATAGTCTCACTTCACTGGACCGATAATTACAGTGTACTGCACATTCATGAAACTGGGAGGACACCACAATGTGTTTTGACCTTTTTACAGTGTGCGTTGATATCACATACTTGTCTTTATAGTTTCCAGAAACAGATTCCTCAGTGTCTTTCGTTTGATTTCCGTGTCAAGGTCCATATCCTGCAGGTTTTTTCTTGTGGACTTTTATTTTCACATCTACCAGCTCCATTTGTCTCTCTAGGTGTTGCGCAGATAGACGTCTGATAGTTTGCGAATTTAGAATAATTAGAATAGTGTTTCTATTGACTGTAGCATTCATTAACTTTGTTGATGTTGCTTAGTGTAATAAACACTGTTTTATATTTAAAGAGAAGTCCTTCTGTGATTATTGTGTAACATATAGTTAAGGCTGGCTGATTTCTAAAACTGAGACTGAGACTTTTTATCATTTAATCTCATTGTCATGATGACTTGGCTGAAAGATTTAGATGTCGTTAGCCGAGAGTTGAGCTACTGGATTGACCTCATGGTCCAATACATTCCTTGGCTTCTGAGGGAAACTATTAATGCTATAATGTCCCAGTGCTTTAAGGAACACTACCCAGACACAACTTGCATAGTAGACTGCTCTGGGACCCCCCTCCAAAAGGCCAGGAATCTGGATTCCCGGGGAGAGTCTTTTAGCCACTGCTATGCCCAGAATACTGTTAAGTACCAGGTGGCAACAGCACTCTGTGGCCTAATTATGTTCATCTCAAGCTATCGGAGATAAGGGTATGAAGCAGACCATCCAGTGCCTGCAAGACCAGCTGAACCCGATGACCATGGAGACCCAGCAGGACTACACTGATCTGCGCTCTGCCTCCAAAGCTCTGAAGAATTCAGTCTTATATCGTTAACATCAACGTGTGACTGCAGGTCTGACCTCCCTGAACCGGACCGTCCTGGACCAACAGCAGGCTGAGCTCCAGGATCACATGCAGGCTGGTCCACAACTTCCTGCAGGATGAGCTAAGATGAACGGTGAGAGGCCAGGATACAGATGTTAGAGGGAGTCAGAAAGGGTCAAGAAACAGGTCAGGAGGGTGTCATCTTGATTTAAGTATCTTAAGCTGGCCATTAATTAGGAGACTGAGAACATGTGCGATGCGAAGAGATCAAGGAGAAAGCTGAAATGCCCAGTTGAAAGGTATATAAGCCGATTGTTGGTGTAACCTTTTTCACTGTAACCCCACTGGTGTGTTGCATTGTAAAATGTTCTTTTTTGTACAATAAAACAAATGGAATTTAAAATTTGATTCTTTGGATCCGGACTCCATCATTTAAAGGTCATGAAAAAGAATTTCTTGTGACACTTTTCTCAAAAATTTTGATGCAATTTGTAATATTTTATGTGTCGTTTTTGTGGTAAAATTGTGAAGGAAATTGCAAGCAAAACCACTACCGATGAAGAGTTGTATGTAATCACTTCCTTAGATTAAAAAGCATCCTTCACTTCACAGAAACAACAAGATTTCAGAGCTAGTTTTTAATCTATTTTCTGAACATTAGAACCACGAGGGCTCAAAGCACTTATAGTAAAGAAGATGCTTAATAAAAATAAACTTTTACCTTCTTTCTTTTTTAAAATCCAGTAGATAAAACTCAGTGGAGTAAAATACTCTGATCAGCACTTTTTTTTTTATTACTCTGGTTACTGAAGATTTATCATGTTTTGTAGAAAGAGGAAGTCAAATTTTGTGACATCTTTAAATAGATGCAACAGGAAGTTTCTCAACACTTCTAACATTTACTAAGTTTGCACTCGTCACTAACAGTGAACTGAGAGTGTGTTTGGAGGCGTTTTAGATCTCATTTGGACACTTTTATAAGCTTCATCTAGGACGCTGCAGCAGCTCTTTGAATTATTTTCATTTATTTTTATTTAGAAGGGAAACACAAACAGATCAATACCAAAGAGTTTGACAAGAAAACCACAGTAATTATCATTAAAAGCAGGTTTTTAAGCTGTGGTTTTCCTTCAAAGTCTTACAGAGTTGCATCTTGGTAAAATAGAACAAAGTGGTATTTGATGATATTTGATGGTACTCAAATGCTGTATAATTATGAAAATGTAACGATCCAGAGAGGAGAACGTTTAAGATTAATGTTATAAGCTTTAATGTTGAGTCAGACTATTGGTTTAAAAAGTTCTGATGTAGTAAGACACCAAATTGGAGGGCGGAAGGACATTTTTGAAAGTATCACGCCATGAAGATCTGTATTAGGAAAGTGGTTCTCAAGCTTTTTTATATAAAAAACCTTTAAACTGACTCAGATTAGACCCTTGTTTGGTTTTAGATGTTTTATTACAGAGAGTTTATGTCACCGTGACCTACAGTGTATAATCATACATTCTGTCATTGCTTATGGATGAAATTATAGTAAAAAAATAAATGATTCCCCTCAAGGACCACTGGGGGTCCCCGGCCCCTACTTTGAGAACCACTGTATTAGAGACAGGGTGTATACATCCTCATCTAACATCAGCAGTTCTGGCTTCTTAAATGTGAATATTTTATGGGTTTATTGACTCTTCTGTGAAACAAGACATTTGAGGTCACTCGATGTTGTTGTTTGAACCTTCATTGTCAGGATGAAAACGTGTCTTCAAAGTGATTTAAATTAATTTGGAATGTAATAGAATATACTTTACATGAAAAATATTGATCTGAGACGTGACTAAAGCTGTCAAATAAATGTAGTGGAGTAGAAATTACAATATTTCCCTCTGAAATATAGAGAGTAGCATCACATGGAAATACTGAAGTAAAATATAAGTACTATAAAATTGTACAGAACTTGAGTGAATGAACTTAGTGACTTCCCACTCCTGATAAACGTTTGCTATGCTGTTTGGAAATTATTACGAGCATTATCACAAGCCGATATCTCCCGGCATTGGAAAATCCAGATAGCTGTTCTTTACTTTCGGTTTCGGGCGCGTGTTACGTGCGATATAGTTTCCCCAGTAACTGGTGCCCCGGTTACTGAGGAAACTATATCGCACGTAACATGTGAGGTTGCCCGTGAAAATGCCTGTTTGTGGAAAAAGCGACATTTGTATTTGTTTATAAATAATGTGATGTCGCTTACATCGTTAATCGTGGACTAAGAGCTCAACAAGCCTTTTAAAAGCTAAAACTATCATTTATTTCATACGTGTATTCATCAGCAGCCATATTGAAGAAAATATTATATTATTTTGGGAATATGTACTGTATGGCATACCAGGATATAACTCTAAAATCAATTACCGGCTATGAAAAATAATATACAGTTATTGTATTTTAATATCCTGGCTTAATTTCATATTCATAAAAACACATGTAGGAGTCAAACAATGAACGAACGTCCAACAGGTGAATCAATAAAGAAGAAATAAATAAATAAATAAAAAGCTAAAACCAATGGAATTTGAATCGTGCACTGACAAGAACACCTAAGAGGGAGAGAGACTCCTTCGTGAGGCTGATTTCCTTTACGCCATTTTGCACGGTATAAGCCGGAAGAAAGGGCGTGGGTCGCTCTCAGCTCGAGCCGACTCGAAAATTAAACGTTTTTTTAGCTGACATGCGGCTTAATATTCCTCCTGTTCTGTGCTGATCTGATCTGTGGACATGGAGAAACTGATTACGTGTTTTCTGCTACTGGCGGTGCTGAACTCTGTTTCAGCTGAAGAGGTGTTGTTCGGTGAAGGCGGTGAGCTGCTGTTGAGGCCTCAGTTCTCTGGAGAGATCACCGGCATCCAGTGGAAACACAACAGCGATCTGGTGGCAGAATGGGTGAAAGGAGCAGTTGATCTGCTGTATTACGGTGGATTTAAAGGCCGAACAACCCTGAATACAACCACTGGAAGTTTGGAGATCAGAAACATGAGTCCAGCTGACAGTGGGGTGTATTCAGTGGAAATCAACAACAGGGTCCAGGATGTGCGCTATAATGCAAAACTGATCAAGGCAGTGCCGAAGCCTGCTGTGTTGCTGCAACCACTGATATGTAGCGCTGCATCAGAAAAATGCAACCTGCACTGTGAAGGAGACACAGAGCAAGCTGAACCTGTCACCTACAGCTGGAAGATGGGAGGAGAGTGGATGGATGGGGAGAAGAGCAGGATGATCATCAACAATGAGACAATACAAAGTGTTGAAATGTTCTCCTGCCGGATGAAGAACCCAATCAGTGAGGAAGAAAGTGACCCCAAACCCAACCCTTTCTTTGAAGAAACGGTTTCAGGCAGTTCTAGAGTTGGGTTGGGTGTGGGTCTGTTTCTGCTTTTTGGTGGCCTTGCGGCTCTGGTAGGGTTTTGGAAACGAGAGGATATTAAGAAAAAAATCTTTCCAAAAAAGTCAGATGGAGGTAATCCACCTTCTTCTCCTGATGGAAAGTCAAGCGGGCCAGAGGGGGAACCACTCAATGCGGTTTCAACCATTTATGATAGTGTGCAAAATTCTGAAGACAGGCATGAAAACAGAGAGCCACATCCTTCTCAGTCAGACCCAGGCTCCGGGGAGGCAAATGGTGGAAAAACTGGTGAAGAAAATGGCAACTCAGCTCTGTGAAATCATGGAGACGGGCCTTGACCTGCTTTCATGTGCCATCAGACTTCAGACTGCTATTGCTCTGTCCTTTTTTTGACAAAACACCATCTTGCTTTGTTTAACACCAGGACTAAACTCTGAGCATCATGGATTGCTACTCACAGCAGAAGAATTTGAGCCGAGGGCTGTATGAACATTTTTACTGGCTTAAAACACGTGTGTGTGTTTATATGCATGTATGGATGAGAAGGGAAGATAAGTGGATGGATAAATGGACACGTGGAGGTTTAGTTTATGTTCACCACATTAAATAGTAAAACCACTTTGATCAAATTTGGCCTTGTCATTCAAAGTATCATGGCATCACAGTTATCAATCATTTTACTAAAACTGTAAAATACTGTAACTGCATGCCAACTGTTTGCTATGAAGTTGAATGGAGAGGCTTTTTATTCATTTCATTTCATTCCTTGACAGTGATTGTGTGTGTGTGTGTGTGTGTGTGTGTGTTTTATGCTGAGCTCGGTGGACTGACAGAAATAGAAATGAGGAAATTCAAAGCTGACTCGCAGTACCAAAGAATTTGATCAAGCGAGAGCACTTACAGGAGTTTCCCCTCCTGGCCTGGAAGATATTTGTCAGAATCATATTTGTAACTAACTCATGTTTGGACTCCTGCCTCATGCCTTCATCATCCTTCAAACAGTACTTAAATAACATGTATATCACATGCAGTAAAACAAGTGTAAAGATTGTACTGATATGCTGAAGTGTATGTTATGAGCTGATTCCAAGCAGCATGTTGATCCTAAACAATAGTCTTGGACAATCTCCTTATTTAATTGATGGGCTATCATCTCTGTTTGCACTCTTTTTGGTGATATGTGTATTTGTCTGTGCCTTTTATCGCCATCTTTGTCTTCTATCCATATAATCGAAGTGCCTTCATGTGATTAAATGGCTTAAAAGAAGATGTTTTTAATATATTGTTTTGCTTTGCATGTATGAATGTTTTTACATGAAGTGCCACAAAATAAATGTGCAAACCTGCCCCTCTACCTGTAGGCTCATTATTATTAATTTAAAAAAGTGATTGATAAGTAAAATGATAAATGAGTTAATATTTTTCTGATGATTGGAACGCATAATAACGGAAAGTGTGAATATTGTGGAGAGGAAGGAACAGTGGGTGTCAGAAGTATGACTCAGAGGGAGAAGTTCTAAAGAATGCACAAAGAGAGATTAGAGAACAAAATATCAGTAAAAAAAATCAGGTGACAAATGTTGGAAACTCCTTATTGGGTGTTTAGGATCAATGAAGCTGAATGAATAGAAACTGAGTATCAGTATTATTTATTTATGTTTTCATTTGGTTCAATTTATTTATTTAATTATGACTATTGTGTTTATTGTTTTTATTCTAATTCTTAAGAAGATAATGATGATGGCTGGCACTAGACTGAATCAGCCCACGATAAGAGGCCTTAAAGCAGTTTAAACTAATTGTGTTTCTGATTACTTTCTCATAGACTAATGATATATTATTTTGAGTTTGTCTTTCATGTTTGTCATGTCAATATACCTACATCTCATTTTTTGTGCATACTGTTAATATACATGTGTTTTCGTAAATAAAAGAATTGAAAAGAAATAAATGGCTTGGATCGGGCGGATGGTTTTCTCGCGAGATTATGATAAAAACACTATGCTAAGTCCGTAACCACTAACATCGCGAGAGTTCTAATCTGAAATGGACGTTAGCGTGAAGCGAAGCCGGAAGTGAGCGCGGATACCTCTCCCTCCTCTCTGGTGATGCTAACCTGTAAAGCCGTTGCCTGCCATCCTACCTGGGATGGATGTGGAGGAGGCTTTTCAAGTTGTCGGCGAGTTTGGACCCTACCAGAAACGGGCGGTAGCTGTCCTTGTCCTGACACAGGTCGGTTCATTTTAAAATAAACGTTTTATAACAACTCGCTCCCCCTGGTAGAGTCTCCGTTATAAACCGTTGCTACCGAGCACCGTTAATGCTACGTGGCTTTCAGGCTCTGACGGAGGGCTTTTTTTCTGGTGTTGGGACACATTCATCCACAAAATAACAAGCTGAACTCCTTCTTAAACACTTACCAGGCACGTTTGAGAGCTTATAGTAGTTTAAAATGTGAACTGTCAACACTTTCTTACAATTTTAGCTAACTGTAGCTGCAGAAAGTGCACTTTACGTAGCGGAGGACTTCTCACCAGACTCCCTTCAAAAAAACTGTCATAGCAGCATTAACTTGTTTATTGTCAATCTCACAAAGACTGCAAACCATAAATAAATACATTTTTCAATTCAATATGAGCCATTCTTTAATTCGTCTGATGAAACAAAGCTGGTTTTAACTGAAAAAAGTAATCAAACTTCCTATTTTCGCATCGCATATGTCGCCGAGTGCGAAACATGTCGAAAATGTACAATTTACTGAAAGGAAATCACATTTAGGAAGGTCATTTGTATGCCGAATATATCATAACACTACATATGTTCCTAAATGGTTTTTAGTCATTTCCATTTTGGCCTGTGTTGTCAATAATTACGAATTTAGTTGCAAATGTGCGCATCTTTAAATGGAGTTTGTCACGTTGTTCTCTGTGGTTAAAATACTTGAGTGTACGTGATCATATTGTTTATATGATGAGGTTTTGACATCTTCTATATACTATTTATATTTGTGCTGCTGATGGTTTGAAGTAGTGAGCACATTAATCTATAGAGGATCATTTTAAACAGCAATAATATCAGAATAAGGTCCAGGTTTATTTACATTTCCACATAAATGAATTAAGTAATTATAAATGATATAAAGAAGAATTTTACAATAAAAACTATGTAAAATATGCTAAGTGAAAAGTTTAAAATGTAAAAATATTGACCAAAATGTGCAAATGTCCATAGTGTAAACAGTATATGCAGTGTGCAAGTAATAATAATAATAATAATAATAATAATGATAATGGTGATCTGTGTGTTTCAGCTGTACATGGCCTGTCAGTCCATGCTGATCGTTCTGGTTGGAGCTACGCCAGAATATCAGATCGAGCAGCACGAAAGCGTCCCATCCTCCCAGCAGGAACTCCTCCAACACATCACCTTTACAGGTGACATCGACTCCATCGTGACTGAGGTAAGAGAGCCAGAGTTCATTTGCATTTTCACTTCTACATATTATACTTCCACTTCACTACATGTCAGTGGGAAACATTGTACCTTCTACTCCACTACATCTATTTGACAGATTTTAGTTTCTTTTTAGATGAAGATTTGACACAATGGATAATATAACAAGCTTTATGTGCAGTCGGGGTCACATTTCACATGTCTATGAGTTGTTAACAGCTCCACCAAATAGTGATTTTTCCCTCTAAACTTCTCACATGCTTTCATTTCAATAAACCAGTGGACTAAACTAGCTAACTGTATATAAAGTAGTGTAAACTAGCTCCACCTCCAGCAGCTGCAACAGTAACATGCACACAGCAGCTTCACTCCTGAATCCTGCAGCTTGTTTCCACTCAGATCCAGCTCTCTCAGATGGGAGGGGTTGGACTTCAGAGCTGAGGCCAGAGAAGCACAGCTGATCTCTGACAAACTGCAGTCACCAAATGTGAATAAATAGGTTGGGAACCAGTGGACTAAACTAGCTAACTGTATATAAAGTAGTGTAAACTAGCTCCACCTCCAGCAGCTACAACAGTAACATGCACACAGCAGCTTCACTCCTGAATCCTGCAGCTTGTTTCCACTCAGATCCAGCTCTCTCAGATGGGAGGGGTTGGACTTCAGAGTTGAGGCCAGAGAAGCACAGCTGATCTCTGACAAACTGCAGTCACCAAATGTGAATAAATAGGTTGGGAACCAGTGGACTAAACTAGCTAACTGTATATAAAGTAGTGTAAACTAGCTCCACCTCCAGCAGCTACAACAGTAACATGCTGCTCTAACACTGATGCTTCAGTATTAATAATCTAATGATGTCATATATAATAATATATCAGTCAGAGGGACCAAACCACTACTTTTACTGCAATACTTTAACTACATCAAGCTCAGAATACGATACAAAGTACTTTTTACTTAAGTTGGATTTTACATGCAGGACTTTTAATGGAGTATTTTTACATCACTGTGTCGATACTCTTACTAAAGTTAAGCATCTGAATGCTTCCTCTATTACTGGTGCTTGTTTGTGTCAGTGAACTTCCTGCCACACATAAAGCTTAAAGACTCTAAGTGGTTTCCGCTTTGTCTCTTGTGTTCCTCCCTCAGTGGTTTCTCATCAAGCAGCAGGCCTATAAAGTCAGCTTAGCTGGATCGCTGTTCTTCGCCGGGCTTCTAGTGGGGAACGTTATCTTCGGGCCGCTCTCTGACAGGATTGGCAGGAAACCTGTTTATCTGACAGGTGAGGAAAACCACAGACCACGATTATTAGACAGATTTTTCCCTGATAAGTTTTCCTGAGGATCTCTGTCTGCTTGATTTGTCTTGTAACCAATGGTAGTTTGACTTGGGGCCTGATTTTTAGAAATGTAAAATGTGCATATCTTAGATTTAATAGGTTTTAATTTATGACTTAAAGGCTTGTTGAAGAAAATCACTCAAGTCCTTATTCAAAGTTTGCTGTGGTGGAAATGCAGCGAGCTTACTGACCCCGAGCAGAAGTGATGGAAACACTTTATACTCTGAGATCGAACAGTAGGGAGGGGTAGGGCGTTTTCATAAAGGATCAAGGCAGTGCAGTAAAGGAGGGGGTGCTGCATTCAGACGAGATCAGAAAGGTCAAATCATCAGGGGTCAAAGGTGGGAAAGACACACAGTTGGCATCTTGTTGATTGAGGAAATTAAATTGGGAAACTGTACTATTCTCAGCAATATAAAGGAAACTTAACAGGGGCATTATAAACTGTGATATATAATCCCCCATTACAGGAGACAGATAGTTGTGTCATGTGAACAGTACAGGGATCTGATGACTTAGATTAGTCGGATCTAAATTCCGTTTTAAGCCTCTGTGGACACCGAGACGTCCAAAGAATCCATTAAAATGCCAAACAACCCCTGAAATATCCCTCCTCCTCCTCTCTGCCACTCCTCATTCCTGTTCCTCCCCCGTCTCTCTCTCTCTCTCTGTCTCTCTATTCCTTCCAGGTCTGTTTTTCGAAGTGGTCTTCGGTTATGTGACCGCCTTCGCGCCCAGCTACGAGGTCTTCGCCGTGTCCCGTCTCCTGGTGGGACTGATGAACGGCGGCATCGGCCTCGTCTGCTTCGTCCTCACTCAGGAGTACGTGGGCAAGTCCTACTGGGCTATGACCGGTACGAAAACAGCAAAACAGAGACCTACCGTATTATACATCAATATAAAGCTGCAGCTGATGATTATTTTCATTATCGATTAATCTCTATTATCTTAAAATGTCAGTAAATATTGAGTTATAATTCCTTCAAATGTCTTTCAAAAGTCAAAAACACAAAAATATTCAGTTTATTGTCACGTATGACAAAGAAAAGCATCAAATTCTTACACAAGAAGCTAAAAAAAGACTAAAATGATCATTTGATCATTGAAATAGTTTAATTTTCTGTTGACTGACTCGTCATTGCAGCTCCACTTCAATTAAAATGAGTGAAATTATGGTGCGCTGAATAGTTTTGGATGGTAAAATGGATGTTTTATGGTTGTAGATTCTGAAATAGAGGGGTTTTCTACTTGATATAATACCATACTACATTTATTATCAGTATTATACTGCATAGTGATCTGAGAACAGCTGTATAGTTGGATTTATGAACGACCCTGCTGCAGGCGCGTCCAGCTGTTGCTTTACTGTTGCTTTGTCTTTCCTCAGGGACGTTCACCAGTATGATGTTTGCGGTCGGCATCGCTCTGTTTGGAGCTCTGGGCTACTGCATCCAGCCGTGGAGGAACCTGGCGACCGCAGCCAACTCCTCCGGCGTCCTCTTCTTCCTGCTGTCTGTGTGAGTACAAACATTAGACGACCCAGCATCTTCATCCTGCTCATAAAGAGCACTGGGCAGCTGATTGAGCTGTAAAGAAAACAAACATCTCTGCAACATCAGTTCAAAAAGTTGCACAGCTTTTTCTTTTTTAGCTCTCTCAGCACAAACTGCACTACTACTCATAAAGTTTATACTCCTTCCTAAAAAAAAAAAGTCAAGTCAGTTTTATTTGTTTAGCTCAATATCACAAATGTATGGTCTATACAGAAATATATCCTCTGCTAGTTGGTGGGAATGATCTTTATGTGTGATCTGTCCAGTTTTTGTAGTTTTCATCTCCTCTTTAGGTTTGTTCCCTTCTTGGGAAGTAATGTAATATTTACAGTTTCCTCTCTACTCTTGCAGCACTCTTCCAGAGTCTCCTCGCTGGCTGTATTCTCAGGGCCGGACGGAGCAAGCTGAAGAGGTAAATATCTAGACATATTCTTTAGGTCTGTAGTCTGCTGGTTGATTAGTTGGTCGATACGCTCTCTTCTGACTAAATCCTCATTGGTTGAATAATCTCTGTGTTACTTTCATAAGGAGAAAAGTGCTACATCAGCAGCTTTCTGGGATTAAACCATTATTTCCTGCAGCAGGCGGGACAGACTAACAAACTACGGGGGTGTATTCAAAACACCCCCGCTGTTTTCACAACTTTGGACTCTTCCAAACTAACGGAGACTTCTGGGTCTAACTGTTCTCAACGGTTACTGAGCGTTTACTAAACGTACTGAACGTTTACTGAATCAGTGTTTCTCCTACAATTATATCAACGAGAACCCGCCAGGACAAAAAATATGTTTTAATGCCAGAATTAACAACAAATATCCATCATTCAGAAATATTTAGTGTTTGGGAGTCTGTGCAGCTGTTCAGGACGCGAGTGAACTTCTGTGTCGTTGCCTGGGAAACGAGCGTAACTCTGTTAAGTAATATGGCATAGCGTAGTATGTTTGCGTAGCGAGTTGGACGCAGAGTTATGAGTTTAGATATTGTAATAGTGCAGTGATGGTTTAGTCAGATGTCTGGCATTTAAACAGCTGTAGGACTTGTTTGCTTTATGCTTTTTTTTTTTTTAAAGAACAGGTTCACAGTTTTTCAAGTTTGTCTTAAAACAACAGCCAGAAGCCCAAATAAATATTGAAACATCACCTACATACGAAGGGGATCTTTTCATAGCCAGTGGGAATGAGTACAGTGAGGGGAAAATCTCTTTCACTGCTCACACCTGACTGCTGTTTTTAAGACGGTTGGGGAAAATTTGTGAACCTGTGCTACGATAATGAAATAAATTATACAGCCTGAGAATTTAACAGAGAGAACATTGTTTCCTCCTCTTTCTCAGTCACATTAAAGTGTGATAACGTCGGGTCATCGCACACCTCTCTCTGTGTAACCGTCATGTGGTTTTGCGGTGACATCGTGCCGTAGTTAATATGCAGATATTTTAAAAATGCCTGTCGGAGCCTCTCCGGCTGTGAAGAGGCTGCGAATACAAACTGAAGACAGACATGAGTTTTGTGTAGTTTTCACAGTGTGGGTGTAACTTTTTCATATTTTGCCTCCCAGAAAATGTGCCTACTTTTGCTTGAGGCTGTGTTTCACCGGCAAGGTCAGAGCGAGGAGGGGACTTTTTCCTGACAGACTATTATCAGTCAGGAAAAAGCCAAACATCAGTGCTGAGAGAGCCGCAGTGAGGTCAAGTAAAGGGCGGCGCTCATTTTCCTCTCCTCATGAGAGATGAGATCGCACTGAATCATACTTCCATAGAGTTGATGTAGATGATGTGATGCCTACTAATCAAAAGCATATGGGGAGTCTTCATAGAGGCGCAGAGAGAGTGTGAGGAGATATTGTGGACGTGCTCCAAATATTTTTCTGTATAGATAACGTTACGCAGCTCACAGTTCTGGATCAACATGACACTCCCCTGGTTGAATAATCAGTCCAAAAGGTAAACAGCTGTGAAAGAAGAAAATCATCTGGTTCTTATAATATATGTTTGTTTTATTAATTAAAGCCTTGCATAAAGTACACGTTGCCTTTTTAGTGGCAGTGTAAAATGGTACCAGTTTATTAGCAAAATATAAGCACAGTGAAGTTTTATCTGAATAAAACTGGTTGTTTGCAGTTTATGGATATTTGTCAGTTGTGCAATAAAAAGTCTGTTAAATTAGAAACAGGTGTACTGGTTTCAGGGCTAATAAATACATGATGTTAGATATTGGATCCAGTATTTTAGGCTGTATTGGAGGCATTTCTGATACTGGTATTGGTAATACAAGTTTATTTGTAGAGCACATTTCAGCAAGAAGTCCATTCAAAGTGCTTTACATTGATAATAAAAGGCATTAAAACAGAATATAAAAGCAAGACAGGTAAAAAAAATACTAAAAAAAGAAGCTAAAAAGGAAATAAAACAGATAAAAGAAGAGAATAAAAGTAACAGTGCAGTGTTAAATATTAACCTTTTAATGTGGTTTAATGAAAGGCAGCAAACAGAAAAGTCTTCAGCTGTGATTTAAAAGAACTGAGAGTCGCTGCAGACCAGCCAACACTCAACCATTCAGTGCTTTATAAACCAACAGCAGTATCTTAAAGTCACAGTTACTTGCTGCCTCTTATTAGTAAGTGATGCCTGTTTGGCTTAAAATGATGCATAGTAATATATAAATAGTGTGTTCTGTGTTGCATTTCGAGACTAGAGATGTACTTTGTTGGTTATCTACACATGATGAACAGAAGTCTGATCCATTTATGGCTGATTGAGAGAAGTGTTGTTGCCTTATAAATATATATATGATAATAACGGTGGAATGAAAGCGATGTTGACTCGTCTGGCGTTTATGTTGGGCTGAAAAGTTTTCTATTCTTTTACTGGTTTTGGGTGTGTATTACAGAATGTTTCCCAACACTGAGGGCAGGATTTTAGAGTCCACTTCTTATGAAATCTCTTATGAATCTTACATTAAAAAAATCACATTTCTTTCTTTCTCTTTCGTTGTGAATCCATCGACGCAGGTTTGAAAGTGGTCAGACTTATAGTTTAGACATTAGAAGCCTCAGTTTGACACAAAGTTTACGCCCATAGATGATCTCACTCCTAGACTACAGCATTCCTCTAAATGTTGTACTTTCTACTCCTCTATGTTTATTTAACAGCTTTAGTGTATAAAGAAAATAATAATAATGGTGGATTAAAGTGGTGTTGACTCGTCTTGCGTCTGTTTTGGGCCGAATATTTCTGCTGAAGGGCCAGATTTGGCCCCCGGGCCCCTGTTTGCCCACCAGTGCTGTATTATAACTCAGATCTGCTTTGTTCTCACTCTGCTGTCCGTCTCTGTCGTCAGTAACTGAACCTGTTTGTGCTGCTGTGTCCTGATTGGAGGTTCTGCGCTACATGGCGCTGAGGAACGGCAACGCCGCCAACAACCTGATGCTGCAGCGAGTCGCCGCCGCCGCCGCTCCCGCCGCCAAAGCCGGTAACCGTGGCAGCAAGGGAACGGGTCTCCTGCAGCTGGTGATCCATCCGGTCCTCCGCCTCAGGACCATGGTGCTCATGTATGTCTGGTGAGTACAACACCACAGAAGAAGAAGAAAACGTACAAGCTGTACGCCCATCAGGATCAGATCGTTTCTGTGAGGAAGCCTGACTGGAGTGGCTGATTACTCGGTAGGAGGCAGACACAGGAAAAACTGATTTACTCAGTCTGATGTACCAAAACTAAGCAAAAGGTGTCTCAAAAATGAAATGAACACAAGCAAATTAAAGTTCACAAGCTCAGCTCAGAATAAAGTAAACTAAGGCATGGTCACATGTCATCCTCCAGTTTCTGCTCCGTCTCTAACTTACATTTCTCCTCTTTAAATAAACCCTCCAGTCCACCAAGTAGAACCACATTTCTTGCAGGAGTGTTTTTTCCTTTACGCCGCCTGACATCTAACGATGCAATCAGTCAACACTGTTGACACAGAAAACATCCAGAGCATTAAACTTCAACCTCAGCCAAACAAGTACAAATCAGATTAGATACTAAATGAAATGCTTAACTAAATATAAATCTCTCTATACTTGGTCTGGCCCAGTAACATCACTGCTGATGTCACCCAGCATATAAAGAGAGGAAGTATTTGGGTATTTCCTCCTCTTGTTTGCAGAGCACATGGTGGGTAAAAAGGGAACTTAAGCAATGCAGAATTAACCAAATAAACAATAACTAAACTTTATTCTTATCTGTGTTTTACTGCAACCAAACTTTCAAACCACAAACAAACCCGAGATAGTAAGAGTCTGTAAGTTACAGATTAATGCTGGACATATGAATCCAGATCTGTTTGAACATTTACTGTTTACACATCGTTTTAGATACAAACTTGATTTGAACTCCAAATGAGTCACAAGAATTTGACCTACATATCTTGAATTTACATGTTTGCTATTCTTTTACTGGTTTTTGGGTGTGTGTTGCGGAACGTTTCCCAACACTGAGAGCAGGATTTTAGAGTCCACTTTTTGTGAAATGTCTTACAAATCTTACATTAAAAACCCCTTTTGTTTGTAGGACATTTCGTTGCGAAACCATTTATGCAGTGTTGAAAGTGGTCAGACTTATAGTTTATACGTCAGAAGGCTGTTTGACAGAAAGTTCATTCCCATAGAAGGCCTCCCTCCTAGGCGAGGTCTACTTGTTTACAGCATTCCTCTGCTTTTTGGGCTCGGTCTCTAAACATTATACTTTCTACTCCACTACATTCATCCGACAGCTTCAGTTAGTTTTCAGATGCAGATTTGACACAATGGATAATATAACAAGCTTTTAAAATGCAACACATTGTTAAAGATGAAACCAGTGGTTTCCAACCTTTTTGTCTTTTGACGTCTTTACAAAAAGCAGTGTGTAGTCGGGGTCACATTTCAGATTTTCCCTCTAAACTTCTCCCATGCTTTCATTCAAATAATCCAATATTTCAGCAAAAATCAAAGACAGACTTGTGTTTGAGTTGTTTTGTGTTGCACTTCAGAGATTTGTCATTAATGTAATCTCTATAAAAAAGGCTGCATATCTGTGTGTAGCTGTATCTGGTTTCAGTGGAGCTGCAGCAGCCTCCTCCAGCAGCGTCCTTGAGCTTGTCTGTAAGAGTTAGCAGAATGTTTCTTTGTTAATAAACATGGATGAGAGCAGCTGACGGGTTGTTACACGCTGTGTAATTGCGGCGTGCAGCTTGTGGTCGACTCTATGCCGTCAGTTCACTCAAGTATTTTCAGACTGTGAGAGAGGAAGTGTTGACAGAAAAACACTTTTAGGACCTTAAAGGACCTTTACACAAACAACAGTTTAATACTTCCTTATATATCTCCACTTACATTCACAACACAATAAACTCTTTTTAATATTAATGTAATTAATTTAAGGGCGTCATCTTGGGATTTTGGGAAACACTGATCGACATTTTTCACCATTTCTGACATTTTAGAGACCAAACGACTGACCGATTAATCAAAAGGAATAATAAATAGATGAATAGATCATCAAAATAAATGTTAGTTATCTTCTTTTAAGAGTTCAGTTAATATTATGAGCTGTTTAGTTTAGCCGCCGACTTTTAGTCTTGTTGACTGTGTCACCAGAAAAGTGTTAATTCCAGATCAGATCAGCTTAGTCGGAAAGTTCTTTAGATATTTCTGTTCTTCAAAGAGTCGTAATATTTCCTGCTGACAGTGTTGGGGACTGTTTACATTAAACAAATCCCTCTGCAGGAAAACACAGGATGTGCAGGATGAGGAGAAAGAGCAGTCAAAGAGCGGCTGAGAACGCTGCACATCTAAGTTATTACTAAAAACAAAAACCCTGCAGATGCAACCTTTAATCACAAATCTAATTTATCACTGCACATTATCAAACCTATGTGTGTGTTGCAGGTATGCATGCAGTCTGGTGTATTACGGTCTGACTCTGGGAGCCAGTGAGACGTCGGGTAGCCGCTATATGAACGTAGCCATGTACGGCCTGGTGGAGCTGCCCGCCTACCCGCTCTGCATGTACTTCATCAGCAAACACTGGTGAGACACACACACAGAAATTAATACGTACCGTACACATTGTCCTGCCTGGAAAAGTTTTTTTCAATATATGGTATTCAGCTGTTGTGTGTCTGGTCTCGCAGGGCTGGGAGGAGGAAAAGCATGGCCAGCTTCTTGTGTCTGGCTGGTTCTGCCTGTCTCTGCACCATGTTCATCCCAGAAAACACAGGTGAGACTCTTAACAGATAAAACTAAAGACGAATGGATATATTCACTTTGTTATTCAAAGACACACACAAGCAAAAACAAGAGGCATAACAACACAGGGTTAGGGGTGGGTTAGCCTAACCCTAACCCACCCTAACCCAACGTTACAGTCTTTTTAGTGCCAAAGTCCCTCCTTTTGTTTCTATACTTCCACCTGCAGCTCAACAGGGAAACACAAAGAGGAGAATTTGATGCTAAAAAGACTGTAAATGTGTCAGATATCCACTTGATATGACTAAACTCAGACTGCTGAAGCTGAACAGAAGCTTCACACAGACTCTTTGTGTTTGCAGGGACTTTGTTGAGTGTTACGTCGCTGGCGCTGCTGGGAAAGCTGATGGTCAGCGCAGCGTTCAACATCGCCTACGTCTACACCTCTGAACTCTACCCCACAGTCATCAGGTAAACTAACTAACAGTCTGTGTAATGAAGGTGACGAGTGTGCAGTGTGGCTTTTGGTGCAGATTGCAGTCATGTTTTACATATTTCTGTGTTTCAGGAACGCTGGTTTGGGAGTTTGTTCCATGTCGTGCAGAGTCGGAGGAATTCTTGCACCGTTTGTTCCTTCCATGGTAAGAACAGGTTTGGCTCTAGACAACAGAGCGCAACCAAGCAAGATTTTCTTTTGGGGGCCCTCCTTAAGCTGAACAGGGACATCCACATACCTCAAATTTTTAGCCTGTAGTCTGTTCAGCCTCTCCCATACCACGGCTACTTGTACTTTTACTGCGCTTTGACAGAAGAATTTCTTCTTAATGACCTTTTAAATGAATGGAGACCGGATCCGAAGAGTTTAAGTTTAATTTATTTTCTTGTAAATGAAGGAATGTTTTACAATGCAACACACAAGTGGGGTTACAGAGAACACATTCCACAGAGAGCATGGCACATTATCTCAGCCTCCCAATTTATGGCCAGCTTAAGATGTTTCAATCATGATGACATCCTCCTGACCTGTCACTTGACCCTTTGTGACTCCCTCGAACATGGTTTCTGGCCTCCCACCGTTAATCTTTAGCTGGTGTTACTATCTGTACAAATTATAGAACAAAACAGAAACCTTCATCATAACATATGAAGGTTTAAAAGAAAAGAGACAAACACACTCAGTATAATCCTAATTTTTTTATAAGACACAGTGTTTCCCCTATAATAGCCCAAGCGTATTAAAAAAATATTTTTTTTCAAAAATAGCGCTAAATATCTGTTCATTTTTAAATCAATAGCGTTTGGGAGCCGTTGAGCAGCGCTTTCTCGAGTTAACGGCTGTGTCGTTGCCATGGAAACTGCAGGTAGCGTAGCTCCTTAGCGAGTGAGTGGTTAAGCGAGAGAGAGAGAGAGCGTCTGAAATAACGGTGAATGCTAACGGAGCAGAGGAAACGGTTAGCAGCAGCAGTAAGTTGTCAGTGTGTCAGTAAATGTTCAGTACAGACTACAGTGTGTCAGTTAATAAACGCTGCAGCTTGTCAACACCATGAAAAGTCACGTCTGTTGTTTCCCCCAACTGCTGGAAAAGTGAAGGTTAGCTCCAAAGGTAGCAACAATGGGTTAGCCTAGCCTGACGATGCTAAACTGATAAATAGAAAACGGAGAAATGTTTAGCTGCCCGAAACTGAGACATGTATGGAAAGTGTTCTCCAAGCTCCAGAAAGAAAGAGAGTATAAACAGAACTACTGCCCGTATTTAATTTATTAACTTTGCTTTACTTAACTTTCACAAAGCTTAAAACTATTTATTTAGCTTACATTAGATTTAATTAGTCTCTCCAAAGCTAAATTCTGTTAGCGTGCTAGATAGTTAGGTTCTTCCCAACTCCTAAAATGTCAGCTAGTCTTCTACTGTCTGCTATCAGTTATCATCATTCGTTATGATGTGCTCCACTTATCACTGTCCTGCTTTCTTTTCTCTTCCTCCTTCCTTTCTTTTAATCCCTTTCTGATTTGCGTAGTCAATGCAAACAAAAATCTGGGCGTCTGTGAACAGCTCTGTCATTGACAAAAGATGCCAATGCAGTGGGGCCTTATATGGGTTTTTTTTTTCTTTTCCGAGTACTGGTTTTCACTATAATGGTACTGCAGTTAAGGAGGGGATTCCCGCATTTTGACACAGTGTGAGTCACCCCTAAGAGGCACACCCATGCTAGGGGCCCTAAAAAAGAGATTGGTTTATGTGGGAGGTTTGTGTTTGCAGCAGTACAAATGTCCTCTTGTCCTCAACAACTGCAGTCCTTTGTACTGTTTGCCACTTCATTAGCTTTTAGAGTCACAGATTTGTTTAAAATAGGACAGTGGCGTTGAGTATTAGAAGAGCTGAACCCTAGAAGAGTCGGGGTTAAAAGTCCAAACACAAAATAATAACTTCTGGATGGTTCAATTGTTCCAGAAAGTGAAATTGAATTTGATAACAGGAGTTTGCGTCCCTTATTAAGACTTTGACCAGCGTTTACGGATGAATGATCTCAGTACAGCTCCATTAGAACGAGGAAACACTACGAGATGAATCGTGTTGAAACCTGCTCAGCTTGATGAATCCTCCAGAAGAAACCTTCAAGCTTAATGATTAATCAGGTTTTTATTTAGCTTTTTGTTCAGGTGTGATATTTACAGAGGTCTTTTCCAGCTAAAACTATTAAACTCGTTACTGTAGTACTTCCTCTATCTAGTGAATGAAGCTGGTATTTTATTGATTAAGTGATAAGTTGAGTATCACAATAATCAATGCATTTTTATCAGCGTACATAAAACTAGAGAGGAAGTTTAAACATTTTGTTTGGGTTTTTTGTGACTTTTTATTGTTGAAGTGATTGAATAATGATTTATTCAAGCACAAGTGTGTTTATTTAATGCATGATTGCTCTCAATATGTCTCTTTAGTTTGTCTTTATGCATTGAAAAGGGATTTTTTAAGCACACAATACTTCATTTCATGTGCTTTCCCATGATAATTGACTTTGTTACCTCTCATGTGATGATAGATATTAAGATTAAACAGTTAAACTGAACTCTGTAACTGTTGACATCAGATAACCTGCAGAAGCAGCAGGTGAAAGCTGAAGATATAGTGACACCTAGTGGTTGACTTCGATAACACACAGCAACTAAACCACAGACACAGATTGAACTACAGTTTCTGATGACACAGCAAACAGATTTGTGACACTTTTCAGACAATATAGATTCAAACAGGACATATTCTTCACATTTCCAGCCTCTATATTTATATTCTGGGGCTCTACTGGAATATCTTTAATGGTTTCCAGTTAAAAACTTTATCTTCTACTGCTCCTTTATGCAGCCCCTCAGTTCAGCCTCTGTCTTTAAATGTTTCGGTATACTCCATCAGACGTGCTTGTTGAACTGTAGAAATGCACATTAAACCCCCGTCACCTGCACCTTTCTGATGGTGGATAAGGGAGGCTGCACACAACCATCTCTGTAACTTTCTGAAGAAGACAAGCCGACATTCAGACCCGCTTCAGGCAGTGAAAGTGAGAGAGCAGTCAGAGTTTCAGCTTCCTCTCTAGTTCAACCTTTTTTTATTCATGACACGACTGTTTTTTTTATGTGAAACAGCTGAGTGCAGCACTATGACTGACTTCCAGGAGAGACTGTTTGAAAATATGCGTTGTGTTCTCCGTATTTAAACGACATCACATCCCTCCCCTCCCCTCTCTGTGACGATCGGCTTTTCACTCCCTCTGATTGAAGTCGTTCAGCTGAACTAACACATTTGAACATAGTTGTGTTTATACAGAACTTTATACGTCAACGTTCACTTCAACTTTTGAACTTTCACTATGTTTAACATCTGACATCATAAGACGATACAAATAACAATGATAGTGATTTGCTCTTTTCTCTTTATGAAAGTAACACTGAGATTATTCGACCAATGAGAATTTAGTGGGATTAGAGCATATCGACCAATTAACCAGCAGACTACAGCCCTAGTTGTAAGAAACAGTTCTGAGCGACCATAAATCAAACTTACTGTTCTTACTGTGTGTGTGTTTGTGTTCCAGCGGGCTCTCCACACCTCCATGCCCTTCACGGTGTTCTGTCTGAGCGGTCTGTCTGCAGGCTGTCTGGGCCTCCTGCTGCCTGAAACCCTCAACAGACCCGCAGCAGATACTCTGGAGGATCTCAGTGGTCCGACCTACAGCCGAGTGCTGGAGAGCAAGGTGACACTAAACTGACAAACACACAACACCGTACTGAAAAGTTAAAACAGGATGGTTGTAGAGTTTATTTAAAGGGTCGTTCTGGTGGGTTTTCTATATTTTCTTATTGTCATCAGTAGAGAAACAACAGCTGTGCTTCGTCGTTTCTTTCATTGATCTTCTCTTACTTCACTTTTTTGTCCTCAGGCTCTTTTATATGAAGACGAAAAATGGAAATCAAACCACAAATGAAGCTACTCGCCTCGTCTTCTTCTTCCTCAGAGCAGCGAGACAGCCTGAGACCCAGACTGTCCACACCTCACTCCTCACGGGACGGCTGCCTCCAGACGGTCAACTGCCCCTTTAATTCACTTTGAAGGGCCGGTCATTGTATTCACTTTGATGTCGGTGAACTACGACGTTTCAAACAGGAAGGGAGGGGCAAGGGGGCGTTAACGACTGACTCAGTCGATCCCCTGCTTTATCTCATATCCTGAATGTTGACACGGCATTAGTGCCTTATTCGGAGGTGGACGGACGACAGACATGTGACTTAATTACATTCCTGAGAAACTGGAGAGTTGGAGAAATGAGACGGAACAATCTTTAATTTTAAATCTGCTTTCTCTGTAGCAAAACAGGACAGTTTACTCATTTCCAATGGTTCCGCTCAGCTCAGTTAGATCTTAAGAAGGAAATCCGGTGCTCTTTTTGTCCAGAGGCAGATAGAAGAGGGTTTATTTTAGCTGTTGTGATGTGAATAGGACTTGATGTTGGAAAAAGAAAATCTTGCAGACCCTTTTAGACCAATGTTGAGGGCAGATTTAACAACCAACTGATATGGTACAGAGTCATGGTACAGATTCAAACCTGTGACACTGAAACTAGACACCATGCACCTTTAATCATAACACTCAGGATGCTGTTTTTATTTTCTGTGCTGCAGGTTTCAGCGTCATCACAAATCAGAGTTTTAGCTTCTTCTTTTTTATATATATATATACATATATTTGAAAGGGACCATGTACAGTTTTAAATATTAAATGTTGTCATTTGATTCACTGTACCAGAGTTAGCTTACAGCTAGTTTTCATCTGCAGTCCTTTGTCACTATTAAAACATATTACAGCACAGTACTAGTCGAAAAACATAATATAAATGATGAAGAATAATACAGAATAATAATACAGGATATAATACAGGATAGATATTACAAGGTTACACACAATAGCACATCACATGTAGCCAAAATGTCAACTGGAGTGACTGATGAATACTTGTCCAATTAAAATCAAGAATATTTGAAGAATCGTAGGACGACCAGAGGATGATTTTAGTGTTTTTAGTGTCGTCGGCAGGAAACAGTAAACACGGTAACACTACCTCCCCAATATGAATATTATCATTCAACACACTTCAGTGTTAATAAACTAGTTTGTATCCTGTCAGACGCACTGAGCTGTAATTATCACGTCATTCCCTGAGAGCCTCCGTGCCGGTTGAAGACATGTAACCATGGTAACCTCATCTCTACTGGCTAAACTGAACTAACTTTAAGATTATATTACACCTAGCAAAGTGAAAACCTCATACGTACACTTAAATCGAAGCGTTCTTGACGTTACACCAGAGCTGCCTCGGCCACTGTCCGCCTTTGTTGTTGTTGTTAATACAGCAGTGCATTGTAGGATATTTGTGCTGGCGTAGTGTCCAGTGCTTGCATACTGTAATATTCCCCCAGAAATATTATTCACTTCACGGTTTTATACTTTTCAGACGTAACAAAAAAATCTCACGTACGGTTTCATTGTGCTAAATATCATGTTAGTTTGGAGTTTCTGAGTTTTCCAGGAAGTCCAACTGTCCATGTCATAGGATCCTTTAAGGCAGAAACAGTGATGTCACAGGAAGTACTGGATGATGGTTTTAATCTCCATAAAGCTGTTTTGTCGAGTTTGTGGACAAAGTGAAGAAGCTGTGAAAGCGAGTGTCTATTTAACAAAACAGGAAACACTTTAGCTGTGTTTTATTAACATTAAAGGGGCTAAAGGATTAAAGGATATTTTTAACAATAATGATAATATTGTCTGATCTGTCAGTGTGTAATGTGTTTGGCTCATAGTGATGAACCTACAGAGAATTACGGAGCTTTATATTGAGTTTCAGCTCATTGTTTATCTGTCCGGCTGCAACTTTACTGTTCTGGTTCACTCTCAGCGGCTCTCATAGCGTCGCTTTGGTTAACAGACACAGTTAGCTGTAGACCAGCTGGTAGCATTTAGCAGCTAAAGAGCCAGATATTTCCCTCAGGAGTTGGTAGAGAGCAGAAACAGAAGCTAAAAGAGAGAGAAGATTGACTGAAACACGACTCCACATGAATGATAATGTTGCTCCGTAACTGCTGGATGTGGAAATAAGTTCAACATATCAACTTGAAAAGGTGACGATGTGTCGGTGTTGTGTTCACGACTCGTTTAAGATTAAATCCAGTGGATAAAAAACATCAGTTAATGCAGGTTTAACTGACTAAATGAAGGTTCCCACAACATATCCTATCAACACGTTAGCTTGATGAGGCAGCAGTCTGGAAATTTAGTTTTTACTATGAATTCCTGCAAAATCAATGTGTAGTCAGTAAAAATAAGTGTTTGTGGTATTGATCGCAACCTTGGTCCACAAAAGTACATAATGAAGGATCTTTTTATTAACATGAAATGATAGTAAAGACTTAAAATAAGAGAATAATTAATAATGGGACCAACTTAAATAAATATTGACCAATAGAAAAGTCATCAAAGCATCACTCTGGAACAAAAACTTTACATTTTAATGATGTACATATTGATTCTTTTTTTTTGTGAGACTGACCAAAACCCCAAATTCTACAATATAAAGTAATAATGTTTTTCATGCATCAGCAGATGAAAAGATGGAAACGCTTGACAGCAGTTCTGCCTTCTGTGCCTTCTTACGCTGCCTTTAACACTGATGAAGTTTAAATGTGTTAAAATGGAAATGTTGCCTGAGATGTTTTATATTCCATCATTTTGTACTGTGTATACAATCATATTATTACAGTGTCTATTGTGTAGATATAATATATGTACACTGATATCTGTGAGTCCTTAAAATGTTTTATGTCTATTTATATAAAAGGCATTAAAATAACAGTTGAAAATCTCCTGAATCCATTTTTATTTTCTTCATGTAATAACATTCATGTTAATGCAGAACTGCTTTACTGTGACTTTACTAAACACAGTTTAACATGGTGTCCAATAACAGTTAATTAGCTGATTAATCACAGATCAACCATCAGGAACAGCCTTTGCTTTGTGTCTCTGTGTTGGTCTAAAGTCCATTATTTAAAAAATGGATACTCAAACTCTAAATAGAAGTACAGATATTAGTTAATATGTTTGAAATGGTTGTTTGTTACATTTCTGTTCAGTCTGCAGCAGAAACATGGAGGCAGTCACGTTTCATGTTACTGAGAGTGAATTCTCCATCAGGATGTAGATACTGATTCAACTCTTTGACATTAAGTCCCACAAAATCTCTGTTTCTGCACACTGACAAGTACTGTATTTATGTACAGTTTTGAGATACTTTTACTTTACTTTTTTATTTCCATGTGATGCTACTTTCTACATTTCAGAGGGAAATATTGTACTTTCTACTCCACTACATTTATTTGACAGCTTTAGTTACTTTTCAGATGCAGATTTGACACAATGGATAATATAACAAGCTTTTAAAATACAACACATTGTTAAAGATGAAACCAGTGGTTTCCAACCTTTTTGTCTTTTGACGTCTTACAAAAAGCAGTGTGTAGTCGGGGTCACATTTCACATGTCTATGAGTTGTTAACAGCTCCACCAAATAGTGATTTTTCCCTCTAAACTTCTCACATGCTTTCATTTCAATAAATGTTCAAATGATCCAATATTTCAGCAAAAATCAAAGATTAGAGGAAAAGTCCAAAATATGTCCCCAAAAGTGATACGAGTCTCCACATGTGACTGTTTAAACAGATTTGTGTCCCCACAACATGAGGAATACCTGGTACACACACACACACACACACAGGCAGGAAGTGAACGCCTCCAGTCGGACTGCTGTAAAACCAACAGCAGAAGGGCGGAAAACAGAAATTCTGAGGCAGGGTGAGTGTTAATATTGTTGATTAACATTGATCAATCTGCTGATTATTTTTCTGATAAATCATTTAGTTGATTAAACTGACAAAAACATGAAATAACTGTTGACGTTAACGTTGTTTCCCTTTTTTACTTTTCATGGTGTCTGTGTCGTCACAGCTGTTGACAATGGCGACGCAGTCTGAGTGTTACAGTTTTATGATCATTGTTTCTCTGTCAGAGGGTCTAGTTTAGTCTCCCTGTGGACTGTAAGTGTGGATTTATCTGATTGACTCATATGTACTGCATAATAACTTTTTTTTTTAGTAAAATGAGTAAGTCTTCCTTTCTGTGTTTGTACCTAACAGCGAGCGAAAAGTCAGAAAACTTTCCAGGACATTTCACTCACTTACTCACTTTAATTAAATTCACCTGTGAGTGATAATAAAAATGTAACAATAAAAATACGATGACTTCAGTATAAGACGAGGGCGAGAGGAGAAAGCGTTAAGAGAACTGAAACTGAAAGTATTTAGCCAGACTCCATTTTAAGCGAATCTGAGGCAGGTCAGTGTTAATATTAGGACTGCAAATAGCCTAACGATTACTGTCATTATTGATCAATCTGCTAATTATTTTATCATCAATTGTGTAGTTGATAAACTGTCAGAAAAATATGAAATGACATTGTCATCTTCTCCAAACGTTGTTTCCTTTGTTCTTTTCCTGGTTTCTGTTTCCTCGCAGCGCTCTAATATGGCTCACTGCTGCATTTAAAATAGAGAGAAGTCACAGTTAATACAACACAAATATTCATCTGAAGTTTGTTTGTTGGATTTAAACCAGAGTCAAAGTTTATCTTTGTGACATGGTTGTAGTTAAAGTCATGTAAACTGATAAGAAGCTACTAAGTTGAAAGGAACGACTGGGTTCATTATACTGTGTATGTGTGTGTGTCTCCAGTGTTACTGGTTTACCTCTCAGACTCCAGAAGATGAATGATTCAGAGGAAGAGGAGGACGGAGCAGAGTCTGTGATATCCAGCTGTCTGTCTATGAAGAGTGACTGGTCTAAAGATCAGCCTCTAAGGTTCAGTAATGAACCTGGACCCTCAGACACACAGTAAGAGACTGTTTCTACTGTAAACTGACGTGAACATGATTCAGTTTTTTAATGTCACTTCTGATAATCTACATTACAACATTCTGTTTTTTAAATTCAGTCAGGAATGTTTTTGTTGTTTGAGCATTGACTGCATTATTTCTTTGTTTATAGCTTTAATTTTGTTTAAAGAGTGTTTGAATTGCTGCTCTGAAATGTTTATTAGTTAACCTGTATTATATATTTAATACAGGTTAAGTTGCAGAGGACAGATTGTTTTGTTTGCTTTCTAGACATGAACAAGTTAATCTGAAAGCCCAGCATCAGGCAGCAGTGTCTTTACTTTAACTCTTACTAAATAAACTGTTTTTTTAATCATCTTTCATCTTCACACCCCAAATGTCAGACAAACATGTAGATGTTAAAAACTCTTCAGTGAAATATATCCAGTTTGCTGCTGTAGATGAAATGTTTACAACATGCAGGAAAAGATATGAACATAACTATTTGTTGTCATTGTTAAATCATTGTACTATGTTTCATATAACATCTGCTCTTTACAAGAACTACTGATATTTGTAAAACAATTGTTGTTTCTACAGACAGAGAGCAGAGTCTGTGATATCCAGCTGTCTGTCTATGAAAAGTGACTGGTCTAAAGATCAACCTCTAAGGTTCAGTAATGAACCTGGACCCTCAGACACAAAGTAAGAGACTGTTTCTACTGTAAACTGACCTGAAGATGATTCAGTTTTTTAATGTCATCTGATAACCTACATTACAACAATAATCTTTTATTTTTTAAAATTCAGTCAGTGATCTTCTTGTTGTTTGAGCATTGGCTACATTATTTCTTTGTTTATAGCTTCAGTTTTGTAGAAAGAGAGCTTGATTGCTGCTCTGAAATGTTTATTAGTTGCTTCAACCAATATTTAATACAGGTTAAGTTGCAGAGAACAGATTGTTTTGTTTGCTTTCGAGACATGCACAAGTTAATCTGACATTCCAGCATCAGGCAGCAGTGTCTTTAGTTTAACTCTTACTAAATAAACTGTTATATAAAAATCATTTTTTGTCATTTTTCATTTTCAAACCCCAAATGTCAAACAAACATGTAGATGTTAAAAACTCTTCAGTGAAATATATCCAGTTTGCAGCTGTAGATAAAATGTTTAGAAGATGCAGAAGAAGATATGAACATAACTATTTGTTGTCATTATTAAATCATGTTTCATGTTAAACCTGTTCTTTACAAGAACTAATGATATGTGTAAAACAATTGTTGTTTCCACAGACACAGAGCAGAGTCTCTAGTATCCAGCTGTCTGTCTATGAAGAGTGACTGGTCTAAAGATCAACCTCTAAGGTTCAGTAATGAACCTGGACCCTCAGACACAGAGTAAGAGACTGTTTCTACTGTAAACTGACCTGAAGATGATTCAGTGAGACGGTTTCATTAAGGTTGTAGTGTAGATATGAAGGAAACACAGTGGAAAGAAATAATGAACTATCTTCCATTCAGTTGTAATCTAGAACAGATCTTCATGTACATGTTAACCAGAGACAGAGACAGGGCTGCTATTGCTATTTGATTCTCCAGTCAAAGAATGAAAAGTAGAAGCAGGTAACCCAGGGTGATATTTACTAAGGATTTAGTAACAAGTCAAATTGTGTATGTCCTTATTTACTAAAGGACTGCATCAGAGTTTTGTGCAGGTAAAATAGAAGAAAGTTAATGGAAATATATAGAAACAGCCTGCTGCAGCTGATTTATCACTGCAGACTGACCACTGCAGCAGAGGAAACTGAGTCTGACAATTAATGTTTGGAAAAAGTCAAATCTGTTAAACACTCACACAGAGGGAGAGAAATTATAGCTGCAACAGTGAGAGAGAGGAACACAAATGAAAAGATGTATTATGAACATATTTACCAGAGCTTCATAAATATGTAAATGTATAAATATGTTCCTCCGTCTGCCGTTTTGAGTTTAAAATGGAGTCTAACATAGTAGCTTCAAGGAGCCCTGTGGAGTTTTCTTGTTAACAACGAAAAGTCATGTTTACATTGACTTACTTTTTAAAACATATTGTGTAAATCTTTGTGTATCTTTTGTGTAACAAATGTGTTGAATCCATTACCCTCCTCATGAAACATTTGCAAAGCCAATTTTTGAAGCAAGTATTTTAAATCCTGCACTGTTTACATCAATGTTTACTAGCTTGCACTGTTCTTCTCTTCTCTTCTCTTCTCTTCTCTTCTCTTCTCTTCTCTTCTCTTCTCTTCTCTTCTCTTCTCTTCTCTTCTCTTCTCTTCTCTTCTCTCCTTTACTGGCACTTTGTTGTGTCTGTCTATTTACATGCATTGAACCCTCGTAATTGTAGTGGATATCGAATGTGCTGAAGTTAATCTGGACTGTTTATGTAGGGAAAGAGCTGCATGCAACTTGTCTTGCAACTAATCTCATGTGTCATAAAGAATGTGTTCATGTCCACAGAGAGAGGAAGAGGAGGAGTGTTTCTGTGGAGGAACAGCTGTCCTGCTGTTCTTTGTGTCAGGACGTCCTGAAGGATCCAGTCTCTACCAGCTGTGGACACTGGTTCTGCAGACAGTGCATCACCTCATACTGGGACCAGTCTGCTTCATCAGGAGACTCCTCCTGTCTTCAGTGTGGAAAAAGATCCAGAATAAGTCCTGGACTGCAGACAGACTGTCAGACCAGCACTGTACAAAGTAAGACTGAAGATCTGTCTGCTGATGTCATCATCTCTGAAAACAGGACAGAAATCTACCTCCTCTATCCTACTGAACATTAATGCAGGGAGACATATTTATTTTTAATTATACATTTTTTCTTCTCTTTCAGCAGATAGTGGTGTGCAGGAGGTTTTACATAAACATAAGATCAGTCTGAGGAGGAGATGTGAATGTGTGACTGAGGGAATTGATGAAGCAGGAAGTGAAACCCTCCTCAACAGCATCTACACTGAGCTCTACATCACAGAGGGAGAGAGCGAAGAAGTTAATACCCAACATGAGGTGAGGCAGCTTGAAAAAGCTTCCAAGATGGAGACCCTCCATGACACTCCAATCAATTGTCACGACATCTTTAAACCCTTACCTGACCAACATAAAGACATCAGAGTCGTTCTGACGAACGGTGTTGCTGGCATTGGAAAAACCTTCTCAGTGCAGAAGTTCACTCTGGACTGGGCAGAGGGCTTGGAAAACCAAGATGTCAGTCTGGTGATTCTGTTTTCGTTCAGGGAGCTGAACTTGATCAAAGATGAGCAGTACAGTCTCCTCACGCTGATCCATGTTTTCCATCCAACATTACAGAAGGTCACAGCAGAGAAGCTCGCTGACTGTAAAGTTTTGTTCATCTTTGACGGCCTGGATGAAAGTAGACTTTCACTGGATTTCAAGAACAATGAGGTCGTGTCTGATGTCACACAGAAGTCATCAGTCAGTGTGCTGTTGATAAACCTCATTGAGGGGAAGTTGCTTCCCTCGGCTCTTGTCTGGATAACTTCCCGACCTGCAGCAGCCAATCAGATCCCTCCTACATATGTTGACAGGGTAACAGAAGTACGAGGCTTCACTGACGCCCAGAAGGAGGAGTACTTCAGGAGGAGATTCAGTGATGAAGATCTGTTCAGCAGAATCATCTCACACATCAAGACATCCAGGAGCCTCCTCATCATGTGTCTCATCCCAGTCTTCTGCTGGATCACTGCTACAGTTCTGGAGCACATGTTGACTACAGACCAGAGAGGAGAGCTGCCCAAGACCCTGACTGACATGTACTCACACTTCCTGATGGTTCAGACAAAGAGGAAGAAGCACAAGTATGATGAGGGATATGAGATGAGTCCACAGGAGCTGACGGAGGCTGACAAGGAAGTTCTTCTGAAGCTGGGGAGGCTGGCGTTTGAACAGCTGGAGAAAGGAAACATCATGTTCTACCAAGAAGACCTGGAGCAGTGTGGTCTTGATGTCACAGAGGCCTCTGTGTTATCAGGAGTTTGTACAGAGATCTTCAAAAGAGAGAGTGTGATCTTCCAGAAAACAGTCTACTGCTTTGTTCATCTGAGCGTTCAGGAGTTTCTGGCTGCAGTCTACATGCACCACTGTTACACCAGCAGGAACACAAAGGTACTGGAGGACTTCCTGGGAAAAGACTACAAAGATAGCGAATCAAAACCAAATTCTTTCCTTGAGGACATTTCAGCTCATTTTAGCAACAAAAATAGGCATGACCCATCTCTGGATGTCTTCCTGAGGAGAGCCATGGAGAAATCTCTTAGAAGTGAAAATGGCCACTTGGACCTGTTTGTTCGCTTCCTTCACGGCCTCTCTCTGAAGTCTAATCATAGTCTCTTAGGAGGCCTGCTGGGTCAGACAAAAAACAGTCAAAAAATCATCCAGAGAGTCATCAACAACCTGAAGGAGATGAACAGTGAGGATATCTCTCCTGACAGAAGCATCAACATCTTCCACTGTCTGATGGAGATGAACGACCGCTCAGTTCATAAGGAGGTCCAAGAGTTCCTGAAGTCAGAGAACAGATCAGAGAAGAAACTCTCTGAGATCCACTGCTCAGCTCTGGCCTACATGCTGCAGATGTCAGAGGAGGTTCTGGATGAGTTGGACCTGAAGAAATACAAAACATCAGAGGAGGGACGACGGAGACTGATTCCAGCTGTGAGGAACTGCAGAAAGGCTCAGTAAGTCCAGATGTGACTAACATTATACATCAGTGTAGATTAGTAGTTTAGTTCTTCAAATATAAATAATATAAAATTCTTATTATTGTTAAAATAGTGCTCTGTTTACAGCTGAAGTAATATGTAGGGCTGTAGTCAACCAAAGAAAATCTTGGTCGACTAAAATTGTAAATAATCTGCGACTAATCGATTAGTCGCGGTGGGGGGGGGATTGCACAGTGAATCCTGCAATCTGTATTTCTCTGTTTAGCGTCTTCAGGCTAGGTTAATCCATCGTTGTTAACTTTGGAGCTAACCTTCACTTTTCCAGCACTTGGAGAAACAACAGATGTGACTTTTCATCATTTAACTGACACACTGTAGTCTGTGCTGTACATTTACTGCCAGACTGACAGCTTACTGCTAACCTTTTCCTCTGCTCCGCTCATATCCACCGTCACTTTCTCTGTGTCCAACTTGCTACATAAACATACTACGCAATGACGTATAACGCAGTTGCTCGTTTCCCAGGCAACAAGACAGCGGTTGACTCACGCGCTGCACAGACTCCCACACGCTAAATATTTCTGAATGAGTGGATATTTGGCGTTCATTCTAGCATTAAAAAATATTTTTTGGCCTGGCGGGTTCTTGTTAATATAATCGTAGGAGAAACACTGATTCAGTAAAAGTTCAGTACATTTAGTAAACGCTCAGTAACGTGTACAGTTAGACCCTATCTTTATACAGTCTGTGGTTAGACCTCCGCTCCGGAGTTTGGGTGAGTCCAAAGTTGTGAAAACAGCGGGGGTGTTTTGAATACACTACCTTCAAAAGGTAGTTTGTTGGTCTGTCCCCCCGCTGCAGGAAAATAATGGATTAATCCCAGAAAGCTGCTGATGTAGCACTTTTCTCCTTATGAAAGTAGAGATAGAGATACATGGAGATTAGTCAACCAATGAGAATTTAGTCGGATGAGAGAGTATCGACCAATTAATTGACTAGTCGACCAACAGACTACAGCCCTAGTAATATGTCAGTTATATTTAGTCTCAGATGTTCTTGAGCTGTTGCAAATGTGAGTGCAAATAATGTTGATTTTTCAGTTGCGTGTATTTATAGCTGTTAAGTTAATGAACACAGTTATTCTATTTATTGCTGGTAATTATTGGATTTTACTTTTTTTCTTCTATTCATCTTCCTTTGGGTGATGGAGGCGTCATTCAAACCTGGTAAAAACAAATGAAAGGCTTTAGAGCAGCGTTTTTCAACCTGTTTTGAGCCAAGGTACACTTTTTTTTTTTGGAAAAAATCTTGAGGCATACCACCAGCCGAAAATGTTACAAATTTACACTCTGTAGCCTATAATAACAATATTAAGTCATTCTCATCAAAGTTTCTTCAATAGGAATCAAATAAACACAAAGAAAAAGTATTTTTTCATTATCATATCATTCATTTGCTTTCAAAAATGTTTTTTGGACCTATTAGATGAAATTGGATAATTTCCCACGGCACACCTCACTATATCTAGTCAGGTGTGCAGTTGAAATACGCTCCTTTAGAGGGTGTGTTTGATGTTTTTTTACAGCAGCATTTTATCACAACATATATCAGTATTTTACAGTTACCAGTGAATCTAGTAAAGTTATTATCACTTGAGAAGGTTCTGCAAAAAATATATAACAAGACAGACACTGTTTTTATCACTATGATTAAAAGTTTAAAATAAGATCTGTATAATTTTCTAAAGGTGATTTCTGAAGTCAGAGTCAATAGTACATCATTTTTTTCTTCATGGTTTTTGAGTAATTTCTTAGTGAGCACAAGGGATCATCAGATCAGCAAACTGATTAAGTAATGTCAATTATACAACAATGACTAAAGTTTGCTAACATTAACAAACATTAGCTTCCGTAAACTACTGGTCATACGAGACAGAACCCATGAGTGTATTTTATTTCTCATTAATTCAACTTTTTATTTTAAAGATGGTCTTCTTTCATGATAACATATGTTGTAATATACATGTTTTGACAGACTTTCTGAATGTGGAATCTCAGAGACTCACTGTGAAGTTGTGGCCTCAGCTCTGAAGTCCAACCCCTCCCATCTGAGAGATCTGAATCTGGTGGGAAATGACCTAGAGGATTCAGCAATGAAGCTACTGTGTGCTGGACTGGAGAGTCCAAACTGTAAACTTGAGATTCTGAGGTCAGTTCACTGGCTGTAGCTTTGGTAGTTTTTTCTATATATTCAACTGAAATCTTTCATTGAAGTGTCAAATACATTTTCAGGATTTACCTGAGCACAAGCCTGTAGAATTAACAAAATTTCAGGAATTCAAAATCTTGTCTGAGTCTAAAAGTCTAAAAATGACTTCCAAAGTTTGAACTAATATGAGGCTTCAGTAGTTTGAGTTACACATATCAAGTAAATATCTTTGTGTTTCTTCAGTGTTTTTCTGAGCCACAGTGGAGGGATAGTAACTCAAAGAGGGAATTTTGTACTTAATAATCTGTAATCTTGATTCAGACTAATCAAGTGGGTGTCTACCAGACTGTCAAAGCCTCATATTAGTTTCAGCTGAACTTACATATACCTACTAAACTACCAAATAAAGGAAGAAGTAGGTCATGTAATAAATAATGAAGTCAGATTTCATACTGATCACTTAATTACTAACCTGAATTCAGCAGCATTTTATGAATCAGTGTTGACATGAATATGTGTCTGAATGTTGTGGTGCCATTTGGTGATGTCTGTAGAAGGCTGACATTATGAAGACATTATGACAATAACACAATGACACATCTGATTGGTTTATGAATTATTTTACCCACATCATTTATTCTTTACTCAGATTGTGGAACTGTGGTTTGTCAAGGACCAGCTGTGCTTCTCTGGCCTCAGCACTGAACTCCAACCCCTCCCATCTGAGAGAGTTGAATCTGGGGAGAAATGAGCTTCAGGATTCAGGATTGAAGTTGCTGTGTGATTTTCTGGAGAGTCCAAACTGTAGACTGGAGACTCTGAGGTCAGTTCACTGACTGTCTGTTACTATTGTTGATCTTCATGTTTAACAACTGAACCTAGTTTATGTACATACATAACTTACATCCATGAAGCTAATTTTCTTTTTACCACATTTTAATTTTTACTGTACAAAGTTTAATCTTTAGTTATAAAAGATTCTTGATTCTTAAAGAAACTTAATAAAATGTTCAGTGTTAGTTAAAGTAAATTAATGTTTGCTGAAGGGAAAAATGTTTTTACTATATTCTGTCATGTGTTTTAATGAATGTCTGATCATTGATATTGATCCTTCAGAACACACACACACACACACACACACACACACACACAGGGACATAGAGAGATCAATGCAGGTGTTTAAAGTTTTTTTAAGAAGCAGTGTAGACATGAATATTTGTCTGAATGTTGTGGTGACATTTGAATGATGTGTGCAGAAGACTGACATTATGATGATCCACAATAACACAATAACAAATATACTCTATTCATTTTAGAGAAAAGCTCATTGATGAGGACATAGTAATGTTGAACTACACATTTAAAACCTGAACACATACGATTGGATTATAAATGGATTTTTATCTACATCATGTCTTATTTATTCAGATTGAGTGACTGCAGTCTGTCAGTGATCAGCTGTGCTTCTTTGGCTTCAACTCTGAAGTCCAGCCCCTCCCATCTGAGAGATCTGAGTCTGAGTCACAACAACTTGCAAGATTCAGGATTGAGGCTGCTGTGTGATTTTCTGGAGAGTCCACACTGTAGACTGGAGATTCTGGAGTGAGTTCACTGACTGTCTGTTACTATTGTTGATCTTAATGTTTAACAACTGAACTTAATTTATTTACATACATAACTTGCATCCATCAAGTTATTTTTTCCATATTTAAATTTTTTAATGTACAAAGTTTAATTTCTAGTTATAAAAGATTACTAATTCCCAAAGAAACTGTAGAAAATGTCAACGGTTTGTTGTTAAAGTAATTAGGGTTTAGAATTTTTGGTGAAGTGTCACATCTGTAAAAAGAAGAGCCTCTCAACTAATATCTGTTTAAAAGAATATGTCTTTATTATATTCTTTAATGTGTTTACTACTGGTTTAGACTTGACTGAGTTCAGCAGGGTTTTATGAATCAGTGTTGACATGAATATGTGTCTGAATGTTTGGTGGCATTTCAATGATGTCTGTAGAAAGCTGACATTATGATGATCCACAATAACAGAATGACAAAGTCACTCTACTCATTTCAGAGAAAAGCTCATTGATGAGAACATAGTAATGATGAACCTGAACACATCTGAATGGATTATAAATGGATTTTTATCTTCACCCTTTATTCTTTCAGATTGAGGAACTGCAGTTTGTCAGGGATCAGTTGTGTTTCTCTGGCCTCAGTGCTGAAGTCCAACCCCTCCCATCTGAGAGTGCTGCATTTGGGAGAAAACAGCCTGCAGGATTCAGACATGAAGCTGCTGTCTGATCTGAAGGAGAGCTCACACTGTAGACTGGAGACTCTGAGGTCAGTAGAGAATTGGAGTCAGTCCCTGCTGGTTTCAGCAGTCTTGTTGCAAACACAGTTAGTATCAAAGCAAAGATCCCAGGTGAACCTTCAACCTTCTCAGTGGCTGCTTTCCTCAGTGAAGCTGGGAGAGGAGAATGGTGACAGGCTTCAGGATTGGACAGAAAGATAGACAGAGAGACACTAGTCAGCCAATCAGAAGCTTGTTGTGATCATGTTTTTGAGTTGATATGAACATGACTGGTATTGTTGTGTTCATGTCTGTAAGAAATAAAGCTGGATTACAGCTGACAGATTGATAAGGTGTATAGAGACAGTGGTCCTCATCATCAAACTGTCCTACCATCAAATCTGATCTGAAAGTGTTTGTTCTCTCATTTCAACACTAAAGAATTGATCAGTTCATCTTTGTCAGAGCTCTAAGATCAGTCTGACTGCAGCCTGCAAATCACTGGCTCTGATTTCACAGAAGCATCATTACGTTTAGTAACCATGTGGTCTTTATACAGACCAGAACCTCTGCTGAAGTCCAGGAATCACAGCAGCTGTTAAGCTGAGAGCTCTGACTGATTGTCATGTGATGATTTAACAGAAGGAAAGATTTTCAAATCCCACAGAGACTCTGTAGCTTTAAACTTTTCACAATTTACATGTATCAACAGTAAATCCATCAGTAAACTGATGAGTGAATGTCTCTGTTTCTGCAGTAATGATGTGTTCATGACTCTCAGCACTTTATTTCCTCTGTGTACTTCAGTGAAATGTGCAGAGGAAACAGACTTGATACCAAAAGTCTGTGCAGGTGTGTGAGCTTGGAGCTCAGTGTGTTCACTCCAACACGTTAACATGAGAGCTGAAAGGAAGCAGCTACGCTGCACAGCTGTTCCACTTCTGGTCTGAACAGGACTGAAGTCCCTGCTGCTCTTTATACTGCATGCGCTGCATCACTGACTGACAGCTGATGAAGTGAGTCTCACTAAACACTGATTTATCACCTCTGTTGTTTCTTCTCCTCTCATCAGATGGTGATGATCTCTGCAAGAGCATGAGTGAACATCCAGGACTGTATGTTGAAAGAGGATCAGCTGGATCCTGATGATCCATCTGGACCGGAGTCTGGATCTGGATTTTGTTGAATTCATCACTTTACAAATGTGTTATACATGAGTTGTTTGATGCACAAAAGATTAAAAAACAGGTGTTATATGTAAGACTCTGACCCTGGGCCCATATTTATCGAGCATATTACAATGACACTGAGAGTTAATGATGACTAAAACTAATTTATGATGCAGAAGAGAATTTACTCTGACTTTGAGCAGCAGAAGGATTACTCATGGGAGAGAGTGAAAGTCGCTGTTTTCTCACAGTGAGAGCAGCAAAGTAGAAATAATGATGACATGTTGTAGTTTTCTCACAATCATATGGAAATACTAAACTGTCATAAGCTTGGTATATCATGAGAAATAAATGTAGTTCCTATGTTCATTTAGATAACAGATAATTTGTCTGAGCTGTGTGAAATAATTTTGGTTCAGCCCTATGTTTTCACAGCATTTAATAGTGCTGCATCTCACACATATTGTATAGACACATCTTCATGAAAAACATTGTCTCTTCCACTGTCCAATTCATCTTTCAACTACACCCTAAGTTAGCATCTGTTTTCTACATGATGATAAATACACTGTAACAATAGACACATGTATTGTTCAGGTGCATACTCCCTCAAATATCAGGCTGTAGCTCTGTTCTTATTTGAAGTAGCCTGAATAAAAAAAAAAAAACCTATAAAATATTTGAGCTGTTGTAATGAAGTTGAAATCTCCTTCAGTATGCAGCTGACATGATTGTGTTGAAATAAAGGTTTTAGTGGGCTGTAATGGATTTTGGCCAGTTAGGAGTGATTTCCTGCTCTAAATATGGGCCCAGATGCGAAAGATGTGACAGATTCAATGTCCACAAATTTCAATTGGTTAAATTCTGAAAGAATTTATCTTTGGTCCAGAAATCCTGCATGCAGGTCAAATCATCATACCATGGTCATGTTTTCACCATTAAAACATAAAAATAACATCTATAAAACCAGCACAGAACACTGCTGCTGTCAGACTTTGAACTAAAATCAGGAAAATAGATCATATTACTCCATTTCTATCATCACTTCACTAGTTACCTGTTTGTTTTAGGATTGATGACTTTTGAAGATGACATTTCAGAGTTGCTCTGCGTAAATATTAAAGGTATAGGTATCTAGCTTTTATATACAAAAATATGATGTCAAAATGAATAGTTTATATCTCACAATGATATTTAACAAATCATTTACATTACGCTGTAAGTGAACACTGGTCAGCCAATCAGGTGGCATTAGTGCAGCATCTTGCATGTATTGTACAACACTGCACACAGTGATAATGATGCAAACGGACGGTGTGCACAACTCCATTAAAAACATGAAATGTATTTTCTCCACTGTCCAACTCATCTCCAGCTAAACCCCCTGTTGAATCATGTCTCCTTACAGGTCTTTTAAATATATCACTGCCATCAGCAGTTTAAAACTAATCAATCATTCAATCGATAAAGCTTCGATTTGCATGAATGCAACTTGTTTTTCTATAACTTGACACTGAGTGGTGGGAAATTTATTAATTTTGATTATCAGCACAGATAAATATGGGTCCTGGTCTTTGCTGTCAGGGTTTTGGATCAACCTGTTTGAGGAGTTCAGTCTGATAAGTCATTATCTTATTATTATTATCTTCCTTTAATCACATCTACACACTTGTTTTTATCCAGTTATCTACCAGTTATTTTTCATATGCTGTACATCTTAAATTTGAATCTTATGTGTGTTTTACTGGTTTATATTCTTCCTGTATGTGTGTGTTAGTTTAGTGTAAAACATTGTGTAACGTTGGTTTTGAGAAGTTTTATAGACTTGTGAAGGGAGGGTGGTGGGATGATGGTGGTGGGAAACAAAGATTAAATTCTAATAAACATCTGTTGAAATAAATGAACTTATATCATTTTTATTCTGTGTCAAGCTTCAGCTTCATGTATAACATCTATGTTTATTGTAGTTATTTTTTCTGTCTTTGTGTATAAACGATCCATATTTGATTGAATCTGTGTTCTTTGTTTTGTTTCTGTGGATCTGTTAGATGTTTTTTGCCTAACTGCTGGACCATCAGGACGCTGTCTGAATTTTTGGCCGTGCTTTATTTAAAAGGTCCATTATTCTTATAATCTCTCATTAATTTCTTCAAAGTTTCCAGGAAAGAATTGTCTGTGTAATTTGGTCTATTTATAAACTTCCATTTCCACCTGAGTTAATATCTATTCATCAGTCATTTATTATTGGAAAATCTATTCTCATATATGTTGAATTGTATGTTTTTCTGTAGACAAAACATGTTTAGCAGACCTGCTGTGAACTGACTGAAAGACTTTAGCTTATGCTAGCTTAGCAACTGGAATTCATTAATTGGAAGTGAACCAACTGAACACTGTCTTTATTTGACCTATAAATTACTTGTTTCTTTCCAGGAAATGTATTAACTTTAAATTGTCTGTTTTCTTTATTCCTTCACTTTATTGCTGAAATCAAGTGCAATATACAAACAAGAAAACAGCGCCACCAAGTGGCGATACAAGAAAACAGCAATCCATCCAAGACATTTTAAAACATGTGGGGAGAAGAGAGAGTGAGTCTAGTTAGAGATGTCTATTAATAATTTTGTCTGAGAAACGTCAAGAAATAGAGAATTAAGAGGGGAGAAAAATTAGAGTGTGTCCAAAACACACAATAAAAGAAAGATTCACACTAAGAAGAAAAAAGCAATCCAAGACATAGTCAACACATCCTCCATAAAATACACTAAACTACTACACAGCAGCGTCCAGCAGTGCTCCTGGAAGACAAAGATTCAATGTGAGAGAAGACACAATGCAGCCCAGAAATACACACAATACCAAACTTTCCACTGTGCAGCACTGACTACAGTACTGCTGTGAGTACTAAGAGTTTTTTGTGCAACACATACACACCTGCCCTCCTTGTGCTGCTGTCCAGAGGGTGGACATTAGGATTCAGCCTTCATATCAGTGCTGCTAAGCCTTGATAAGGCCAAAAACTAACATTATACCACGGTCCTCTTTACTTTGACCTTACACTGAACCTGAAAAACTGAAACCAGACCTGCCAGTCCTCACTGAGACCACAGTGTCCTACCTTCCTGTTTTTAGTATATGTGTATATTAGAGCTGCAAGAAACCTTTATGACTCAAAACAATTAATCAATTTCAAAATAGTTGGCATTTAATTTCCTATGGATTGACTTGATTAATCAAATAATTATTGCAGGTCTAGAGTACTGAGTTAATTTTACTTCCTTATTTGCCTCAGAGAGCTCACAGTGTGACCGAACAGACAACATTCAAGAAGTTGAGGTACTTGTACTTTACTGGAGTATTTCCATGTGATGCTACTTTCTACATTTCAGAGGGAAATATTGTACTTTCTACTCCACTACATTTATTTGACAGCTTTAGTTACTTTCCAGATGAAGATTTGACACAATGGATAATATAACAAGCTTTTAAAATACAACACATTGTTAAAGATGAAACCAGTGGTTTCCAACCTTTTTGTCTTTTGACGTCTTACAAAAAGCAGTGTGTAGTCGGGGTCACATTTCACATGTCTATGAGTTGTTAACAGCTCCACCAAATAGTGATTTTTCCCTCTAAACCTCTCACATGCTTTCATTTCAATAAATGTTTAAATGATCCAATATTTCAGCAAAAACGTCCCAAAATTGTCACCAAAAGTGAGGAGAGTCCTCATGTGTGACTGTTTTAAACAGATTTATATGCCCACAATATGGGGAATACCTGGTGCACACACACACACACACACACACACGTACAAAAGGCAGGAAGTGAACGCCTCCAGTCAGACTGTTGTAAAGCCAACAGCAGAAGGCGGAAAACAGAAAGTATGAGGCAGGGTGAGTGTAAATATTATTGATTAATATTGATCAATCTGCTGAATATTTTTCTGATTAATTATTTGGTTGATTAAACTGACAAAAAATATGAAATTACAGTGTTAACGTTAACGTTATTTCCCTTTTCGTGGTGTCTGCGTCGTCACAGTTGTTAACATTGGTGACGCAGTCTGAATGTTACGATATTATGATCATTGTTTCACTGTTAGAGGGTCTAGTTTAGACTCCCTGTGGATTTTGTCTTTGTTTGTCTGTCTTTGTGAGGCAGCACGCGAACAGTCGGAAAACTTTTCACAACATTTCACTCTTACATTAAATTCACGATATACGTGATATTAGGCGGTGCCCGAGGGCGCCACATTGTTCGAGGGGCGCTGAATAAAATAAAATGAAATAAATAACATTAAAAAATAATAATACTAAAAATTCGCCAGTGGGTGTCCCATCCTATTTTTTTCCGGAGATATCAAATGAACAAATATAGAAAAAAAGATAGAAAGAGAGAAAGCAAGCAAGGAAGAAAGAAATCCACTTTGCATCCTGCCCTGCACTGGTACTGTGAGTACTGAGAGTGGGGGGATAGATCACCGTATCCATGACAACCCAAGTCCGTGTGGAGGCCTGGTCAAGATAGGCAGATATTTACATTTTACCTGCATTTCATAATAATGGAAAGCTCCAAGCCTTCAGTTGTGCAAGAGAGGAAACGAAGAAAAGAGGAGGAGGAAAAGAAAGTCTGATGTAAAAGTATGTTGTCTTATGTAATCTTTAAAATGCTGTTTTGTGTGTAACATCGTTAGACGTTTCATTTGTAACAGGTAGATAGCTACGAAGCAATAAAGCTAATGCTCTATGATAATGCTACGATAGCAGTTGGACTCAGAAAACATTACAGTTTGAAGGATATGAGACTGAATGGCTGCCAATAGTAGCTATCTGGATAACTGCTGCTTCTTGTGCTGAAATTTCACTGACAAATATCAGTGATAACAGTTAACACTAAATTATCCACAAAAACAGATTTCTGCACTCACTGGCTTGCAACAGAGATGTGAGCACCACTTAAGCTTTTCAATACATGTTGTTGAAGTAAAAATATTTGCTGTCATTAGGACTGACTGTTAATAATTGTGTGAAACTTTCAGTATAATTTTTTCATTGAAAAAATTGCCTCCCATCAGCAATACATGAAACTCAGTGTGATTACAAGCCCTTCTGGTTTGACATAACTAGTGGTGTGAAAATGTTCTTTGCAAAAACATATTAGATCTATGTAAGAGGTTCCAGAGTCATTTCTAGAGCAGGAATCTGAACAACACAAATGAAAAACAGAACACAAAGTTGTCTTGTTTGAAGATTTTTTTTTCTTACTGGTATTTAAGATAATTTACAATTCCTACTTATTTATTTCAAAAGTTATGTTGTGCAGCTTTAATAGTACTTTTGTTAATAATAGTGTAAATTCTAGTAAAACTGTAACACTTGTAAGCCAACAATCTCAGGTTCAGTGTCTTTGATGTTAGCAGAAGGACAGGTAGTTGGTAATATTCAATAATTTATTCATTCTTTGATATGTTCCTTTGTTTGATAAGTTATTTTAATATATAAAAATGAAAAGTATTTTTGTCTTGAAATCATTGCGGTCCCCGATGTTTGTTGTCCCCAGTACCGGTGGTTGGGGGTGAGGGCACCAAATCCCAATCCTGCCTAGGGCACCAAAATGGCTAGGGCCGGCCCTGCACAGCTCGCACTTAAAGAAGAAAGATAGTGGTGGACAGATCGATCTAAAATATCGATAGTAGTGATACTAACGTTGGTATTGGTATTGATCAATACTTCCGTTTAAAGATCGATTCTTAAAGTTCAGTTTCTCCTCTCTCTGCTCACTCAGTACAAGGCCTGGCTGGCTGTGCAAATACCTGCCCTCCCCTTTCCTTTCTTTTCCTTTCCTTTCCAAATAGTGACGCATGCACAAGCGACTCCAGAAAAGAGGAATGCAGCAGGAGCAAACAGGGAAGAACCATTGATACATAAAAGGGATGGTATTCAGTCAGACTCTATTTTAAAGTCAACAGAGCTGAAGGAGGAAAACAGAAAGTCTGAGGCAGGGTGAGAGTTAATATCAGAGCTGCAAATAATGATTACTGTCATTATTGATAAATCTACTGATTATTTTTCTGATTAATTGTTTAGTTGATTCAACTGTCAGAAAAATGAGATCACAGTGTTGATGTCCTCCAACGTTGTTTCCTTTTTTCATTTTCTGGTGTCTGCGTCCTCACAGTTCTGTAATGTGACACACTGGTGTGGTCAAAGTAGAGTGAAGTCACGGTTAAGGACACAGGACACACAGATGTTTATCTGAAGTCTATTTGTTTGCAAAGTTTATCTTTGTGATGGCTGGAAAATGCACATGGTTGTAGTTAAAGTCATGTAAACTAATAAGAAGATACAAAGTTGAGAGGAACGACTGGGTTCATTATACTGTGTGTGTGTGTGTGTGTCTCCAGTGTTACTGGTTTACCTCTCAGACTCCAGAAGATGAATGATTCAGTGGAAGAGGAGGACGGAGCAGAGTCTGTGATATCCAGCCGTCTGCCTATAAAGAGTAATCGGCCTAAAGATAATCCTCTAGTCTTCAGTAATGAACCTGGACCCTCAGACACAGAGTAAGAGACTGTTTCTACTGTAAACTGACCTGAAGATGATTCAGTTTTTTAATGTCACTTCTGATGATCTACATTATGGCAATATTCTGTTATAATTCTTTTTTTTTATTCTGTCAGGGATCTTTTTTGTTTTTTGAGCATTGATAGAATTATTTCTTCGTTTATAGCTATAATTTTGTGGAAAGAGAGCTTGATTGCTGTTCTGAAATGTTTATTAGTTGCTTAAACTAATACTTAATGCAGGTTAAGTTGCAGAGGATAGATTGTTTTGTTTGCTTGCTAGATATGCACACATTAATCTGACAGCACAGCATCAGGCATCAGTGTCTTTAGTTTAACTGTTACTAAATAAACAAAAAATCATTTTTTGTCATTTTTCATTTTCACAGCCCAAATGTCAGACAAACATGTAGATGATAAAAACTCTTCAGTGAAATATATCCAGTTTACAGCTGTAGATAAAATGTTTAGAAGATGCAGAAGGAGATATGAACATAACTATTTGTTGTCATTGTTAAATCATGACCCTGTGCCATGTTTAATGTTAAATCTGCTCTTTACAAGAACTAATGACATGTGTAAAACCATTGTTATTTCCATAGACAGAGAGCAGACTCTCCAGTATCCAGCTGTCCGTCTATGAAGAGTGAGCGGTCTAAAGGTCATCCCCCAGACTTGAGTAATGAACCTGGACCCTCAGGCACAAAGTAAGAGACTGTTTCTACTGTAAACTGACCTGAAGATGATTCAGTGAGACGGTTTCATTAAGGTTGTAGTGTAGATATGAAGGAAACACAGTGGAAAGAAATAATGAACTAGCTTCCATTCAGCTGTAATCTAGAACAGATCTTCATGAACATGTTAACCAAAGACAGAGACAGGGCTGCTATTGCTAGTCACATTGTCGCATTGTGTCTGTACTGATTCACTAAAGGATTACAGTTGTGTGCAGGTAAAATGGAAGAAAACTGAGTGTTTGGTCTCCTGCAATACAGAATGTGTCTGAACATGTTCCTGTTCAAATGCACAAAATATGGGAGAAAGTGATGTAAATATATAGAAACAGCCTGCTGCAGCTGATTTCTCACTGCAGACTGACCAATGCAGCAGAGGAAACTGAGTCTGACAATTAATGTTTGGGAAAAGTAAAATCTGTAAAAGTGTTGTATCACACTCACACAGAGGGAGAGAGATTACAGCAGAAACAGAAGAGAGAGAGAGAGAACGCAAATAAGCAGAAAAGATGCATCATGAAGAGATACTAGAACTCTCTGTTCAGCAACACAACACAAGACAAAAGAGCAGCCGTTTTCACAAGTGGACTATTCTGTTTTGCTCATTTGCCTCCTGCTTATTTTTCCTGACTTTCAATGGCTCAAAGTAGCTTAAAGGAACGCTATGGAGTTTTCTTGTTAACAAATAAAAGTGACGTTAACATTGACTTATTTACCAAAACTCATTGTGTGCATTCTTGTGGTGCAACAAATGTGTTGAATTCATTTCCCCCCTCATAAAATTGCAAATTTGCAGTTTTTGAGGCTAGTAGTTTTGACACTGTCATGTGTCATAAAGAATGTGTTCATGTCCACAGAAAGAGGAAGAGGAGGGGTGTTTCTGTGGAGGAGCAGCTGTCCTGCTGTTCTTTGTGTCAGGACGTCCTGAAGGATCCAGTCTCTACCAGCTGTGGACACTGGTTCTGCAGACAGTGCATCACCTCATACTGGGACCAGTCTGCTTCATCAGGAGATTCCTCCTGTCCCCAGTGTGGAAAAAGATCCAGAACAAGACCTGGACTGCAGACAGACAGTCAGACCAGCACTGTTTCTTCTCTTTCAGCAGATAGTGGTCTGCAGGAGGTTTTAGATGAACATAAGATCGGTCTGAGAAGGAGATGTGAATCTGTGACTGAAGGAACTTATGAAGCAGGAAGTGAAACCCTCCTCAAGAAGATCTACACTGAGCTCTACATCACAGAGGGACAGAGTGAAGACGTTAATACCCAACATGAGGTGAGGCAGCTTGAAACAACTTCCGAGATGAAGACCCTCCATGACACTCCAATCAGGTGTCATGACATCTTTAAACCCTTACCTGATCAACAGAAGTACATCAGAGTCGTTCTTACGAACGGCGTCGCTGGTGTTGGAAAAACCTTCTCAGTGAAGAAGTTCACTCTGGACTGGACAGAGGGCTCGGAAAACCAAGATATCAATCTGGTGATTCTGCTTTCATTCAGGGAGCTGAACTTGATCAAAGATGAGCAGTACAGTCTCCTCATGCTGATCCATGATTTCCATCCAACATTACAGAAGGTCACAGCAGAGAAGCTCAACTCTAAAGACTGTAAGGTTTTGTTCATCTTTGACGGCCTGGATGAAAACAGACTTTCACTGGATTTCAACAACAGGAAGGTCGTGTCTGATGTCACACAGAAGTCATCAGTCAACGTGTTGTTGATAAATCTCATTGAAGGGAATCTGCTTCCATTGGCTCTTGTCTGGATAACTTCCCGACCTGCAGCAGCCAATCAGATCCCTCCTACTTGTGTTGACAGGGTAACAGAAGTACGAGGCTTCACTGACGTCCAGAAGGAGGAGTACTTCAGGAGGAGAATCAGTGATGAAGAGCTGTCCAGCAGCATCATCTCACACATCAAGACATCCAGGAGCCTCCACATCATGTGTCTCATCCCAGTCTTCTGCTGGATCACTGCTACAGTTCTGGAGCACATGTTGAATACAGACCAGAGAGGAGAGCTGCCCAAGACCCTGACTGACATGTACTCACACTTCCTGCTGGTTCAAACAATGAGGAAGAAGCACAAGTATGATGAGGGACATGAGACAAGTCCACTGGAGCTGATGGAGGCTGACAAGGAAGTTCTTCTGAAGCTGGGGAGGCTGGCGTTTGAACAACTGGAGAAAGGAAACATCATGTTCTACCAAGAAGACTTGGAGCAGTGTGGTCTTGATGTCACAGAGGCCTCAGTGTTATCAGGAGTTTGTACAGAGATCTTCAAAAGAGAGAGTGTGATCTTCCAGAAAACAGTCTACTGCTTTGTTCATCTGAGCGTTCAAGAGTTTCTGGCTGCAGTCTACATGCACCACTGTTACACCAGCAGGAACACAGAGGTACTGGAGGACTTCATGAGGAAAGACTACAAACACAGTGAATCTTTCCTCAAGAAGATTTCTAAGTATTTCAGAAGCAATGATAGACGTGACAGCAAAGATTACTACCCGTCTCTTGATGACTTCCTGATGGAAGCCATGGAGAAATCTCTCAGAAGTGAAAATGGCCATCTGGACCTGTTTGTTCGCTTCCTTCATGGCCTCTCTCTGCAGTCCAACCAGAGTCTCTTAGGAGGCCTGCTGGGTCAGACAGAGAACAGTCCAGAAATCATGCAGAGCATCATCAACAACCTGAAGGAGATGAACAGTGAGGATATATCTCCTGACAGAAGCATCAACATCTTCCACTGTCTGATGGAGATGAACGACCGCTCAGTACATCAGGAGATCCAAGAGTTCCTGCAGTCAGAGAACAGATCAGAGAAGAAACTCTCTGTGATCCACTGCTCAGCTCTGGCCTACATGCTGCAGATGTCAGAAGAGGTTCTGGATGAGTTGGACATGGAAAAGTACAACACATCACCTGAGGGACGACTGAGACTGATCCCAGCTGTGAGGAACTGCAGAAAGGCTCGGTAAGTCCAGATGTGATTAACATTATAAATCAGTGTAAGTCAGTAGTTTAGTTCTTCCAATATAAATAATATGATTTTTTTGTTAAAATAGTGCTCTGCTTGTTAATGGCTGAAATAATATGTCAGTTATATTTAGTTTCAGATGTTCTAGAGCTGTTTCAAATTTGGTGAGTGCCTCTAATGTTGATTTTTCAGTTGGTTGTGTTGATTGTGCAGTCTTCGTTGGTATGACTGTATCTCTACAGAAGTTGATATACTATAGTACAACAGTCAACCTGTCAACCCATCAATGTCCATACTGTCCCTGTCTGTTTCCAGTAGCACATTCCAATCTGTGCTGTCAAAGCAGTCCCTTAGAGCCTCATTAGCTTCAGGTGTCCATTTCCTGACTGTGAGGGTAGTTGTAGGCTGACTCAGCACACAGGGCTTGTAGCAGGTCTCCTGAAAAACCAGGTTGTGATCTGACTAGCCCAGTGGTGGTAAGGCAGTAGCTCTATAAGCGTCTTTGACATTGGCATATAGCAGATCAAGTGTTTTACTTTCTTATGGAGATTATTCCCTATCTTTATTCAAGAGCGTAGTATATAAGTTTGAGAGCAAACTTAATTGATTTTACGTTCACATTTTGTAATTTGTCCCTCAAAACCCTTCCCTCGCACTCAAACAGCCTCTGCTTGCACTCAGATTTGCTCCGCTTGTGCTCAAACTGTGTGCTCGCACTCGGATACAATGTTGCCTGCGCTCAAACTTCAACTCTTCTCCTCACACTCAGGTTTCTTCTGCGCGCTCACTAAGTTTCTGCTCATGGATTTCTCCACTGCGCTCTGATTTTTTTGTGTAGCAACAAGCATAGCAACCACCCTGTCAGAATCATCCAATCAATAGAAGGCCTGGTTTTGGGTTGACCAATGAAATGGAGCCTGCCTCCTTGCGTTAGTCAAAGTCAAGGATCTCAAGTAAGTTTTACTTAGTAGCTTGACTTTGACTAACACAAGGAGGCAGGCCCAAAACCAGGCCTTCTATTGATTGGATGATTCTGACAGGGTGGTTGCTATGCTTTTTGCTACACATAACAATCCGAGTGCAGTGGAGAAATCCGTGAGCAGAAATTTAGTGAGCGTGCAGAAGAAACCTGAGTGTGAGGAGAAGAGTTTAAGTTTTTGTGCGCGAGCAACATTGTTTGAGCACAAGCGGAGCAAATCTGAGCGCAAGCAGAGGCTGTTTGAATGCGAGGGGAGGGTTTTGAGGGACAAATTACAAAATTTGAACGTAAAATCAATAAAGTTTGCTCTCGAATTTATATACTACGCTCTTGAATAAAGATAGGGAATAATCCTCATACTTTCTCTGGTAGGACAATTAAGTAAATCGAGTCAGGTGGGAAGACAGTCTCACATGATTGAAATCTCCAGATATTAATACAAGTGCCTCAGGATGTTTAGTCTGTATCCTGGCAACAGTTTCATGGAGTACCTCACATGGAACTTCAGCAATTGCCTTGGGAGGAATGTACACAAGTATTATTATAATATGACTGAATTCTCTTGGTACATAGTATGGTCTCATACCAACTGCCAACAACAGTCACTAAATTTTTCCTGCTTATAGATGTGAACCTGATAGCGAGAGATGATTTTTCTCAACTCTAACTGTTCACTGAGTTGAACTGAGTGAAAATATCCTGGAGTCAAATTAAATATAGTGGACAATAGAAATAGTTTTCTAATCAAGATGGCCTCATGCTAACTTTGTGGAGACAGACATGGGATCAGATCACAAAGACAGACTTTGAACATTGTGGAGGCCTCAATGTAACTCCATTTTCTCTCCCTTCATCTGTAAGATTAAAGCAAAACAAAGATTAAAAGTCTGCAGGTATGAGAGAGAGTGATGAGAATTATTGTTTCACAGTGAGATATGATTATTTGAACTAGGAGTGCTCTGTTAGCCTACCAGTTAAGGTGCACGCCATATAACCACAAAGGAGTGGTCAGTGGTTTGATTCCCGCAGCTGACCTTTGTGATGCATGTCATTTCTTTTCTCTCTCTCTCCTTGTGTTTCCTGTTATCTCTTAACTGTCGCTTTCCATTAAAGGACTGAAATGCAATGAAATAAATATTAGCTGAATTTCCCCCCTATTTTTAAAATGGGGAATGCCAAACTGTTTTGTCATCAAATGCCTGAAGTAACCATCAAGTTAACTCTTTCATGATAAGATGTTGAAATACATGTGTCATGACAGATTTTCTGACTGTGGACTCTCAGAGACTCACTTTGAAGTTGTGGCCTCAGCTCTGAAGTCCAACCCCTCCCATCTGAGAGAGCTGGACCTGAGAGGAAACAAAGTGCAGGATACAGGAATAAAGCTTCTGTGTGCTGGACTGGAGAGTCCAAACTGTAACCTGGAGACTCTGAGGTCAGTTCACTGGCTGTAGCTTTGAAAGTTTTTTTTAATATATATTCAATTCAAATCACTCACTGATGTTTCAAATATTTAGTTCATACATTTTTAGGATTCGCCTGAGCACAAATCTGTAGAATTGGTCTCTTTTCTGGAATTCAAAATCTGCAATGTTGTTCTGTGTAAAAATTACCTCCAAGGTTTAAAATAATATGAGACTTTGGTAGTCTGAGTTACACATATCAAGTATCTTTGTGTCTCTTCAATGTGACCTTGCTGAGCTGCAGTGGAGGGATTGTACCTCAAAAAGGGAATTTTTTACTAAATAGTCTGCAACTTTGAGTCAGACAAATTAAGTGGATGTCTACCAGACTGTAAAAGCATCATATTAGCTTAAGTTTAACTTATGAACTAATTTTCTACAGTGAAACTGTGTTAGGAAGAGAACAATTCACAGTCAGTATGGACAGGAGGAATGATTAATGCCACCAATAATATATTTTAATTACTTATATCTACTACACAACCAAATACAGGAAGAAGGGAGTCATGTAAGAAATCACGAACATGTTTAGACTTGACTGAGTTCAGCAGTGTTTCATGCATCAGTGTTAACATGAATATGTGCCTGAATATTTGGGGGCATTTCGGTGATGTCCGTAGAAGACTGACATTATAATGATCCACAATAATGCAGTGACAAAGTCACTCTACTCATTTTAGTTAAAAGCTCATTGATGACATAGTAATGTTGACCTACACATTTAAAACCTGAACACATTCGATTGGATTATAAATGTTTTCTTTTTAATCTACATCATTTATTCTTTATTCAGATTGTGGTCCTGCAGTCTTTCAGAGATCAGCTGTGCTTCTCTGGCCTCAGCTCTGAAGTCTAACCCCTCCCATCTAAGAGTGCTGGATTTGAAAGGAAACAAGATACAGGATTCAGGATTGAAGCTGCTGTGTGACTTTCTGGAGAGTTCACATTGTAGACTGGAGACTCTCAGGTCAGTTCACTGACTGTTAACATTGTTGATCTTAATGATGAACAACTGAACCTAATTCATGTATATTCATAATTTGCATCCATGAAGTTAATTTTCTTTTTTCTAGATTGAAATTTTAACAGTACAAAGTTTAATCTGTGGTTATAAAAGTAGGTTATAAAAGGTTATAAAGTAACTGTAGAAAGGGTCCAGTGTTAGTCGTTAAAGTTAAGTAATGTTCATGATTTTTGGTAAAGAGTCACATCATAATTCTTTATTATATTCTTTAATATGTTTTAATGAACAATATCTGATCATTGATATTGATAGTGTGTGTATGTGTCTGTGTATACAACACACAGACACACACACACACAGGACATAGAAAGATACAAAGAGATCAATGTAGGTGTTGAAAATATTTTTTCTGTGTTCGTGTTGACATGAGTCTGAATGTTGTGATTACATTTAAAAGTGATATGTGTAGAAGGTTGACATTATGATGATCCAGAATAACACAATGACAAAGTCACTCTACTCATTTTAGAGAAAAGCTCATTTATGAGGACATAGTAATGTTTAATTACACATTTAAAACTTAATGCATCTGATTGGATTATAAATGGATTTTTATCTACATCATTTATGCTTTCATTTATTCTTTTCAGATTGATTAAATGCAGTTTGTCAAAGAACTGCTGTGCTTCTCTGGCCTTAGCTCTGAAGTCAAACCCCTCCCATCTGAGAGAGCTGGACCTGGAGGGAAACAAGCTTCAGGATTCAGGATTGAAGCAGCTGTGTGATTTTCTGGGGTGTCAACATTGTAGACTGGAGATGCTGGGGTCAGTTCATTGACTGTCTGTAATTATTGTTGATTAATTGATTGTTTAACAACTGGACCTAATTTATGTACATACATAACTTACATCCATAAAGTTAATTTTCTTTTTTCCATATTTTAATCCTCACAGTAAAAATTTTATTTTTATGTAGTTATAGAAGATGACTGATTCTGAAATAAACTGAGGAAAATTAATGCTTATAATTTTGGTCGCATATGTATACATAAATTCCTCTCAACTAATATCTATTTTAAATTGATAAAGTTTACTTGTTGAATGAGAAATACACATGCAAACGGACATAGAGAGATCAATGCAGATGTTTTAAGTATTTTTAGTGAATCAGTGTTGACATGAATATTTGTCTTAATGTTGTGGTGACATTTGAATGATGTCTGTAGAAGGCTGACATTGTGCTGATCCACAATAACACAATGACAAAGTCACTTTACTCATTTTAGAGAAAAGCTCATTGATGAGGACATAGTAATGTTGAACTGTACATTCAAAACCTTAACATGTCTGATTGGATTATGAATTGATTTATATCTACATCATTTATTCTTTATTCAGATTATGGAATTGCAGTTTGTCAGAGACCAGCTGTGCTTTTCTGGCCTCAGCTCTGAAGTCCAATCCCTCATCCCATCTGAGAGAGCTGGATCTGGGGGGAAACAAGCTGCAGGACTCAGACATGAAGCTGCTGTCTGATCTTCAGAAGTGTCCAGACTGTAAACTGGAGACTTTGAGGTCAGTATAGAGTTGGAGTCAGCCTGTGCTGGTTTCAGCAATCTTTTATTAAACACTGTTAATATCAAAACAAAGATCCAGTATTTCCAGTTAAACCTTTAGCCTTCTCAGTGGCTGCTTTCCTCAGTGAAGTTGTGAGAGAAGAATGGTGACAGGCTGCAGGATTGGACAGAAAGACGGCGACAGAGAGAACAGTCAGCCAATCAGATCAGCCAGAAGCTTGTTGTGATCATGTGTTTGACTTGACGACTGTTGTTGTGTTCATGTCTGTAAGAAATAAAGCTAGATTACAGCTGACAGCCTTACATGATGTATAGATCCAGTGGTCCTCATCATCAAACTGTCCTACCATCAAATCTGATCTGAAAAGATCTGATCTGAAAGTCATCTCAAAACTAAAGAATTGATCAGTTCACTGAACTATCATTACGTTTAGTAACCATGTGGTCTTTATACAGACCAGAACCTCTGCTGAAGTCCAGGAATCATGGCAGGTGTTTAGCTGAGAGCTCTGACGGAGAAGAAGGAAAGAACTTCAAATCCCACAGAGACTCTGTAGCGTTTAAACTTTTCTAACAGTTCAAATCTATCAAAAGTAAATCCATTAGTAAAATGATGAGTGAATATCTCTATTTCAGCAGTAATGGTGTGTTCATGAGTAAACAGACTTGATAGCAAAAGTCTGTACAGGTGTGTGATCTTGGAGGTCAGTGTGTTCACTCCAACACGTTAACATGAGAGCTGAAAGGAAGCAGCTGTGCTGCACAGCTGTTCCACTTCTGGTCTGAACAGGACTGAAGTTCCTGCTGCTCTTTATACTGGGTGTGCTGCATCACTGACTGACAGCTGATGAAGTGAGTCTCACTAAACACTGATTTATGACCTCTGTTGTTTCTTCCTCTCTCATCAGATGGTGGTGGTCTCTGTAAGAGTGTGAGTGATCATCCAGGAGTGTGTTGAGAGAGGATCAGCTGGATCCTGATGATCCATCTGGACCAGAGTCTGGATCTGGATTTTGTCATCTTCACTAAAGTCTCTACAAACTGAACAGTTATCGCTGGTTTTTGTTGAATCAGTAGTGTTATACATGAGCTGTTTGATGAACAAAAAATTAAAAAAACAGGTGTTATGAGTCAGACTCTGACCCTGGGTTATCAAACGTCTCAAAATCACACTGAGAGTTAATGAGGACTGAAACTGATTTATGAATTAAAAGATAATTTACTGTGACTTTCAGCAGGAGAAGGATTACTCCTGGGAGAGAATGAGTTATTCCTGTTTTACCACAGTCAGAGCAACAGGTAACCAGACAGGTAACTTCCCGAGGTTATGTATTAAAACTACAATGTTAAAATCATTACAAGATGATATTTACAAATTAGTAAATAAACCCTGAAAAATAAATGTGGAAAAAATAACCCTATAAAATATTGACCTGTTGTAATGAATTTGAGATATTCTTCTTTCTGCAGCTGCAGATTGTGTTCAAATAAATATTTTAGCAGGCTGTAACTGAGGACCGGCATCATGGTCATTATCTTTAAAACGTGCAATAAGCCAGATCAAAGCTTGATTCATAACTTCCATCATTTTCATTTCTGACAGAATAGTCACTGTTGCACAGCTGCATTTTCCCTGTTATGATAAAGTGTAATATTGTGAGGATGTTCTGTATTTATTTCAACAATGTTCTACAGAAACGTCAGCTCAGTGTCATCAAGTGTTCCCAAAACATCTCTCCTCCTAGGGAATTTTTCTGCCTTAACTCCATCTGCTGCAGCTCCTAAATACTGGCAGGGATAGAAATTATTCACCAAGTTTGGAAAATTGATAAAAAGCTTTTTCTCCTAAAAGTAGGAGATGTGTCACTCTGATCATTTTTGGCTAGTTAGGAGTGATTTACTTCTCTGTGACACTTGATAAATATGGGCCCAGATGTGACAGATGTGACAGGTTGGATGTCCACAAATTTCATCACTGGTCCAGAAAACCTGCACATAGATCAAATCATATCTTGGTTCTGTTGATAACAACATCAAGTCTGTGGTGAAAAACTTTGTAATTTTTGATTCCAGTCTAAATTTTGATAATATCAGCAGCGTGTCCTATTCTGTCTTCACCATTAAAACATGTTGAAATAATATCTATAAAACCAGCACCGATCACTGCTGCTGTTAAGCTTTGAACTAAAATCAGGTCATATTACTCCATTTCTGTCATCATTTCACTGGTTATCTGTTTGTCTTTGGATTGATTGTAAAGATTTAACTGATTACTTTTAAAGGATCTTCATTGCACCAGACTACATTTCAGAAATGTTCCATGTGTAAATATTAAAGGTATAGGTATCAAGTTTTTATATGCAAAAATGTGATGTCAAAATGAATAGTTTATATGATATAACAATATTTAAGAAGTCATTATCATTACGCTGTAAGTAAACACTGGTCAGCCAATCAAGTGGCTTTAACAATAACTATATAATTTAAGTTGTAGGTGAGATCATGTGATTCAGCTGTGTGATCCAGCCCTATCCAATCACATCCTTTACATCTTTTTTCTACATCAGTGCAGCATCGTGCATGTATTGTACAACACTGCACACAGTGATCTGTAGGTACAACTTCATTAAAAACATGAAAGCCAATTGAAACATGTCTCTATTGATCATTTTGTGTATGAAAAGAGAAAAATTGAAATTAAGAGGGAAATTGGTTTGCAGTGTCCAAAACATAACACACAATAAAAGAAACACACACACTAAGAAGAACAAAGCAATCCAACACATAGTCCACACATGGCACACATCCTTCATTAAATACACTAAACTACTACACAGCAGCATCCAGCAGTGCTCCTGGAGGACAAAGATTCAATGTGAGAGAAGACACAATGCAGCCCAGAAATATACACAATACCAAACTTTCCACTGTGCAGCACTGACTACAGTACTGCTGTGAGTACTAAGAGTTTTTATGTGCAACATATACACACCTGCCCTCCTTGTGGAGGGTGGACATTAGGATTCAGCCTTCATTTCAGTGCTGTTAAGCCTTTTTTCAGGTTTCAAGTTTTCAGTCTTGCAGGTGTTCCTGTGTTTGTCCAGCAGAGGGAGACATTGAGTCCCTAAAAACTAACATTAGACCACAGACCTCTTTACCCTACCTGACCTTACCTTAAACTGAACCTGAAAAACTGAAACCAGACCTGCCAGTCCTCACTGAGACCACGGCATTCTCGCCTCCTGTTTTTAGGCCATAGATATACAGTATATGTGTTTGATTGATTGATTGATTGATTGATTGATTGATTGAACATAAATAATTTCAAAAGACTTGCCTGTGAAGGCTCATGCACACCTTCAGTTTCTTGTAAACAGGTGTGTAGGAAGAAATGTCCAATAGGAGAACTCTCTGCACTCTGTCCTTTTACTGCAATAAACTTTAGAGCTTCATTAGGTAAAGCTGAGGAACAGAGAACATCCCAGACAGAGAAAGCCAACACCACCTCATGTGAGGCCAGTCAGTGACCAGGAGCTGCCTGCCAATCAGTCCCACAGTCTGTATATATTTAGTCAATTAGAAGGCAGCTCCACCATCAAAGATGGACATTCCTATCCATCTATAATGGATAGCAACTACATTCATTTATATTCAAACACTGAATAATATAATTCAAGTTAAAATCAATGTATCCCAAATTGTTTCTAGGTATTAAGGTTAACACAATACAACATTTAAGCAGTTGAAAAGTAGATATTCAACGTTTTGGTGGTTTGCAGAAGTGTTCTGGCAATTGGATTGAATGTTACAGCCTTTACATAGCGGGTGTGAACTCACGCTGAACAGTTATATGACAACATCTGAACTGACTGCTTTTTACCATCAGACCAGTCAGACTACATACCTTGTTACAAGGAGACATTGACTATCATCTTTTATCTGTGAGGTTATAAGGAAACAATAGCCTCTACACACACAGGACTGATGAAGCAGTTTTGAGTTTAGCTGTGGGGTGTCCTACTGTAACCCCAAATCCCAAAAGTTTTTTGTTTTTTTATCTTGTGCACACAAGTTATAATCTTGTGGGAACAAATCATATCTTGGGCGTAAAAGATAATTATCATGAAGGAACAAGTTATTATCTTGTGCGTACAAGACATGAGCACGGCAAATCAGTAAAGAGTCATTTCTGAGTCCATAGACTAGAACAACCTAAACATGAAATACCAAAAGTTGTCCAGTAGGTTTTGTATCAGCAGGGAACAAGCGTCCCTCTTCATCTGATGTCCACTTCAAAGCTAACAGGAGACAGACAGCGTACTTAAACACAACTTACCCCTGTGGTCCTTAAAGCACCTATGCTTTTACTCATGGGCATCGCAGCCATGGGTGTTACACATAGTTCATGCTATTTTGAGCTAAATGTCATTTTTTGTGAATTTATCTCCTTAACAAGAATGCAACAGAGATCAAATAATGTGTTGTGGATAGCTTTAGTTTGCTTGTTGAAGTTACAGTGAGCTGTCTGGACTGCTGGGCTGCTTGCTTCTGATACTTTCTTTAATTCGTTTTTAAGTTGAGCCATAACTATGTTGAGTAATAAGCTTAAAATAGCCTAACTAGAATAACTAAGTGTTAACTAGTGGCGTCACTGATGTCATGTCTGTCACTTTTTGCTCACTTCCTGTCTTATTTTGGTATCTTCACTTCCTGTCACTGTCCGGTCTCACCTGTGTCCTGATTGTTCTCCCCACCTGTTTCCCATCTGCCCTCGTTACCTTATGTATTTAGCCTTGAGTCTCTCACTGTCCTGTTGCCAGTTCGTTGTACTTGTGTTCACCTCCCTACCGTCTACATCTTGTCTTCTTGTAGTATTTTTCGACCTTGCCGGTTTTTGGCCTGTTTTTTGCCTGCAGACTTTGTCACCATTGTCTAAATAAACCTCTGCCTTGGATTCTGTGATCAAGCACTTGTGTCCTCCGCCTATGTTCATGACAACTGATCGTAGCTGAGATGTTATGGACAGATAGCGTGTCGCTAACAGGGATTTAAAAGAGTAACGATCAAACCAGCATCTAATGGATCCAAAGTGAAGTTTACTTGCGGTTTAATGTTAATTAGCATCTAGCTGCTAACTGACGTTAGCGGCGAATGTTTGTTATCAAGTTTTGATGATGTGGACAGAGGCTGTTTCATTCACTGCTGTGTTTAAAAGAGGAAGGTATCATGCCTCATATTGCAATAACTGAGTATTGAATATTTTATTTTATTTAAACATTGGACATCTTAAATTTTGTTTTCAATTAAGACAATGGACATAAGTTCCTTGCTGTTTCTGGGTGGAAGTGTGTTACAGAATAAATGGAAAACAAAGTTCCATTTGTCTGCCACTTTTCTTCGCTGATTCTAAAAATGATCCGTGACTCAAATCCGTGATCACACCCATAATGTTAACATGTCAGCTTTGTAAATCATATTTTGTATGTCGTCATATTTTGTATTAGTGCATGTATTTGATACATGCACTAATACTTTCTGATGTGAAGCTTCACTTTTAGATCTGTGATAAACATGTAAATCATGTTGTCGGTCTTTGGTGAAAACATACATTTGTCACAATAGAACAATGCTATAACTTTGAATTTCACTTTGTTGGTAAAATGACACATCTTGAACCACTCCATAGCTAAAACGAGCACTTCTTTGTTTAGAGGCAATATGTATATGCTAAATGTCTTTAAAGAAGCAACCATCTCCCCTGGACCCTGTAATTGTTCCTGGACAAAGTCAATAACACAACCTTAATCGACGTAATAGTTCCGTCGGCTGAGCCTTTTGTCCTTCAGTATGCGCAACAAATGATTCTGGCTGATAACAATCCCATGTCCCCATGCAAGAGCAGCAAGAATTTCACTGTATGACATTCCAAGATGAAAATAAAACTTGATTAGATCAGTTCTCACTGTTATAGAGTTGCTGTTCACATCGGAAGTCATTAGAAACGCATATGAGTTCATATAGTTCATAGTGCGCACAAGATAGATAACTTGTTTGCACAAGATGATTATTTTGTGCAAACAAAATATTTATTTGTGTGCCCAAGATAAAAAATATACCACTTTCTGGGACTTTAGGAGTTCCGTATACTTCCACATTAACTGATAAAAGTATGAAATAGTATTGTTAATTGTTCCTGATTTATGATTATCAATAATCCTGTTCCAGTGGTGGATGAAGTACTCAGATCCTTCACTGCAGTACATTTACAGGAGGACTTCATTTAAAGAAGATGGGAGGAGTTCAGGAGTAAAACTGAAAGTCTTTGCGGGCTTCTCTTCAAAGTCAACAGAGCAGAAGGATGAAAACAGCAAGTCTGAGGCAGGGTGAGTGTTAATATTAAGACTGCAAATAATGATTACTGTCATTATTGATCAGTCTGCTGATTATTTTACTGGTTAATTGTTTAGTTTATTCAATTATGTAAGAAAAATATGAGATCACTTTTCTATCAACAGGAGGAGGGTTTGATTCAATGTTGAAGAAGTCTTTTGGAAGTTGAAAGTTCGAAATCAGCAGAGAGTGTGTTTTTAGTGAGACATCGGAGCATTTGCAGCCATTTTTATTCTATTTTTTAACAACAAACCATGATCTTAACCACAGTTTTGTCACACCATAAAACATCATTATTCAATGAAATGTTAATGTAATACATTCTGTAGAAATGCTGATATGATACGTATTGTTGTAATATTAATATGCTATGTATTACACATGTTGAGAAGTGGATATTCAACATTTCGGTGGTTTGTAGAAGCGTTCAAAGCTCATGTTTTATTCCGGTGATTGGGTTGAACATTACAGCCTTTACATAGCGGGTGTGAACTCATCCTGAACAGTTACATGACAACAACTGACTGCTTTCTACCATCAGACCAGTCGGACTGCATACCTTGTTACAAGGAGACATTGACTATCATCTTTTATCTGTGAGGTTATGAGGAAACAACAACTTGCACACACACAACTGATGAAGCAGTTTTGAGTTTAGCTGCAGGGCGTTGAAGTAGAAGAATCAGAGTTGCTGAATAATGATAGTTCAACATGAACTGAAAAAAGTCTGATATAGTATTGTTAATTGTTCCTGATTTATGATTATCAGTCATCCTGTTCCAGTGATGGAAGAAGGACTCAGTACACAGAGGACTTAAAGTAAAGAAAATGGAAGGAGCAAGCAGTTCAGGAGTAAAGGTGAAAGACTCCTTTTCAAAGTCAACAGAACAGAAGGAGGAAAACAGCAAGTCTGAGTGAGTGTTAATATTAATCTGCTGATTATTTTTTTGATTAATTGTTTAGTTTATTAAATTATGTCAGAAAAATATGAGATCACAGTGTTTATGTCTTCCGATGTTTCCATGACACACTGGTGCGGTCAAAATAATTGATCTGAAGTCTGTTTGTTGGATTTAATCAAGATACAGTGACTGAAACCTATGAGCCACTGAGGGGCTGCTATACCTGCCTAATTGACACATTGCCTTTGTGTAACGTGGGGGATAAATAAGTCAATTCCCAAAGGTCCATCCACAGTGTATGTGGTTTTTAATATCAATCAATAATTTGTGTGCAGACATACAAATGACTTAATGCTACGCTAAAACTGTACGGTCAAAAATCTGTGTGCCTCTGCCGTTAACCAACACACCTGCTCTGTGATTACTGGCTCAACCTATTTGTACTTCACAATACAACAATGGATCGAACACCAGAGTCAAAGTTTATCTTTGTGAGGGCTGGAAAACACACATAGTTATAGTTAAAGTCATGTAAACTAATAAGAACATTCTAAGTTGAGAGGAAGGACTGGAATTATTATACTGTGTATGTGTGTGTGTCTCCAGTGTTACTGGTTTACCTCTCAGACTCCAGAAGATGAAGAATTCAGAGGAAGAGGAGGACGGAGCAGAGTCTGTGATATCCAGACTGTCTATGAAGAGTGACTGGTCTAAAAATGATCCTCCAGACTTCAGTAATGAACCTGGACCCTCAGACACAAAGTAAGAGACTGTTTCTACTGTAAACTGACCTGAAGATGATTCAGTTTCTTATTGTTATTTGATAACCTACATTACAACAATATTCTTTTTTTATTCAGTCAGGGATCTTTTTGTTTTTGAGCATTGACTGCATTCTTTATATAGATTTAATTTATTTTTTTGTGTGGAAAGAGTGCTTGATTGCTGCTCTGAAATGTTTATTAGTTGCTTTTGATATTCAATACAGGTTAAGTTGCAGAGGACAGATTGCTTTGTTTGCTTGCTAGACATGCACAAGTTAATCTGACATCCCAGCATCAGCCAGCTGTGCCTTTAGTTTAACTGTTATATAAAAAACATTTCTTTGTCATTTTTCATCTTCACACCCCAAATGTCAGACAAACGGTGAAATATATCCAGTTTGTAACTGTAATTAAAATGTTTAGAAAACGCAGAAGGAGATATGAACATAACTATTTGTTGTCATTATTAAATCTGCTCTTTACAAGAACTAATGATATGTGTAAAACAATTGTTGTTTCCACAGAAAGAGATCAGAGTCTCCAGTATCCAGCTGTCCGTCTATGAAGAGTGATGAGTCTAAAGGTCGTCCCCCAGACTTCAGTAATGAACCTGGACCCTCAAACACAAAGTAAGAGACTGTTTCTACTGTAAACTGACCTGAAGATGATTCAGTAAGATGGTTTCATTAAGGTTGTAGTGTAGATATGAAGGAAACACAGTGGAAAGAAATAATGAACTTGCTTCCATTCAGCTGTAATCTAGAACAGATCTTCATGTACATGTTAACCAGAGACAGAGACAGGGCTGCTATTCCTATTTGATTTTCCAGTCAAAGAATCAAAAATACTGGTTGGTAACCCAGGATGATATTTACTGAGGATTTAGTAACAAGTCACACTGTGTCTGTCCTTCCTTACTTACTAAAGGAGGTAATGAAAAACTATACAAACAGTTTGCTGCAGCTGGTTTATCACTGCAGACTGACCACTGCAGCAGAGGAAACTGAGTCTGACATTTCTGACAAATCTGTGAACCTGTTGTATCACATTCACACAGAGGGAGAGAGATTATAGCAGAAACAGTGAGAGAGAAACACAAATGAAAAGATGCATTATGAAGATATTTATCAGAACTCTCTGTTCAGCAGCACAACACAGGACAAAAGAGCAGCAGTCTGTTATTTGTCAGTTGCTTATTTTTCCTGAGTTTTAATGTCTCATAGTAGCTTAAAGAAGCCTTGTGATTTTTTTTCTTGTTAACAATCAAAGTCATGTTTACATTGATTTACTTCCTAAAACAGATAGTGTGTCTCAGTGTCTCACAAATGTGTTGAATCCATTTCCCTCTTCATGAAACATTTGCAAAGCCAGTTTTTGAAGCAAATATTTTAAATCCAGCATTGTTTATATTCATGTTTACTAGCTTGCACTCCTCTTCTCTTCTCTTCTCTTCTCTTTTCTTCTCTTCTCTTCTCTTCTCTTCTCTTCTCTTCTCTTCTCTGCATTTTGTTATGTCTGTCTACTTGTGAGCTGTCGGTTGGCCACCACTAATGTCATGTGTCATAAGGAATGTGTTCATGTCCACAGAGAGAGGAAGAGGAGGAGGAGGAGGAGGATGAGGAGGAGGAGGAGGAGGAGGAGGAGGAGGAGAGGTGTTTCTGTGGAGGAACAGCTGTCCTGCTGTTCTTTGTGTCAGGACATTCTGAAGGATCCAATCTCTGAGGCTGACGATTTGTTTGCTGATGTCATCATCTCTAAAAACAGGACAGGTATTTACTTTCCCTATCTTACTGGAAATTAACACAGTGAGACATATTTTTTCTAATTATTCTTCCCCCCCCTCTTTCAGCAGAAAGTGGTGTGCAGGAGGTTTTAGGTGAACATAAGGTCAGTCTGAGGAAGAGATGTAAAAGTGTGACTGAAGGAACTGATGAAGCAGGAAGTGAAACCCTCCTCAACAGGATCTACACTGAGCTCTACATCACAGAGGGACAGAGTGAAGACATTAATACCCAACATGAGGTGAGGCAGCTTGAAAAAGCTTCAAGGATGAAGACCCTCCATGATACTCCAATCAGGTGTCACGACATCTTTAAAGTCTTACCTGACCAACAGAAACACATCAGAGTCGTTCTGACGAACGGCGTCGCTGGTGTTGGAAAAACCTTCTCAGTGCAGAAGTTCACTCTGGACTGGACAGAGGGCTCGGAAAACCAAGATGTCAGTCTGGTGATTCCGCTTTCGTTCAGGGAGCTGAACTTGATCAAAGATGAGCAGTACAGTCTCCTCATGCTGATCCATGTTTTCCATCCAGCATTACAGAAGGTCACAGCAGAGAAGCTCACTGTCAGTAAAGTTTTGTTCATCTTTGACGGCCTGGATGAAAGCAGACTTTCACTGGATTTCAACAACAGGAAGGTTGTGTCTGATGTTAAACAGAAGTCATCAGTCAACGTGCTATTGATGAACCTCTTCGAAGGGAATCTGCTTCCCTTGGCTCTCATCTGGATAACTTCCCGACCTTCAGCAGCCAATCAGATCCCTCCCACATGTGTTGACAGGGTAACAGAAGTACGAGGCTTCACTGACGCCCAGAAGGAGGAGTACTTCAGGAGGAGATTCAGTGATGAAGAGCTGTCCAGCAGAATCATCTCACATATCAAGACATCCAGGAGCCTCCACATCATGTGTCTCATGCCAGTCTTCTGTTGGATCACTGCTACAGTTCTGGAGCACATGTTGACTACAGACCAGAGAGGAGAGCTGCCCAAGACCCTGACTGACATGTACTCACACTTCCTGCTGGTTCAGACAAAGAGGAAGAAGATCAAGTTTGATGAGGGACATGAGACGAGTCCACTGGAGCTGACAGAGGCTGACAGGAAACTTCTTCTGAAGCTGGGGAGGCTGGCGTTTGAACAGCTGGAGAAAGGAAACATCATGTTCTACCAAGAAGACCTGGAGCAGTGTGGTCTTGATGTCACAGAGGCCTCGGTGTTATCAGGAGTTTGTACAGAGATCTTCAAAAGAGAGAGTGTGATCTTCCAGAAAACAGTCTACTGCTTTGTTCATCTGAGTGTTCAGGAGTTTCTGGCTGCAGTCTACATGCACCACTGTTACACCAGCAGGAACACAGAGGTACTGGAGTACTTCCTGGGTAAAAAACACAATGACTCATCTCTTGATGTCTTCCTGATGGCAGCCATGGAGAAATCTCTCAGAAGTGAAAATGGCCACCTGGACCTGTTTGTTCGCTTCCTTCATGGCCTCTCTCTGGAGTGCAACCAGAGTCTCTTAGGAGGCCTGCTGGGTCAGACAGAGAACAGTCCAGAAACCATCCAGAGAGTCATCAACAACCTGAAGGAGATGAACATTAATGTTTCTCCTGACAGAAGCATCAACATCTTCCACTGTCTGATGGAGATGAATGACCGCTCAGTACATCAGGAGATCCAAGAGTTCCTGAAGTCAGAAAAAAGATCAAAGACGGAACTCTCTGAGATCCACTGCTCAGCTCTGGCCCACATGCTGCAGATGTCAGAGGAGGTTCTGGATGAGTTCAACCTGATGAAGTACAACACATCAAAGGACGGACGACTGAGACTGATCCCAGCTGTGAGGAACTTCAGAAAGCCTCAGTAAGGCCAGATGTGATTAACATTATAAATCAGTGTAAATTAGTAGTTTAGTTCTTCATGTAGAAATAATATAAAATACTTATTATTGTTAAAATAGTGCTCTACTCTGCTTCATTTGTGTTTGTCAACAGTCAATAATTTTTTTATGTTGAACTGAGTAAAAATATCCTGGAGTCAAATTAAAAATAGTGGATTATAAAATTATTTTTCTAATCAAGATGGCTTCATGCTAACTTTATGGCGACAGACATGGAGTAAATGTCAACATTAGTCAACGAGTCAACATTATGGAAGACTCAATGTAACTCAGTTCCCTCTCCCTTTATCTGCAAGATTAAAGCAAAACAAAGATTAAAAGTCTGTTGCTATGAGAGAGAGTGATGAGAATTAATGTTCCATTCAAGCACAGTGAGATACGATTAGAAGGAGTGCTTTGTTAGCTTATTGGTTAAGATGCATGCCGTACAATGTTGGTGGTTTGATTCCAACAGATGACCTTTGTTGCATGTCATTCTCTGTCACTCTCTTCTCTTGTTCCCTGTTATTTCTCAACTGTTGCTTTTAATTAAAGGTATAAAATGTCCTGAAAAATATATTTCATTAAAAAGTGATTAGCTGAACCACTGATGTGAAGAACAAATATTAATCAAAATAGAGAATGTGACACTGTTTCACCTTCAAATGCATGTGAATATGTGCCTAAATTGTCCTCTTTTATGATAACATATGTTCTTATATGTGTCTCATGATAGACTTTCTCGGTGTAGACTCTCAGTGACTCACTGTGAAGTTGTGGCCTCAGCTCTGAAGTCCAACCCCTCCCATCTGAGAGAGCTGAACCTGAGCTACAATGAACTGCAGGATAAAGCAATGAATCTTCTGTGTGCTGGACTGGAGAGTCCAAACTGTAAACTTGAGACTCTGAGGTCAGTTCACTTTGGTAGTTTTTTTCCATTTATTCAATTCAAATTCTTCACTGACGTTTCAAATGTTTGGTTCACAAATTTTCAAGGGAATTTTGTACAAAACAGTCTGTAACTTTGAGTCACAAAAATTGAGTGGGTGTCTACTCGACAATCAAAGCTTATGAACTCAGAGTCCACTTCACAGTCAGTGTAGACAGGAGGAATGATTGCTGCCACTAATAACATGTTGTAATTATTGGAAGAAAGAGGTCATGTAATAAATAATGAACAGGTTTAGTCCAACACATCTGATTTCATATTGATCCTCTAATTACAGACATGACTGAGTTCAGCAGCATTTTATGAATCAGTGTTGACATAAATATAATATCTAAATCTCATGGTGATATTTGGATGATGTCTGTAGAAGGCTGACATTATGATGATCTACAATGATACAATAACAATGCCACTCTACTTATTTTAGAGAAAAGCTCATTGATGTGAACATAGTAATGTTGATCTACACATTAAAAACCTAAAAACATTTGATTGGATTTTTATTTACATCATTTATTCTTTATTAAGATTGTGGGACTGCAGATTATCAGAGATCAACTGTGCTTCTCTGGCCTCAGCTTTGAAGTCTAACCCCTCCCATCTGAGAGAGCTGGATCTGGGGGAAAACGAGCTTGAGGATTCAGGATTGAAGCTGCTGTGTGATTTTCTGGAGAGTCCAAACTGTAGACTGGAGACGCTGGGGTCAGTTCACTGACTTTCTGTTACTATTGTTGATCTTAATGTTTAACAACTGAACCTAATTTATTTATTTTTCCATATTTTAAACTTTGCTATACAAAGATTAAACTTTAGTTATAAAACATGACTGAATCTCAAAGATGCTGTAGAAAATGTCCACTGTTAGTTGTTAAGGTCAGTTAATGCTTAATGCTGATCCTCTCAACTAATATCTTTATTATATTAGTTATATTATTATATTCTTTGATGGTTTTTAATGAATAATGCTTGATCATAGATATTCATTCTTTAGAACACACACACTAAAGGGACACAGAGACTAATGCAGGCATTTAAAGTGTTTCTTATGAATCAGTGTTGAGATGAATATGTTTCTGAATGTTGTGGTAACATTTGGATGATGTCTGTAGAAAAACTCATTGATGAGGACATAGTAATGTTTAACTTCATATTTAAAACCTAAACACCTCTGATTGGATTATAAATGGATTTTTATTTACATCATTTATTCTTTATTCAGATTGTGGCGCTGCAATTTGTCAGAGATCAGCTGTGCTTCTTTGGCCTCAGCTCTGAAGTCCAAACCCTTCCATCTGAGAGAGCTGAATGTGGGAGGAAATAAGCTTAAAGATTCAGGAGTGAAGCTGCTGTGCGATTTTCTGAAGAGTCCACAATGTAGACTGGAGATTCTGGGGTCAGTTCATTGACTGTCTGTTATTATTGTGATCTTAATGTTTCACAACTGAACCTAATTTATTACATGCACGACTTACATCCATGAATCCATCAGTTTTCTTTTTTAAATTTTTACTCTACAAAGTTTAATCTGTAGTTATAAAAGTTGACAAGAAACTGTAAGTTTTAATGTAAATAAATGTGTCTAATTTTTGGTGAAGAGTCACATCTGTAAACAGAATATCCTCTCAAATAATATCTGTTGATTCTGATGATTCACAATAACACAATGACAAAGTCACCCCACACATTTCAGGGAAAAGCTCATTGATGATGATATAGTAATGTTGTACTACATATTCAAAGCCTGGGCACATCTGATTGGATTATAAATGGGTTGTTATATACATCATTTATTCTTTATTCAGATTGAGGTGCTGCAAATTGACAGGGATCAGCTGTGATTCTCTGGCCTCAGCTCTGAAGTCCAACCCCTCCCATCTGAGAGAGCTGGATCTGGAGGGAAACAACCTACAGGATTCAGAAATGAAGCTGCTGTGTGATCTTCAGAAGAGTCCAGACTGTAGACTGGCGATTCTGAGGTCAGTATAGAGTTGGAGTCAGTCCGTGCTTGTTTCAGCAGTCTTGTATTAAACACAGTTAGTATCAGAGCAAAGATCTAGTATTTCCAGGTGAAACTCCTTCCTCGGTGAAGCTGTGAGAGGAGAATGGTGACAGGCTTCAGGATTGGACAGACAGAGAGAGAAAGAATAGTCACCCAATCAGATCAGCCAGAAGCTTGTTGTAATCATGTGTTTGAGTTGATGTGAGGACGACTGTTGTTGTGTTCATGTCTGCAGGAAGTAAAGCTGGATTACAGTTGACAGCCTCACAAGATGTATAGAGATCTTGAATTGAAAGGAAGCTGGCCGCACTGCATGGCTGTTCCACTTCTGGTCTGAACAGGACTGAAGTCCTTGCTGCTCTTCATACTGGATGTGCTGCATCACTGACAAGGATCAGCTATATTCTGATGATACATCTGGACTGGAGTCTGGATCTGTATTTTGTCGTTTCTTAACTGACTACAAACTGAACAGTTATCCCTGGATAGTTATCCCTCTGAGAGTTAACTGACGAATGAAACCAATTAATGAGGCAGAAAGAATTTACTATTGCTTTCAGCGGCAGAATATTACTCTCGGGAGAGAGTGAGATTGTTTTACTACATTCGGAGCAGAAAAGTAGAAATAATCTTGTCTTCACTGAAGATGCCAACCATCACTCAAAATATCCACAAAAATAATGATATTTAATAAGTCATTTGCACTGGGCTGTGAATAAACACTGGTAGGTCAATCAGGTGGCTTTAACAGTAATTATGTAATTAAAACTTGTAGGTGAGATCATGTGATCCAGCCCTATCCAATCAAATCTTATATCTTTTTTAGAGCAGCATCTTGCATGTATTGTGCAACAAAGTACACAGCAACAATGATACAAATGGACTGTGGACACAACTGTCTTTACAGCTCTTTTAAATATATATCTGCCATCAGCAGTTTAAACCTAATCAATCTTAAATAAATTAAATAAATAAATAAAGCCATGATTTGCATGAATGCAGCTTCACACTGAGTGATGGGAAATGAATGGGTCCTGGTCTTTGCTGTCAGGGCTCTGGATCAACCTGTTTGAGGAGATCAGTCTGATAAGTCATTATCTTCCTTTAAATCACTTCTTGAAACTTTTTTATTTTTTAATTTGTATCCACTGATCTACCAGTCAATTTTACTTTGTATGTTGTACATCTTAAACTTACTTTTATGATAAAATCTGTCGAAATAAATGTGTCAAGCTAAGCATCTATTTTTATTGTAGTTATTTTTTCTTGTCTTTGTGTATAAATGAGACACATTTTGGTCACACTTCCTTTTCAGGTCCATTATTCTTATAATTTCTTATTAATGTCTTCAAAGTTTCCAGGATAGAATTGTCTATGTAATTTAGTCTATTTATAGATTTCCATTTAAACTTTATTTTGGCCATTTGCTATTGGAAACTTTATTCTCATATATATTGAATTGTATGTTTTTATTTAGACAAAACATATTTGCATGTTTGGCTGACCTGCTGTGAATGTACTAAAAGAGTTCAGTTTGTGCACCAATTGAACACTGTCTTTGTCTGACCTAAAAATTAGTGCTTAAGTACTTGGTTCTTTCCAGGAAAATGACTAACTTTAGATTGTCTGTGTTTTCTTTATTCTTTAACTTTATTACAGAAATCTGGTGCAATATACAAACACGGTAACAGCGCCACCAAGTGACGATACAAGAAAACTGCAATCCATACAGACTGAACATACAACAAGGATAAATAAATACATGAAAAAAACACATTTTAAAATATGTGGGGAGAAGAGAGAATAAATCTAGTGAGAGATGTCTCGATTAATCAATTTTCCAAAGAGAGGAAATTGGTTTGAAGTGTGTCCAAAGCTTAACAAACACAATAAAAGAAACACACTCCTTAAGAAGAAAAAAGCAATCCAAGACATAGTCCACACATGGCACACATCCTTCATAAAATACACTGATCTACTACACAGCAGCGTTCAGCAGTGCTCCTGGAGGACAAAGATTCAATGTGAGAGAAGACAGTGCAGCCCACATATACACTTACCTCACTTTCCACTGTGCAGCACTGACTACAGTACTGCTGTGAGTACCGAGAGTTTTTACGTGCAACACATACACACCTGCCAAGTTCAACATATCAACTTAAAAAGGTGACAATGTGTCGGTGTTGTGTTCACGACTTGTTTAAGGTTAAATCTAGTAGACAGATGTCTCTATTAATCATTTTGTCTATGAAATGTAAAAAAAGAGAAAAATTAAGATTATGAGGGGAAATGTTGTGCAGTGTCCACATGGCACACTTCCTTCATAAAATACACAATACTACTACACAGCAGTGTTCAGAAGTCCTTGAGCTACCCAAGTTTGAGTTTATAAAAAACTGTGAACCGAGGAGAACTGCTGCTGTTTTAAAGGCAAAGCTGCTCTCAGTAAATATTGCTTTAGGTTTCTGCTGTTTACTCAACCTTGGACCAAGTTAACTGATAGACAAAAACTATTTAAAGCAATATTTTTGAAAACATCTTTACTTTACTTTTTAGTGTACTGTCTGTCAAAATCAACCTGAAAAGAAATTCTCATGTTGCAAGTCGCAGCTTGAATGTTGCAAAACATTAAATGCAGCATTTAACTGACTAACTAAAAGATGGATATTTTAATATAATGTTTTCTGAAAGTATAATTAGTTATTACATCAATGTTTTTTTTTCTTTTTTATAGGGATAAATACATATCAGAACAATACTCACAGTAAGTTAAATTAATTCAGTTAAAGGTTCCCCTTGGGTATTTTAAAAATTCAAAAATAAGTCTTTTTAAAAATGTTCTTGCTTTTGAAGAACTTCATGATACCAGTAAACATGATTTAAACCACAGACAGCTGGCTTCGTGATGCAGGCCTCAGGAAGGACAATGTTTCAGGTGCAACTGGCAGGCTGTTTAATACTTGATTTATGTCATCTATAATTAATTGTAGCACAGTGGTGTCTGCATGTGTGACAGCTGCTGTAGTTGCATGAAAACCTTCTTTACTCAGTCACACATTTATATCTCAAAGTGTCAAAAAGATTTTCTGATAATGAACTTCCTGTTTATTATAATGTGGAAAGGAAACCATGATACGGAAGTAAGTGTGAAAAAAATGTGCAGATATAAAATCAGAAATTCTTCCTGTTCTGTGTTGATCTGTGGACATGGAGAAACTGACGGGGTGTTTTCTGCTGCTGGCGGTGATGAACTCTGTTTTAGCAGAAAATACATTTTTCGGGGAAGGTGGTGAGCTGCTGTTGAGGCCTCGTTCATCTGGAGAGATCACCAGCATCATTTGGATGCACGACGATAAGCCGGTGGCAAAATGGACGAAAGGAGATGTTCCTTTGAAGGACCACGGTACATTTGGGGGTCGAACAACCCTGGACACAAACACAGGAATTTTGAAGATCACAAACATGAGTCGAGCTGACAGTGGGGAGTATTCAGTGCTGATCAATGACAATCTCCAGGATGAGCGCTATAATGTAACACTGATCAAGGCAGTGCCGAAGCCAGCTATGTTGGTGAAACCACTGAATTGTACCACTGCATCAGAAAAATGCACCCTGACCTGTGATGGAAACACAGAGAAGGCTGAACCTGTCACCTACAGCTGGAAGATGGGAGGAGGAGAGTGGATGGATGGGGAGAAGGTCAGGAGCATCACCAATGATAAGAAAACACAAGGTGTTAAAATGTTCTCCTGCCAGATGAGGAACCCAATCAGTAAGAAAGAAAGTGACCCCAAACCCAACCCTTTCTTCAGAGAAAAGGGTTCAGGCAGTTCTGGAGTTGGGTTGCCGGTGGATCTGTTCCTGCTTGTTGTCGGCATCTTGGCCGTTGTGGTAGGTGCAGAGTTTTGAAAACTAAAGATGAACCTTTCTTCAGAAAAGAGCCTGAAGACTCTGGATGAAAGTTTTAAGGCCTGTCATGAGATATTTGGCTGTTGTGTACTGGGTGTGGCAGAAACAAGATCACTTTGGTTTCCTGATGAAGATTAAAGCATGTCAGTACTCCAGTCAGGTAGAGGCAATGTGTTGTGTTCAGCAGTTAAACATGAAAACAAGATTTCTCTTTTTTTGTTGCTTTTTAGAACAGCATTGCATATCTGTATGTATATTTTCTGCTACTTTATACTTCTTCTTCATCACATTTCAGATCAGTTTTCCATATTTCCATCATTATTATGTAATTTTTTAAAAATTTGTTACACAATTGATCAAAGTGAGCCTGTAAAAGAAAAGTATAAAAGGATCATAGAAATGACTGTTTTCACGATGAATCTAATGGAAACTGTGTTTTGAGTTTGGATGTTGTTGGGTTTTTTTTGCCTATTTTGAAGCATTTATTTTTGTTTATGATATATCTTATAAATTGCATTTAAATTGTCAGAACAGGCATGAAATGGAAAATATTTCGAACATTAATGAAATACTTATTTGCAAAATAATGAATAAAAGGAAAATACTCTGCTTTTAATAATAATGTGTTTGTTTGTTTGTTTCAACCATCAGAGTTTAGTCTTCAAACATTAATCTGGATTATCATCATTAAGTCAGAAGTTTTTCTTTTCTTAAAGATGTTTTTGGGTATTTTTGCCTTTAATCAATAGCTGATATTGAAGAAACTGACAGGATATTAGACATTAGAAAATGAATCAAATGTTTCCTGTAATGTTTTATATGCCATCATGTTGTCTTGTGTGTACTAATGTCTATATATTCATACAGAAGAATGGATGTTATAATTTACTGTTTTACTTCACTGACTAGTTGAGCTTTAATGCAGGCGTTCTCTAAAGCAGACGACTCACATGCCTCACACAAAGAAGACAGATAGCAGCTGAACACAGCAGGTAATATAGAAGTCTAAAATATCTTTTTAGATTTTTCTTATCTGATCATCTGCAGCACGACAACGAGCCCAAACATCCAGCCAGAGAAACAAAGAACTAAAGCTGAAACAAAGCTGCTCTCAGCAAATATTCATTTACTTTAGGGTTTTGCTGTTTACTGAACTTTGTATCAAGTTAACTGATCCAACTGAAACATCCTCACTTTACTTTTTAGTGTACTGTCTGTCAAAATCAACCTGAAAAGAAATTCCCATGTTGCAAGTCGCAGCTTGAATGTTGCGAAACATTAAATGTTGCATTTAACTGACTAACTAAAAGATGGATATTTTAATATAATGCTTTTCTGAAAGTATAATTAGTTATTACATCAATGGTTTTTACATTTTACAGAGATGAATACATACTAGTAGAATATTCACAGTAAGTTAAATTAGTTAGGTTATTTTATAAACTCAAAAATAAGTCTTTATAAATGTTCTCACTTTTGAAGAACTTCATGATACCAGTAAACATGAGTTAAACCACAGATATATGATAACACTCTCACTTGGCGTCACGATGCAGACCTCAGGAAGGAAGAGGCTTCGGGTGTAACTGACAAACTATTTAACACGTGATTTATGTGATCTATTATGTGTTATAGCACAATGGTATCTGTGTGTGTTGCTTTAGTTCCATGAAAACCTTGTTTACTCAGTCACACATTTATATCTCAAGGCGTATGGTGTTCTTTGAATGTTAAAAGTGTCATAAAGATTTTCTGAAAATGAATTTATTAATTATTATAACAATGAGAGGAAACCAAATTCATATCAGAATATGGAAGGAACTGTGCAGAAGATGGTGTGCAGATTAAAATCTGACACTCTTCCTGTTCTGTGTTGATCTGTGGACATGAAGAAACAGATAGGGTGTTTCCTGTCAGCGTGCTGTTTTAGCTGAAGATCATTTTTTTGACAAAGTTTGTACATTGAAACTATTTAAACCCTTAAGTTACTCACCATATGATGGTTGTACATCGAAAGAACAGCCTCACAGATATGATGCATTGTTATAGATCTAATTAACTAACCCCCGTGTTACAGTCAGTCATCTGTAAAGCACTTTGAATTGCACTAACCAGTATGAAAGGTGCTATACACATTAAAGTTTGATTGACAAGTAGATTTTGCTGATAAAACCTTTGTACTTCAGCCACTGACGTTAGATTTTCAATGCAGGACTTTGACTTGCAGTAAAATAGTTTTACAATATAGAACGACATACTTTAGTAAAGATACTGAATCCACTAGCAGTCCTGCATTTAACATCATATTACAGTAAAAATACAGTAAGTATTGTCAGCTTGTAGTTAAAATATTGCAGTAAAAGTGGAAGTATGAAGCTCTTCAATTAAATTCACTGCACATATTTTAAATGGTGAAACACACACACACACACCCACACACTCTCACACACCTCCTGCAAAGAAGAAGGGAGGAGCAAACAGCTACAGAGTAAAGGTGACAGTCTGTGCAGACTCCATTTTTAAAGTCGACAGAGCCGAAGGAGGAAAACAGCAAGTCTGAGGCAGGGTGAGTGTTAATATCAGGGCTGAAAATAATGATAAATGTGTTTAATTAAACTGTTTCAGAAAAATATAAAAACAAAAAAATGTTGTTTCCTTTCATCTCTTCCTGGTTTCTGAGTCCTGTCAGTGATGAAACATGTCAGAGGAACATTGATGATGAGTGTTACAGTATTATGATCATTATTTCACTGTCAGAGGGTCTAGTTTAGTCTCCCTGTGGACTGTAGGTGTGGATTTATCTGTTTGACTTATTTACTGAATAATAAGCTGTTAAATTAAATTCACTGCACATACTTTGAGCTGTAAGTGACTCTAGGGAGCTTTAAACTTTAAATAGTGATGTACACACACACACACACACACACACACACACACACACACACACACACACACACACACACACACACACACACACACACACTTCCAGTAAAGAGGAGTGGAGGAGTGAACAGGTAGAAAGTAAAAATGAAAGTCTGTACAGGAGGTAATTAAAGTAATATAAACTAATAAGAAGCTACAAAGTTGAAAGGAATGACTGGGTTTATTATATTGTGTATGTGTGTGTGTCTCCAGTGTTACTGGTTTACCTCTCAGACTCCAGAAGATGAATGATTTGGAGGAAGAGGACAGAGCAGAGGCTGTGATATCCAGCTGTCTGTCTATGAAGAGTGACTGGTATGAAGGTGATCCCCCAAACTTCAGTAATGAACCTGGACCCTCAGACACAGAGTAAGAGACTGTTTCTACTGTAAACTGACCTGAAGATGATTCAGTGAGATGGTTTCATTAAGGTTGTAGTGTAGATATGAAGGAAACACAATGTAAAGAAATAATGAACTAGCTTCCATTCAGCTGTAATCTAGAACAGATCTTCATGTACATGTTAACCAGGGACAGAGACAGGGCTGCTATTGCTATTTGATTTTCCAGTCAAAGAATCAAAAGGATGATATTTACCAAGGATTTAGTAACAAGTCAGATTTTATCTGCAACTGGACTTTGACTTTGATTTCATCAAAGTCAAAGTCCAGTTGCCTTCGTATCAATTGTAACCTAGAAAAAAGTGTGAGAGAGAAACAGAAATGGAAAGATGCTTTATGAAGATATTTAGCAGAGCTCTCTGTTCAGCAGCACAACACAAGACAAAAGAGCAGCAGTCTGTTATTTTTCATAAGTGGACTATTATGTTTTTGTCAGTTGCTTATTTCTCCTGACCTTTAATGGTTCATAGTAGCTTAAAGGAGCCAGGTGGAGTTTTCTTTTTAACAAATAAAAGTCATGTTTACATTGACCTATTTACCAAAACACCTTGTGTGAATCCTTGTGGTCAAAAAATGTGTTGAATCCATTTCCCTCCTCAAGAAACATTTGCAAATTTGAAGCTAATATTTTAAATTTTGCATTGTTTACATCCATGTATACTAGCTTGGAGTTTTCTTCTTCTTCCAGCACTGTACAAAGTAAGACTGAAGATCTGTCTGCTGATGTCATCATCTCTGAAAACAGGATAGGTATTTACCTCCTCTATCTTACTGAAAATGAACAAAGTGAGACATATTTCTTTTTAATTATACATTTTTCCTCCTCTTTCAGCAGAAAGTGGTCTGCAGGAAGTTTATGATGAGCATAAGGACAGTTTGAGGAGGAGATGTGAAAGTGTGACTGAAGGAACTGATGAAGCAGGAAGTGAAATCCTCCTCAACAGGATCTACACTGAGCTCTACATCACAGAGGGACAGAGTGAAGACATTAATACCCAACATGAGGTGAGGCAGCTTGAAAAAGCTTCCAAGATGAAGACCCTCCATGACACTCCAATCAGGTGTAATGACATCTTCAAAGTCTTACCTGACCAACAGAAACACATCAGAGTCGTTCTGACGAACGGCGTTGCTGGCGTTGGAAAAACCTTCTCAGTGCAGAAGTTCACTCTGGACTGGGCAGAGGGCTCGGAAAACCAAGATGTCAGTCTGGTGATTCCGCTTTCATTCAGGGAGCTGAACTTGATCAAAGATGAGCAGTACAGTCTCCTCACACTGATCCATGTTTTCCATCCAACATTACAGAAGGTCACAGCAGAGAAGCTTGCTGACAGTAAAGTTTTGTTCATCTTTGACGGCCTGGATGAAAGCAGACTTTCACTGGATTTCAAGAACAATGAGGTTGTGTCTGATGTCACACAGAAGTCATCAGTCAACGTGCTGTTGATGAACCTCTTCACAGGGAATCTGCTTCCCTCAGCTCTTGTCTGGATAACTTCCCGACCTGCAGCAGCCAATCAGATCCCTCCTACATGTGTTGACAGGGTAACAGAAGTACGAGGCTTCACTGATGCCCAGAAGGAGGAGTACTTCAGGAGGAGATTCAGTGATGAAGATCTGTTCAGCAGAATCATCTCACACATCAAGACATCCAGGAGCCTCCACAACATGTGTCACATGCCAGTCTTCTGTTGGATCACTGCTACAGTTCTGGAGCACATGTTGACTACAGACCAGAAAGGAGAGCTTCCCAAGACCCTGACTGACATGTACTCACACTTCCTGCTGGTTCAGACAAAGAGGAAGAAGCACAAGTATGATGAGGGACATGAGACAAGTCCACAGGAGCTGACGGAGGCTGACAGGGAACTTCTTCTGAAGCTGGGGAGGCTGGCGTTTGAACAGCTGGAGAAAGGAAACATCATGTTCTACCAAGAAGACCTGGAGCAGTGTGGTCTTGATGTCACAGAGGCCTCGGTGTTATCAGGAGTTTGTACACAGATCTTCAAAAAAGAGAGTGTGATCTTCCAGAAAACAGTCTACTGCTTTGTTCATCTGAGCGTTCAGGAGTTTCTGGCTGCAGTTTACATGCGCCACTGTTACACCAGCAGGAACACAGAGGCACTGGAAAACTTCATGAGGAAAGACTACAAACACAGTGAATCAAAACGAAAGTCTTTCCTCAAGAAGATTTCTAAGTATTTCAGAAGCAATGATAGACGTGACCTGTTTGACAGCAAACATCAATACCTGTCTCTTGATGACTTCCTGATGAGTGCCATGGAGAAATCTCTCAGAAGTAAAAATGGCCACCTGGACCTGTTTGTTCGCTTCCTTCATGGCCTCTCTCTGGAGTCCAACCAGAGTCTCTTAGGAGGCCTGCTGGGTCAGACAGAGAACAGTCCAGAAACCATCCAGAGAGTCATCAACAACCTGAAGGTGAAGAAGACCAAAACCTCTCCTGACAGAAGCATCAACATCTTCCACTGTCTGATGGAGATGAATGATAGCTCAGTACATCAGGAGATCCAAGAGTTCCTGAAGTCAAAGAACAGGTCAGAGAAGAAACTCTCTGTGATCCACTGCTCAGCTCTGGCCTACATGCTGCAGATGTCAGAGAAGGTTCTGGAAGAGTTTGAACTGTGGAAATACAAAGCATCAACTGAGGGACAACTGAGACTGATCCCAGCTGTGAGGAACTGCAGAAAGGCTCGGTATGTCCAGATGTGATTAACGTTATGAATCAGTGTAGATTAGTACTTCAAATATAAATAATATTAAATTTTTATTATTGTTAAAATAGTTCATTACTTTTTATAGCTGAAACATTATGTAAGTTCATTATAGTCTCAGATGTTCTTGAGCTGCCTCAGATGTCGTGAGTGCAAATACTATTTATTTTTCAGTTGGTTGTGTTTATAACTGTTAAACTAATGAACACAGTTATTCTATACATTTCTAGTAATTATCGGATTTTACAGTTTTTTTCTTTTTGTACTCCTTTGGTGATGGCGGCATCATTCAAATGGTCAAATGAAGGACTTTAGAGGTTGTGGTTAAGGTTTTATTACAGCAGCATTTTATCACAACATATATCAATATTTTACTGTTATCAGTGAATGTAATAAAGTTAATATGTTCTGTTGGTCAAAGAACAAAACTCTCAGGTGTTTTCTCTCTTGTTGGCATAGAGAAGAGTGCTAGCAGGAAATGGACAGAGGTGAATATATAAGAGCAGAATGGTAGAATTCATACTGTTTAAAGAGATCTTATAACCATTAAAGGTCAATGTTAAATTTTAATGCTGAGACATCATGTTGAAAAAAAATCAACCTACCTGGTTTGTTAATTGTGTTTGTGTGCTGAATCAGTTTTTCAGTATCTCAGAAAAGAAAGGGAACTCAATGTCAGTCATCTGACATGTACATCTAAATATTTAATTTCATTAATATTTAATTATGTACAGGTCTAATATTGTCTTACATTTTTTTCATTTTATTCCTGTAGCTGACCTTTGTTGCAAGTCATACCATGTCTCTTTCTGTTCTCTTGTTTCCTGTTCTCAATTGTCCATTAAAGGAATAAAATACCCTCAAAAAATATATTTTATAAATTAAAAAAAAGATTTCCTGAACCACTGATGTGAAAAGTAAATTTTAATCAAAATAGGGAATGTCAAACTGTTACACCATTAAATGTATGAAGCAACTATAAAGTTTCCTCTTTCATGATAACATATGTTTTAATATATGTGTCATGACAGACTTCATGACTGTAGACTCTCAGAGACTCACTGTGAAGTTGTGGCCTCAGCTCTGAAGTCCAACCCCTCCCATCTGAGAGTGCTGGACCTGAGTCGAAGCAACTTGCCTGATTCAGCAATGAAGCTTCTGTGTGCTGGACTGGAGAGTCCAAACTGTAAACTGGAGATTCTGGGGTCAGTTCACTGGCTGTAACTTTGGTAGTTTTTTCTATATATTCAATTCAAATCCTTCACTGAAGTTTCAAATCTTTCATTTATAAATTTTCAGATTTTGCACAAATCTGTAGAATTTTTTTTCAGAAATTCAAAATACAATCTTGTTCTGTGTAAAAATGACGTCCAAAGTTTAAAATAATATGAGACAAATCATGGAGGTATCTTTGTGTTTGTTCAGTAATTCCTTGCTGAGCTGCAGTGGAGGGATCATGACTCAAAGAGGGAATTTTGTACTAAAAAGTCTGTAACTTTGAGTCAGACAAGTCGAGTGGGTGTCTTCCAGATTGTCAAAACCTCATATTAGCTTTCATATTGATCCTCTAATCACATACTTGACTGAGTTCAGCAGCATTTTATGAATCAGTGTTGACATGAATATGTGCCTGAATGTTGTGGTGACATTTGGATGATGTCTGTAGAAAGCTGACATTATGATGATCCACAATAACACATAACATCGTCACTCTACTCGTTTTAGAGAAAAGATCATCACTGAGTCATGTTGACCTACACATTTAAGACCTGAACACATCTGATTGGATTATAAATGGATTTTTTATCTACATCATTTATTCTTTATTCAGATTGTGGTACTGCGGTTTGTCAAAGATCAGCTGTGCTTCTCTGGCCTCAGCTCTGAAGTCCAACCCCTCATCCCATCTGAGAGAGCTGGATCTGGGAGGAAACAAGCTTCTAGATTCGGGAATAAAACTGCTGTGTGATTTTCTGAAGAGACCAAACTGTAGACTAGAGAATCTGAGGTCAGTTTACTGACTGTCTGTTACTATTGTTGATCTTAATGCTTAACAACAGAAACTAATTTATGTACATACGTAACTTACAACCATAAAGTTAGTTTTTTTCCATTAATTTTTTACTGTACAAAGTTTAATTGGTAGTTATAAAAGATTCTTAAAGAAACTGTAGAAAATATTCAATATTAGTTGTTAAAGTAAATGAATATTTATAATTTTTGGTAAAGAGTCACATCTGTATACTGAAGATCCTCTCAACTAATATCTGTTTTAAACTGATCAAGTTTACTTGCTGAAGGAGAAATATTACCATTTAATGTGTTTTAATGAATAATGTCTGATCATTGATATTCCTGTTAATTGATTATGAATAAGTGTTGGCATGAATATGTGTCTGAATGTTGTGGTGACATTTGGATGATGTCTGTAGAAGGCTGACATTATGATGATCCACAGTAACACAATGACAAAATCACTCTACTCGTTTTAGAGAAAAACTCATTGATGAGAACATAGTACTGTTGAAATACACATAAAAACCTGAACATATCTGATTATATTTTATGTGGATTTTTATCTTCATCATTTATTCTTTATTTAGGCTGAGTTTCTGCAGTTTGTCAGAGATCAGCTGTGCTTCTCTGGCCTCAGCTCTGAACTCCAATCCCTCCCATCTGAGAGAGCTGGATCTGGGGGGAAACAAGCTGCAGCACTGTGACATGAAGCTGCTGTCTGATCTGAAGGAGAGTTCACAATGTAGACTGGAGACTCTGAGGTCAGTCTGTGCTGTACACAGATAGTATCAAAGCAAAGATCCAGTATTTCCAGTTGAAACTTCAACCATTTCAGTGGCTGCTTTCCTCAGTGAAGATGTGAGAGGAGAATGGCGACAGGCTTTGGGATTGGACAGAAAGAAAGAGAGAGAGAGAGAGACACCAGTCAGCCAATTGGATCAGCCAGAAGCTTGTTGTGATCATGTGTTTGACTTGATGTGAAGATGACTGTTATAGTTGTTGTTCATGTCTGCAGGAAATAAAGCTGGATGACAGCTGACAGCCTTACAAGATGTATAGAGACAGTGGTCCTCATCATCAAACTGTCCTACCATCAAATCTGATCTGAAATTGTTTGTTCTCTCATTTCAACACTAAAGAATTGATCAGTTCATCTTTGTCAGAGCTCTAAGATCAGTCTGACTGCAGCCTGCAAATAAATGGCTCTAATTTCACAGAACCATCATTACATTTAGTAACCATGTGGTCTTTATACAGACCAGAACCTCTGCTGAAGTCCTGGACTGTGTAGGTTTTAAACTTTTCTAACAGTTCACATGTATCAACAGTAAATCCATCAGTAAACTGATGAGTGAATGTCTCTCTTTCTGCAGTAATGGTGTGTTCATGACGTTCAGCTGCTTATATCCTTTGCATACTTCAGGGAAATCTGCAGAGTAAACAGACTTGATACTAAAAGTCTCTGCAGGTCTGTGAGCTTGGAGCTCAGTGTGTTCACTCCAACACGTTAACAGTTGTTCCACTTCTGGTCTGAACAGGACTGAAGTCCCTGCTGCTCTTTATACTGGGTGTGCTGCATCACTGACTGACAGCTGATGAAGTGAGTCTTACTAAACACTGATTTATGACCTCTGTTGTTTCTTCTTCTCTCATCAGATGGTGATGATCTCTGCAAGAGCATAAGTGATCATCCAGGAGTGTGTTGAGAGATGATCAGCTGGATCCTGATGATCCATCTGGACCAGAGTCTGGATCTGGATTTTGTCATCTTCACTTAAGTCTCTACAAACTGAATAGTTATCTCTGGATTTTGTTGAATCAACACTTTACAGATGTGTTCTACATGAGCTGTTTGATGAACAAAAAATAAAAAATAAACAGGTGTTATGAGTCAGACTCTGACCCTGGGCCCATATTCATTAAGTGTCACAGAGTTGCACTGAGAGTTAGAACTAAAAACTAAAATGAAGCAGAAGAGAATTTACTGTGACTGTCAGCAGGAGAAGGATTACTCCTGGGAGAGAGTGAGACGTCGCTGTTTTACCACAGTCAGAGCAGCAAAGTAGAAATAATGATGACATGTTGTAGTTTTCTCACAGTGTCAGCTGCAAATATTGAACAATACTCATTTGGTATATTATGTGTATAGGCAGGTAAGCAGGCAGGTAACTTACCAAGGTTATGGAACAATACTACAATGCCAAAATTCATTATAAGATGATATTTACAAAGTGTACATAAAGCCTGAGAAATAAATGTAGCCTACATGTTGATTCAGATAACAGGTAATTAGACTCAGCTGTGTGAAACGATCTTGGTTCAGACACATGGTTTCACAGCCTGTAATAGTGCTGCATCTTGCACATATTGCACAGACACATGTTGCAAGAACATCTTCTCTTCTACTGTCCAGTGTCTCTTACAACTACACCCCAAGTTAACTTCTGGTCTCTACATAAAGGTAAATACACTGTAGCAAAAGAAACATGTATTGTTCAGGTGCATCCTCCTCTCTCAAATATCAGGCTGTAGCTCTGCTGTTATTTGAAGGAGACTTAATAAATAATAGGCCTATAAAATATTTGACCTGTTGTAAATAATTTGAAATCGCCTTCATTATGCAGTTGATTGCGTGTAAATAAACGTTTTAGTGGGCTGTAAATGAGGACCTTTGTCATGCTCATTATCTTTACGACATGCATTAAGTCAGATCAAAGTTTGATTCATGACTTCCATCATTGTCGATTCTGACAGAATCGTCACTGTCGCACAGCTGTTACAATAAAGTGTAACACTGTGAGGATATTCTGTATTTATTAGAGATAGGAATCATTTACCAAGTTTAGAAAGTTGATAAAAAGCTTTTTCTCCTAAAAGTAGAAGCAGAGATGCGTCACTCTGATCATTTTTGGCCAGTTAGTTAGTGATTTCCTGCTCTGAGACACTTGATGAATACAGACCCAGATGTGAAAGATGTGAAAGATAGGATGTCGACAAATTTCATATATTCAGTATTCATATAGCAGCTCGTCCAGTTCTGTTTTCACCATTAAAACATATTAAAATAATATAAATAAAACCAGCACAGAACACTGCTGCTGTTAAACTTTAAACTGAAAGCAGGACAGGAGGTCATATTACTCCATTTATATCATCACTTCACTGGTTATCTGTTTGTTTTAGGATTGATTGTAAAGATATGACTGATTACTTTTAATAGCTCTTCATGGCTCCGATAGTTTCGGAGTTGCTCTGTGTGTAAATATTAAAGGTATCTAGCTAGTAGGTTTTATCTCATACTGATGTTTAACAAATCATTTACATTACGCTGTAAGTAAACACTGGTCAGCCAATCAGGTGGCTTTAACAATAACTATATATTTTAAACCTGTAGGTGAGGTCATGTGATGCAGCTGTGTGAGCCAGCCCTATCCAATCATATACTTTACATCTTTTTTTCTACATTAGTGCAGCATCTTGCATGTATTGTACAACACTGCACACAGTGATAATGATATGTGCACACAACTTCATTGAAAACATGAAATGTATTTTCTCCACTGTCCAACTCATCTCCAGCTAAACTTCCTGTTGACTTATGTGTCCTTACAGCTCTTTTAAATATATCTCTGCCATCAGTAGTTTAACACTAATGAATCATTAAATAAATAAAGCCACAATCTGCATGAATGCAGCTTTTATAACTTTATAACTTTTTTATAACTTCACACTGAGTGATGGAAAATGAATTATTGCTGATTATCAGCACAGATAAATATGAGCCCTGGTCTTTGCTGTCAGGGCTCTGGATCAACCTGTTTGAGGAGTCTGATAGGTTATTATCTTCCTTTAAATCACTTCTACAAACTCATTTTTATCCAGTTATTTTTTATATGCTGTAAATCGTAAATTTCAATCTTATGTGTGTTTTCCTGGTTTATTTTCTTCCTGCATGTGTGTGTTAGTTTTGTGTAAAACATTCTGTAACGTTGGTTTTGAGAAGTTTTATAGACTTCTGAAGGGAGGGTGGTGGGAAACAAAGATTAAATTCTAACAGAAATAAATGAACTTGCAGCGTTTTATTCTGTGTTAAGCCTCAGCTTCTATTTTTCTAGATCTGTATTTATTGTAGTTATTTTTTCTATCTTTGACAGAAATGAGCCATATTTGATTGAATCTGTGTTCTTTGTTTTGGATATCTGTAGATCTGATTTTTTTTTTTCCGAACCACTGGACAGCCAGGATGTGCCATCTGAGTGTTTGCTCACGCTTTATTTAAAAGGTCCATTATTCTTATAATCTCATTAATTTCTTCAAAGTTTCCAGGAAAGAATTGTCTGTGTAATTTGGTCTATTGATAGATTTCCATTTCCACCTGAGTTAATATTTATTCATCAGTCATTTATTATTGGAAACTTTATTCTCATACATGTTGAATTGTATGTTTTTCTGAGGACAAAGCATGTTTGTCTGACCTGCTGTGAACTGACTGAAAGACTTTAACTTATGCTAACTTAGTAATTGGAATTCATTAATTGGTAGTGCACCAATTGAATACTGTATGTATTTGATCTAGTGCTAAAGTTCTTTCCATGAAAATTACTAACTTTAGATTGTCCGTGTTTTTCTTATTCATTAACTTTATTGCTAAAATCAAGTGCAATATACAAAGAAGAAAACAGCGCCACCAAGTGACGATACAAGAAAACAGCGATCCATACAGACTGAATATGCACAAGGAGAAATAAATACAATAGAAACAAACAAACAAAATACATAAAAACAAACATTTTAAAACATGTGGGGAGAGGAGACAGTAAATCTAGTTAGAGATGTCTCTATTAATCAATTTATCTTTGAAATCACCTCAGTCAGAAATATAGAAAAAAATTAAGACTCATATCAGTGCTGCTGATCCTTTTTTTCAGGATGTCTTCAGTCTCTCAGGTGTTCCTGTGTTTGTCCAGCAGGGGGAGATGTTGACCTGAACTTCCTTCAACACTGAGTTCAGACACTCTTCTTATAGTTCTTATATTTAGCACATAAAATGTGTGTGTGTGTGTGTGTGTGTGTGTGTGTGTGTGTGTGTGTGTGTGTGTGTGTGTAAAACATTCTGTAATGTTGGTTTTGAGAAGCTGTAGTAGTTATCTGCTACTCTGCAGCTACATGTTTTTGCTTGTAATTGGCTAATATTTACTCAATAATTGTCCAGATGCACTCAGGAAATAGCTGCTGAAGCCTCCAGCTGCTGGAGAAGAAACATCTGATCTTCCATCTACACCATTCTGTGAAGGAGTTCAACCAGTTATATGTGGTCACTGTGTAATTGATAACACTGTTAAGTTGTCATTATCATTCTTCTTCTTCTTCTTTTTCTTCTTCTTCTTCCCCTTCTTCTTATTGATAATAATGATAATAATAATAATTTGTTCAGCAGTGTGTTTCTGATGAATGTTGTTTTTTTCCGCTCTGATTTCACAATAATAAAACTGCTTACAGCTTTTTATGAACTGATGACTCAGAACCTTCATTCACTGTCGGTCAGCGTGGGCACAGAAAGTGACAGACGATGTTTAACGATGTTTAACATTTTCACACATATTAAGGTTTATGAAAAATAGTGATGGAAAGTAACTAAGTACGTTTACTTATGTACTGAACATAAGTATAATTTCAAGGTACTTTCAGAGGGACATATTGTACCTTCTGCTGGCCGTAAAAGGGAGGCGAGTCCCAACACGTGACTGTTTAAATACAAACACAACCACAAACACTCGACTTCCAGTAAAGAAGAAGGCAGGAGGGGCAAACAAGGAGGAACACTGGAAGTGAAACTGTTCAGTCAGGCTCCATTTAGAGTCAAGAGACTGGATGAGTCAGGGACACAGACAGGGTGAGTGTTAATATTAGGACTGCAAATAATGATTAGTCATTTTTATCAATCTGCTGATTATTTTTCTGATTAATTGTTTTGACTAAAATATCACAATCTTCCTTCTTTCCTTTTTTCTTTTCTGTGTTTCTGCGTCCTCACGGTGATGTAATGTGGCACACTGGTGCAGTCAAAATAGAGAGAAGTCACAGTCAAGAATGTCACAAATGTTTATTTGAAGTTTGTTTGTCAAAGTTTGTCTTTATGATGGCTGGAAAACACACATGGTTGTAATTGTAATCTAAACTTGTTTAGCACTCAGACTCAAGAAAATGAATGATTTGGAGGAAGAGGAGGACGGAGCAGAGTCTCTGATATCCAGCGGTCTGTCTATGAAAAGCAACTGGTCTAAAGAGTCACCTCTAGTCTTCAGTAATGAACCTGGACCCTCAGACACAAAGTAAGAGATTGTTTCTACTGTAAATTGACCTGAAGATGATTACAACAATATTCATTTATAATTCTGTGTTTTTTTTATTTTATTTTTTTTTTGTGGAAAGAGTGCTTGATCGCTGTTCTGAAATGTTTAGTTTCTTAAACTAATATTTAATACAGGTTAAGTTGCAGAGGACAGATTGTTTTTTTTTTTTTCTAGATATGCACAAGTTAAGCTGACATTCCAGCATCAGGCAGCAGCGCCTTTAGTTTAACTGTTACTAAATAAACTGTTATATTAAAATCATTTTTTATAATTTTTCATTTTCACAGCCCAAATGTCAGACACATGTAGATGATAAAAACTCTTCAGTGAAATATATCCAGTTTGCAGCTGTAGATAAAATGTTTACAACATACAGAAGGAGATATGAACATAACTATTTGTTGTCATTGTTAAATCATGACCCTGAGCCATGTTTCATGTTAGATCTGCTCTTTACAAGAACTAATGATATGTGTAACACAATTGTTATTTCAACAGACAGAGAGCAGAGTCTCCAGTATCCAGCTGTCTGTCTATGAAAGGTGACGAGTCTAAAGGTTTCATTTCAGACATCAGTAATGAACCTGGACCCTCAGACACAGAGTAAGAGACTGTTTTTACTGTAAACTAACCTGATGATGATTCAGTGAGATGGTTTCGTTAACACAGTGGAAAGAAATAATGAACTAGCTTCCATTCAGCTGTAATCTAGAACAGATCTTCATGTACATGTTAACCGGAGACAGAGACAGGGCTGCTATTGCTATTTGATTTTCCAGTCAAAAAGTAGTAGCAGGTAACCCAGGGTGATATTTACCAAGGATTTAGTAACAAATCAAATTGTGTCTCCTTATTTATTAAAGGACTGCACCGGGTTTTGTGCTCCTGCAATACAGAATGTGTCTTACATGTTCCTGTTCAAAGGCACAAAATAGGGAAAGAGGTAATGGAAATGTATAGAAACAGTCTGCTGTGGCTGATTTATCACTGCAGACTGACCACTGCAGCAGAGGAAACTGAGTCTGACATTTAAAGAGAAGGAGATTTTAGCAGAAACAGTTAGAGAGAGAGAAACACAAATGAAACGATTAATATATCTAACAGAGTTTTCTATTCAATCTGTTATTTTTCACATTTTTCGCTTATTTTTCCTGACTTTAATGGCTCATAGTAGCTTAAAGGAACCCTGTGGAAGTCATGTTTACATTGAATTACTTACTTACTAAAACACATTGTGTGAATCCTTGTGATCTAACAAATGTGCTGAATCCATTTCCCTCCTTAATGAAACATTTGAAAAGCCAATTTTGAAGTTATCACTTTAAATCCTGCATTGTTTGCATACATCTTTACTAGCTTGCACTCTTTTTCTTCTTCTCTTCCTTTGCTGGTGTTTTGTTGTGTCTGTCTATTTACTTTTGAAGCCTTTCATTTTTAGTATATATTACTTTATTTCAAATTGACTGTGCTGCAGCCCAGAACCTGATGAACAAAAAAAAAAGTGTAACTATTCAAATACTCACTGTTTATATAAGGCAAGGCAAGACAAGTTTATTTCTATAGCGCATTTCAGCAAGAAGCCCATTCAAAGTGCTTTACATAGATCATAAAAGGCATTAAAACAGAATATAAAAGCAAGACCACCAAAAAGACATAAAAACAAAATAAATGTTACATTTGGAAATAAAAAAGAAGCTCAAAAGGAAATAATACAGATAAAAGAAGAGAATAAAAGTAACAGTGCAGTGTAAAATATTAACCCTTAATGTGGTTTAATCAACAATGTGGTTTAAAAAACAATGACTTCAGTTTTGTCTTTGCTTAAGGAAATTCTGGCACACCCAATCATTGATTTGTTCAATGCACTTACTCAGTGTTTGTATTGGACCATAGTCCCCTGGTGATACGGTTATGTAAGTTATTTGTGAGTCATCTGCATAACTGTGGTAGCATATTTTATTGTTTTCCATAATCTGAGCTAGTGGAGGCATGTAGATGTTGGATAGAAGAGGCCCCAGAATGGAGCCTTGGGGAACTCTCTGTCCTTTAAGTAGGATTCAAACCAGTTTAGCACTGTGCCAGAAAGTCCCACCCAGTTTCCCAGGCTGTCTAGTAATATCTTGTAGCCGACCATGTCAAATGCAGTACTGAGGTCTAGTAATATTAATACTGTATTTCTGCCACTGTCAGTGTTTAAGTATATGTCATTGAAGACTTTTTTTTCAGTGCTGTGGTGTGATAGAAATCCTGACTGGAAGACATCAAAACAGTTGTTTAGTGCAACAAAGATGTTGTTGAAAAACAGCTTTTTCAATGACCTTGCTTAAAAATGGGAGGTTTGATATGGGCCTATAGTTGCTCATTAGTGATGACTCTAGTGATAGACTGTTCTTTTTTAAGAGTGGCTTGATGACGGCAGTTTTCAGGGCTTGTGGGAAGACACCTGACAGAAGAGATGTGTTAACAATCTGTAGGAGATCTGGGGCCATGCAATTTGAAACAGTTTTGAAAAAGCCTGTAGGCAGAATATCAAGACAGCGAGAGGAGGATTTCAGATGTTGTATAATGTCCTCCCGGTTTTTATGGTTAATCGGATTGAATTGTGTCATACTACTGAAATTGATTTTAAATGGACTCAGGGACAACACATATCCTGCACCTGATATGGAGGAACTGACTGTCTGATTTTCTGTATTTTGTCAGTGAAGAATGAGGCAAATTCATTGCAAGCCTTGGTGGATTGAAGTTCAGGGGCTACTGACACAGGAGGATTTGTAAGCATGTCGACAGTAGCAAATAGGGCACGTGCATTATTATTATTTTTGGCAATGATTTCAGAGAAGAAGGACCACCTCGCATTTCTCAGTTCCAAATTATAAAGTGGGGTGAAAGTGGTGAATCTTCAAAAGTGAGAGTTTTTGAGGGGGGCAAAGACTCTGCTTGACCCTGGCAAAGGGAACAGATTGGTGATGTAGGAAGTAAAATAAGTTAGGTGAACAACTTTACTCCTGGCTTGTAGAGAAAAAGCTGCATGCAACTCATGAGCTGTTGGTTGGTCACCATTTATGTCAGTGTCATATAATGTGTTCATGTACACAGAGAGAAGAGGAGGAGGGGTGTTTCTGTGGAGGAGCAGCTGTCCTGCTGTTCTTTGTGTCAGGACATTCTGAAGGATCCAGTCTCTACCAGCTGTGGACACTGGTTCTGCAGACAGTGCATCACCTCATACTGGGACCAGTCTGCTCCATCAGGAGACTCCTCCTGTCCCCAGTGTGGAGAAAGATCCAGAACAAGACTCCAGACAGACAGTCAGACCAGCACTGTACAAAGTAAGACTGAAGATCTGTCTACTGATATTATCATCTACGAAAACAGGACAGGAATCTTCCTACTCTCTCCTACTGAAAATTAACAAAGTGAGACATATTTCTTTTTAATTATACATTTTTCCCCTCTTTCAGCAGAAAGTGGTCTGCAGGAAGTTTTTGATGAGCATAAGGACAATTTGAGGAGGAGATGTGAATGTGTGACTGAAGGAACTGATGAAGCAGGGAGTGAAACCCTCCTCAACAGGATCTACACTGAGCTCTACATCACAGAGGGACAGAGTGAAGATGTTAATACCCAACATGAGGTGAAGCAGCTTGAAAAAGCTTCAAGGATGAAGACCCTCCATGACACTCCAATCAAGTGTCATGACATCTTTAAACCCTTACTTGACCAACAGAAACACATCAGAGTCATTCTGACGAACGGCGTCGCTGGTGTTGGAAAAACCTTCTCAGTGCAGAAGTTCACTCTGGACTGGGCAGAGGGCTCGGAAAACCAAGATGTCAGTCTGGTGATTCTGCTTTCGTTCAGGGAGCTGAACTTGATCAAAGATGAGCAGTACAGTCTCCTCATGCTGATCCATGTTTTCCATCCAACATTACAGAAGGTCACAGCAGAGAAACTTGCTGTCTGTAAAGTTTTGTTCATCTTTGACGGCCTAGATGAAAGCAGACTTTCACTGGATTTCAAGAACAGGAAGGTCGTGTCCGATGTCACACAGAAGTCATCAGTCAATGTGTTGTTGGCAAACCTAATCGAGGGGAAGCTGCTTCCCTCGGCTCTCATCTGGATAACTTCCCGACCTGCAGCAGCCAATCAAATCCCTCCTACATGTGTTGACAGGGTAACAGAAGTACGAGGCTTCACTGACGTCCAGAAGGAGGAGTACTTCAGGAGGAGATTCAGTGATGAAGAGCTGTCCAGCAGAATCATCTCACACATCAAGACATCCAGGAGCCTCCACATCATGTGTCTCATCCCAGTCTTCTGTTGGATCACTGCTACAGTTCTGGAGCACATGTTGACTACAGACCAGAAAGGAGAGCTTCCCAAGACCCTGACTGACATGTACTCACACTTCCTGCTGGTTCAGACAAAGAGGAAGAAGCACAAGTATGATGAGGGACATGAGATGAGTCCACAAGAGCTGACGGCAGCTGACAGGGAAGTTCTTCTGAAGCTGGGGAGGCTGGCATTTGAACAACTGGAGAAAGGAAACATCATGTTCTACCAAGAAGACCTGGAGCAGTGTGGTCTTGATGTCACAGAGGCCTCGGTGTTATCAGGAGTTTGTACAGAGATCTTCAAAAGAGAGAGTGTGATCTTCCAGAAAACAGTCTACTGCTTTGTTCATCTGAGTGTTCAGGAGTTTCTGGCTGCTGTCTACATGTACCACTGTTACACCAACAGGAACACAAAGGTACTGGAGGACTTCCTGGGTAAAAAACACAATGACTCATCTCTGGATGTCTTCCTGATGGCAGCCATGGAGAAATTTCTCAAAGGTAAAAATGGCCACCTGGACCTGTTTGTTCGCTTCCTTCATGGCCTCTCTCTGGAGTCCAACCAGAATCTCTTAGGAGGCCTGCTGGGTCAGACAGAGAACAGTCCAGAAATCATCCGGAGAGTCATCAATAACTTGAAGGAGAAGAAGACCAAAATTTCTCCTGACAGAAGCATCAACATCTTCCACTGTCTGATGGAAATGAACGATCGCTCAGTGCATCACGATATCCAAGAGTTCCTGAAGGCAGAGAACAGATCAAAGAAGGAACTCTCTGTGATCCACTGCTCAGCTCTGGCCTACATGCTGCAGATGTCAGAGGAGGTTCTGGATGAGTTTAACCTGATGAAGTACAACACAGCAGAGGAGGGACGACTGAGACTGATCCCAGCTGTGAGGAACTGTAAAAAGGCTCAGTAAGTCCAGATGTGATTAACATTATAAATCAGCGTAGGTCAGTAGTTTAGTTCTTCAAATATAAATAATATAAAATTCTTATTATTGTTAAAATAGTGCTCCACTTGTTTATGAATTATTTCAAATGTTGTGAGTGCAAATAATGTTGATCCTTCAGTTGATTGTGTTTACAGATGTTAAGTTAATGAACACAGTTATTCTATTTATTTCTAGTAATTGTTGGATTTTACTGTTTTTTTTTTCATTTATCTTCCTTTGAGTGACGGAGGTGGCTTTCAAACCTGGTGAAACAAATGAAGGGCTTAAAACGCTTATGCTTGATGTTTTATTATAGCAGCATTTTATCACAACATGTATCAGTATTTTACAGTTATCAGTGAATGCAGTAAAGTATTATATTATTAAATGAGAAGGTTCCGCAAATAATATATAATCAAACAGATACTGTTTTTACTACTATGATTAATAGATTAAAATAAGGCGATTTCTGAAGTCAGACAGAATTAATGTCACTATCATTTTTTTCTTAATGGTTTGTGAGCCAATTCATAGAGAACACGGGGCATCAGGAAAATCAGCAAACTAATTCAGTAATGTCAGTTATACAACTATAAATTAAGTCTACAAACATTAACCAAAATTAGCCTCAGTGATCTACTGGTCATGCAAGACAAAACCCCTGAGTGTGTTGAACCAACCAATGGTGCCAACCAATGGTGCCTCATGAATTCAATTTTTTATTTTAAGGAGGGAAGTCGTGTTACATAGTCTTGTTTTAAGTCTTTCTCATATTCTGTTGGTCACAGAAAGAAACAATCCTATTGTTCCCTGTTATCCCTCAACTGTAACTTTCCATTAAAGGAATAAAATGCCACAGAAAAAATATTTGAAAAATTTAAAAAAAGATTAGCTGATAGAAGATTAGCTGTTTTGTCATCAAATCCATTAAGTACATATAAAGTGTCCACTTTCATGATAACATATGTTATATGTGTCATGACAGACTTTCTGGCTGTGGACTCTCAGAGACTCATTGTGAAGTTGTGGCCTCAGCTCTGAAGTCCAACCCCTCTCATCTGAGAGATCTGGACCTGAATCGAAACAACCTGCATGTTACAGCAATGAAGCTTCTGTGTACTGGACTGGAGAGTCCAAACTGTAAACTGGAGTGTCTGAGGTCAGTTCACTAGCTGTGGTTTTGGTAGTTTTTTCTATATATTTGGTTCATATCCTTCACTGAAGTTTCAAATGTTTGGTTCATAAGTTTTTAGTATTCGCCTGAGCAAATATCTGTAGAATTAAATTTTTTCAAGAATTCAAAGTCTGCAGTCTTGTTCTGTGCGAAAAATGACTTGTTGAGCTGCACATTTAAATCCTTAACACATCTGATGGCATTATGAATGATTTTATATCTACATCATTTATTCTTTATTCAGATTGAGGTGGTGCAGTTTGTCAGAGATCAGCTGCGCTTCTCTGGCCTCAGCTCTGAAGTCCAACCCCTCCCATCTGAGAGAACTGAGTCTGAGTCACAACAACCTGCAAGATTCAGGAGTGAAGCTGCTGTGTGATTTTCTGGAGAGTCCACACTGTAGACTGGAGACTCTGGAGTGAGTTCACTGGCTGCCTGTTACTATTGTTGATTTCAAGTTTAACAACTGAACCTACTTTATGTACATACATAACTTACATCCATGAAGTTATTTTTTCCATCTTTTTAAATTTAAAAATTTATGTTTTTTTTATATGTTTTAATGAACAATGTCTGATCACTGATATTGATCACTCAGTTGAATTGTAAATGCATTTTAGGTATATCATTTATTCTTTATTCAGATTGTGGGGCTGCAGTTTATCAGAGATCAGCTGTGCTTCTCTGGCCTCAGCTCTGAAATCCAACCCCTCCCATATGAGAGAGCTGGATCTGAGTGCCAACAAGCTTCAGGATTCAGGATTACAGCTGCTGTGCGACTTTATGGAGAGTCCACACTGTAGACTGGAGACTCTAAGGTCAGTTTATTTACTGTCTGTTACAATTATTGATATTAATGTTTATAAATTGAACCTAATGTCTGTACATACATAAATTACATAAATGAAGCTATTTTTATTTTTTCCATATTTTACTTTTTTACTGTCGAAAGTTTAATCTGTAGTTATAAAAGAAGACTGATTCTTAAAGAAACTGTAGAAAATGTCCACTGATAGTTGTTAAAGTACTTAAGTACTAATGTTTTTTATAATTTTTGGTAGAGTTATATCTGTATACAGAAGATCCTCTTTAAAATCTGAGCACATCTGCAGCATCATTTATTCTTTATTCAGATCGTGGGGCTGCAGTTTGTCAGAGATCAGCTGTGCTTCTCTGGTCTCAGCTCTGAAGTCCAACCCCTCCCATCTGAGAGAGCTGGATCTGGGAGGAAACAACCTGCAGGATTCAGATGTGAAGCTGCTGTGTGATCTTAAGGAGAGTCCACACTGTAGACTGGAGACTCTGAGGTCAGTATAGAGTTGGGGTCAGTCTGTGCTGGTTTTATCAGTCTTGTATTAAACACAGTTAGTATTAAAGCAAAGATCCAGCATATCTTGGTGAACTTTAAACTTTCTCAATGGCTCTTTTCCTCAGTGAAGCTGTGAGAGGAAAATGGTCACAGGCTTCATGATTGGACAGAAAGATAGATAGATAGACCAGTTCATCCTTGTCAGAGCTCTAAGATCAGTCTGACTGCAGCCTCCAAATCACTGGCTCAGATTTCACAGAACCATCATTATGTTTAGTAACCATGTGGTCTTTATACAGAGCAGAACCTCTGCTGAGGTCCAGGAATCACAACAGGTGTTTAGCTGAGAGCTCTGACTGATTGAAATGTGATTATTTAACAGCAGGAAAGAACTTCAAATCCCACAGAGACTCTGTAGCTTTTAAACTTTTCAAAGAGTTCACATGTATCAACAGTAAATCCACCAATAAACTGATGAGTGAATGTTTCTGTTTATGCAGTAATGATGTGTTCATGACTCCACTGTGTACTTCAGTGAAGTCTGCAGAGTAAACAGACTTGATACTAAAACTCTCAGCAGGTGATTAGTCTAACATGTTAACATGAGAGTTGAAAGGAAGCTGGCCACGCTGCATGGCTGTTCCACTTCTGGTCTGACCAGGACTGAAGTCCCTGCTGTTCTTTATACTGGATGCATCATTAACTGAAAGCTGATGAAGTGAGTCTCACTAAACACTGATTTATGACCTCTGTTGTTTCTTCTCTTATCAGCTGGAGGTATTGATCTCTGTGAGAGTGTGATTGAACACCCAGGAGTGTGTGTTAAGAGAGGATCAGCTGTATCCTGATGATCCATCTGAGCTGGAGTCTGGATCTGGATTTTGTCATCTTCACTTAAGTTTCTTAACTGACTATAAACTGCACAGTTATCCCTGGATTTTTTTTAAGTCAGAATTTATTTTACAAATGTGTTATACATGAGCTGTGTGATGCAGAAAAGATTACAAAGACAGGTGTTATAAGTCATATCCTGACCCTGGGCCCATATTTATCAAGCATCTCAGAATCGCACTGAGAGTTAACTGAGGGCTAAAACCAATTAATGAAGCAAAAGAGAATGAACTCTGACTGTCAGCAGGAGAGGAATTGCTCTGGGTAGAGCGTGAGATGTTGCTCATTTACAACATTCAGAGCAGCAAAATAGAAATAATGATGACGTGTTGTAGTTTTATCACAGTTTTCTCACAGGCAGGAAATATTTAACAGTGGTTATTTGGTGTATTATGTGTATAGGCAGGTAACCAGGCAGGTAACTTACAAAGGTTATGTAACAAAGCTGTGATGCCAAAATTCATTATAAGATGATCTTTACAAATTGTGAAGAAAGCCTGAGAAATAAATGTAGCCTATATGTTCATTAAGATAACAGATAATTTGACTCAGCTGCATGAAATGATCTTGGTTTTACTGCAATAAACGTAATTAGATATACAACGTTTGGGGAAATTCACCAGATAAAGCCGAGGAACAAAGAACTTCTCAGACAGATAATTAATCAATAATATGCTGCACATCTTAAATTTGAATCTTGTGTGTTTTATTGGTTTATTTTCTTCCTGTATGTTCATGTTAGCTTTGTGTAAAGTATTCTGTAATGTTGGTTTTGAGAAGTTTTTATAGACCTCTGAAGGGAGGGTGGTGGGATGATGGTGGTGGTAAACAAAGACAAAACAATTTTGGCTGACTTGCTGTGAACTGACTGAAAGAGGACTGAACTTTAGCTTATGCTAGCTTAGCAATTGGAATTCATAAATTGGAAGTGCACCAATTGAATACTATATTTATCTGACCTATAACTAAGTGCTAAAGTACTTTAGAAATTTACCAACTTTAGATTGTCTGTGTTTTTCTTATTCCTTCATTTTATTGGAAAATGAAATCAAGTGCAGTATACAAATAAGAAAACAGTACCACCAAGTGACAATACAAAAAAACTGCAATCCACACAGACAATCCAGAAATATACACAATAGCAAACTTTCCACTGTGCAGCACTGACTACAGTACTGCTGTGAGTACTAGGAGTTTTTATGTGCAACACACCCACTCTCCTTGTGCTGCTGTCTGGAGGGTGGACATCAGGATTCAGCCTTCATATCGGTGCTGCAGCCCTCCGTCTCTCAGGTGTTCCTGTGTTTGTCCAGCAGGGGGAGACGTAGATCTAAACTTCCTTCAACACTGAGCTCAAATATTCACATTTACTTCTTTCAATTTAATAACTTTAAAGAAATTTTTGATTTACAATGTTCTTATAGGGAATTCAGCTGAATATACAAAATAATTCAACCGGTGCATCTGATTCAAAACACATTCTCATTAAAATGACAGATCAGATTCATAAACTGACCAAATGCATATCAGTGATAGGAAGTGTAATAACAAATATATCAGTAAAAAGAGACACAAATATCATAATAAGTGACAATAATTTGAAATTCATAGAGAAATATTCAAAATAATTAAAATGGACAATTTCTTCAAAGGCAAAAGAATTACAATTACAGTATAAATTTATTAACAAATATTATTCAGCAGCAGAAACACTAAGAAGAAGATTTAGATTTGAGGTTGACTCCTGTTGTTTCTGTCGTGTAGAAGCTGAAACTATTGAACATCTCTTCTATTCATGTCCGGTCACATTTTGTCAGAATAATTGACTATCTATTAAAATAGAAAATGTCACCAAATTCTATTATACAAGGATAACCTCGCCAAAGAAATATCTGATATGGTCAATATCATCATAATTATGGGTAAATATCACATTCATGGAAAAATTAGAAACTCTCGCGAAGTTGTTTTAGAACTGAATTAAAGAATTATTTTTCTTGATACACACTAGCCAACACAAAACATTTGTAATCTGGTGTTTTAACCGAGATGGAATAGTTTTGGTTTTGTGCCCACTGATTCATTGAATCAGCTCTGCCACCAATGCGTCATCTGTGTGATTTGTCAATAATAATATGTTTGGATATGTAGAGAAATCTAGTTTAGGACTGTTATATTGACTGCTAGAAGCCCTGTCCCAGAAGAAGCCCCGCCTTAACTGCATATTTTTTCATTATGTACATGTATTGGTTTAATTTCTATCTTTATTTATTTATTTTTATTTATTGTCCAGGTTATATCCTCGCTGTTTCGAATCTGTTTCTATTGTTTTTGTTTTTATTAATGCAAAACTGATAGTCCTACGAGAAACTGTAATAGACTGTAATGTTCTAAATAAAGTTAAAAACAAAAAAAAATAAATAAATAAATAAAATATTGTAGAAGAAGGAATTAAGGGCGGGGACGCTTTTTTTTTTAACGAGCGACGACTCGCGAACAAAAAGTTTTTGTAGTTGACATAAGTCTTGATATTCTTCCTGTTCTGTGTTGATCTGTGGACATGGAGAAACTGACGAGGTGTTTTCTGCTGCTTGTGATGCTGAACTTTGTTTCAGCTGAAGATACGTTTTTCAGGGAAGGCGGTGAGCTGCTGTTGAGGCCTCGTTTCTCCGGAGAGATCACCAGCATCCTGTGGAGACACAACGACAATCTGGTGGCAGAATGGGTGAAAGGACTAGTTGATCTGGAGTATTACGGTGCGTTTAAAGGCCGAACAACCCTGGACACAACCACTGGAAGTTTGGAGATCAAAAACATGAGTCCAGCTGACAGTGGGGTGTATTCAGTGGAAATCAACAACAGGGTCCAGGATGTGCGCTATAATGCAAAACTGATCAAGGCGGTGCCGAAGCCTGTTGTGTTACTGACCTGTTATGGAAACACAGAGGAGGCTGGACCTGTCACCTACAGCTGGAAGATGGGAGAAGGAGAGTGGATGGATGGGGAGAAGGACAGGAGCATCACCAATGATGAGACAATACAAAGTGTTGAAATGTTCTCCTGCAAGATGAAGAACCCAATCAGTGAGGAAGAAAGTGACCCCATACCCAACCCTTTCTTCAGAAAACAGCCTGCAGACCATGTCTAATCAGAAAAAGTGATGATGATGATGATGATAATGCGGCTTGAAATGGATGATCACCTTCATTTCCTGATGAAGATTAAAGCATGTCAGTACTCCAGTTAGGTAGAGGAAATGTGTTGTGTTCAGCAGTTAAACATGAAAACAAGATTTCTCTTTTTTTAAACAGCATCGCATATCTGTATGTATATTTTCTGCTACTTTATACTTCTTCTTCATCACATTTCAGATCAGTTTTCCATATTTCCATCATTATTATGTTATTGTTTTCTTTCTTTAATTTGATGCAATTAATCAAAGTGAGCCTGTAAAAGAAAAGTATAAAAGGATCATAGAAATGACTGTTTTCATGATGAATCTAATGGAAACTGTGTTTTGAGTTTGGGTGGTTTTTTAAGCATTTATTTTTGTTTGTGATATATTTTACATTTTAACTGTAAGAACAAGTATGAAACATAAAATATTTCTAACGTTAATAACATACTTATTTGCAAAATAATGAATAAAAATAAAATTCTCTGCTTTGAATAATAATGTGTTTGTTTGTTTGTTTCAACCATCAGAGTTCAGTCTTCAAACATTAATCTTGATCAGTCTGGATTATCATCATTAACAGGTTTTTTTTAAAGATGTTTTTGGTATTTTTGCCTTTAATCAATAGCTGATATTGAAGAAACTGACAGGATATTAGACATTAGAAAATGAATCAAATGTTTCATGTGATGTTTTATATGCCATCATGTTGTCTTGTGTGTACTAATGTCTATATATTCATACAGAAGAATGGATGTTATATATTACTCACTGTTTTACTTCACTGACTAGTTAAATAATTCAGCTTTAATGCAGGCGTTCTCTAAAGCAGACGACTCACATGCCTCAAACAAAGAAGACAGATAGCAGCTGAACACAGCAGCTAATATACAAGTCTAAGAAATCCTTAAAAATACAAAGGTGATCAAAGTTTTTATGGATCCAGAAACATGGTGATGGTGGAAAGTAACCAAGTGCTTACTGGCTGCATCAGTTCTGACAAACTGTTCTTCCACTTAAATGCTTCTTTATACTGTATTTATACTGAATCTGTATACTACATGATAGCGGGAGAGGAAAGAAGCGAGAGGAAAGAAGAAAAAACAAAGTTCTGATACAAAAATCTGTTTTCAGTTTCTGGACTTTTTGCTGAAATGTGAGGTTTCTGAAGGTCTTATCAGTCTGCAGCAGCTGCTCCTCTGAATCCTGCAGGTTGTTGTCATTCAAGATCAACCTGCTGAGATCTACCTTCTACTCACTGTTACTGTTTACAAGAGGAAAGAAGAAGAAACAACGTTCTGATATCTTTGATTTTTGCTGAAATATTGGATCATTTGAACATTTATTGAAATGAAAGCATGTGAGAAGTTTAGAGGGAAAAATCACTATTTGGTGGAGCTGTTAACAACTCATAGACATGTGAAATGTGACCCCGACTACACACTGCTTTTTGTAAGACGTCAAAAGACAAAAAGGTTGGAAACCACTGGTTTCATCTTTAACAATGTGTTGTATTTTAAAAGCTTGTTATATTATCCATTGTGTCAAATCTTCATGTGAAAAGTAACTAAGTACAATATTTCCCTCTGAAATGTAGAAAGTAGCATCACATGGAAATACTCAAGTAAAGTACAAGTACCTCTAAATTGAGGTGGACAGGTTCACAATTTAAAGTCTGTCTTAAAACAACGGTCAGATTTTTCCTGGCTGTAATCATTCCTCCTGTTCATACTGGATATTAAAAGATCTCCTTCATCCACAGTGTGTCCAGATAGACATTTAAAGTGTGTGTGAAGCTTCTATTCAGCTTCATCAGTCTGAGTTAGTCATATCAAGTGGATATCTGACACATTTACAGTCTTTTTAGCATCAAATTCTCCTCTTTGTGTTTCCCTGTTGAGCTGCAGGTGGAAGTATAGAAACAAAAAGAGGAACTTTGGCACTAAAAAGACTAACGTTGAGAGTTATCTACTGGATTTGACTCATTTGGACGCTAAAGCTTCATATTAGCTTCAGATAAACCTTTAAATATATACGATTTTGGCCTCCATCACTTCCATTATAAGTGCATTATGAAGGAATCTCCTAATGCTCAGTGTTTTTTATTGATCACATTTATTTGCGAAGTAGCAAGTACAAGGAACTCAATGTGGGCTACACGTCAACAGAAAAAGCAATAAACATGAACATAAAACAATAACAGTGTAAGAAGGAGAGTGACAGTAATTTAGTGAGATTCTGTGTAGTGGGGATGGACTATGTGCTCACATATTGCCATGATAAAAGCTATGTGTGTGCATAAATACCGATGTAGATATAGATATAAATTTGAGTGTAAATAAACTATATATACTGTTACAGTATCACCATGAAATAAAGCCCTGTTTCAATGTTCATGTGGGCTCTCGACTGTTGTTTTAAGACAGACCTGAAAAACTGTGAACCCGTCCTTTTAGGACAGTTTATAAAATGTATTTTCCGCCGCAGCATCGTTTATTTCAGGGTTCAACGGGGTCAGGACTCCCTGGTGCAGTTACACGGTACGGACTGCATGTGTCGCTGTAAACCGATAAACCATTCAAAACATTTTATTTATTTATTATTATTATTGTTCTGCTCGTTTATTCCTTTACTTAGTTGTAATTTATTTGATTTATGTTATGTTATATTTCTTGTATTTATTGATATGTTTGGATTTTTTTGTTCTTATTTCTCAGTGAATCAAAACACAGCGAGTTGGGGGGTGACGTCATTGTTGGGGTATTTTCAAGATGGCGCTGGACCGTGGCCGGAGTGCCGCTGCAGCAGCCAGTTAAACGTTAACGGATTTAATTAATCTTCTCCTCGGGGCGCAGAGACGTTAACTCCGCGAGACAGAGAGAGAGAGAGAGAGAGAGAGAGAAACATCGTTATTCCAGAAAGCAGAAGAGGAAATGTTACATTTGGTGAGTGTCAGGTAACGCCGGAGTGTCCCTGGCTAAAATGGTAGCCCCTTCCTCCGAGAACAACGAGACCTGCTGCGGAGCTCGGCCGACGGAGGAGGTTACGCCCGGGGCCGAGTCCCGTCTGGTGGATTGAGGTGTCATGGAGACGACGGGGGAGAACGGAGGGTCGTTTGCCGTCGACTTAAACGAGAACGAAGAAGAAGGAGGAGGAGGAGGAGGAGGAAGAGGAGCGGGTCACACGTCTTACACCGCACTTAAAGACCGCGGCAGAGCGCTGCTGGCCGGTGTCAGCGGGGGTCAGGAGGCGGGGAAGGGTCGTGTTTACGTGAGCGGTAATGTTAACGGGAGGAATGTAAACAGAGACGGCCCGGTACAACAGAGGGAGATCGTGTTGGATCTGGTTGCGGCGGAGGAGTTCCTCCCCGCACGGTTGGCTGACAGCGGCGAGCATCGCGGCCTCAACGGATTCACCGAGGCACCGGGGATGGTCGGCCGGGAGGAGCCGGAGGAGCCGGGGATGGTCGACCGGGAGGAGCCGGGGATCGTCGTGGATCCTGTTATTAGGGAGAGCGAAGGGGAAACCCCGGGAGAAGAGGCGACGGACGGTGGCGCATTAACCGGCTGTATCCGTACTTCTCTCCCCGATGGCAGGCTACCATGCACGGGGAAACACCAGCAAAACTGCGCCTGCACCGGAGCCGCGGCTCCAGACGTAAACATGCCCAACGGGGGTGTTGACAGGCCGCGGCACGGAGCTCCAGAAGCGGATACCGCCTACTGTAAACAGACTGGGGTGTTTTCCAGCCCCGTGCAGGGCCACAGACTCGGTTTATGCGACGTGGACGGCGAGGAAGTGAAAGTAGCCAACGGTGGTTTACACATTGTCAGCACCGCCACAGCAACATGTGACCGGCCCGAGTCGGACTATTCCCCCGAAAACATTCATTTAGACTCGCGGGCAAGGCAAGAAAACTGTAGCGGGAGTTTGGCCTCTCAGTGCCCGTGGCAGAATGCGCCTGCTGCGGCAGAGCTCCCTCACTCCCTCGCCCCCTCTGAGGACTCCCCCACCCAGGGATCAAGTGCCAAACTCCCCTCTCCTTGCCCGTCTCCCTCCTCCAACCTGAGCGGTGACAGCCCGCTTTCTGAGCCCATCACCAGGGATGAAGAGGAAGAGGAGGAGGAGGAGGAGGGTTTCAGTGACCTCAGTTTACCAGTTAGGCCGCACAGTTTGAGGACTACCCCCAACCTCGCCGTGTCCCTCAGCTGTGATGCCACCCCGCTGTCCCCAGACGAGGAGGGGGGGTTTTATTTTGGAGACGAGGGGTACGAGGAGGACCTCCGGAACGTTTTGGAGGCGGGTCGCAGGCAGAGCGCCCCGGACAAACTGCCGGACCTGACCGGGCAGACGGACAGCTCGGACTCCAAGTTGATGCCAAAGAGGTTCGGCATCGCAGATTTCTTCACCAGGTAAATGATGCCGGGGTGTTATAAGACACACAAACACACACATGCAAGCCCAAAGCTGTCAGCAAACCTGACAGCTTTTGACTGCTCAGAATTTACCACATAAAAAAATGTGTGATCCCTCCATTTCTATATTTATATATTTTTCCAGCATTCTCAGTCAGCTTGGCTGTGTGGGATTTATCTGGAAGCTTTCAGTCTGAAAATATGAAACACACAAAGCAAACCACCAACTAGAGCTGCAAGTCACAATTATTTCCATCATAGTTTAAAATAAAAATGTTCAGTTTCATAGTGACGGAGACAAACAGGCTAATCTTACATATATACACGCCTTTATTGACACTTACTCCTTTATGCTGTTCAGGAGAAACACTGATAAAAACTTCTTCTTGGAAAAATGACTCAAAAGATTAATAGTTGGCAACGTTTACAGAGCAAAGACACAAATGCAAATATCAATCTGTGGATTTTAATAACTGATATTTGATCACTCAAATAAGAATCTCAACTTTAGTTTTTCTTTAAATCCAGCCTTAGTTATGACTTCATATTCCTGCCTCCCTCCTGCAACCATAAACAAAGATGTAAACCATCACTTCACATCGGTCTGGTCAGTATTAATAAAACGCCTGGACCAGTCTTCTTGTTTTTTGCCCTACAAGTCACCTCGCCTCCAGCTGGTCATCACAGTCCCGGGGATCAGTTCAGTCCTTTTTTTTTTTTAACATCTCCCACCTCTGAGCTCGTAACCTTCCCTCCCCATCTGCTCCGGATGTCATTAAACCAACACACACACCTCTAATCGGAGGGAGAATCTGGCGTCTGTTCGTGCTGGTGTGTTGAGGAGCAGCTGACGACTTTAATCATGAATAAATGATGGAAGGGGTTCAGAGGTCATTTATAAACCGCTGTTCAGCTTCTTCACATCCATTTTAACACAATTAGAGCCGCAACTGATTATTCTTTTAATTATTCAAGGCGTCCTGTGGAGTGTCTGACCTTCATGGAGCACACACACACACACACATGTCCACGAGTGACAGGACACACCGTCGAGTTAAACGTGTTTCACGCTGATCTACAGGTGACTGTAATGCACCCAAAGAAATGCAGTGAAGAAGAAGATAAACCAGCTTTTTAAATGTTTTATGAAGAAGGAAATACATCCAACATGATCTCAAAGGTACACAAGAAAAGCAAGAAAACTCCACAGAGCTTCTTTAATCTGATTTATTGATTTATTTAGTCTATAAAATTATAAAAAAAATAGTAAAAAATGCTCAATCACAGTTTCCCAAATGTTTTAAAATGTCTTGTTTTGTCCGATGAACAAGACAAAAGCAGCAAATCTTCACATTGGAGAAGCTTTAATATGTTTGTTTGATAAATGACATCGTCTGTTGACTAACTGATGAACAGACGAAGCTTTTAAGAACTGAACCTGTGACCTTCTGGTAGATAAGATGGTCTGTGTGGCTGCTTTTCTTGCTAAACTCAGAGAACAGAGAGAGAGAGAGAGAGAGGGTTATTTGGCTGGTTTGGAAGCAGTGAGTGAGAATTTAAAAGGCACTGGGAATTTCCTGTTCCATTTAAAGGCAGCTGCGTGCTGAAAAGAGAGGCTGCTGGACACAAACGCAGTCACACACACGCCGTCGCCGTCGCACGTTAACATGTGATAAATGTGTCTGTTTGATACTTTATTCAAATAACAAACAAATATACACTCAGCAAGCACTTTATTAGGAACAGCTTTTCAGTATGATCCTCTCCACCACCCACAACAACCTCCATAATAAACATAAAGTAGAATCATCACCTTTCTGACAACGTCAACAACAAGGACTGAAAACGCTGAAGCTTCATAAAAGCAGGATTTATGGCAGAGCTGTAGAGTTGGATTGCATTAGACTGCACGGATGTTCCCGATTAAAGTGTTTGCTGAGTGTAAATATTTATATACACACACAAATTAGTTCTCATAAACTCAACATTACATTACAGCTAATGTTTCTTTGTTTAATAACAGCCATCCAACCATTATGAGGTGGTTTTCATGCCTCATATTTATACCTGTACGACTCGTTGAGCGTGCACAGTGAACTCGGCAATCTTTCTGTTTAGCGTCTTCAGGCTAGGCTAACCCATCGTTGCTAACTCTGGAGCTAACCTTCACTTTTCCAGCACTTGGAGAAACAACAGACGTGACTTTTCATCATTTAACTGACACACTGTAGTCTGTGCTGTACATTTACTGCCAGACTGACAACTCACCGCTAACCCTTTCCTCCGCTCCGCTCGTATCCACCGTCACGCTCGTTACGCTCGTTTCCCAGGCAACGACACAGAGGTTCACTCACGTCCTGAACAGCTGCACAGACTCCCAAACGCTAAATATCTCTGAATGATGGATATTTGTTGTTAATTTTTTTGTCCTGGCGGGTTCTCGTTGATATAATTGTAGGAGAAACACTGATTCAGTAAACGTTCAGTACGTTTAGTAAACGCTCAGTAACCGTTGAGAACAGTTAGACCCAGAAGTCTCCGTTAGTTTGGAAGAGTCCAAAGTTGTGAAAACAGCGGGGGTGTTTGTTAGTCTGTCCCTCCCGCTGCAGGAAATAATGGATTAATCCTGTAAAGCTGCTGATGTAGCACTTTTCTCCACAGATATTAGTCGACCAATGAGAATTGAGTGGGATTAGAGCATATCGACCAACTAATCGACCAGCAGACTACAGCCCTACCTAGCACATCGTGGAGGGTCTCTCCTGATTGGCTGCTGCTGAAGAATCACATTGGATGGTAGAGAAGGTCGAAGCTTCAAAACTAGTTTAACTGACGGAGCTTAAAGCGTTGCGCTGTCCTCTTATTTCCATCATCCCTCCATGTTTCCATCACAGTTATCTATTTAAATCATTTAGAGACAAAAACCTGTAAAAGTCTGTGTGTGTGTGTGTGTGATGACGTAGCTTAAAAAAAAAACTGATGCATCCAATCATTAAAGGAGATTAAAGAAACTGAACATCACGAGGTTAATGAAGGTCGAATGCACTGCAGGACTTGTGCATTAGTTTTATTTAACTACGCCTGATAAACCGGCAGGTGGGCTCATGTTGTCTGACATTTTCCAGCCATTAAAGTTTCTCCAGACTGTCTAACGGAAATCGTCGTCACAAACATGCATCCCCTTTTTTGTTCCACAGCAACAACAACAGCGAGCGGCCGAGCCTTTTCTTCCATATTTAATATCAGTTTCTGCTGTTATGGAGGGATTAAGGAGGACACTAGCTGGACTGAACTGACCGTTTGACACACATCTGCATCTTTTCATAGCAACACAGAGCTGCAGTCTGGGACCTATAGCTCAGTAACAGCCTGCATGTTAATCGTGCCCCAGTTAACGTGTGTGTGTGTGTGTGTGTGTGCAGTAAGTGATACAGCAGGGCTCAGCCAGCATTGACTCAGTGCAGCCTGTTTCCTCGGGGCTTTCACTGCTCCCTCGTGCTCTTCTGCTTTCTATTTCTGATTTCCGATTCGACACGGTTTCACCTCTGCCTGCACATCTGCTGCCGAGACGCAGCCCAGATGTTGTGAAAAAGATCTCGGTTCCTGAAAAAGTTTGAGCCACAGTCACAGGTTGTCACAGGTGAAGATACTCCGACTCAGTTAGATAGAAATGTTTACAGTATTTACCGTAAAACAGAGAAGTAACACGTTTCTGTTTCCTCTAATAATAAACTACCCTAAAACTAATTTCCAATAAAGTGGAAGTCTGAAATATGAACAAACACAAACGTATTCTGTCTCTGAAATGTTAGCAGGGCAGCAACTTGTTTGGTTTATAAAACGTCCTCAAATGTTTTGTTTTGTTCAGAACTCAAATATCTTCAGTTTACTGTCATAAAATAACTAAAGAAACCAGGAAATATTCAACATTTAAGGAGCTGGAATCAAAGAATTTGGACATTTTGGCTGCTGAAAAACACAAATATATGCAGTTTATCATCATATCTGACACTCAAAAGCATCAAAATCTCACATTTGAAAAAAGCGAATGTTCAACTGAAAAGACTCATCGATCATCCGAACAGTTGACTTTCTGTCGGCTCTGCGTCCGTCGCCATAACAACCGAAACGAACTCATTTTAATGCCGCTCCTCCTCCTGCTACTATTTATAATCCCTTCACCTTTCTTCTGAGTCCATGATTGCAGGGCAGGGATTATAACCCGGCCAAACGTCCACTGCTTCTAAAATTAACTCCCCACGCTGCCGGCTTGGCGTGCCGTGAGTAACTTTGGGTTTTTTTTTTTTTCGTCTGACCTTGTTTTCCACCAGATTTGTGCTCTTTTTTTTTTTTTTTTTGTCGAAGCCCAAATACCTCAGACTGCTGCTACAGAGCGAGGTGGCGTCAGGCTTGTGGCTCAGAAACAAGGTTTATGTGGTTTAAACGTCTGCTGCTGCTCAGACGGACACACGCAGACTTTTTTCCAGAGGAGAGCCGAGCAGGTCGGTCCGGTAGATCAAAGCGGCGGTGGCGGCGGTGGCGACGGCGGCGGTGAGAGCCTGGAGGCTGACAGGTCGGCCGGTCGCTGACTGAGGCTGTTTGTGTTCAAAGCTCAGACGCTGCTTTTACAGCCACGGCAGCTTTCATCTCTGCAGCAGCAACACAACGCTGAGCAGCAAACACGACGGAGACGGCCTGCAGACAAAATAAATGCAAAACTTTACAAGCTGGAGGACAGTTTGAACCCAACAGCAGGCTGTTAGCAGAGTCACTGCACGCCTTAAGTTGGAAAAAATGGAAAAAAAATAGTTAAAATCTGAGTATTTATTGTTTTATTATCATTTATTTATTATTATGGTGCAAATAGGAAGAACAAAGGTGAAGTTAATGGATTGTTTGTTTGTTCTTTGTTGTTATTCTTTGGTTTGAAGTTTTAGAACTACTGTTCCCATAAGGCTTTGGGGCGGGTAAAGACAGGAAGTAGTGTTGCCATGGAGTCAGTGTGAGTTTCTTTAGCCGGTGTCATGGATGTTGCTCCTGATATTATTTTTCTGATGACATAAAATGTCAGAAAATAGTGAAAAATGCCTTTTTAATAAATTCCCACAGTCCAAAGTGACGTCTTCAGACGAATATTCAATTTACATCACACAAGACAAAGAAAACCATAAAATCCTCACGTTTCATTAGCTGGAAACAGCAAATTTTGGGTGTTTTTGATGACAAAAATGGTTATTTGATCATTTTTCTGTTGATCAGCTGATGGATTAATGAACTAATCATTACAGCTCTGATATAATTTGACCTACAGAACATAAAAAAACATAATAAAAAACAACCTCAACATAAATAAAGTCCTCCAGCGTGACTCGTCGTGGCTCCGATATCAGAGTAAAAGTGTAATAAGTTGAACAGCGACCTGTCAGGCAGTGAAAGGAGAAGTGAGTCGTAGCACCCCGACGACATTCCTGTGAAAGACGCACCAGGAAGTAAAAGAAGAAGAAACCAGGAAGAAGAAAACAAGCGAAGAATTCAATGAAATACCAGCAGAGTCCGGAGCCAGAGGGGCATTTTCTCTCCGTCATTACAGAAGCAATAAAATCTGCTCTGACTGGCAGGTGCAGGAAAATGTCTGTTTGTTAAATCTCCCTCTCTCTCTCTCTCGGCCTCGGCCCCGGCTTTCGGTTTGGACGCCGTCCCTCAGCAGCTGCCGGCCCTGAAAGTGGCTCAGAGGAAATCCAGACAGACGGGGAGAAAAAAAAAAAAAAAAAAACACACAGCGCTGCTGGAAAAGCTCCACGCGAGCTGTTCGGTTCCCAGCGAGAGACGTTCAGCTCCAATAACACTAATAAAACCAGGAATGCTGCTTTTATTTCAAACATGTCGTTCCCCTCTCGCTCCGTCAGTTCGATGCCGTCTCCGTGCGGCATGATGAAGGAGGGAGAGCGGACGTACCTGCAGGATGGATGTATGACATCACACAACCAGTCAGGAGCCAATCGAAACAATTTAAAACCTGAAGATATTTAATTAAAACTTGGATAAAAGAGAGAAAAGCAGCGCCAGCAAGAGATCGTTCTGCTTGATGGACGCCTTAAACGACAACTAACAGGATTAATTAACAATAATAATTATAGATTTTACTTATAGAAGGTTTTTCAAGCTACTCAGAGGATCCTTAAAAACAAAAATAAAGCGACACTCTGCTGATTATTTCCCCGATTAAACATCTGGAATATAAAATGTTAGAAAGCTTTTAATAAATGTCATCAGATGTCTTGTTTTGTCCAAAAAAAATCCAAAGTTACTCAAATTACACTGATTATAAAATAGAGAAAAAGATGTAAATTCTCACATCTGAAATCACTTAAATGATTAATTGATGATCAGATTAGCTGCTGATTAACTTTCCGTCCATTAACGTATCAGTTTTTCAAAATAAAACGTTCGGCTCTCGTTTCAAAGGTTCAGTTTATTCATCTGTTAAATGGAGGAACATCCATCCCATCATAATTAAATTAAAATTAGCGTCACAATGAAACTAAAACAGCTTCATCTGTGGTCAGATTATCACAGATTAAACACCAGTATCAGCTGTAATCTGTGGCGTCGTCCATGTTGGTTTCATAAAACACGTTCATAATTAAAATGTTATTGTTGCTGATCTGGAATAACTTTACAGAACAGCAGCAGAGTTTAACGTTTTAAAGTTTGGAGTCATCAGATGTGGATTATTGATTAATCTGTGGATTATTTTCTCAGTTAATTGGTTGTTTTGTTTCCTCAACACAAAGATGTTCAGTTTATTGTCATAAAGACGAAAAAAAACAGAAAATCTTCACATTTAAGAAGCTTTAATCAGAAACTTTAGACATTAAAAATGTCTCTAAACGATTCGACTGATCAGTTTGATTTGTGCTCAAACATTTAACGTCCAATTAACTTAAACACAATCAATGCTGCAGGATTCAATTAGCTGCACACACACACACACTTCCTGCTCAATACACTCTGGGAATTAGGTTAGATCCTATCACATGTATCTCCAAACACACACACACACACACACACACTCTCTCACATCTGCTCCGTTTCCTGTCGTGTTAAATAAAAAGCAGGAGTCTGGATGTGACGTGCTGCAGGTTCGCTGTTCAGGTGTCTGAACACAACAAAGCTGCTTCTGATCTGACGGACGTTTAGAGACACAAACACCAAACACGCTCATGCTGGAGTATAAATAGTGACATCATCAGCTGTTGCATCTCCAGGCAGCAGCAACAGGCTCGAACATCTTTTTATTAGCCGCTCTTCTTCTTCTTCTTCTTCCGCTGAGGGATCAGGGCGTCGTCGAAGCCGAAGCAGACGCGGTTACACTAAATAAAAAGTGGAGAGTCGCTGCTGTTAGTTTCAGAGAAACCGAAGCGAACAGGCATCGAGTTTTGAATGTCACTTCCTCTTTTCTATTTCTGGAGTTTCTGCAGAGCGACGGCAACACGTGAGAGAGAAGATAAACAAAGTTCCAGCGACGGCAGAGCTGATTTATGGTTTAATAACAAGGAAACTGCCAAATATTCATATTTGAGGAGTCAACTTGGTCCACAAACCACCCGAAGATCTTCAGTTTACTGTCAGAGAGGAGGAAAGAAACCAGAATATTCACAGTCAGGAGGCCAAAATCAGAGGATCTGGACATTTAAAACGATTAATAAATGATCAAATAGTTGATTATTGTTGTTATAAATGAGTCTGTTAGTCTATAAAATATCAAAAAGTGGAAGAGTGCAGAGTTTATTTAATGTTTTTAGTTTTCTTTTACATAAAACTTGCTGCACTTCACGGTTAAAAGGTGCAGTTTGTTGTGAAATATCAAGTATAAAACTATAAAAAAAACAAAGCTGACTGAGGGAAAGATCTGCATTAAAGCAAAATAATGCAATAATATAATAATATTAATATTAATATACATATGTGGATGAAAAGATTCTCATTGTTTGAGTGAAGGAACCCGATCCTGCAGAGAAAGGAGGAATAATATTTGCTTTTCTGTCCGCTCGGTGTGTGTGTGTGTGTGTGTGTGTGTGTGTGTGTGTGTGTGTGTGTGTGTGTGTGTGTGTGTGTGTGTGTGTGTGTGTGTGTGTGTGTGTGTGTTTTCTCTCTCGTTCTCCTTCACTTCCTTTTATCTGTTAATAATCCGTCCACTTCCTCCTCTCCCTCCTTCCTTCTTTCTCTTCCCTGCAGTCGGCTTTTTTCTACTGAAACTAAAATGTCAAATTGTCGATCTGGCAGCTTTTTTTTTTGTTGTTGTTCATCCAGCATCTCTTCAGAAAGTGCTGCGACTGCATGGCTGCGGTCTGAAAGATGATGATGATGAAGATTCATTCGCCGCTTTTACACCCTCGCTGTTGATTTCTGCAGTTTGCTTAAACTGGAATAAAATCTGAGGATGTTTGACTCTCTCAGTCAGCAGATTTACAGAGCAACGACACATTAGTGATCTTATTTATTCCCTTTAAAGGTCTGTGAAGATCCTAATAACTGGATAAGTTGATGAGAAAATGAATCTTCATGCTTTTTTGAGTGAAAACAGAAACATCTTTTGCTTTTCTGTGTCTCTATATCGTCGTAAATCGAGCATATTTAGGACTGTGAGATAAATATTGAGTCTCAGCCTCGTCTGAAACCGTCTTCTTCGTCGGGTGAAAGTTCGTTCTTGTCTTAAAAAGACGGTGATTTGACAGTAAAGCCTTTAACCGCCGCTCATGGTCTTCCTCAGCCGGCATCACATGACCTGAAAGTTGACCCGAGGTTAAAAAGCAGCAACTATTTTAGTCATTTTTTAAGCAAAAATGTGCTTTTTCAACTTATTAAATATGATCAATTGATGCTTTTCTTCATCATTCATGATATTAAACTGAATATATTGAGGTTTTAGACTCTTTATTTGGACAAAAACAGTCTTTTTTCACTATTTTATTGACCAGAACAGTCATATTAATGGATAGTTGGAAGCCAAAAGCTGCTAAATGGATCTTTTAAGCTTCAGTTCTGCAGAAAAAACAGCACAAGTGTACAAATTGTGTCCATTTTCCTCTATAAATACGACCAAATTATACAGTATGATGCTTCTCTAATGAATTCTATCATCATATCTGCTCCTTTCTGCTAAGATGAATCAGATTTTAACAGTGACAGATGTAACAGTGAAGGTGCAGCCAGGTGATGCAGGACAGATGTCTCAGTCTCCTTCGTCCTTCCTGCAGCAGCATGTGGAAACTCCCCCCCTCCTTCGCTGCCGGCCGCTGTTGAAAAGACAAATTTTTTTGCTTTTATGTTTGGATTTGCGGGGCTTCCTTCTTCCTGTGTGTGTGTGTGTGTGTGTGTGTGTGTGTGTGTGCGAGGGAGAGACGGTTTCCTGAAAGCGATCGTATCGTCGTCAACACCAGAATTCAATTTCGGACAAACACGGAGAAATGATGTGCAGCCCGTCGGTGTCAGACGGGACTCTGCTGCACACGCTGGGATGTTCAGTTTATTTCCACACACTGCAGGACGAACAGAAGCATCAAACAGGGCTGGAAAAACCATAATAACGAGCTGATTCATTAACTGAAGACTAATTAATCCTTTCAGCTCTAATGAACAGAGCAGACGAGCAGTAATAATAATAACAACAACCCTTCTCTCTCTCTCTCTCTCTCTCTCTCTGTCTCGTTTTTGCAGGAGCCTGTTTTCTAGGAAACCCAAAGAGCCAAAGGCGCCGTCCCACAATGCAACGGGGTGGCGACTGTTCGGCAAGACGGCGACAGCCAGAGAGGACGACGCGGCGAAGGACTGGTCCTCCTCGCCCACGCAGCAGGTAGGAAACTCTCCGCGGGTTTGAGTCATGAGGATTTAAAAAAAAAAAGAACAACAAAGGAGGGAAGTGGACTACGACTCCCATGGTGCATTTCAGCAGCAACACCCAGTCACTCAGACTAGATAAAACTGTGGGTATTGTAGTGTTTAGAGCTGTCAGTAGATGAAGAAATGTGGGAACACTGAAGCTCGACGGTCGCCTCTCAAAGTTTCCAGGAGACTTCAAACGCTCGAACGACGACTTTCAGAAACGGAAAGTTTTCTGTGGAAAAGGACGGTTATTGTTCGCAGCTGGCCGGCAGCTGCAGAGTGAAGCATTTTGTGTCCACGCAGCAGGGCAGGGAGGAGTTTCCTTTTATTTCTACCTAATAATGGAAACACGTCGGATAAGAATCAGTCTGTCAGGTTTCGGCGGTAACCAGGTCACTGGCCGAGCACGTTAGAGCGCGTTAACCTGATTTCTTATGTAACGAGAGCCGCCACCGTAAGTCCATTAACAAGGAGACGCGATGAAGGAGTGCATCAGTGAAGTAATCAGCCACTGTTTGATTTGCTGACCAGCTTTCTGGCATTTTATAGACTAAACGTTTCATCAAAAGTAACAGTTTGTGAGTGAAATAAAGGCTGAAGCAGTGATGTTGTTTCAGACATCTGACGTTTATACACAACATGACAGATTCTTCTCTCTAAAATGAGCTTTAAATCCAAAGCTGTGTTGGAAACGGAGGACAGCAGCAGCAGCAGCAGAGCGACTGTTTCCTGCTCCGGCCGTTGAAAAGTTAGTTTTGGACCCGACGGAGCGCACAGAGAGAGAGGAAGAAGATAAACGAGGCTTCGGATGACGTGACGTTCGCAGACGATAAGAGGAACAAATCAAATCCTTTAAAAGAGCAAAACATCATCGGATTAATTGGAAAATTACTGAGCGATAGTGGAAAATAAACATTAGTTGCAGCTGTAGAATAAATCACATCAGTACATGCTGAGCGTGTTTGGTATTTATGTTTGTGTGTTTTTTTATAAGCAGTAGAAGAAGAAGCTTCTGTGAGATGTTTGTTTGATTGGTTGATCTGATGTTTGACCTCCTGATGCTCCAGAGGCTAATGCTGTTAGCCTGCATCTGTTTACATACAACATGGTGGCTGGAACGAGACTGTAAAATGGATTTACTGTGTGTGTGTGTGTGTGTGTGTGGTCGCTAGGCAACTTCCACACACACACTGCCTGCAGCTGAGGACACAGATAATTACCCCTCTTCACTCACACACACACAAACACACACACACTCCATCCTCCCCTCTATCCCCCCACTTGATGCTGCTTTGAATAACACACACAGCTGTTCCTTCCCTGCCATTTAGAGCAGGTGGTACACACACACACACACACACACACACACACACACACACACACACACAGCTTCTGCTTTAAATCTGATCAGATGAGTTTTGATTTTCACATCAAACAACGTCAATAAAAGCCGTCACGCCGAAGAACTTCATCATCGTCCTTCAGCTGGGAAAACCTTGACTTCCTGTCGGCGTACTGCTGATGTTCCCTCGGGCAAGACGCCGCCGCCGCCGTTGTGACCTCCGAGGACTCAACAGAGCGAGAGCAGACACCGTTAACCGTCTGACAGCTGTCGGCTCTCTCTCTCTCTCTCTCTCTCTCTGTTTCTCTCTCTCTGCGCTCACATGATGGCAGCCGGAGTCAGATGATTCATCAGGAAAGGAGCCGGCCAGATGTGGTTTGGCTGCAGTCGGTTGACACGTCAAACTGTGGAGGAGGAAGAAGAAGAAGAAGAAGGAGGAGGAGGAGGAGTTGAACTGTTTCCTCTGAATTCAGTCTGTGCCACAATTAGCTCATGTGCTTGGAGAGACAGCCGTGGGTTACTGCCAGGACGATCATCCTCATTTACTCCACTCACTAATCTGTAATTTCAATCTCCAGATGTAGAAAACACTTTTCGCGTGTTTGTGGCGTCCTCGGCGCAACATCTGCTATCAATCCTGTCCAGTGTGCTACAGACATACAGGCGGTCTCGGAGGGGATCTGGAGCCCCTTAAATCGACACTTCAGACCGCCTGAAAGTCTCAAAATGGAAATAATAAGGCGTCGTTTATCCACACAGGTTTCACCCTTAAAAAATCTGCACAAATTGTATAAATGAGATGTGATCCGACAGTGAAACATGGTCCTAAACAGAGCCAGGATACGACCAACCAGACTCACATGTGGTGTTTTTTACAGGGGACGTTAAGCTTCCCAGAACCTGAACCTGTTTAGAGCTCCTTCCTCGCTTCTCTGCTGTATTTTACAAGCTGTGAAACATCGACTGTAAATCGTTAAAAAGGCGCTGCTGCTGCTCGTCCAGTACGTTGTTGCCCAAGTTTAAAAAGTCCTCGCCAGTTTACTCACAGAGGAGAAATGAAACGGTGTCGCTGCTTATGTTGCGTTTCGTTGTAGCTGCAGATGTGACGACACGTTTCTGGAAGCTGGAACTCATTCATCCATCATAGAATATTTTTAGTAATATATCAAATTCATGTGTTTTTTTTTTTTTTTCAAATGCTGCACTGAGCAACTCCTCATGGTGCAGTTAACTTGGGTCAGTCACATGATTTCATACATATGACTTTCACTTAGAGGGTAAAACTGATGACAGAGCAGCAGCAGCAGCAGCAGAAGTTGAGTTTTCCAGTTTTGAGAGTCTGAGCAGGAACTTTGTCTCCCTCTGCTGCTGACAGTCAGACACTAAGATTATAAAAGACTTGTTTGTCCTACTGACCCACAGCTGCCCTGCTCCTGTGAATGAACTGTTTATTGTGCAGTCACACACACACAAACATTGATATTCATCAGACAGAGTATAGAGTCATGAAAAGAAACTAAAGGAAACTAAGGACATTTTTAGCTGCTTGTGCTTCTCTTGAGTATTTCCATGTGATGCTACTTTCTACATTTCAGAGGGAAATATTGTACTTTCTACTCCACTACATTTATTTGACAGCTTTAGTTACTTTTCAGATGCAGATTTGACACAATGGATAATAAAACAAGCTTTTAAAATACAACACATTGTTAAAGATGAAACCAGTGGTTTCCAACCTTTTTGTCTTTTGACGTCTTACAAAAAGCAGTGTGTAGTCGGGGTCACATTTCACATGTCTATGAGTTGTTAACAGCTCCACCAAATAGTGATTTTTCCCTCTAAACTTCTCACATGCTTTCATTTCAATAAATGTTCAAATGATCCAATATTTCAGCAAAAATCAAAGATATCAGAACGTTGTTTCTTCTTCTTTCCTCTTGTAAACAGTAACAGTGAGTAGAAGGTAGATCTCAGCAGGTTGATCTTGAATAACAACAACCTGCAGGATTCAGAGGAGCAGCTGCTGCAGACTGATAAGACCTTCAGAAACGTCACATTTCAGAAAAAAGTCCAAAAACTGAAAACAGATTTGTTTATCAAAACTGTTTTTTTTCTTCTTTCCTCTCCCATTAATCATCTCACGACCCCTCAGATTTATCTGCTGACCTTTTGGAGGGGCACCGACCCCTAGGTTGGGAACCGGTGGACTAAACTAGCTAACTGTATATAAAGTAGTGTAAACTAGCTCCACCTCCAGCAGCTACAACAGTAACATGCACACAGCAGCTTCACTCCTGAATCCTGCAGCTTGTTTCCACTCAGATCCAGCTCTCTCAGATGGGAGGGGTTGGACTTCAGAGCTGAGGCCAGAGAAGCACAGCTGATCTCTGACAAACTGCAGTCACCAAATGTCAATAAAGAATAAATTGGTTAATAAATAGGTTGGGAACCAGTGGACTAAACTAGCTAACTATATATAAAGTAGTTGAAACTAGCTCCACCTCCAGCAGCTACAACAGTAACATGCTGCTCTAACACTGATGCTTCAGTATTAATAATCTAATGATGTCATATATAATAATATATCAGTCAGAGGGACCAAACCACTACTTTTACTGCAATACTTTAACCACATCAAGCTCATAATACTGATGTACTTTTACTGCAGTAGGATGTTAAATGCAGGACTTTTACTTGTAATGTGGTATTTTTACATTACTGTATTGGTACTTGTTCCACCACTGGAGTACACACACACACAAACACACACAAACACACACAGGCACCAACAGATGGAGATTTATTCAGACTCTGTGATTCTTCCCTCTAAGCTGAAGCTTCACGAACAATTGCTTTCTTTGTGTGTGTGTGTGTGTGTGTGTGTGTGTGTGTGTGTGTCCCTCTATTACACAGCTGTTTGCATGTTACGGGTTTGATAGAACATCTCTATTGTTTCTATTTATGAACCTGTGTGCAGCCTGAGGTCACTTCTTGTGTCTGTCATGTATAATATTTTGTTCACTCCATTAACATACATGAGAGGGACAAAATATTATAAACACTTTTCAATATAATCCACTCCTGTACACCTTAATAATAAACATAAAGTAGAATTATCACCTTTCTGACACCAACAAGAAATGAAAATGTAAAAGATTTGCAACAGTAGAGTTTATAACAGAGCTGTTGTGTTTGTATTACATTAGATTGCACAGGTGTTCCTAATAAAGTGTTTTTGTATTTTTTATTTTTTTTTAATAAAGCAGATGTTCACATTTTACTGTCCTTATTTATCTAAGACAGGGATTCCCAAAGCGTGGCTTCCTGTAGGGAGTGTGCAAGATTAATGACTAATAATTACATCATCACACTGTCATTATTTCAAGTGGGAATTTTTTTTCACGAGATAAAATTATGAAATCTCAAAATGTCCTTTTTATTTTAATAAATAAATGTCCTGCCCCACCTGTGGACACATCTCAGACGTGGATTCGCAGCCCATTTGAAGCCTCTAATGTGACTTTAACTAGGCTGTGTTGAAGGTTTTGTTTTATTTTTTGGGAACCGTTGATCTAAGAATATGAACAGAACATGTTTCAGCTTTTCAGAAACACCTTTAGTGACATAAACTTGTGTAACGGGGCTTTTCTTCACTTCAGCTCTGGTTAATAACGACTGTCTGTCTTTTGTTTCGTCTCCTCAGGAGGAGAACGTGACGGAGGACTCGGGTGTGTCCTCGGGTCCTCAGCGCCCCCCGGCTGCAGGGAGGAGGAAGAACCTGGAGTTTGAGCCTCTTTCCACCACAGCTCTCATCCTGGAGGACCGGCCATCGTGAGTACCAGACGGACGGACGAGTAGAGAGAAAGTCAGGGCGGCAACTAATGATTATTATCATTATCGATTAGTTATTTGCTCTATAAAATATCAGAAACATATCGATGACGTCCTCAAATGTCTTGTTTTGTCCGAAACCTAAAAATATTCAGTTTACTGTCGTAGAGGACGAAAGAAACCAGAAAATATTCTTATTTAAGAAGCTGGAATCAGACAATTTGGATTGTTTTTTCTTTAATTTAATAGTTGGCAATTAATCAACTAATCAGCTAATAGTTGCAGCTTTTCTACTGGTCTTGGTTACATATTAATTTTAGAGTTTCATGATACTTTATTGATATTAAATAACTGCTGCATGAACCTGAACTGATGTTTTTAATTCAGATTCAAACTAATATAAACAAATATGCATCCTGATATTATTATTATTATTATTATTATTGTTATTAAAGTCATTGTCAGCGTTATGCAGGTGTTTCAGTGTCTGATGATTCTTTATATACGTCCTGTGACTGCAGTGAAGCAGGTTTATAGACTCTCTATCTGCTCCCACGAAGCTTCACGGCTCATAAAACTAAAACATTGGATGATCTGGTCTGCTGCGTGGCACCGGAGGAAAGGTCATGTTGTTACTGCAATCAGAGGAGTTTATTATCTGACAGTGACGTTTGTTTTCTTTCATCAGTTTAAGGTTGACTGTCCGCCGAAACTATTAGATGATTAATTGATATTGATAACAAGTCTGATGATTGATAAAGTGTTTTAGTCATAAACGTTCTCTGCTTCCAGCTTCTCAACTGATTTTCTGTCTCTCATGTTGAAGTGTTGATCAGACAAAACAAGACTTTTGAAGGCGCCCTCTTGGATTGTTTGACGTTTTATAGACCAATCAAATAGTCAATTTATTGAGAAAATTATTGATAAATGACTAGAGTGTTTTAGTTCTTAGTACAGCTGCATCATGCTGTCTAAGTTTGTTGCTGTGTAAGTTTGTTTTTTCTCTCATCTTGAACACTAAACTATCAGAAACATTTTCTGATCTGAGCAGCTGCTGATCTGCAGATTTACAACAGTGAGCATCTGTCGAGAGCTCACACTGTCTCACACACACACACACACACACACACACACACACACACACACACACACACACACCTGACAGGTGTTCCCGTCTGACTGATTCTCTCTCCGTCTGTCTTTCAGGAACCTTCCTGCCAAATCTCTGGAGGAAACCCAGAGACACAAAATGGAGTACGAGGAGATGGTGGCTGGAGCCAAGAGGAGAGGTACACACACACACACACACACACACACACACACACACACACACACACACACACACACACACACACACACTACAAACGATTCACTGATTAATCAGTTTGGCAAACTAAATCTTGAAATGTGAGTCATGTTTGATCGTAAACAGAATCTCTTTGAATGTTGATCAGACAAAACTATAAATTTCTATCCATCTCTTTGAGCTTTGGGAAATTATAACATTCATTTCTGTCTGTTTTCTTACATTTTATTAAAAAAACAAATCAGTTAATTGAGAAAATATTCAGCAGATTAAACAGTAACGTTCATTATTTGCAGCTGTAACTGTAACCAGTATCTGAAATGATCTCTTTATCTCATTTGCCAAAAAACCAGCAGATATTTTCTTGGCAATAAAAACTTTACAGCTGCTTTAAACTCTTCAAACAGGTGCGTTGTTTTGCTTTGATTTGATTGGTTCAGGCTCAGACAGATCAAACATCTGGTCCAGCTGCAGCTCTTACACTCTTAACGGGTGTTGGTGATAAATCTCAGTCCTCAACAAGGAGGCAATATGAAGCTAATCATCAGAGCGTTACCACGACGACGGAAGTAAACAAAACTGCTTTACTTAACCGCACCGGAGAAAGAGAGAGAAAGAAAAACAGGATGTGATGATGTGCAACTTTTGAGGAAGGAAGGAAGGACGGACGGAGGATTCCTGGAGACGAACTTCAGCTGCAGCTTGTTTTTTTTAGTTGGCGCACTCGAGAACGCAACATGGCTTCTGTGTACTTTCGTGCAAACACCAAACAGTGAAATAATCCTCCTCTCTCTCTCTCTCTCTCTCTGTGTGTCTCCTTTGCGTCTGTCAGAGCTGAAAGAAGCCCAGAAGAAGAAGCGTCAGATGAAGGAGCGGCACAGACAGGAGGACAGCATCTCCAACGCCATGGTCATCTGGAACACCGAGATCCTGCCGCACTGGGACTCCATGTACGTCTCCACAGCTCTGTGTGTGTGTGTGTGTGTGTGTGTGTGCAGCTCATTGTCTTTATTTATCTCTTTGTGTGTGTGTTCAGGAAGGGAACGAGGAGGGTCAGGGACCTCTGGTGGCAAGGACTTCCTCCCAGTGTCAGAGGAAGAGTGTGGAGCCTCGCCATCGGCAACGAGCTCAACATCACACCAGGTACACAACAGTGACAGTTGAGATATGACAGGAAACAATCAGAGAGAGAGAGAGAGAGAGAGAGAGACGAGGAATGAGCTGTTTTAAGGGGACATATTTAGCTTTTTGGTGGTTATTTACTGTTTACTGTGAGGGCTTCAATCTGCTCTGAACACTTCCTACCTTGCAAGAATAGTATAATTTCAGTTTTTCCTCTGTGTGTTATTATTGTTTGACTCGTTTTGTTTTCTTTTTCTGGTTTTAATCTTCGTCTTTGTGCAGAGCTGTACGAGATCTTCCTGTCCAGAGCCAAAGAGAAGTGGAGGAGCTACAGCGAGACCAGCTCAGTCAACGACAGCGAGAGCGGTACGACTCAGCGAACGAGCTCGACACCTTAATGATTTTTCATCATGAAAGGAGGAAAAAAAAAAACAAACATCCAAACTGAAGTGTTGAAACTTTTTGTCTCATGTGATTTTATTCTTTTGTCAGATGGAGGAGCGTCTCTGGCTGACAGAGAATCCAGTCTGGACCTCATCAAACTGGACATTTCCAGAACCTTCCCCTCTCTGTTCATCTTCCAAAAGGTAAATAAAAAAAGGTGGTTTATAAAATGAAGAGCATTATGTCTGCTCTGCTCAGACGACCCAAAAACCAGACGTTTATTTATGCTCATCTTTCCTGACCCACTTCTTTTCTTTTCACCGTTCCCTCTGGTGTTTTCTTTTACCTCCTCTCCTCTAAATCTCCCTCTGTCCTTTACCTGTCCTTCCCTCTCTCTCTCTCTCCCTGATCTATTAATCCTAACTCTTCTCTCTGCAGGGCGGCCCCTACCACGACCTCCTCCACAGTGTACTGGGAGCTTACACCTGTTACAGACCTGACATTGGATATGTAAGTTTCAAGATCATAATTACTTTATTTTTACTACTCTGTGTAGCTACCACAACGCCAGATATATGGTTATAATATAGTTTCTAAACAGAAATCTGCAGCACAGAGGAAGATCAGGCTTTGGATACACACATGATATTTGTTAGTAGATCAGTTCATTGTTGGTTTTATTGACGGTTAGAATAAAGAAAATTAGCAGGCAGCTACACATTTCTCCGTTTTCTATTTATCAGTTTAGCATCGTCAAGCTAGGCTAACCCGTCGTTGCTAACTTTGGAGCTAACCTTCACTTTTCCAGCAGTTGGGGAAACAACAGACGTGACTTTTCATGGTGTTGACAAGCTGCAGCGTTTATTAACTGACACACTGTAGTCTGTACTGTACATTTACTGCCAGACTGACAACTTACTGCTGCTGCTAACCGTTTCCTCTGCTCCGTTAGCATTAGCCGTTATTTCAGACGCTCTCTCTCTCTCTCTCTCGCTTCACCACTCACTGACGCTACGTGCAGTTTCCATGGCAACGACACAGCCGTTAACTGACGTTTCGAGACAGCGCTGCCCAACGGCTCCCAAACACTATTGATTTAAGAATGAATGAATATTTGGCGATATTTTTGACATTAAACACTGGTTTTTATAAATTATTGACGGTAAATGCATGTTTTGTGTGTGTGTGTGTGCACATCAGTTGTACAACTGGCCCACATGTGTTTTGTTAAATCTTCAAAAAATCAAAAAAAAAAAAAAAAAAGATTTTAAAAAGATTATAAAAGGAAGAGGAGTTGTATTCAGCAGAAGCAAACGGCCGTTATAAGTGAAGACGCGTTTAGTTTCTAATTGGCTATTACAGTTGTGGTGTTAAAACAAAACTCACTTTGGTTCAAGATAAAATGTTTTGGACCCCCCCCTCAAAGAAAATCAAAAACCTTTCTGTGTCTTCTGTGCTGATGTGTGTGTTTGTGTTGTTTCAGGTCCAGGGCATGTCCTTCATCGCTGCTGTGCTCATCCTCAACCTGGAGGAGGCTGAAGCCTTCATCACCTTCGCCAACCTGCTCAATAAACCCTGTCAGATGGCGTTCTTCAGAGTGGACCATGAACTGGTACACACACACACACACACACACACACACACACACACACACTTTACTTCTCTGTCCTGTGACTTCTTCATCATCTTCTCTTCTCTCTCTTTGTGTCAGATGTTGAAGTATTTTGCAGTCTTTGAGGTCTTCTTTGAGGAGAATCTGCCTCGCCTCTTCAGCCACTTCCAGACCAACAACTTGACCCCTGACCTCTATCTGATCGACTGGTGAGTTCTCAGAGTTCTCCTCAATTTTACATTTATTGGGAAATACGCTCATCAATATTTCAATCTTCTCTTCTTACCCTAAATAAATCTGTTTCCCTAAATATTTAAAAACTCTGCAGAGTTGAAGGATAATTCTGGTTTATTACAACATGGATCTCGTTCTTGTACGTTTGTCCATCAACATGGTGACTAAAATGAAGTCAGCAATGCAAGAAACATTTTTTTTTAGAATTTAATTACTATTATTGCACAAAGGGACAATACTCATGCACATAAAAGAACACACAAAAAAGAAAAACTGAAAAAGGATACAAACAAATACCTGAAACTTGACTCTCATACAGTTTCCTGATGTCATTTAAACATCGTGTTGCCATAAAAGGTGCAGAACCTAATTTTAATTACCTGAAATGATCCTTTATGTGTCTGATTCTGATTTAAAAAGTATTTAAAAACACAAGTTAAAGCTTAGAAGATGGCATGAATGCAAACAAACACAGGTTCAGTCTTGGCAGTGCAAATGCAGTTTAATTATCTGTTAATCGTGTAGTTTAATTAAAAGAAAATAGCAGAAATTCCTGCTATAATTTCCCAAAAGTCATATAAAATATCTTGTAATGTCCCACCAGCAGTTCACAACCCAAAAACACGCAGTTTAGTGTCAATTATTGCAAAGAAAAGCAGCAAATATTCATATTTTAGAAGCTGGAATCAGTGAATCTTTGGCGTTTTTGCTCGTAGTTGATTAATTTTCTATCAATCGACATTTCGTTGTCGCTCCAGTTGAAGATGTTTAACCTTCAAGAGAAAACTTAACTTGGGAGCAGCAGCTAAACATGAAAGAAACGAAGCAAAAACTCACCTTAAACATAAACCTTTGACTTTATTTTTGTACGTTTTGCATATTAAAGTCTGTTCTTGTCGTCCAGGATCTTCACGCTCTACAGTAAGTCGCTCCCTCTGGACGTGGCGTGCCGGGTGTGGGACGTCTTCTGTCGGGACGGGGAGGAGAGTCTGTTCCGGACGGGGCTGGGTATCCTTCGTCTGTTCGAGGACGTCCTCCTCCAGATGGACTTCATCCACATCGCTCAGTTCCTCACCCGCCTGCCGGAAGACCTGCAGTCGCACACGCTCTTCAACGCCATGGCCAACACACACATGGTCAGCAGGAACCGCCGCTGGGCTCAGGTCAGTCTGTTTCCGACGCTGGAGTCAGTTTCAAGCAGCTGTGTAGAGAAAATAAAACTAATTTAGGTCTCAATTTAATGAGTCGTGCTTTTGATTTCTAGGGTTGTAGCCTGCTGAAGCTTGGGTGTATTCAAAACACCCCCGCTGTTTTCACCACTTTGGACTCTTCCAAACTAACGGAGACTTCTGGGTCTAACTGTTCTCAACGGTTACTGAGCGTTTACTAAACGTACTGAACGTTTACTGAATCAGTGTTTCTCCTACAATTATATCAACGAGAACCCGCCAGGACAAAAAAATATGTTTTAATGCCAGAATTAACAACAAATATCCATCATTCAGAAATATTTAGCGTTTGGGAGTCTGTGCAGCTGTTCAGGACGTGAGTGAACCTCTGCTGTCGTTGCCTGGGAAACGAGCGTAACTCTGTTCAGTAATACGGCGTTGCGTAGTATGTTTGTGTAGCGCAGAGAAAGTGACGGTGGATATGGTGGTCTGTTGTTTCTCCAAGTGCTGGAAAAGTGAAGGTTAGCTCCAAAGTTAGCAACGATGGGTTAGCCTAGCCTGAAGATGCTAAACAGAGAAATGTGTGGCTGCTGAGTTCACTGATCACTACCGCAACTAATCGATTAGTCTAAAAGATTATGTACAATTTTAGTTGCTTTGGTTGACTACAGCCCTATCAATTTGATCTATTTTTCCAATAAACGCTCAGTTAGCACCTGAGAAAAATGACTTTTTCCTTCCTTTGTAAACCAAAATTACAGAAAAACACAAATAGTTTTTGGTTTTATTTCTTCAAGTTTTCAGATATGGAGAACCTGGACTCCACTTTGAATGTTTCCTCTTTTTCTCTTTCAGGTGTTTTCTGCGTTGAAGGATGGAAATAAAGAGTCGGACAAAAACACCAGCCCAGCTCTGAGAAGCTAACACTAGCTAACCGCCTCTCCTCAATCTTAACGTCAGACGCTGGCTGCTGGTCGACGCTCGTCGTGCAGGCTCGTGAACTCTGAGAGGTAAAAAAAAAAAACACAAACAAACGTCAAGCCCGCCGCGTCAGCGCTGAAGTCTAGCTGTGTGGAGCTTGAAGCTACATAGCCTCTGTGAGAGGTTTAGCTACGAAGCTTGAAGCAAACACAGGCTGATGTCAGAGCAGAGACGCGTCCGGGGGGGAAGAAGCTGCGAGGAAGAAGCGAAGCGGCTCCTGAAATCGGCGTCGGGACCAGAGCCAGGAAACCAAAGTGGTCGGTTAATTCCAAAACTTCAGCAGCCGTTGTCAGTATTTCACCAGGCAGGTTATGTTGTGGAGAAGTGACGTGTTTTTATTTTATCAGCTTTAACAAGAGCTGGAAAATTTCAAAAAAAAAAAAAAAAAACAGGACTGTGAGATAAATGATGTGTTAAAAGTCTAAAAGCAGCCCGGCTCAGTCGTCCTGGCTCGTGTTTTGGTGATTCTGCCTCCATGTTGAGACACAACGACGGTGTTTTCCTTTTATTTTGAAGAGCTCGTGGTCGGTTTCACACCACTAACAGCGAGCGTCGGGCCCCGTGTAATTCTCAAAGACTCTACTTCTAATATTCGGTGCTAATGGTTTTTACTTAAAAAAAAAAAAGGCTTCAAACTTGACCTTTGTGGTTGAATTATTAATGTAGGTCTTTGTGGTTTGGATTTTCTGCATTTTGGGAATCTGCACGAGCATGGCTGACGCTGATATTACCGGTTCTAGCTGACGAATTAGATCCCACTACAACCTCGTAGCTTTTAAAGTTTTTCATCTGTCTGCAAAAAAAAAAACAACAAAACAAAACAAAAAAAACATACATGGGAGTTTGGGTTGAAGTGAATCTTAACATGAGGTTTTTGTACAATGTTCTTATCATTAGCGAGAAGTCAAATAATAATAATAATAATAATAATAATACACGTCTCATCAGTGAAATCAAATACGAGCAGATTTCCACTAGTTGTGTGATTTTAATGTTTTTTACAGGAAAGCGAAATATTCCACGCCTCCGTTCGGCTCAAGACGTTTTCTAACGTGTTTTATTAATTTAAAGATATTATTATCCTGAATATAACAATTTAACTGTTTTTTGAGCAGAAAAATGAGTGAATGTGGATGTAAAAGCTCACCGAGTGTTTTACTGGACTGATTTAGCTTCTTTTTTTTTTTTTTTTTTTGAAGATGAATGTCTGGTAGAGTAGGTTGAATTGATCCAGTTTATTACTGGAGTTTGACCCGTTAATCAGCGTCTGATAACGTTCGTCCGGGTCAAAAATTTCCCCTTAAAATACGTCGTGGAACCACTTTGAAGCCACAGAGAGCCGACTGTAACCGAGTGTAGGAGTGTGTGGGGCCACCGCAGCTTTCAATCAGTGTTCATGGGATTCCTCTTAGAGCACTTTATAAATAAATATATATATATATATATATATATATGCAGCACTGAAGCTACATTATTAACACTGGCTTTCAGATGTGCACAAACACTCTCATCAGACCACACAGGGCGACTTCAAACTGAATCAACGGGCATTAAGTGAATCTGTGAGCATCAAACTTCGACCCAGTTTGTTTTTTTTTGTCTCGGAGCTGATTTTTAGAAACACGTAGGCAAAAACACCGGAGTAACAAATATACTGCCTTGGCATTTTTTAGCTTTCACTAGTTTTGCTTGAGAATGAAGCTTTTTAAGTGTTTTTTGCAGCAGAACTTTTCGAGATTTCAGCAGCAGACCGAACGTTTAAACTAAAAAAAAAAACAAAACACCTGCACATGTGTTGTAGTTTTTTCATACTAGGGAGTAAAAAAATGTACAATTTTTTTTACTTAACTGCCCCGAAATACTCATATACTTGATTTTAACAACACGTACAAGTAGTCAAACAGCTGCTGTGTGAACGTTGTGGTTCACATGTACTCGGTTGGTAGATCAGAGCCTCGTAGAAACCAGAAGATCCACTCTGAGAACTTTATAGTTGATTGTGTACGACATAAACTAAACCAGCCCACAGCAACACTGAGGAGGTTTCTAGAGAGTCTGATGCTAACGGTTTTTAGCCATGCTAGCAGCCGCTGTCACGTTGGTTGAAAGAAGATGAGTCCTGCTGTACTGTATTCTCCAAACATTACACAGAACTGCTAGCATGGACGCTGTGTCTCAAATCTCTACTGTTCACACTACTCATACTGAACAGATGTGATGCTCAAACAGCTGGATAATTTGGTGGATAAAGTGGAGGAGCTGCTGCTTGGCTGTGCGCTACGAGGTGGAAACAGACAGTATTATACTTTTCTACAACAAGTTTACAAGTTTGAGTAAACGTGATGTTCCAGTGTCTAAACCTGTGTAGATTCAGTCTGGACTTTGGGACACAGCTTCTTTTACAAGCCAACACTCCGAAGGTACACAGAGGTTTAAGCAGGGTAGACCATCACGTGTCGGTACCGAGAGGTCGTCTCCCTGTTTTATAAATCCTGAGTGATTCCACGTACGACTCTGTGAAAATCTGTAGAGTTGATCCTTTTAGAAACAGGAACGTTAAAGTGCTTTACTTCACCTCCTCTCTTGTCTCTTTGTACACTTTGTGTTTAACACTCCTTTTGGTTTGCGGACACTATTAACGTAAGCGTCACCACCTCCACCTCCACCTCCATCCATACCTCTCAATAACAAGCCCACACACACACACACACACACACACACACACTACAGAAGATCAGCCCACGCAGCACAATGAGCAGGCCTTAAACACGTGGACCAAACCGCCACTCTGTACTCTTCTCACAGTGTGATGACGGTGAAAAAAAAAAAAAACTCACCAGAGACGAGCAGCGACCCCGAAGGAACAGAGAGGAAGCTACACGGTTATTTTTACTGATGAAACACAAGTTCTTGTTGCTCTTTTCCTTCGACTGTCCAGCCATGAAATCTAGATTTAAACAAACAAAACAAACAAATCATGGCAGGTCGGTCTGTAGCGCTTCCTGGTTGGGCTGCTTTGTCGGCATGGCGATGAGAACGGGATGAAAACATAAAGATTTAATGGAGATTCACGTCTCTGTAGCCGCTGATACATCGACTAAATTATGTTGTTTTAAGCTTTGTAAATTATAAGCTTTATTTTAATGGCATGTCATGACTGTATATATGTTTTTTTTCTTTCTTTTTAAAGATTTATTATTTGCTAGAGGAAATTAATTATCACCTTGCGATCATGAGGTGCAGCTAGTCTAGACTACCGAGGACAGGATCTCTGCAGACATCACAGTGTTTCATGCAGCTTTATGAACGGGGAGTCTCCACAGTAACAGCTGCTCGTCTGTTTCTCTAATTCATCTTTTATTGTTCATGATAACGACTCAGTTCTTCATCGAACCAGACGGGAAAATTACCGACTGTGCAGCAGAAAAGAGCAACAAGACAGCGAGCGGTAACGTCAGCAGTAGAAAAGTTAAATTTGGGAATCTGTCGAGGATTGATATTATTCTTTGTAACATGAGGAAAAGTTTGAAGCTGGACTTCCAGTCTTCCAGGTCGCTTCGTCTCTGGTGGGTTTTTCCTGCATCGTGTCAGTTTTTGGACACTAACGAACCAGGAAGTATAATGAATGTGGACAAACCAGATGGTATCAGTGTTTTTGGGGCGGAAGTCACGATTCATTTGGAATTATTTGTTCATATTTATTTACCAGACAGTGCGTTCAGCATGAAAAAGAAGAGAAACGACTATAAATCGTCTCTTTAATTTACACTAAATCATTACTGAGACAAACTTTTTCAGCTTTTTTAGGCTTTTACAGAAGAGGAAGTGTGTGAAAACTTGACCAAAGTGTTAATTAATGAAGCACTTGAGAATCAGAGACAGAGACGAGCACTAACGAGGTGTAGCTGCATTTATTGTCTCACTAACTGTTTAAAAAAAAGATCTCATTTTGAGCACTTGAGCTCACAGTTCTCACAGTATTACTGACGAACGGAAAGTTAAACAAACAACACGCTGGTTATGTTCTGCAGGAGCCCCCGTTAGGAAACAAACAACAACATGTAAACATCTGTGACACTTTCTGTTGAATCAGAACATGCAAGATAAAAGAAATCAGCACTTTGTGAACAGTTTACAGTCACACTAATGTGTAATCACATCCTATAAAAGCTCATTTGCCACTAACGTAAAGCCGATTAGCAGTGATTCTTTTATTAGCTTCTGTAACTCCGACACAAAGCAGATGAGTTTATGGATTCAGGGTGTGTTCAAATCTTCAGACAACATTTTTAAATCTCAATTTTCAACACATCTGTGAGTTTGCAGCAAGAAAACAGACAGAAACAGACAGAAACGTGAGGTTTATTAAAGCTCGATCGACTGTTAGAAAGTTTCAGAATCCTGAAAATGTCATCAAACTTTTAACAGCTTCAGTTGTAACTTTAGATTTAATGATACACAACATACATTAACATTTAATAATAACATATATTTGCTCCTTAAAGCCATCAATCTGCATGTCAGAAACATTTTGACTCACCATTTTCGATTAATCCTGCAGACGTTTTGTGCCGTTGTTAATATATAATGAATGAGAATCTCCGAGAATCTGTTTTAATGTGAGAGTTGAAAAGTTTCTTACACTGTGATTGATGAGAAAACTGCAAATGAACAGCAACTCACCTGTTTAAATATCAGATGAAGAACTAATCCAGGTTCTTTTTTTTAACATTTTCTGACTGTTTCTCTGCATCTGATTGGACAAAATGACATAAAACATCAGCTGCTGTTACATAAATTTAATGCTGAAATCCCCCAAGAAAGACGCACAGATGTGTTGAAATTCAAAGAGACTTCTCACTTTGGATAATTAAAAAAAAAAAAAGTGCAATATGCTCTGAGGTTGGAAGTGAAATTACCCAGAATTCTCAGCGGGTTGGTGTAACGTTCCCTCGTCTCTCCTCACTCCAAACTATTAACGACACATTCACACATTCAGAGAGGGAAGATTGTTTCCCCTCCTCCATTTGTTCCATGTATTCATTTTTATTTAAGTTTTTATCATCGCTCTCTTGTTTGTATTTTATACTTTTGTGTAAATTCATTTTAGCTCTTTTATGTGTCTTCTGTGTGTTTTTATTGTTTTTTTTTCCCCTGTCAAACTTTAATGTACAGTTTTTTTCATAATGCCTTACAGGTGATGTAAATAAACTGTAAAAATGTTCTTTCTTTTCATATAATGGCCACTACTAGTTAAATGTGTAAATAAATATCTCAGCAAACTGACTCCTGTGTGTCCTTTAAATCATTACAAACATGAAAACTTATATTAAAATGTATCTAATAAGTCACACATTCACAAATAAATCATATTATTTCTTCTGTCGAAGAACTATAATTAAATATACAGTAAATTTAATTACTTTTCAAAACACAACGAAAGCACACATGAATAATTAATATGTTAATACACAATGATGCCCACAAAAGGAGCTCAATCTGAGGAATTAAAGCCAAGATTACCAAGATTTTAGAAGAGATTTAAGTGTTTTTTTTAACCAAACCCATCATTTTTTCTTTAAAATAAATGTTTAATATCCTCTCAGTGTCCTGGAGATCAGTTGGTGTCGACTGAGCTGGAAAAAGGCTCAATAAAATGTGTTTAATGTGTCTTACGAATTAATTGGAGCATCATCTGATATTGATGTTGTATCTGTGTTTGATTTGTTTGAGGCTGCTCTGTGCAGCTCAGACCAGCAGATGGAGTCTGAAGACAAGATTTAAGCCGTCGGCTTTTTCTCTTCCAGCTTCACTCTGCCCTCCGCTTCCTCACGGTTTATCTCAGACTGACATGATGGGGTTAAACAGTAACTCTAAATGTGGTCTTCTCATAATTCTGTTGTTCATTAACTGCTGGACCCTCCACAGTCTGATGAGGCAGACTTTAAAAAAGTAATATTCAGTAATGCAGTTCCACCTAGAAAACACCACACGACACTGAAAATCTGCAAAAATAATCACTTTAGGAGAGTTTAGGGCGGCTGTATACATTTTAAAACCTGTGATAATGTTCCTCTTTTAGATTAATAATCCCCATTTTACTCATAAAGACATTCAACAAACCTTGTGGTCAGTTAATTACACAAAGTTTAAAGCCTCACTGGAACTTTTGTTCAGTACAGTTTTAGATTTACAATTTCATTTTCTCAGGAAAGAGTGTCAGTGGCAGAAACTAAATATATTTATTTAAGTGCTGTACTTCAGTACAATTTTAAGGTGCTTGTACTTTACTTGAGTATTTCCATGTGATGCTACTTTCTACATTTCAGAGGGAAATATTGTTCTTTCTACTCCACTACATTTATTTGACAGCTTTAGTTTCTTTTCACATGAAGATTTGACACAATGGATAATATAACAAGCTTTTAAAATACAACACATTGTTAAAGATGAAACCAGTGGTTTCCAACCTTTTTGTCTTTTGACGTCTTACAAAAAGCAGTGTGTAGTCGGGGTCACATTTCACATGTCTATGAGTTGTTAACAGCTCCACCAAATAGTGATTTTTCCCTCTAAACTTCTCACATGCTTTCATTTCAATAAATGTTGAAATTATCCAATATTTCAGCAAAAATCAAAGATTAGAGAAAAAGTCCAAAAACTGAAAACAGATTTGTGTATCAGAACTTTTGTTTTTTCTTCTTTCCTCTCCCATTAATCATCTCACGACCCCTCAGATTTATCTGCAGAGCCTTTGGAGGGGCCCTGACCCCTAGGTTGGGAACCAGTGGACTAAACTAGCTAACTGTATATAAAGTAGTGTAAACTAGCTCCACCTCCAGCAGCTACAACAGTAACATGCAAACAGCAGCTTCACTCCTGAATCCTGCAGCTTGTTTCCACTCAGATCCAGCTCTCTCAGATGGGAGGGGTTGGACTTCAGAGCTGAGGCCAGAGAAGCACAGCTGATCTCTGACAAACTGCAGTCACCAAATGTCAATAAAGAATAAATTGGTTAATAAATAGGTTGGGAACCAGTGGACTAAACTAGCTAACTGTATATAAAGTAGTGTAAACTAGCTCCACCTCCAGCAGCTACAACAGTAACATGCTGCTCTAACACTGATGCTTCAGTATTAATAATCTAATGATGTCATATATAATAATATATCAGTCAGAGGGACCAAACCACTACTTTTACTGCAATACTTTAACTACATCAAGCTCATGAAACAATGACTTTTACTTGTAATGAAGTACTGTTGCATTGCTGTATTGGTACTTCTACTGCAGCAAACGATTACTAGTACTTCCACCGCTGATCAGTGGAGACAATATTTTAATTTTTTTATTAATAGTCACACAACAACCCTCCACTTGAAAACCAGTCTAATGACAAATATGAACTTTTACAGTTAGTTACAGTTACAGTACTTTCCTTTCCTACCAGATAAAAATCTTTGTCAGATAGTCTGATTTGAGCAGTGATGTAAACCAGAGAGTGAAGATCAGTGAATTTCGGTGCAGATTAACGGCGGCCGCACTCAGGGATCTCAGGTATTTCCGAAGCCTGCGGTGGAAGTGAGGCGAAGCCGCGAGGGGCCTCTCGCCGCATCTGAGCGAGGGGAAGAATCTGTGGAGGTATTTGGCGGCAGTCTGGGGGCTTTCCTGTGGAGGTGGGGCTGGAGGGGAAGAAGGAGCCTGGTGCCCCGGGGGCCTCTGGGATACCACAGCAGGAGGCGGGGAGGCCGAGGTCAGGACAAAGGAGGCTGCATGGATGAGTGTTTAAAGAGCAGAAAAAAAACCACCAGCAGCAAGAGAATGTAAATCTGTTTAAACTCTTTCCAAAACAGAAAATCAGAAATTATGATGACTTTAGGCGGTGACTGTCTACCTTCACACCTCTGCACACCTGACCCGAGTCTGAACTCTGCTAAACTCTCTTCTTTCATTCTTTACGCGACCACTTCTGTCACTTTTCCTGTTGTAAAAATCGAGTGTATCAGTGCTATGAACGCCTTTAAGTGTGCGCTTCTCTGACTTTTCATCCCACCTTCAAGAGTGGCCATTCAGAGCAGCTATAAACACTTTTGCATTTAGATGTAAAGCAACGGGAAGCAGAAACTGGTGTAAATCTTTCAAGTCCAGTTGAAATAAAATTATTTTTTATCTGCTACGGCAACGTATCTGCTCTGTCCTGTGTTTTCCTTTGAGAAAAAAGAATCTCAAACAAGAAGAGGATGAATTTATATTTCATGATTACACCTCCAAGTTTTATATTATTTCTGTTAAATACCGTAGCTGGAGTCCTTATATTTCCATACAGTAAATCAAATCTTGCATAAAGTGCTGACGTGTTGTTCTATCATCAGCAGAGCAGACGGCCCCCAGGTGCTGTCAATCAAACACAGACACAGACACGCCCTCTAGCTGCTGTCAATCAAACACAGACACGCTCTCTAGCTGCTGTCAATCAAACACAGACACCGACACGTCCCCTCCAGCTGCTGTCAATCAAACACAGACACCGACACGCCCTCTAGCTGCTGTCAATCAAACACAGACACAGACACGCCCTCTAGCTGCTGTCAATCAAACACAGACACAGACACGCCCTCTAGCTGCTGTCAATCAAACACAGACACAGACACACAGCTGCTGTCAATCAAACACAGACACGCCCTCTAGCTGCTGTCAATCAAACACAGACACAGACACGCCCTCTAGCTGCTGTCAGTCAAACACAGACACAGACACGCCCTCTAGCTGCTGTCAATCAAACACAGACACGCCCCCTAGCTGCTGTCAATCAAACACAGACACAGACACACAGCTGCTGTCAATCAAACACAGACACGCCCTCTAGCTGCTGTCAATCAAACACAGACACAGACACGCCCTCCAGCTGCTGTCAATCAAACACAGACACGCCCTCCAGCTGCTGTCAATCAAACACAGACACAGACACACAGCTGCTGACAAAAAGGAGCATTTCTGATATTTCTCCACAGCCCCTTTTTCCTAATTTTAATAATAAAAAACTATCAACAATACACTTAATAAAACACACTTGACACTGATTGATTGCAAAATGGGATAATTGAATGTGGCAGACAGACTTTAAATAATAAACCATTTAAAATTACTTTTCTCATATTTGCAAATGGGACCTAAAAGAAAAGGTTCATTGAAAAATGAGATGAAAACATTTTTGCTCTCAAATGTTGCATCTCAGTTTAACAGCTCAAAGACGTCTGGTTTTCCTCAACTGTCAATTTTTATTTTTTTTACAAATAAACTAAAATGATAACACACACAACACAACACACACACACTTTGCTGACATACTTTAGTACAACACACTGTGAAATGGCTTATAACACAACACTGGTTAAATATTATGAGTAGAAACATAAAGAGAAGAGAATGAATTTCATGTTTGGCGGTTAAGTGGCTGTCCCTTTAACAATTATCTCCTGATGTTCACTCAGCCCGGATGATCCACCTTTTATCAGGACCTTCATGTTGTTTATAAGTAAATAAATAATACTTTAAATAAAGGTTTAAGAGGAGGTTAAAAAGAAGCAGCAGTGTGAGGCGGAGTGAGGGTGGGTGGGGGGGGACGCAGACTCTCGGTCAACACAGTGTTTCCTGTCCTCTGGGACGTCTGGTAGCTCTGGATGACTGGATCACTCATCTCTCCTCCTGCACTCTTTCATCTCTCCCTCCTCCTCCTCTCATCACTCCGTCACCAGGCTGTTTGGGTTCAGTCTGCTTTAACCTCACGCAGACGGCTGTCCGGTGATCGCACCACCATTGCCGGGACTACCACACTGGTTTGATTGACAGGTGAAAAATAGGGAAGTCGTCTGCCATCCAACAATGAAGTGCCTTAAACTTCTGAAGTGCACAGGATTGTTGGCGAATCAACAGTCTAAAGCCAAAAGAGTTCATATGATACAGAAAATCATTAATTTTCTGCTGATCAACTAATCGATTAATCAACTAACTGTTGCAGCTTGACATGTTACTACAGTTCCCATCATGCTTTGGGTGATGTAAACAGGACATGTGACGTTGCCTGTAGAGTTAGTTGTGGATGGTTTGTTTGTTAATTATTCAAATATTTGATCGATAGAGAAATAATCAACTATATTGATAAATGATTCTTGTTTCAGTCAGTTTTGTCAGATGTGATGTTTCTCTTTGTCAACACAAGACCTCTGAAGACGTCACCATCTGCAGTTCCTTCACTTTTTTTGTCATTTTTAAACATTTATTGATAGAAAATAATCATTAGTTGCATCCCTGATCAACTTACACCATGAAAATCAAACATTATTATGTAATAGCGGCACTGTATGAAGTTGGACCTCCATATTGGTGCCAACTGCAAACGTGTTGTCACTCCATCATCAAGAAAACAAACCATGTGTGCTCGTTACCTCCACCGACCACGTTTCCAAACAACTATAATGATGAATTTCCTGTTTTTTCCGTTTCATCTGATCTATTATTTAATCTACAAACACACCATCTGATAGTCCGCTTCCTGTTCAGGTATTGCACTTAACATCTTTCCACATGACTTCTCACTCCCATCACAAAAACAGGGCACGGACACGTAGCACTTTATCATGAAAAGGAGGGTTTTGCATGAGTGATACACTCTGACTGCGAGCTCATTCATGTGTGTGCCGCCTTCCCTGTTTTCCCAGCGTCATACATGTCACTGTCCTCCTGTACAAACACGCAGAGGTTTCATTTAAAGTCCTGATGCTTCGTGGATCACATGTATCCACCGAGGGTGACGCACAGCAGCCAGGAAACAATAAAAGGTTACGTTTCATATTTACATCAGAGGTGTTTAAAGCTGACGGTCTTATCATTGGAGCTTCAAAACAAGAAGATCGGTTTGTTTTGTGTGTTGGTCACTTTAATACTTCTGATTCTCCTGCTCCACCTGTGGATACTGAGGATGTCAATCTAAATAAAGTGCATATAAAAACTGTAATACACAGCTGGAGCTCTAGAGAGTATTTATAATTACATGTGTTTCAGTTTTCTAACAATCTTCCACATTTTTTTATGAAAGGGAAATGTTTGCTCTTGATTCTTTGATTTATCCTGCTCAGTAGTCAGTGAGACTTTATGGTGTGTAAGACAAGCAAATGTATTAATTTATTTAATCTATTTAACCTGCTCTTAACATCCTGTTTACAGTTAAATGAAAGTAACAAGGATGGACAAACAATGAGAGAAGGTTCTTGAAGTTACAGAGAGATAGAAGCGTTTTGATATTTAGGTGACGGTGCAGATTATTCCATGAGATTGCGGCACTAACAGCAAAGTCAGTCTTTCCAGGACCAGCTCTGGTTCGGGGTTCCTCAAATTAATTGGCTGTGAATGTTTACAGACGTTAAAAAAAAGAAGAAGAAAGAAACAGAACAGGGTATTAAAAAGTAGTGTTGCTCAAAAATCTTAAAGTCTAAAAGCTACAGGAGTTGATGACCTGAGGTGTCCCACCTATAGAAAGGCTCGGCCCCCCAGCAGTGACAGAAACCCACGTCCGAGCCGCTTTCCCATTAGGTCAGTAGTCGCCCCGAGAGGCCAATTCTCTTTAGCTCCCCTTTCACTCCTCACACACCAAATACCGCCGGGGCGGACTGAGGGAAAGCTGCTAGGCGCCGAGTTGCAATTAGACGCTCCATTATATAAAGGCATATTCAGATAACAGGGGCACCAATGAGGTCAGTACGTGCCTTTTGTTGTGGGATTAATGAGATTTTTAATAAAACAAAAAAATGCCTCCTTCCTTAGTGTAATGACCTAATGAGTGTGCCGGTGGCGCCGGGCCATGTTGGTGGGAAAGTCCCGCGGATGTTCCAGTCTCTTGGTGCCCCCCCTTTGCTTCATCCCTCCATCCCTCTGTCCTTTCCCTGCACCTGCAGCCCCCCAGTGCTGCCCCATGCTTTCCGGACCCCCCCCTCCAGTGTTTGTATTCAAAGCTAGGAACCAAACGAGTGTTTAATTACCATAAAATGCTATCGGCATTTAGCCCTCTGACACAATGAATGGCAACATAGAGCTCATTGAGGTTATCAACAAGGGGACCACTGGTCAATTGGGTCATTGATTTGGATTGTTTGACAGACCCGGAGCCAAGGCCGCAGGAACAAGCAAAGTTCAAAAATCCCCCTCAGTTGAATCGAGAAGTTTGTCACAGAATCTGTTGGAAGGGGCTGTCAGGAGTGATTAGGGGGCATGAAAAGCTCAGCGATCAAACGGGGCCTGTCCCAACGCTGCGCATTTAATTAGAATTTGCATGTCTTTGTTCCTGACCCTTCAGCAGGCATGATCTGATTACAAGGGTGAACAGTTACCACCAGGGGAAAAGGGGAACTCGCAGTGTACAACCGCACTTATTTGTCTAACAAGAACTGATCAGTTTTTATAAAATAAAAACAAAATCCTCGGGCGTCGCTTCCTTCACCGCGCAAAAACACCAACAAAGTCAAACAACAAGCCGCCGACGAAAAGATTTCCGTCTTTTCGTTTGCTTCGTTTTCCCCTCGCCGTCCCGCTGAATTGTGGGAGTTTGGGGAGTGGAGAGGGGGGTGGAGGGGGGAATGAGGCTCGCTGGCTCATTAATTGGGAGGCACAGCGCCCTTTGACCTCAATGATGCGGGGTGACAGGGCAAACGAGGAGAGGCGATTGGCTAGCAGCTTCAGCGGTTGAACGTGCCACCAGTGGTGTTCCAGAGTGGAAAAGGGCAGCAGGAACAAAACACTGCCCTCTTCTTTTTTCTTTCTTCTCTCTCGTCTTTGTTCCTCTTCATCTCTGATTTCTTCTTCTTCTTTTTTTTTTTTTGATGTTTCTCTCTCCTCTTTTTCCCCCCCTCTCTCTTTTCATCCCGTCTTTCATTTCAGATCAAAGTGTTGTAAACGCCGTTATTATGAGGTGTTCTTTGGTTTAAACGTTTGCATTTCTGTCCGTCCTGAAAGAGGAATTCATCATCATCATCATCATGGAGGACGTCTTCCTGTGAAACAAACCTGTCAGTTTTTGGCTATATGAATAAAACTGACTTGACTATTGCACACAAGTTATTAGAATTAAATTGAATGCTGATTGTATTTTATTTTTAAAAAAAAAAAAAAGAAAACTGCAGGAATCTGACAAATGACACCAAACTCTGGCTTCAGATCACACAGGTGTATTTTAAATTGAAGAAATCTAGAAATATTATGTTTTTTTAAAAAAATGAAAATACTGTATCATTCTGGGAAATATTATTTGAACTAAAACGAAATGACGAAATTAATTTTACTATTGTATTTAAATGACAAAAAAAAAAATATGAATCCTCTGAAATGTGTCTTAAAACCTGTTTGTTTTGCTCGTGTTTGGTGTATAAATAAATAAATATTTACTTATTTATTTAATTAAGAATATCAGTTTTATTCCCTTTTAAAAAAAAAGGTGAATATCAACAACTCTTACATTGTAAATTGTAAAAAAAAATTACTGTAAAAAACTTTCATTTCAATATCTTTGTCAAACTCACTCACAAATTTCTGTAAGAGTGTAATAATAATAATAATAATAATAATAATAATAATAATAATAATAATAATAATAATAATCTTCACAGATGTAAAAACTGAAAATACTCAGTGTAATTACAAACATTACAGGTTCAATGCAGAAAGAAAACAAAAAAAAATGTAATCCTAAGAAAAAATACATAAAAGTAAAAGACTAATTAAAGCCAGTTTATAAAAACAATAGTAATGACTAAACTTTAAAATAGGACACACAGTTTTTCTGGTTTGATTCTGATTATCAAAAAGAGAACCAGCTGTTCACTTTTTTATAATAGTAAAAATAGCAATAATTAGATTTCAGTTTTTTTAATAAATGATCCGCGTTTGCTCTGAAATGTAATTTAGTTGTAAATTGACCATCCTGCTAAACCTCTTACACACTGTTCATATTCTTTATAATCAGTCTCTGTACGTGTCGACCACCTGAGCATCGACTTTTCATTCACAAATATCTCATCGGTCATTAATACAGAGAGAGAAGATTCTTTACATTTACACTGTTTGTTTATGGAGGAAAAAACCATCACAATCACACTATATTACAGTTAGAAACACAATAAAACAGCCACAATGATGTTGATGAGTCTCTAAAATGTGTATAAGCTGCACAAAAACAATATAATATAATAATAAAAAAGGTTGAAATATTTCCTTTTTTGTATATTCTGTATATAACTTGAGTCAAATTTCAGGGTAAAAGAACAAAAACAGTGTTCAGGTGTTTTTACTGCTCCCAAAAACTAAAAATGAAAAGTATGTAAAAACAAAAACAGTATGTAAAAAGTTAAATAAAAAGGTAAAATTAATAAATATATATATATATATATTTTACCACTTCTGAACTACAACTGAAAAATGTATATGTGAACATTTGGCTGCTGTTTCTAAACCAAGTAAAACGACACTTTTTTACATTTCTGTGTCATTTTCTATTCAATTTAAAAGTAGCCATACATAAATGTACAAAAACAGTATAAATTAAATAAAATATAACATCATGAATCATAAATAATATCCACACACTTTTCATTATTTTGTAAATTATGATTCATTTACATTTATCATTTTCCACTTCCACTTTTTATCAACTTTTCAAATATTATTGAATTTATTTTTACTCTTTGACGTCTTTTTCTGCTTCTGACTTCCAAAAAAGTCCAAAAACTTTTCACACTTTTCACTCTGAACATACAGTTACACGTAAAAAAAAAAAAAATGCAGATGCAGGTTTGCTTTTCGTCCGGTTCTGTATGAATGAAATGTGATTTGATGTGATCTGAAGGATTCGTGCGTAATTGTCAGCCATGTTTTTTTGTGTGATGGAGGTCATTAGTGTGTTGTGTTTGCATGTCCTCTCCTCTCCTGTCTTTGTTGAAGTGTCTCCAGAGTGTCTGGGACGGAGGCACGCACCCCGTCCTGCTCCCACATGTCTCCTCATATCCCTCCTCCTCATCTACTCCAGCTTTCCACCTTCTGTATCTCCTCTTTTATTTTTTTATTAATGTTTATTTGTACATAAACTATAAACAGCTTTAAAGATTAAGCTAGTTTTTCAATGCTCGTCTCTAGAACAGCATAAGACTCAGCACATACACATACATATGTATTGTTGTTCAGGATGCATGTTGCATGTGGAGCTGTGTGTTTTACAAGGTTTTTAATGACAATCCTTCCCAACATGACTCATTGTTGTAGAATCTGCGATTACAACTCAACGCTGAGTCAGAACAGACGGAAGAATCTGTGAAGCAACGCTGACAAAAAAAAAAAAACACACAATCAAGAATTAAGAAACATTAAATGAGCTCATTGCAGATGTTTGGCGTCACAGAAGTAAGAATAAAAACGCACATCAAGGCACAAAATAAACGAAATTCAACAATACATATTCTGTACTTACAAACTATGATAGAAAACAACAAGCAGCAGATCACTCGTGACTCCGCGACCGATCCCTCTTTAAAAACTGTTTGTTTGAGTTTAAAATGATCCCTGTCAGCATCCACTGTGAGTTTGACTTTGTTTAAAGACTTCCACATGTTGATCCCTCGAACGAGAAAAAACAACATTTTCTTTTCTTTTTCAACCAGTTCCCGGTAGACGCACCTCGTGTTACTGAACCAGAAACCCAGAGAGGAACAACCAGGTCACTGAGCACCTGAGGAGCTGATGAATCTAAGATCAGCAAATTTAACAACTTGATCAAAACTATTTGATTAACCAGTTATATAATATATTCTTTTCTTTATTTTCAAACTTAGTCTTTTGTCTTCCTGCTCCACGCTGTACTCCTCTTCTTCTTCTTCTTCTTGCTCCACCTTGAAATTATACAAAACTGTCCTCCCAAGACAAATGTGAGCATCAGTCATGTCAGCCACTTCCCCAAAATACACAAATGTTTATGTTCAAGTGATGTTTACACCCTTTAGAAAGCGTAGTAATGACGTTAGGAGCAAAGAAGGAATTATTATAGAGTGACAAAACATTTACACAAGAGGTTGCTGTTCGTTTCCTGTTCCCAGTCGCGACTGCTATCGTCCTCCAACCTTAACCATGTGGTAATTATTGTGACCACGATGACGAAGGTCCTCAAGGAACCACAATGTTTCTTCAACCTTAACAACGTACTTATTTGAACATAAACCACAGTCTTTCCCTAAAACTAACCAGACGTTAAAGGACATGCCCGATGTGTCTTAAAACAGCAGTCAGGTGTCTGTATGAGCAGTGAAAGAGGTTTTCCTCGCTGTAATCATTCCTCCTGTTCAAAAAAAGGAGGCCAAAATCCATTTAGTGTCTTCATTTGGTGCAAAAATACATTTAAAAGTGTGTGTGAAGCTTCTATTCAGCTTCAGCAGTCTGAGTTAGTCATATCAAGTGGATATCTGACACATTTACAGTCTTTTTAGCATCAAATTCTCCTCTTTGTGTTTCCCTGTTGAGCTGCAGGTGGAAGTATAGAAACAAAAAGAGGGACTTTGGCACTAAAAAGACTGTAACATTGAAAGATATCTACTGGATTTGACTCATTTGGACGCTGAAGCTTCATATTAGCTTCACATAAACTTTTAAATATATTTTTTGCACAGAAGGAGGACTGTGGATTTTGTTTTTCATTTTCTATGTGACCCTGTTTGTCCTCTGATTGCACCTCCAAAAGATCCTTTTAATCTAACTTATCTTCCTCTTGTCCTCCTCCACCAGCTGAGACTTTACAACCGTCTCCGTCCTCACATACATTTTCCAACCGCTGCTGCTCCTTCATGTGCTTCACCCCTCTTTTTTCCTCAACTAAGCTCTCCATTTGCTTCACCAGTTCCTCTCTTACTTCTGTGTTTCCTGCTCAACATCCTATTCCTTACCGTCTTTGACGCTACCTCCTCCTCATCGCCAACTCTTCCTCTCCATATCCTTCATCAACTACATTAGTTTTGAACTTAGTTGTGATCTAATTTGGGACCATTTAAAGCATTACCTGTATGGCTATTCTCTCCATCTCTTTATTTTGATGAAAAAAAAAAAAAGTTCACGCACATGTTTACGTCTTTTTGGCATGCTGCTGTGGTACGTCTTGTGCTACTGATTGTACTACTATATATATTGATAATGAAAACGTACTTTGTGATGACGCACACAGTTCCGTCTTTGAAATCGTCCTTACGTCGCCACAACGTGCAGGAGCTTGGCGGTCCTGGTCCGCTGTTCATCTGGTACCTGTGATTACGTTGTTTGTTTTATGAGTGTTTCACAGGAGAGAAAGCCCTGGGCAGGTCATTTTCCAAATGACAAGGGCTGACGTTGGAATGACGAAAGTTGAAATGATATGATTTCTCTCGCCGAGCCCGGTGCACCGAGGCGGAAAACGGGCTCCTTGTGCTCGGCCGCGGTTTCTGTACTCCCTGAACCCTGAAATAATGACCCTTCCTTGTTCATTAGTGTCTACTCGGTCAATCATAACACATCAGAAATGAGTTTAGCATTCAGGCGCAGGACAATTGACCTTGTGTGTGCCCTTCCTCACCAGCGAGCTGTCACAGGGCTTCATCCAAATTGAGGCAATTAGCTGCGATGTGTCTTGCCCATTAAGCTGAGTGTCTCCACTGTGTCCTAATGACAGCAGCAGGACATGGCCTAATCAGTCCCGGCGTCTCCCCAGAGTTCACATCCACTCCTAGCTGGCACACCCAGGGAGAGCAGAGAGCTGGCGGTACCAGCCAAAAACCATCTGCGACCAGGCAGCCCAAGCAAAACGTTCAGCAGCACTGAAGATACAAACTCAGACAAGCAAGTTTGTTTTGAGTCTAGAATGACGAGAGTACACACAGAACCACAGGAAATAAAATATATAAAACAAAAAGCACACAATGACAAATATTTCTGTTGCTTTTTTTTACGCAAAGCTGTAAATAAAGGAAAAAAGTTACAGTTCAATTCCAGGGGAGGGAAAATGAGTCACTCTCAATTTAAAAAAAATGTTTAGACAAGTTAAATTATTCCATAACAGCTCTGCAACCAACAGATTGATTATTAATCTTTGCAATAACAAGATAACCTTCATATACAAAGAGTGTGTCTTGGTGTTTGCTCCCAAAAATGCAACATAGAAGAATAAAGAATAAAAAATAGAACAAAAATGAGATCACGAAACAAATAACGAAATAAACAAAATACTAAAATTTAAAATCTAGAGTCAGAACTGAGGGGAAGGTCTCTGACTTGTTAGCTGCCAGGAGTTGCGCTTGTGCCGAGATCTATTTGGGTTTGAGTTGGCACGCCACGAGGATGACGTCCTGACGGTGAGTAAACCACACAAACACACCCCAGACAGGAAAGGTTACATTCATCCAGGTAAGTCTAGGTCACATTTTTCAGGACAATGCAACACGCAGGAAGAAGCACTAGGTTACCAGCATGCTAGCCTTAGATATTTGGGAATTAGCGGGAATTAGCCTGGGTTAGCGTAGCAGCATGATAACTGTGATGCTCTCCCAGGTTATGAAATGTAGGATGTTGTTCAGAAGGTGTCTTTGTGTCACATGGTGTATAGGTGCTCCAATTCTAGTGGCATGTAGTGAGTTTTGTTGGTTGTTAGCTCAGTTACGCTAGGCTATGCTAAACTTGCAAGAGACTGTTAAGATAGCTAGCAGTGAGTAAGCTAACGTTATTTGTTTGTATGTAATTCACTCAGGCAGTTCATAGTTGTATTGAGGTTTTGGTTTTGTGTCGGAGTTTTGCAGTAGTGCTGTGTCCTTTAGCGGCTTGTGTTGTGGTCATGACACTTTATTGGGTTTAGCGCAACCCACTCTATTCTTGGGTTATTGTGCACCTGGCTGGTTATATCATTGTCAGGTGGGGTGAAGTAGCAAGAGCAGGAGGAGGATGCAGAGATGAGTTGTAGACAAAAAAAACCCTTTATTTCTCCTGTAATCACAGCAAAGCAAGGCAAAAAAAACTTGGCGAGAGTGACGCAGAACATTAACGACCACAACAACAAAAAAAAAAAAACATGACAAGAACAAAACTATCCAACAAGGACAGAACAGAAAACTAAGACAGAACTGATGAGGGGATGGGGAACAGGTGAGGGAGCAGGTGGAAACACTTTGGGTAATCAGACAGACACATGAGGAAGGGCAAGTGACCTGAAACGAGAGGAGTTACTTTTCAAAATAAAACAGGAAATGACCCAACTAGACCCCACTTCGGTGTGACAGTTATCAGATTTGGATTTGCGTGATTGGGTTTTAATAATTAGCTTGCAGGTGCTAACGTATGGTGGTTGGAATGCTGTGAAGCATGAGTTTGTGTTTTGTGCATTCCTGTTAATCTGCATTGTTGTTGCTATATGATAACTTTGTTCACCTCTAGCCTGTTTGTACCTTGTATATCCCCTTTTGCATGTACGATTAGCTAAGCTGAATGAATCTTAATTATGGATACTGATGGAGTATTTGGAGTTAGGAGCCCCTGAAGATGCTAAGCTAAATCTCTTGCAGAATATATTGGTTAGCTGTAACCCTGAAGAGATAGAGTCCAAGCCCAACTCGCTTTAGATTGTAAATAAGTGTTTTTCTTTGGTGCCATGGTTTGGTCTTGAGAAGATTGAGTTAGTCTTTGGGATGTTTGAGAAGATTGCTGTGCAGTGACACTGATCTAAAGAGGAGTGAGTGACCCTCATACAGGGTTCCCTAACAGGGAACGCCCAGGAAGTCAAACAGACAGCGGTTCAGGACAGAGAAAGAACAACTGGGACAGACTTATTTGAACTTTGCACGACAACAAGAAGCAGCTTTTGATAAGTAGCTAAGAGCTAGTGAGGTGTATGATTTTAAGGAGCTGTGTGAGTTGATCGTGTTGGAGCAGTTCAAGCAGAGCCTGCCAAAGGTCACGCAGACATACTTTAAGGCAACTGAGGCAGCTGATAACTATGTTTTCAATCATAAAGATTCATGGCGTGACAAACCCAGTGGTCAAGTTAAAAGGACTTTAAAGGTATTTTGAGAAACCACAGTGATAAGAATAGTGGTGGTTGGCGTCCACCTGAGAACTTCCCAGAATGGTGGGCGACAACACAAGCCTTCTCCTTTCCCAGAAGGCATCATCTGTCTCTATCATTGTAGACCTGGTACCATTAAACCTCTACAGAGAAAGAGACCTCAATAGCAGAAGCCAGTCATTCTGCTGCTTGTAATCTCATTGATTTGAATCGAGTCCAAGAACATGTGGAAACTGTTGGTAAAGCAGACTTGGAAATGTTTGATTGTTTCCTGTCTGATGGGATGGTTGCAGTTGAGGAAGGGGTCACTGGGACTGTTCTCAGAGATACAGCATCAGATCAATCTGTTACGGTAGCTGGTGCTATCGACCTGCCTAACATGGCTGCCTTGGGGACATTTGTGCCTGTTGAAGGTTTTCGGAGGTGCTTGCAGTGCTGTTCCCTTGTACAAAGTGTTTCTAAGAACTAATATTTTTGTTGGATGTGCTCAGATGGGAGTCAAGTCGAGTCAAGTCAAGTCATGATCCATAGAAACCTGCAAGATGAGAAAGCACAGGAACTCTGGGGAAGAAGCCAAGTTAGTATTAGCTTCAGATAAACCTTTAAATACATTTTTGCACTGAAGCAGGACTGTGGATTTTGTCTGCCACCATTTACGTTGTAAATGACATGTGATTTGAATGTTTGGTTTGTTGTTTGTGTCTTTTCCTGTTGTTTTTATTGCATTCCATAAATATGTTTTATTACTTGAAGAATTTGTGATTACTTTTGTAACTTTGCAGCTTTTATGCACATTGGGTCCAAATTTGTACCCTTTAATGTCAAAATTACAACTCTAAATAATCACATTTAGTAAATAATCAGCTGAACTCTTTACAAAGATGAATAAGCATCAGAAAGTCCTTTGAAATCTTCCTCATAATCATCAAATTTCTGTGTTTGAGCCCCCATACATTCAGGTCACAGAGGTAACCATCGATTCCTCTTCAAGATAATTAACCATCAATGTTTGGAAAACCCAGAAGGAGTGTTTCCAGAATCCCCAAAGTCTCTTCTAACCATCGGGATGAAAAAATATTTTGTTAAAAATCTTTCTTATGATTCAGCAGGCGAAATATTTTTGTCATCCAGATGGTTCGAAAACTCTTTGTGGATTCTGGAAATATGTTCAAAACATCAGTAAGTGTTTTTAAATGGGTTTTATGAAACATCACAGATTAGTTTTCTTTGAGAGAACCCGACGGTGACCTCAGTGACCCGATTGTACATGAAAGGGCACAAACTGGGGAAAACTCTGGAGCAGATTCACCATCATGGAGAACAAACAAATAAAAACTTTTCTTTCTTTTGTTCCATAGAAACACTCCCAGAGCACGTATAGAAATACATACAAAATACATACAACATGTCATTTCTCAATAGTCTAACCCTTTCCTGAAAATAACAATATTTGGGTATACAAATAGTTTCTGTGCCATAAACCTATAAATAAAGGAAATTAATAACGAGCAAAAACATCCCAGGATTCAAAGGGTTTAGGGTGAGATAAATAAAACATGAGTAAACTGGACCAGAATGCTGGATTTGTCCTTTGAACATTTTTGCTGGAGGGCATCTTACAGATCAGCAGAAACGCATTCTTCTGTCCAACGGGGGGATTTGTACTAGCAACACTCCCTCTCCTGTAACCTCCAGGCCACCGCCTGAGCGCCCTGAATGGGATCTGCACTGATGAGATTCCTGTCCAGTTGACCTCCCCTTGTCCTCGTTCGGTTGAAACATCCCATAATACACCTCATTTTGTCCTGACCTCACGTGGTCCGAGGTTGTTGGGTTATGTAAGCTCTCTGGACTGAATTTATACGCGCAGATTCTCCACAGAGGATATAACGGGGACTGATTACAACACAGACGTCATAAACACCGACTCGTCTGGTTCTTGTGTGTTTGTCAAAAATCATTTCATATTTGTGCCCAACTTTGGTGGATCATAACATTTCATCTGCAGATCCTCCGGTTCACGGAGAGACCAAACTTTTCTGTGGATGTCAGTTTTTGAGCGGCGACTGAAGCCAAAAATTGTGAATCACCGCAACCGCAAAGTCCTTGAGCAAACAAGTCATAAATGTGCACAAAAGACAGCAGGCTGATGGATCCAGTAGTATTTTAGATTAGCTGCAGACAGATCTGCACACACACACGACCAAACACATGATCTCCTTCCAGGTTTACACACGGCAGAGATAATAAATATCAAAACCAACACACTTTCCAGCTCAGGAGCAGCATCAGAGCAGCGACAGAAACACAGAGAGACGACTGAATCTGAGCCGAGCGACGCCACTACGACTTGGCTTTAGCGGACATGTTTTTAGCCGCTTGTGCAGAACGGATGTCGGTTATACCGTCTGAGCAAATTCACTGTGGAATTACAAGTTTCCAACAATCTGTCATCGCTGGTAAACATGAAAACAAGACAAGAGACGTCCTGTCAGAGGAGTCAGACCTGCCACACCAGCAGCAGCTCACGTGTCCCGTTAAAATACCTGCATCCTGTTTGGTTTTGTTAGTTTATTGTTTTTCCTTGTATGTCTTTAATATAAGCTCATTTTAACTGAAGAAAATCAAATGATTTTAATTGTATTTATTGTTTAATTGAAGTAGAATTATCTGTAAATCAGTGCAGCAGCTGTTCTGTGCACGTGCAGGCTTTTGCAGGTTATACTGGGGGGAAGTTTGGGAACCAGTGTTTTAAACCCATTAGGCTACTTTCCTCCAGCAAATCGTATATTGTTAGGAAGTAAGGATGGAAGAGAAGAAGAGAGGAAGCAAACAAAGCTGAAAGAAGATAAAAATGAGTGGAAAAAAAAAAAGACGAATGAAAACAGAACAAAGTGAGCCACAGAGCTTGTTTTTGTACAAGCGTTCGTGCCTGCCCGGCTTGTGTGTGTGTGTGTCTTTCTGTGGGTGAAATAAAAGCTTGTCTTGTTTGGCAGGCCACTAACGGTGAAAAGGCTAATAGGGCTGACCTGCCGCTCACCCCGAGGCAGCAGAAACAGAATGAGAAAGAAAAACAGAGAGAAGAGGAGCCGGTATTCTTCTTGTGCACGAAACGAGAAGGGTGAACGGGGGGACGAACCAGCGCCAGGTGGCAGATTAGTGCACGTTGTGCCCCTCCGAAGAATGGAGGGAGAGAGACGGAGAGAGACGGAGGAGGGAGAGAGAGAGATGAGGCTCCTGTTAACAGAGCTGCTGATGAGAACAGAGGGCAACAGAGGGGAGAGAGGAGACGGAGGCAGAGGAAACGTCTGCACGTGTTACTGCAAGATGAGGAGATTTTATCCCACAGTTATATTTAAAACATATATTAACATAAATAAATACACAATTCTTACAATACAGTTTTAGTTTATAAATTCATCCGTACAATAAAAATGCCTCAGGATGAGTCTTAATGTTGTGATTATGAACAGCCTCTTATTAATTTCATCATTTAGGAGACTTTGGGTGCAACAGGAAGGATTTCTCTTCCCACAGTGGAGAGACGACAGTTCAGTTCCACACAGACCTTTATTTTCATTATATTTCCAACATCAATCATTTTCTGAAAGACCTTTTCTAATTTTAATTTACTCAGGAAGAAGTAGAATCTGATTTTCTTTCTAATATCTGATATTTGACCGTCATTTACAAAACAATAGAAACACAAACTGTCAAATATTACAGTCGTATTTTACACTTTTCGGCCGCCGTATGAACACATTCACCAAAACTGAGTGGTTTTTGGCCACTTGGGGGCAGAAGAAACAAGTTCTAGCAGACAAACAATCATTCTGTTGATTTTCTATATTTTTCTTGTTTGCATCCAAACCAACAATGAACTAATCTACTCTCTAGTGTTGTGTGTGTGAATCTAAAGCCTGATATGTTTTATTCCTCTGAGCCGTAGACGCTACAAACACTGGATCATTCTTCCTGTGGAAAATCATCTTCCTACCTCAGTAACTTCCATTAAATCTCTATTGAAAACTCATTTTTATAAACTTGCACTTCTGCACAATTGATCTTTATGAGCCATGCCACATTTAACTTCTACTTTGTACAGTAACAAATAGTTTTAGATTATTGGTACTTGTAACTGTTTTGGAAAGTGCCAAATATAGGTTTTTACTATTATTATTATTATTAAGATAAAAGAAAAGTCAAATTAAAAGAATTCAAACAGAAATAAAGCAGTTCAAAGCAAATAAATGATGCGAATGATCTGAAACTACATACAAGCTCTATATCTTATCTTTATTATCTTGTTTTATCTTGTCTTATTCCCTTTTTAGCTTCTTTTTATGTCCAAATTTGACACTTTTTAATTGTTTTTAAATGTCTTTTTTTACTCATGCTGCTTTTATATTCTGTTTTGAGCCAAATAAACTTGCCTTAAAGTATAATTTTATACTGACACAATTAGGAAAGTGCCTTACAAATATAGGTTTTTACTAATATTATTATTATTAAGATAAAGGAAAAGACAAATTAAAGGGATAAAAACAGAAATAGTGCAGAAAAATAGCAACAAGAGGCCATGAATTAATATTTCTTACACTGACGATGTCTGATCTGTCAGTGTGTAATGTGTTTGGCTCATAGTGATGAACCTACAGAGAATTACGGAGCTTTATATTGTGTTTCATCTCATTGTTTATCTGTTCGGCTACAACTTTTACAGTTCTGGTTCACTCTCAGCGGTTCTCATAGCGTCGCTTTGGTTAACAGACACAGTTAGCTGTAGACTAGCTGGTAGCATTTAGCAGCTAAAGAGCCAGATATTTCCCTCAGGAGTTGGTAGAGAGCAGAAACAGAAGCTAAAAGAGAGAGAAGATTGACTGAAACACGGCTCCACATGAATGATAATGTTGCTCTGTAACAGCTGGATGTGGAAATAAAAGCAGCTGTTTGCTAACATGCTTTTATCAACTTAAAAGCTGATGACGTGTCAGAGTCGTGTTCACTACTTATCTTTGATCTGTAGAGTCGATCAATTGATTTCCGCTGAGGTGAGTCAAAAAGTAAAAGGTGAGGATGAGGAGCGGTGACGGGCTGTAACAGCAGGTTTCACTCCAAACAACCGATGAGGTCAACACTTCCTGCAGCCATGTTTGTTGTCGTTAACTTGTGGACTCAACACACCTCCGAGCTGATTGGCACCCGACCGGCTTCTCCTCTTTAATAGCTCGAGTTGCCGGTCGCCATGGGGATGCCAGACCAGGAAGTGATACCTTATAATAACCACTGATACGCCGTTGTTGTGGAAACAAGCCGCAGCAGCACTTAATGACGGCTTCTCGTCTCGCTGTCGCTGCTGCAGTCACGCCAAGAGCCTCGCTGCTTTCATCGGCTCAGTCAGAAAGAGAGAGGGGCTGCCAGCTACTGACAGAGCAGGGACGGCTGGGAGTGTGTGTGTGTGTGTGTGTGTGTGTGTGTGTGAGGTAAAAGGTTAGGCATGTAGTCAGGTTAGTTAGGTTTATGTGTGTGTGTGTGGTCAGTAGACAAACCAGATCACAGAGCTGCTGCCTCCTGTCTCAGGGATGGACTCGCTGATCCCAAACACACACACACACACACACACACACACAGAGCCCGGAAACAGCCAGCACTCTTTTAAGTGTTGATGTTTTAACAAGACGAATACACAGATCAGCGATCGGCGTCTCTGCTGTCAGACAGACAGAATGAATCACTTTGTCGAAGCACGTCAATCAAAACGATCAAACGCCGTCTGTCTGAATTAATTACTGGAAAAATGTTAACGAAATGATTCACGAGGCGTTTTGAAAATGTTAAAAATGGATTGAGCTCCTCTGTTATTTCAACACGTGTGAGGGTGATGACGAATGTAAAGAGGATGTGATGATGTTATTACATGCAGGGATTGTTTGTTTGCTAGTTGTCGTCACCTTTTGAACCAGAATCTTTAATATTTGCTCTTAGAAATGATGTTTGTCATATTTAATATTCTTCAGCTGTTATTTCAGATGTATCAGATACATATTTAATCAACATTTAGGTAAATATAAGAGTCAGATTAGATCAATTTGGGCACACAGCAAGCAGTCGTCTTCCTGCTTTCTCTGAAGAAAGAGGATGCTCTGGGTATTTAAAGGTCATACAGGCTCACAAAGGAGCTTCTTCTTCCTCTCATCAATGAGCTTCAGATTCACTGATTGAGAAAACATGTTTGTTTTGAGTGACGATGCACCCTCAGACAGTCTGCCCATAAACTTTATCAAATAAAAAGCCCCCCAAAATAATCTTAAATTAAGTCAAATTAAAGAATCTTTGTTGGAAAATACTTGAAAGTAAAAAAATCTCTGAACACAGTGATCCATTCAGACCTAAAAAGTCTAATTTCCTTTTTTTTCTGCTGTTCACATGTGACAAAAACATCCAACTTGTATCAGATATGTCGTGGGTCAACATCTGGATTGAAGTCCACAACGAAAAGAGGTAAAGTTTTACATTTTTATAAATAAACAACCACTAAACAATATTTCTTTTTATAAAAAGATGTCTATATTTACAGCAGAGATGTGCAGGAACACTGTTCTCACTACATACTGCAGTGAAACTTGCTGACAGCATCAAAACCGCCAATCATTTCCATGATGAAAGGCTTCTGCTGGTCACACAGACGCAGAACAACCAGAGAACTGGTTCCTGTCTGTCCAGCTCTTCACTGTTCTTGGACAGGACTTTATAAATATTAACATTAACCATCAACCTGCTGAAGTGTGGCTGGTTTACAGGTGTTTAGTTGTAACGTAAAGTCATACGGATCATGTTCTTCCTCACAGCTCTTCAGGTCTGCTGGTGTTTGTTAGTAGTGATGAAGAGAAGGAAGATCTGTAAGAGCCAAGTATAAATGTTTCCATCAGGAAAAGAAATCATGAATTTTTCAAGTATGAATGTGTGCGTGTAGAATCTGAGGCTGCGTTCACACCAGATCCGGCGCTGCGGCGAATCTCCGCGGGTCAGTGCGGATCTGTGGGCGTGACTGCGTGGGCCATTTGTGTGACGCCACATTGCAAACTGTTAATAATCTGCTGATCCTCCCAGAAGGTCCAGAAGGTATGAAATAAGTTGAAAGTATGAAAGTAGTTTGTACAGTTCTGCAGCGATGAGTCTCTCCTCCATCATCTTCGTAATAAAGTAACATCAATCAATCAATTAATCATCTTCGGTCCAAAGCAGAGCGCTGAAATGCTACAATGCTACATGCTAAATAAACAACCTCCTCCTCTGGTCTAACCGCCGAGCTACATGATTGGTCACCGCAGCGTGACGTCGGGTTGCGGTTTTCCAAAAGTTGACTCCGGCTCGACTTTTCCGGCGGCGCTGCAGCAGCTAAAACGGCCGCAGGCGAGCCGCACTACCCCGATTCAAATGAACGGGACGACTAGCGTTTTCACTGCACTGCCGGATTTGGTGTGAACGCAGCCTTAATGAGACGCTGAGCTGCAGATCGAGTCAATTCCTGTCTTAAACTTTCAACAACCTGCTTTTGTTTACAGAGTTTAAACTGTTTTTGATGTTATTTCTTATGTAAAGTCCAACAAAGCTGCAACACACGGACGCTGCTCAGTGAATAAAATCCCAGGTGATCATAATGTGAAGTTATTAAAGTATATTTTAAACATTAATATTTGGATTTAAGGAAACTCTGATGATTATGGTGATAATAATGTTTACCTAGGAGAATCATAGCAGGAAAATCTGATGCTGGCTCATCTTTGATTTAGTCCCATAAAAAATGTCACCATAATAAAACACTTTAGGAATGTGGAAAACACACACACACACACACACACACACAGAGAGAGAGCACCCAGTGGTTAGTGGTTACCAGGCAGGCTTACTGGTGCGGAACAGAGGACCAGTAAGGAGGTCTGAGATGCTAACTGACAGGCCCAGTGTCTGACGGGGGGCGGAGGGGCCTGAAGGGGGCCGTGATGGTGGTGGTGGTGGAGGTGGTGTTCTTATTAGGCAGCGCTGCGTGGGCTTTGACCTCTCACACACTTCATGAGTTCACTTAATGAAGCCGCAGCGCCTCTCCGCTCCCCTCCACACTCGTCTCTGTAGTGCGGCCGCGAAAATCAACAAGTTGTGGTGATTTCTGTGATTGATTTCATTGGATGAAAGACAAACGAGAGATGCTTTTAACTGCATATAACTGCACCCTTAACTCCTCCTGTATCACCAACATTTCAACCAAAACTATGTTTCAATGTCTTTTTTAAAACTGGAACCTGATTTTGTACTTCAGCTCCATAAAAATATGCAAATATGTTCTGTAGAGACAGAATGAAGGATGTAATTTAGTACCATTTATTCAACACTGTACTTAAGTTCTATTTTTTTATAAATATTTCCTTTCTGGTAGAGATATTACTTTCCCTCCATTTCAGCAGCGGTGGAAGAAGAACTCAGATCCTTTACTATAGTAAAAGTACAATTACAGCAAAGTAAAAATACAAAGTAAAAGTCCTGCATTAAACATCTTACTACAGTAAAAGTCCATCAGTATTCTGAGCTTGATGTAGTTAAAGTATTGCAGTAAAAGTAGTGGTTTGGTCCCTCTGACTGATATATTATTATATATGACATCATTAGATTATTAATAGTGAAGCATCAGTGTTAGAGCAGCATGTTACTGTTGTAGCTGCTGGAGGTGGAGCTAGTTTACACTACTTTATATACAGTTAGCTAGTTTAGTCCACTGGTTCCCAACCTAGGGGTCGGGGCCCCTCCAAAGGGTCAGCAGATAAATCTGAGGGGTCGTGAGATGATTAATGGGAGAGGAAAGAAGAAAAAACAAAGTTCTGATACACAAATCTGTTTTCAGTTTCTGGACTTTTTGCTGAAATGTGACGTTTCTGAAGGTCTTATCAGTCTGCAGCAGCTGCTCCTCTGAATCCTGCAGGTTGTTGTTATTCAGGAACAACCTGCTGAGATCTACCTTCTACTCACTGTTACTGTTTACAAGAGGAAAGAAGAAGAAACAACGTTCTGATATCTTTGATTTTTGCTGAAATATTGGATCATTTGAACATTTATTGAAATGAAAGCATGTGAGAAGTTTAGAGGGAAAAATCACTATTTGGTGGAGCTGTTAACAACTCATAGACATGTGAAATGTGACCCCGACTACACACTGCTTTTTGTAAGACGTCAAAAGACAAAAAGGTTGGAAACCACTGGTTTCATCTTTAACAATGTGTTGTATTTTAAAAGCTTGTTATATTATCCATTGTGTCAAATCTTCATCTGAAAAGTACCTCTAAATTGCACCTAACTACAGCACTCCCACCACTAGTTAATTTCAGAAGGAAATATAACTCTTATTTACTAATTTTGAATTAAGTTTGTAATTGTGCTTCTTCTGTGATTACACAGCCGTTGGTCAGCAGAGCAATTTTTCCTCTCGGCCCCCTCTGTGTCAGCCAGGTTGTGTCAGCTTAGCATTAAGTGAGCTATGTCGTGTATTAAAAAGGACTTAGCGGCATGCCAGGTCCTTCAGTCTACAGCCATGGACACCAAAACCCCTGATCGCCCTGCAGCTGCTTTTATAACATAAAGACGGAAACAGAAAGTGGTGGAAAATGTTCAAACGTTTGCAGGTGACACTTCAAAAACGAGACACTTATTGGTTTTGTCTGTTTCTGCAGCACTTGTTTGTCTGTGCTGCTGTTTGGTGACCAGCTGATTAGTGACAGATTATAACGGATGCTTCATAACCACTATGACCCTTCTGGCTCTTCCTCTGCTGACACACTCATGCAATGCAGCGCTGCTTCGGCCCATCCTCCTCCCAGTGTGATTATGTACCCACACAGGTGATTTCACTTATTTTAGATAATTAGGGCTCTTCTCAGGAGTGTGTGGGAGCGAGCCGGCTGCGTTTGATTGACATCTTCCTCATCCTGCTGTTAGCTTTGTTGCACCTGTCATGTCGGGACAAATGACACTTTTATCAACACCTGCGACGGACGGCCTCTGATCTCTGAGACACAGAAGAACTGCGGCAACTTCTCCGAGATGCAGAAACAACCGACCTGCCAAGTAGCTGAAACGCTGTGTGCAGGTGAACTGAGGCGAACTGCTGCTGTTTTAAAGGCGACGCTGCTCACAGCGGATAGTGATTTACTTTAGATTCCTGCTGTTGTTTCAGTGCCTGCAACTTTTACACAGTAATCAAATGCATATAAAAGTTATTTTGTAGGAAGCAAAAAAGGAATTTATCACCTGAGATGCAGCAGTATGAAGAGATAAACATTTACAAATGAGGAAACATCAATGCTTAAGTGCTGAATAACACAATAAAATAATGTTTAACACAGTGTCCTGTACTTGCAAACAACTGCACACAAACATAAAACATTTGTATGTATTGGTCTGGTTGGACTGAAGAGTTGCTCGGTGAAATGCAGAGTGTCATGACATGACTGGAATGTTTCATCAAAGCCAACTTTAGTTCATTTGGCTTCAGGGGAGGGGTGGGAGGGTGATAACTGCTGCAGATTACTGATAATAAAAAAATATCTGTCAAAAGCAGCATTGCACAACATGTGAATTATTGGAAAGTGGAGAAAACATCAACTGAAGAGTAAACCGTCACGACCAGATGATTAGAACCACAAATGAGTGATGATGGCCTGATGTTTGACTTGAAATATTCAACAGTATCTATATTGACAACAGTAAAAGTGATTTATTAGACTTGATGTCTTTGCAGACTTTGTTTACAGAATAGCAGAGAAGCAAAAAGTTCAATATGGAAAGAGGTACTTTTCAGAAGAAGATTTGACACAATGGATAATATAACAAGCTTTTAAAATACAACACATTGTTAAAGATGAAACCAGTGGTTTCCAACCTTTTTGTCTTTTGACGTCTTACAAAAAGCAGTGTGTAGTCGGGGTCACATTTCACATGTCTATGAGTTGTTAACAGCTCCACCAAATAGTGATTTTTCCCTCTAAACTTCTCACATGCTTTCATTTCAATAAATGTTCAAATGATCCAATATTTCAGCAAAAATCAAAGATATCAGAACGTTGTTTCTTCTTCTTTCCTCTTGTAAACAGTAACAGTGAGTAGAAGGTAGATCTCAGCAGGTTGATCTTGAATAACAACAACCTGCAGGATTCAGACGAGCAGCTGCTGCAGACTGATAAGACCTTCAGAAACGTCACAGATTCACAAGTTAAGCACAGTCAAGAGAAAATGTGTGACGGAGAATAAATCTAATAAAATAAGGTGAAAAGCATCGTTTGAATTGCTGTAGCAACTATTCTGGAGCCTCATTCAAACACAAACAGGCAACCAAACATGTGACGAGTTTCCATCCTCACTTCCAAACACTAACAGTTATTCATACGGATCAGATCCAGCATGAAGACACATCTATATTCAACAGGATTAAAGCCCACTGCTGCGTTTCTACGACTTGTTCCTGCAGTACGTTTCTATAGAGAGCTACACACCTGACTGGATTCACACAATATTCACATTTCCGTTAAAACTACACATGCACAATAAAACAGTGACGTAATAAAAAGATCCTCAGGTGCTGCCTGTTGTTTGTGTTTTTATCTGAGTGTGTCTGATTGACACATGAGCTGCACGTGGACGCAGTAGTGAACCGTGCACGTTACCAAATAATATAAAACTGTGAGGCTGCACCAAAAAGTTGCATCCTTTTTAAAACGCATGCATGCAACACAGGGCTTTTATCTGTTATATTCTCTCTCATATTACCTTTACCGTAGTAAAAGCAGTGGATGCGTGAAGAGCTTTCCCCCTGAAATGTTGACAGACTGGCGGGGTTACGCTCGCCGCCGCTGGGTGGCTGCTGGTTCGCGCTGACATCAGCAGGAACCACAGGAAGAAGCCTCGAGGTTGAACTTTCTGCGCACTTGGGCATTTATGATGATTAAATTATAGGCTCTCATGTTTGTGTGGAAACTGGCACAGACGGCCAGATCCTGTGTGTGTGTGTGTGTGTGTGTGTGTGCGTGTGTGTAAGTGTGTGTGTGTGCTATGTCGTCAGTTGCTGTTGTTAATTGCCTCCTGGCTACAGGTGTGAACTCCTGTGCCCTCACTAATGTGTAATACACCTGTATGGAAAAAAGGAAGTGTGTGTGTGTGTGTGTGTGTGTGTGACTGTATGTGAGTGGTAAAGAAGTAATCCTTTAAGTCCTGTATTCAAAACTACAAAACTCCACCAACTCCTTAGAAAAATATGTGGGATTTGTTTCCCCAATAGTGATCGATCTTATTTTGGATGATTGTCAGGAATGTGCAGACTGTTCTTGTTGCATCTGTCACAGCTGGACAAATGACACTTTTTAATAATCTGGTGTCTTAAAACAACAGTCAGGAGCCCAAATGATCAGTGAAGCCTGTTTTTTCTTGCTGTAATTATTCCTCCTGTTCACACTGACCGTTAGGAGATCCCTTCATAATGACCTTACAATGGAAATCCACACAGTCCTCCAGTATCCAGCTTCAGCGTCCAAATGAGTCAAATCCAGTAGATATCTTTCAACGTTTTTAGTGGCAAAGTCCCTGAAAAATATAGAAATGAAAAGGCAGCAAACAGTTTAACCAATCAAATCACGTTTTCTATAATTATTAGTAGATTTAAGTCGTAAATAACATTAAAAATGATCATAATGTTTTATTCTGTCTTAAATAAATATCCTCATTCTGCAAATTTGTCTGTTAATCAGAAATAACTTTTTCTCAGCTGTCTTTCCCACATATTTCTCTCTTTTAAAGGACAGTTTCACAATTTTTAAAGTCTTACACCAACATTCAGGAGCTTAAATGAACATTAAAACATGTGTTTTTCTTGCTGTAATCATTCCTCCTGTTCACACTGACCATTAGAAGATCCCTTCATAATGACCTTATCATTATGTAAATGTTGGAGGACAAAATTCACACAGTATTTAAAGTTGATGTGAAGCTAATATGAAGCTTCAGCGTCCAAATGAGTCAAATCCAGTAGATATCTTTCAACGTTTCAGTCTTTTTAGTGCCAAAGTTCCTCTTTTTGTTTCTATACTTCCACCTGCAGCTCAACAGGGAAACACAAAGAGGAGAATTTGATGCTAAAAAGACTGTAAATGTGTCAGATATCCACTTGATATGACTAACTCAGACTGATGAAGCTGAACAGAAGCTTCACACACACTTTAAATGTCTATCTGGACACACTTTAACCTCCATCACTTCCATTGAAAAGCTCATTTGAAGGAGATCTTTTAATCTCCAGTATGAACAGGAGGAATGATTACAGCGAGGGGGAAAACCTTCTTCCACCGTTCATATGACTGCTGTTTATAGACACACCTGAGAAATTGTGAACCCATCCTTTTAATGTGCAGTAAACGGTCTTTATAATTCATGTTCCTGGGAGATTCCACATATGACTGGAAAGTTTAAGCACTGTTTGTGTGATTTCAGCAGGGTGTGACTCCGAGGAGGAAGGTAGTGATTGTTTCCATAAATCCGGTTCAAAGATTCAAAGGTTGCGTCAGAGTTATGAGTGTACAACTTTTCCCTCAGTCATCATCTGTTTACTTTAAAAAAAAAAAAAAATCTTAAACAAACATTAAGAACTTCCAGAGTTAAACAATGAATGTCTTTGTTTTTTCATCCCTAATTATTCTTATTTATTGCAGCTCTTCTTGTGTTTCTTGCGTCTTCTGCACAAGAGTTTGTGTAGAGCTGAATGTACGGAAGTAAAAGTGTGTTGTTTTTTTTTAATTTGCAAACAAATTTATTTTTAAAAAATGTCAAAAGCACTGCAGCAGCATCAGTTAGCATGTGGCCCAGCTCTTCTCTTGTATGTGTGCTTGAATCAGTGTTAAACCTGCATGTTTGTGTTTGTGCTTACCTTAGCTGTGAGTAAGTAAGTGTGGGTATTTGTGCTTAAAATCTATTTTGTGTGTGTTTGTGTGTGTGTGTGTGTTTGCGTGGGCTCAGATCTGTCAGCAGCGGGGTTTCCGTCCCTGGAGTCCAGGGGGGATTTTGTCCCCCGGGTTTGTTGACTGACCAGTAGGTCTCAGGCTTAAATCCTGCCTTCACCTTTGACCCCGATACTAATTACATAGAGTCCGAGTGCTGACGGCTATAATACACCCCGGGCTGAATAGAAAGCCTCCCAAGGTTGTCCACAAAAGACACGGAAGCCGCCGAGCCGAAGACGCCTTGAACCTTTAAGCCCGGAGTGAGACCCGCGGCTGTGAGGAGGAATGGTGATCACTGGAGGGACGGAGGCGTTTCCCCCAAAAGCATTAACATGACCTTTGTTCTGCTGTAATCCCACTGACAAATAATACCATGTCAGTGATGAGGCGGCGTTGGGAAAGCGGGCGATGATTGTTCACGATCGAAAAGGGGTTGCAGCGGCATTAGAGAAGATTTCCACCCCATAAAAATCAAATTCGATGAGGAAATGAACTCTGGAGGGAAATATTATCCATCTAACTGTTATTATGTGCATTTTAAAGATGCAAGAGGGGACATTAGAGATTAAAAACAAAGGAAATATCACAAAAATCACTAATGCATCCACATGAAAGTCCAGAGCTGTTGTTGCTTTATGAAGTTTTTGATGGATACACGTTGCAGAAATTTAATAAGTCTTCTATTCCTTATTATAATATTATATCATATTATCTATTATAACATCTACGAAGGCATTCATAACATTTTCTGTGCGTGTGTGTGTGTAGCATGCGGCTCGTTTCATTGAGCAATCCCGCTATCGTACGATGACGATCGAGCTGAACCTTGAACCTTGTTTTCACTATGAGCTCACCACAGTTAATTCCACACACACACACACACACACAGAAGTGTTGCTAATCTCACGTATACGGATGATGATGTTGGATGCCTCTTCAGCCAACTTAATTGTGTGCTTTTTTTTTTCAGTAGTTGTCCAGAATGGGAGCCCTGCAGGGTGTAACACGCTAACAAGTTGTAACAATAGTTCATTAGGAAACAATCCCAGGTGTAGGTGTCTGTGTTTTCACAGTGATAAAAGCTTTCAGATTACATTAGCTTTTTTATTAAAGCTGCGGTCCAAAAACAACACAGACAGCCTGAAAAAAGAAAGGATGACTGCTGGAAAATAATGAGGGGGAGAGATGAAGGGCGGATGGATATAAAGCTCAGTCTAAATAAAGAGGTGATTCCAGCAGCACCTCTTCATCTTTTCTTCTTGATGACAGACGGCGTGCATCGCTGTGGAAAAGATGGGAGGGGCGAGACAACCTGAAGTAAAGGTCGTGACCTCACCGCAATCCAAAACGCACTTTTTTTTTTTTTTTTTTTCTGGAAGTCTTAACCTGCTGAATCTGTGAGTCATTTTTAAAGTCTTTGTTGACTCGATCCTCCGTTTTTCGTGATTGAGCCCCTGTGTGGGCGAAGCAGCTGCCCTGCCCAGGAATGAACTTATGATTTCTTCCCCCACAGGCAACACATTTTTCTCACTGTGTAGAGATGAACAAAAAATTTTGACTTTTACAATCACGCCACCATGAAAAAAAAAAAAAAGGTTTTTGTTTTTAAGATGTCAAAAACACAGAAGCTGTTGATCTTAAACAACAACAGCAAACCATTTCTGCATTTCACTGAGACGTTAGAACGATTACTTTGAACGTTTTCACCATGTTGGGTGTAAAACTGCGAACTATAAACATCACGTCGCTCACAGATGCACAACATTAGCATACAGTCGAGTTTAAACTGCAGTGAGGTGATGCTACACTACATGTTAACTACCAGAAAACAACAGTAAGTTGACCTTGAGTTGGGATTTCTTGCATTTCTGTACAGTTATGAAATTATACTTAAGTCAAAATCCCGTTCTCAATGTTACGCGAGTCACAGTTGGAGCTCTTGAATCAACAAACTCTTCCGGTTAAGTGTTAAAAAATATGAAAATATCTGGTTGTATGATAAAAAGTTGAAGCCTGCGTGTGCATAAAAACTCCCACGACGGGACACACATGATGGCTGTTGAATGTGATTTTGGCGTGATGGTGGTGCAGGACACAAAACGCAGGGACACATTCATCCATCGCGCTCGTACCTGGTCGCCAACATGGGATGGCTGCAGCTCAGGAGGTCGGTGGTTTGAGCCCCGACGACTCCTGTCCACATGTTGAAGGGTCCTTGGGAAAGATACTGAACCCCAACACCCTGCGTGGCGGCTTGCAGCTGTGCATGAACAGGTCAACGAGAAGCAGAAATGCAGCCGTTTACTTGAGAATTTTGAGTCACTGTCCTCCAACGTTTGCTCCTGAGTCACTCTGGATGAAGACATCTGCCAAATTACAAAATGTAAAAACATCCAGTAGTTTGTCAGCTCTGAGTTGTGCCTCCACACCTTCCTCCCAGGCTGTGAAAAGGCAGCCGGCATGTAGCCTGAGAGGTGAAATCCAGGGCAAAAAAGTCCAATGAGCACTTGCTGCTTGTAAAGATAATTGCTTAGAGCACACAGTAGTAATTGAAGGTGACTCAGATGAGTGTATCAACGTTTTTTTTATCAACTCCTCTTAACTCTCACCTGGATTTGGCAGTTTGGGAGTCAGAGGAGACTCTTTTAGGAGTTTAAATGTAAAAACGAGGCGGAAAGAATAAATGACATCTTTGATTTTTAAGAGTCAAATTCTACTTTGGCCCCCAAACAGACTCGGTCCAGCTTTGCATGTGTGAGTGAGTACATGTATGAACATGTGTGAGGTGACATGTACTGTATTTTTTGTGTGTGTAACATAATTGTATGAAAGTATGTTGAAAGTATGTCAGAGCTCTGTGTGTGTGTGTGTGTGTGTGTGTGTGTGTGTTGCATGTAGGACAGCATCCTGCAATATCGCTGTTTGCAAAACACGCCTCACAGAGCAGGTATGCGTCTTCTGCAACGGCAAACAGGTAAGAACAAATCTGCAGCGTCCAGAGGAGATGTGCTGCCTCTGCGGAGGAATCCTTCACATTCTTTCTTTTGTTGTGACTGAGACACAAAAATACACTTTAAATCACCTTCATGTCTCCGCCGCTGGAACCGACCTCGTCCTTTGTTTGCCCACAAATATCACAGAAGAACTTAAAATATTTTGATAAGAGCATAATAGTTTTATTCATTTAATTTGTTGTGTGGTAAGTGAGACATCACAGATGTCACGTACTCAAAACTTCACCCAGTGTCATCAGTTAAATACCAGACAAGTGTCTGAACGTCTGAGTAATTACATTTCTTTGTCTGCGTTTTAACCAGCAGCAGATCTGTCATGTCAACATCCAGAACAAAATATCTTCATATTTATATAAATTTATCACTAATTTAACCTCCAGAGGATTCTTTAGAAAAGAAAAAGAGAATTTATTTTCTACTCTTGGATGCATTTTGTTCCCAAACATAAATAATTTTAAGACCATCTGAACTGACAGATTACATCTTTGGGCTCAGTTTGTACCACTCATGTCTTTGCTGAGGTCATAAAACAACAACAAACACATCTTCTCTCTTGTGTTAACATCTGCTAAATCCAGAAAAGTGTTAAATGGTGATGCATCCAAAATCTAAATCTGTCATGACATGAATAATATAATAATCATCATCCGGTGTGAAGGGATCAGTATACTCAGAACTGCTCAGCTTCCCGTCCAGTGTCAGATTGTTGTTACGACACAATATCAGCCTGATAATAACCTGACAGATGTTGGGCGTCAGGACAGAAAATGTGCATCGAGCATGACAATTGATAGTTCTGTCAGGTGTAGTTTATCATAGCGGACGACAATCGAAGGCACATCTGGGACGCATCACGAAGTCTCGACAAAAAGACCAGCGTCTCTCACCCGGTACGACTCACAATGTGTTTGGTGACGTTGACTAATCGGTGCACAGAGGCAGGGCCGGCTCTGACTATGTTGGTGCGCTAGGCAAGATTTTAAATTGAAGCCCCAACAGGTTTAGGTCGGAGCCCCCCGAAAATGTGCAACCTCCAGTCCAAGAACTTCAGATATCAACTTGCACTAAAATCAATTGCCACAATGGTACCTTCAGCCCAGATAAAGTCCTCCCAGTCCTCCAGACAAAAAGGCAAAGGGGGGGGGGGGTAAAGGTGCCGTTCAATGAGTGTTTGGTAGCGTTGCCTGAGGTAGCACATGGAGTGTGATACTGTCGTGAAAAATGACTGATCCATGCAAGTCAATGTAGCAAAAAGAACCCACTTCCTACTCATTTGGTGTCCTACGCTACGATGGTTGTTGCTGCTCATGTGGAAAGGTTCGCATTGCTCCGACAAAAAGACGGCCAGTATCATATGCACCGCTCCACGCACATCGTGTAGCCTGTCATGGTTCTCGGCCAAGTCACAGTAAGAAGGTGAGAGATCAAACGCCACGACATGAGGCGTCCCAGATGTGGCATCAGCTGTCGTCCACTCCACTGGATAAAACCATCAATTGTTGCACTTGAGGCCCATTTTCGGTCCTGACAGCCTACATCTGTCAGGTCGGGCTGATATCGTGCAGTCTGAACCCGACATAACCACGCTGTACTTGTTATGAGCATTTTATATCTCTTGGTGTAAATTTAGTGACAGCCATCTGATTTAATTTTTATTTGTAAGATTTTAATTAAAGTTTTGGTTTCATCTGTCTTTGATCGCAAGCCCAACTGGTCTTTATGAGCCTTCTGCTTGTTAAAGATCAAAAGTCAATCATCAAGTGAAAATATCAAAGCTTCTCTGATTCCAGCTTCTGAAAACTGTTTTCTTCTTCTTTGTGTTTTGGACTGCTGGTACTCTGAGATGTCAGCTTGTTCAGAGGGTAGTCTGCCTCCTCTGTTCCTGCTTCAGTCACTCTATGTGTCCCTGCAGGTTCTGTATATACTGTAGCAGCAGCAACCTGCTGTGTTTTAATTGCTGCTATTTCCATTCCTGATTTTATCAGAACAGACTTTGCTGCTAATCAGCACAGTTCTCCTGCTGTCGCTGGTCACTAATTGAAGGATTTGTTGTGTAAACACTTGAGCACAACTGTTCTGATTTAGTTACTATCTCCACTCCTCCCCCCACGTTTTCCCTTCACCTCCTCACCGCTCCACCTTTCCTTTCCCTTCGACTGTTAGCTTTGGTTAGCAGACTTGATCAGCCACATCAGGATTGTGTGATCGGCTGGACTGAAACTCTAAATTAGACTTCACAGAGAATTGGAGGAGACGGAGAAAAAGAAAGTTTGCTAAACAAAAACTGAAAATCAGAGAATATTGGAGTAACTGATGGAAAACACTGACACTGAAATGTTAGTGTTAGATTTTAGATATTTTAAAAAACACCAACAAATTAAACATTAAAGATTTAAGATGCAACTGAAGCATTATCTGAAGCAAATATCTCTTAACTTTTACAGGAGAGTACAGCAGTAGATAATTTGATCTGCTGTTATCTGGAGTTCAGGTTGGAGAGTAAACAGAGACAGCAGGCGATCGTCAGCGCCGTCAGCTCGCTAACTGCTCTGCTGCTGATAACACAGAAACACACTGATAACCTAAACACACTCATTACAGAGGATTTTATTCATCTGTCAGCAGGTACTGAGAGTGTGAGACACAATCACAAATCTGTAAGAGTTTTTAAATCAACTTTGAATTCCAGCAGTGGAAAGTAACTAAGTACATTTAATCAACTAGACTACTGTACTTTACTTGAGTATTTCCATGTGATACTACTTTCTACATTTCAGAGGGAAATATTGTACTTTCTACTCCACTACATTTATTTGACAGCTTTAGTTACTTTTCACATGAAGATTTGACACAATGGATAATATAACAAGCTTTTAAAATACAACACATTGTTAAAGATGAAACCAGTGGTTTCCAACCTTTTTGTCTTTTGACGTCTTACAAAAAGCAGTGTGTAGTCGGGGTCACATTTCACATGTCTATGAGTTGTTAACAGCTCCACCAAATAGTGATTTTTCCCTCTAAACTTCTCACATGCTTTCATTTCAATAAATGTTCAAATGATCCAATATTTCAGCAGAAATCAAAGATATCAGAACGTTGTTTCTTCTTCTTTCCTCTTGTAAACAGTAACAGTGAGTAGAAGGTAGATCTCAGCAGGTTGATCTTGAATAACAACAACCTGCAGGATTCAGAGGAGCAGCTGCTGCAGACTGATAAGACCTTCAGAAACGTCACATTTCAGCAAAAAGTCCAGAAACTGAAAAGAGATTTGTGTATCAGAACTTTGTTTTTTCTTCTTTCCTCTCCCATTAATCATCTCACGACCCCTCAGATTTATCTGCTGACCCTTTGGAGGGGCCTCGACCCCTAGGTTGGGAACCAGTGGACTAAACTTGCTAACTGTATATAAAGTAGTGTAAACTAGCTCCACTTCCAGCAGCTACAACAGTAACATGCACACAGCAGCTTCACTCCTGAATCCTGCAGCTTGTTTCCACTCAGATCCAGCTCTCTCAGATGGGAAGGGTTGGACTTCAGAGCTGAGGCCAGAGAAACACAGCCGATCTCTGACAAACTGCAGTCACCAAATGTCAATAAATAATAAATTGATTAATAAATAGGTTGGAAACCAGTGGACTAAACTAGCTAATTGTATATAAAGTAGTTGAAACTAGCTAAACTCAAACTCTTAAATAGACTTTTACTATTTGGAAATTCTACTATGATTCATTTACCAAAGACAAAATGTCAAACTAAATCTTTATAAAAAGCAACTTTAATTGGAGTAAATGTTGATGTTTGTGTCAGATTTCACCTCCTCCACATTCACTCAGCTTAATGACTCAGTCAAACATTTACAGAAGCAGAGTTACCTCGGAGGGATTTGCATACTGGACTGAAATGGATCTGAAGCTCGTTGAGGCAGATAAGTCAGAGTGTTTAAATGGCTCCGGGGATAAAACCTGCCACTGAAACCACACACTGTAATTAACCTCCTGCACTGCATCAGATGAATTAGTGTCACACACCGATCTCCACATGTTTGTTGTAAACACATCACGTTATTCAGACGGTGACTCAGACGTTAAATATCACAATAAACAGCATCTCATGCATATCATGAAATTCTATCAGAGTATTTTAAAGGTTTAATGAATGAATTTTATGTATAAAATGAAATTTGAATATGAAATAAAAAGGCACAATATTACAAAATGTCTTCGATATTTGAATATATTATTTAGAGCTGCAATGATTAGTTGCCAACTATGATGGATCAATTGGTTGGACTCATTTTTTAACAAGAAAATGTCAAAATTCTCTGATTCCAGCTTCTTAAATGACAGTAAATTGAATATTTTTGTGTTGTGGACAAACACGAGACATTTGAGGATGTCATCTTGGGTTTTGGGAAACACTGATTGACATTTTCCACCATTTTCTGACATTTTATAGACCAGAGTACAAACACCTCCTAATGGCTTTAATGTAAGAACCCTAACCTCTATCCCTTTCTCCAAAATAATGTTTAATAATATTCTGTTAAATAATATTTACAAAGTGAACGAAATATTTAACATATTTTAATATTGTTCCAATTTCTTTTTCATTTTTTCTGGTTCAACACTTTTAATTCTTATCTCTAAAATGTATCTTTTGTGCATATTTATGACTGTATGCTTTCATTTCATGATTGAGGTGATTCATAATTTTTGAAAAACATATGTTATAACACCAGCAGTCCATTTTACGATACGTGTTTCAACAGCAAAAGGTGTTCCCGGCGATCAGCTAGGTTAAAAACAGTTTATTGCAGGTCATATTTTAGCCTTTGTCATAGCTCAAAAAACTGACATCTATAGAAAAGTTAGGTCTCATCTTGAACCAGAGCATCTGCAGATTAATTCCATCCTTGATATGTTATGATCCACTAAAGTCAGACACAATACAAAATGAATAAATCACTGTTTTGTTAGCTTTGCTGCCATCTTGACTGTATATGCAGATGATTTGGTGATTTTCTGTCCATGTAGTGCTGCTCTTCAGCAGTTATTGAGGGTCTGTTCACAATATGGTATAGATTTTGACATCAAATATCATGCAAATAAGAGAAATATCATGTTAGTCAGAAGTAGAGAAAACAGAAAATTAATATTTCCTGACTACTTCCTGTCTGGCATCGCCCTTAAAGTGTGTAATGAGGCTAAATATCTGGGCAATTATATAACTAATGATCTATCAGATGATAAGGACATTTACAGAACGTTGTACACACGAGCAAACATGTCGGCTCGTAAACTTTAGTGTGTGAAGACGTCTCTTTTTAAAGCTTTTTGTACCTCACTGTGTTCTGCCCACCAGAAAAGGCAGCATGACTCACAGAGGCTCATAAAAAAGCTCCAAGAAGCTGCAGCACAAACCAAATAATTGTTAATGTTGGTGCGCCCACATGTTCTGCTGCAAAATAAAATCTTATATATGGATGTACGTGCAGGTTATCGGATTCTGTTAACGGTTTTATTTCAGCTTTAACCGACCCTGAACTGAGTCCGTCAGGTTCTCGTCTAGAAGGTGAAACCATTGGTGTTTTAGCCAAAATGCAAATGTCTGCTCATTGTGGGATGGCTTTTGTTTTTGTTGATGTGTTTGTTTCTTTTTTAAGATATTGTTTAGTTATTTATTAAGTTTTTTTCTTTATGTTTCATTGTGCTATGGACCCTCTATGAGTTGTGTCCTTAATAAAGTCTGAACTGAACCGTACAGACCTGAAGGAGAGCTACACTCTTATTGTTTAAAACGTTCAAATGTGGGGAGTTTTTGCTGTTTTTAAATTAATAAAATTACATTTACATGTTTTTTTGGCTCATGGCAAAGTAGTGTACTACTACCAATCATATTCTAGGAGTGTTTTTATGCCAAATAAATAAATAAAACCAACTAAAAATGTAAATCTTCTGCTATTCTGCTATATCTGCTATTCAATCCGGCACAAATCTCCATATATAAATGGACAGAGGAGATTGTCAGTGTGCCAGAGATGTAAGAACATTGCTGATGGGACATTTTCAGTCTTAGTAATTAAAAAAAAACCCTTTGTGATTGTTGTGCTGAGTGTAATTGTTCAGTTTTAGACAGCAAGATATGGAGATATTCCATCTTTTTTAAATCATTATTATTATTTGGTTTACATTATGATGGAAGAAGCTGTAAAATGATCGAATGTGTTACATTTAATGCAAAAAAAGTATTAAATTTGATGGTTATATTAATTAAAACACACAACAACAGTGGCGTAATGGTCCTTTAAGTCAAAAAGTACACAGACGCAGTGTGAGGCCTTCAGCACAGGTCACTGTACCTTCCTCTGAATCGACGCACTTCAAACACAGCCGGAGGGCAGCAGCACAAGATATGTCGAGTAATTGCTTGTAATTAGTGTCATTAGCGTGTGAAGGTGTGTGTGTGTGTGTGTGTGTGTGTGTGTGTGTGTGTGTGTGTGTGTGTGTGTGTGTGTGTGTGTGTGTGTGTGGTGGCGAGGGGGTTACACAGAGGTAAAGAGAAACACAGAGCAGGAGGAGGATGAGCTTCAAGTTTCATGTCAGGTGTTCAGTCTGCTGTGTGTGTGTGTGTGTGTGTGTGTGTGTCTACTGTAAAACACTGACACGTACTGTATGTGTTCAGTGTGTGTGCTTAAGTACACTTGTGAGGACCCTCGTTGATTTAAAAAGAAGAAGAAGAAGAAGTCAGGGTCAATTTTCCAAAAAAATATCCCAAACATAGCTTCACTTTTCAAAACTGTTTTTCCTTCCTATAAATGTTTTCACTTCAAAACGTCTTCAGCTTCTGAAACTCAAATGATCCACGTCTAAAAACGTCCTCACTTTCCACCCGTCTTCACGTTCACAGTGTCTAAAAACTGAACCTGGTCCTCACAAAGATGGAGATCCAGGACCACACACACTCACTGAGTTGACACCGCGACGCCCGAGGCAGTCTGGTCCCTCTCTTCTTCATCAGAAGACGTAACCTCACTGCTGTTATTATGTCAGCTCACATTAATCTTCAGTTTGTGTAATCAGACCTGTTTCAGCGACGAGCTGTTATTATCATATCACGTTCACAAAGGCCCTGGGCAGAGAGGCAGAGAGAGGGTTTGATACACGGCAGGTTACACGAACAATAACTGAACTTAATGTATGTACAGTACAAATGGAGGCATGGACGGTTCACCTTCTGTTCTGTGTCCAGTTCATGACAATTTACAACTGAAGTAAACCTTCTCAGGGCAGAAAGGTGTCTGCCAGTGTTGGAAAGTGTTCCAGTATGAATGAACCACATATTTATAACTTAGAAGTAATGTGTAGGCTAGTTTGGAGTCATGATGCATCTACACATGTACAAGTGAAAGCTATTTTTTCTTGCTTTAATCATTCCTCCTGTTCATACTGAGCATTAGAATAAGTTTATGTGAAGCTAATATGAAGCTTCAGCGTCCAAATGAGTCAAATCCAGTAGATATCTTTCAACGTTACAGTCTTTTTAGTGGCAAAGTCCCTCTTTTTGTTTCTATACTTCCACCTGCAGCTCAACAGGGAAACACAAAGAGGAGAATTTGATGCTAAAAAGACTGTAAATGTGTCAGATATCCACTTGATATGACTAACTCAGACTGATGAAGCTGAATAGAAGCTTCACACACACTTTAAATGTCTATCTTTATTTTTATTTATGTGTTTGTTTATTTGACAGGGACAGCGCACATTAATAAAAACATTTCTGTAAATGTGCCAGAGTTAGCCAAGAGGCTATTTTTCATCTGTAGTCCCTGCACAGATGTTAGAAGGTCACCCTTAAAAACAGAATAGAATAGAGTATGATATGAAAAAGACATTAAAATTACAAACAACAATCAACAAAAAGACGAGAGAAGAACATACACGATATGAATAAAAATAAATAAAATGAAAAAACATCACCCAAAAACATGCAACACATGCTAGACAACAAATACATAAAAGCAAACCCACAGTAAGACATGCATGCATGCAGGTGCACGATGGTAGACTCACAAAAGCAGGATAGCAAGATAGCGACAGGTGACAGAGAATAGCAAAGGGGAGTTCAGCACAGACAGACTGAGGATAGCAAAGTGCGACTAGCTCTAAATGAACTGTATGTATCCAGCTCTCTAATAGTTGCTGGGATGGTCACTTCCATTAACAAGCACATTTGAAGGAGATCTTTTAATATCCAGTATGAACAGGAGGAATGATTACAGCGAGGAAAAAACCTCTTTCGTTGTTCATACGGACATCTGACTGCTGGTTTAAGACACAGTGGAAAAATGTGTGCGCCTATCCTTTAAGCATACACTGAGAGGATGTAATCTCTGTCGTTGCATTTACCCAATCTTTGAAAAATCTGGAGCTTTAGCTGTTTTCCAATGCTGGAGGCTGTAATCACACCTTAAGTTGATCTCATGATGATACGGATCAAGACAGTCATAGACAATAGAGTAAACTAGACTGTCTAATATGTGGGAAACGGTGAGTGAGGGAGTGTTTTTGGACACACTATGTAACTTAGTGGTTGCATAAAATTTGTGGTTCTGAGGCGTTATTGTTGTAATATGCTGATTTCATAGCGTTGGCATGCATATACATAACACTCTTCAACTCTCAACAATGTTTCTAAGGAACACTGATGTATGAAATATAACAAATTATAAACTGTAAATCACATTGTGACGTTAAAAAAAAGGTATAAAAGGTCAACACACAGCACCTGTAGCAGTTTAAACGAAGCATGTTTCTACAGCGTACTCTCCTGCCGTCGTTTGGCAGTGGAGGTGACTGTTTTTGCTCTGAGCCCTCGGCGGGAGCGGATCTAAGCGCTGAACCGAAGCAAAGCAGAGTAATTGTCTCTTTCCTTCTTAACAGGATTAGAGCCCAGCGGTGTGGTGGGTTCAGCCCTCCAGTCAACCGTACCGCTGGAAGCCGCCCGAGGCTGCCAGCTGGACAACCGCTAGCGTTAGCCAGGGTCACTGAGCTCCTCCTGGGAGCTTTGAAAGAGAGAGAAGGAGAATTTATAGCAAAAGATTTGATCATCAAGCAACCAGTGATGAATTTTCTTGGCAGCGCTACATACACTGACAAGCTAGTGTTGAGGGGAAACATTCAACATTTCGATTTTTCAATACTGTCCTCAAACCAGCAGTCAGGTGTCCGTATGAGCAGTGGAAGAGGTTTTTCCTCGCTGTAATCATTCCTCCTGTTCATGCTGGATATTAAAAGATCATTTACAGAGTTTCCCTTACAGAAAGAAAAACATGTTTCACTGTTCATTTGGGTTTCCTGTCTGTTGTTTTAAGACACACTTATCCTTTAATGCGTTAAAAGGTATCTCTTCTACTTCTCCAACTTCTCGCTTCTGTTCGTGACGTTCACTTTTATTTATTTGACTTATTTCTGTTCCCCACACCATGATGATAAAGTTTGTTCATATCAAGTATTAACTTAGTGAAATATTGCAACAACAGTGCGAGTTAGTCCTGGAGAAAGCAACAGGTGAGCTACTATAAGTCTTCAAAACTTATCAACAGAGCAATAATTTCCAAAATGAGCACCAGCACACTTATTAGAGAGCCTGAATTTAGAGATTGAGACTCATTGAAAACAATGATTGATGTATTTCTAGAGTCTAGTTGACACGTTTTGAACGGGAGTCAAGTTGGAGCATCTAGTGGCTAGAGCGTCTAGCTTCAAGACGTGGTAGCTGCTGATTGGTTCGAGCCCGAATCCGATCTGAAACATGCAAGAGGACAATGCTCAGAGGCTGTGGAGCAACCTTAGCAACAAAGACTACAGTACGGATGACCTCAGTTCGATGAAAAAGTAGAGGTAACTACAAATGAAGCGTTCAGAGCAGGTTGAAGCCCTGACTTTTGACTTGCAGGCAGCATTTCTACATATGTAGTTTGAACATGGTTAACGTCTGACGTCAGAACAGGTTATAAATAAATAACAGAGACCACAAAAAGCAAGAATATGTCCCCGTTAAATCTCTTTAAAACTCACTTAAAAGTTGCTTTCATAACGGGAGGACTTGTCAGTTCCCTACGCCGTAAACACCTGCGCACAAACATTGGTTAACACACATCTCGCCCACACAGTCACACAGACCCTGACTTGTGTTGATTCACAAACACTCTGCAAATGGAAAAAAGAGGGTGGAGGTGCGCTTTTTCTCGGAGACAGACGGAGGGTGGAGCTTAAAGACACAAACGCCGCTAATCACTACTTGTCACAACTTTGGGTTTGGTTTCAAAAGCTGCGTGTCGCTGCATCAATCTCTGTGATCCCCGGCTCACCTTGCCTCCGCTTCAAAGATCCGCCCGGCTCTGCCTGCCTAGCTGCCTGTCTGTCTGTCTGGAGGTGTTTTGAAGGCTGTGTCGTCTTGGCTGCATCATAAAGGCTGCTCCTTGTTGAGTTGAGGGGTTGTTTGTGTGTTTAGTAGGAGAAGAGAACATGTATGTATCCCAGCAGCAGTGGGTGGGTTCATATCTGTCTGCACATGAACCTTTGGGGAAAGATGTCCTTCCTTTATTCCTCTGTCGCTGAATGTTTGCTGTTGTATTTCTCTCCATCACTTCTGCTTCCACACACTGTCAAAACTCATCAGTCCCTGGACGATTGGACAGTCCACTGCCTCCCCTACACCGCCATAACTGGTGACCAACAATGAACTGAACTGCTAACAAGTATTGTGTTTGTATCAGAGTCTGATATGAGTCACAGTGCCGCACCAGCTGACATGTTCTTTCATCCAGAAGCGACCGGTTACTGTAGTTTGTTTTCTGCCCTGCAAAATTCGATTCAATTCAATTCAATTTTATTTATATAGTGCCAAATCACACCCCAAAGTCATCTCAGGGCACTTTTACATGGAGCAGGTCTAGACCACGCTCTTTAATTTACAGAAAGAGAAACCCAACAGTTCCCCCCATGAGCAGCACTTGGCGACAGCGGGAAGGAAAAACTCCCCTTTAATGGGAAGAAACCTAAAGCAGACCCCGACTCTGGGTGGGCGGCCATCTGCCTTGACCGGTTGGTTTGAGAGAGAGAAAGAGAAAGAGAGGGGGGGGTTGTACACAGTGAAAGAGAACAGCAACAACAACAATCAACAAGTAGCAAAAAGCAGGAACAGCTGGCGAAGGGGAGAAGAAAGACGCCAACACACCAGCATGGTTTATGGTTTATGGAGCTTCCTGTGGATCAGAAAGCACAAAGAACTCCGGGGAAGAAGTGAAGTTAGTAACATGCATTAATAGTAATAAAATACATAGAGATGGAGGAGAGGAGAGAGGAGCTCAGTGCATCAATGGGAGTCCCCCGGCAGTCTAGGCCTATAGCAGCATAACTAAGGGCAGTCTAGGCCTATAGCAGCATCACTAAGGGCAATCTAGGCCTATAGCAGCATAACTAAGGGCAGTCTAGGCCTATAGCAGCATAACTATGGGCAGTCTAGGCCTATAGCAGCATAACTAAGCGTAGTCTAGGCCTATAGCAGCATAACTAAGGGCGGTCTAGGCCTATAGCAGCATAACTAAGGGCAGTCTAGGCCTATAGCAGCATAACTAAGGGAAGTCTAGGCATATAGCAGCATCACTAAGGGCAGTCTAGGCCTATAGCAGCATAACTATGGGCAGTCTAGGCCTATAGCAGCATAACTAAGGGCAGTCTAGGTCTATAGGAGCATCACTAAGGGCTGATCCAAGGCGAGTCGGATCAGACCTAACTATAAGCTTTATCAAAAAGGAAAAACCCATCATAAGCAGTTGTATGTTTACAAAAAAACAGATTTTAAAGGTGACTATAAAGTTATATGATATAATAATACAAAAAAAAACCTACTGAAATGATCTATTCTCAAGTTAGTAATTAACCACTAATGATTTAAAATGATCACTTCTAGATTATATCAATCTCACATGAATGACAAAATGTTTTAGCTCCAGTACATTTGTAAGTTACGTTTCCATTTTCATCAAAGCTTATAAACTTTTCTAAATGAAGGTTTTATATATTGTTCTCTATGTTGAGAAATATTCAACTCATGTCCTTTTCAATTAAACAGCCAAATACGTCATGTGACTCTAATCTGGCGCTTTAATCAGCGGTAATCTGCAGGATGACATCATCTGTCTGAGCTTCGCAAAACAGTCACACATCACTGTTAAACTGTAACGATGTTTTATGACGTGACAACGACGTGGTTGTGGTCTGCTTAGGTTCAGGGAGAGATCAGGGTTTGGGTTCAAATGATCACTTTAACTTTAGAGAACTATGTGGTGAGATAAGGTTAGGTCATCATCGCCATGGATACGGTTATAACCAATACAAATATAAGCAATGATAAAATACCTACTCTCACACACACACATGGAGGTGTTAGATTGAATGGGACTGGTGTCATTTTCATATAATTACTGGGACTCAACAATACGACAGGAAGAGACGCTGCAGCTTTGAGTGTGTGTGTGTGCGTGTGTGTGTGTGTGTGTGTGTGTGTGTGTGAGAAAGAGAGTTTCAGACACACCAGTAGGGGGACGGCACCCTGGTGCTCATTGTTAGAATGATTGACAGTTTTAGAAACCCAACTGGTGATGAAGTGCCAGCCGTGGGGCACAGACACACACACACACACACACACACACACACACACACACACACAATGTAAACCCCCCCTCAATGCCTGTCTGGACCTTTCTAAATTGACAGACTGTCAATCAAAAATCTCTTAAATGCCTGTCACAGTCGTCAGCTCATACATCTATTGCATCTGATGTTTTTTCAAGGAAGGATGGGGCTTTCTCACACACACACACACACACACACACACACACACACACACACACAGGCCCTCTCTAAGTAGCTCAATGCTAAACAAATTAGCAGATAGTAGTCATATTTCTCATTCAGAGTGCGCCGGTCGTCCCTGAGCGGCCCATTAATCATACTGAATGACAGCGCGACCCATGATGAAAGCTACCTGTCACGCCATCCACTTGTGGCGGTCAAAAAAAAGAAAAAGATGCCATTTACTTTAACTTCTGCCCTTCCTCTTCTCTTTCTTCCTTTTCTCCTCTCTTTCTTTCTTAACTTCTCCTCTTTCTCTGGTCTTTTTTTTTCTCTTCTCAGGTTTTTGTTTTCTCAAGCTCCAGCAGCACACCCTTCCTCCTCCTCCTCCTCCTCCTCCTCCTCCTCCTTCTCCCATAAGAAGAAAAGAAATGAAAGAAAGACAGAAGCTCGGGGGGAAGGAAGGAATGCATTGAGTGAGTGTATGATTGACCCCATCGGTGTATCTTTATTGGCTTTCAGGAGCTGCATGTGTCAGCAGAGTCCATGTGAAAAAAAAAAAAAAAAAAAAGCAGAACGCCGCCCGCCGATGAAGAAGTCGCAGTAACTGCAACTCTTGCTTGTTTTTCTTTCTCTCACCTGAACTGAAAGTTGACCCGGTCGTCTGCCTGTTGAGTGAGTTCGGTGACCTGATCAGACCTGTTAAAAACCCCCACAAGGCCCTCAGCGAGAAAGAAAGTGCACTTTGTAGTTTCCACTTTTCAGATCTGTGGTTTTCATCGTAGACTGCAAGGAAATTCTTTCTCTTTCTTTTCTTTTTTCTTTTCTTTTTTTTTAAACTTTCTGCACTCAAGAAGTGACAGCTCTCAGATACATCAGATGAGTTTTGCAGAGGATCTCCACATGATCACATCCTGCAACGTCATAACTGTGAAAAATGCACTTTATTTAGATCAATTTTGATAAGATACTGGTATCATTTGTTCCATGTCTCTTAAAGGATGTGTTCGGTTTGGAGGCCAGTCTAAGCTGCAACCTTGATGCTATTACACATTTACATTTTGCAATTAAGACAGATTAATGGATTCAATTTTAATAAGGAAGCTAGCTTGGTTTATGTAAAAAGCTTTATAACATGCTTAACAATATGCTAGATGAACGGTAGCGACCTAGCCAGCTGGTTGGATTTAATCATCTCCAAACAAAACATCAGTTATGAATTGGAAACCAACCTTGTGTGAGTGTAGTGACACCCTTAAGAAAAACCATTAGAGTACTCTCTTTATTAAAAATGCATTTACAAGCCTTTAGCTCGGATTAACTCGCGCTTGTAAAGGGAGAGAGATTAGCACCGTTGTTACCTTGTGATCACAAGAATGCCAAGAAGAGACAGAAAATTGAAGACACTACAAAGGAGTCTGAAAAAATGCAGCTAGAGGGGAGAAGGAGAGGAGATGAGAGAGATAAAGGTATGTTTGCATTGGGCCATAAGCAATCAGATGGGATGCCCAGTTTAAACCTCTGCATATGTAGGTTAAAAGGATTTAACAACTGAACCATGAAACTGCGAGATTACCTTTTGAGTGAAGCATAACTTCCTCTGTAGGGCTAAAAACATACATGACAAAGGTATGAAGAGCATTTCTAGTGCTGTATGTCAGTGTCTTAACAACCAAAGTAACCAGGAAGGTGCGACAAATGACAGCGCTGCCTACTGTAGCCTTTTTTAACCAACATGCATCATTGTTCTGTGCTGATTGGGTCCAATGAATGCATCAGGTGCCATTGACTGTTGAGTCTGCATTAATCAACCCAATCACCAGGATAACATGTTGGTATTGCACGGGTTCGTCAAATGTCTACGTTTCAATGTTGGTCATAATCACTGGGGTAATGATGTTTTATGACGAGACAACGCTGTGGTTCAGGTTTGGTTAGGTTTAGGCACAAAAACCACCTTAGTTGGAGTTAGGGAAAGATCATGGTTTGGGTTAAAATATAAAAATTAAATAAAAAAACTGACGTCTCATTAAAAACATCCGGCTTTGTCGGTTGAAACAGGAAGGAAGGTGTCTAATCAGTCAGCTCATATAGATCCTATGTGAACGACAACACTTTAGAAATGTATTGTTGAAATGTTAATATGCACTTGCAACGTGAGGATGGATTTAAAAGTTTATGTGACGCTAATATGAAGCTTCAAAGCATCCAAATCCAGTAGATATCTTTCAACGTTACAGTCTTTTTATTGCCAAAGTCCCTCTTTTTGTTTCTATACTTCCACCTGCAGCTCAAAGAGGAGAATTTGATGCTAAAAAGACTGTAAATGTGTCAGATATCCACTTTCAACCAAGACAGTCGCAGACAATAGAGTGCAATGGACGCTTTGAGATCAAACCTGCAGCCTCGTAGTCGTTCAGATGGAGGTCGGATCGCGTTCCCACTGCAGACGAACCGCACCGAGACCACTTCCTCTAAAGAGTTGGTTGTTTCGGACGGATCTGTCATCCCTCCTCTCCCCCCCTCCTCGGTTCCTGTCAAAGCTCCACCACAGGTCTTCATCGCCAAGCAGATTTAAACGGCGTATCAGCGTCGACTCGGAGGTGTTTGAGGTCGACCGACGCTGATCGGGCTTGGAGGGAAGACACCAGTCTCGTCTGACAGCAGCAGAATCCATTGAGCCAGAAGGTCAGAGGAGTTTTCTTTTGGTTTGACCTTTGACTTCTGTCTCCTCAGACAGCCGACCCCGCGCCGAAGGTCTGGACAAACAAAAATGGCCGATCAGCAGTGTTGTTGTTGTTGCTCGTTGAAGAGCAGAGAGGATCAAACATTTCCAAAACAAAGAGAAACTAATGATCACTTGCTTTCTTTTGTCTTTCTGTTAATTTTTAAATCTCTTTGTAATTAGTTAGAAAGGTTTTGGCGAGAAGGGCTGTCCGCTTCTTCTCTTCAACTTTTTTGATGAGCTTCATGTTTATTTTACATTTTGAACCATCGCTCTTCTTATTCTCACTCTATTAATTGCTTCTCTTTGCTATGAACTCTTTCATTTATCTTCTTTTTTATCCTCTTTAATTCTACCACAAACACACAGACACACTTTTCTGACCACACTTTATCAATTTAACCAATTAAACAGCCTTGTGTGTGTGTGTGTGTGTGTGTGTGTGTGTGTCTGTGACTGCGTCTGTATCTAATGCCTTTTTTAACTTTGTCTGACAGATGATTCATCAGCCTGAATCTTAATCGTGTTACAGCAGAGTGGAGCCAGAGGTGAGGCAGTGCAGAGACTCCTCCCAAATATTTGATTTAATGCAGGCTTTTATCCAGACACCTTACAGTCCCATGAGTGTGTATATATATCAACCATGGTGGCCCCAGTGGGACAGCAGCACCCCCCCCTCTGATCCCGACAGTTTACATTACTACTCCTTTTTAGCCCCGTTACTCCAGACTAGGAGAGTCAGGTTTGAGTCTGGAGTCTGAAGTACCTTTAAAATGCTCGACTCCCGTACAGGAAGCCTCGACTTCTCTGCAGACAAACTGAGTCAATCATCGCTTTCAACGAGTCATTAAAGCCTCAATCTGTGAGTTCGGGCCTTCTTGTAAAGTGTGCTGCTGGTCATTTTGGAAATTATTGCTCCATTAATAAGATTTGAAGACTTATATTAGCTTTGCCGCCTGCCGTGTGGGTGTTGATTGACAGTAGGCTCGTTGACGCAAGTTTAATGTTACTTGATTACGATTAATTTCTACTGATTGATGCTACTCTCTCTCTCTCGCTCTCTCTATTCCTTTTCTCTAGTAACCATATTTATACTCATTGTGGTTTAGCAGCAATATCTTTGCCAAATTAAAGCAAAACACAATATTTCTGCTTCAGTCTTTGCAAAGTGTTTGTCTACGTATAAGCTCATGAGCAATTATACAGGATCTGTTTGTTTTATTTTTCACATTTCCAGCCTCTATATTTATATTCTGGTTCTCTACTGGAATAAAAACTCCTTATTGATCTTCTACTGGTCCTTTATGCAGCCCCTCAGTTCAGCCTCTGTCTGAAACAGGAAGTTTTAGCTCCTGTCTCTTTAAGAGAGGCCCCGCCTCCTGATGAGCCCGCTCTGTTCTGATTGGTCAGCTTTCAGGAAGCTCCGTAAACAAACTATAGTAGCAGGATTTCACTTCTTTTTCCTCCTTCTTTACTCACAAATGTTCAACTTCTCAAATCCATCCATACAACAACAGATGGAAACACCTTAGCAACCGCCTTAGCAACATGTGCATGATGAGCTGACGTCAGCTCGTCATCAAGGTAGAAAAAAAACGCCACAAACGAAGTGTTCAAAGCAGGTTGAAGCCCTGAGTTTTGACTCGCAGGCAGCGTTTTTATATACGTTCACCTGACTCAGTTTTTGAACTTTGACCATGTTTAACATCCGACATCATAACAGGATACAAATAAATAACAGAAAACCAGAGCCAAGGCTACAGAGCTGACAGCTGTTCATGGGCGTGTACAACGAGCCGACGTCAGCTCGTCAGCACGGTTCGAAAAAACCTGTTGCAAACGAAGCGTTCAGAGCAGTTTAAGCCCTGACTTTTGACTTTCAGGCAGCATTTCTACACACGTTAACCTCGAGTTTTGGAACTTTGACCATCCGACGTCAGAGCAGGATATAAATAAAATAAAAGTACTAAAAGCAGAACGTGTCCCCTTTAATGTCAAACACACACACACACACACACACACACTCTTTTCTCGACCATCCATCACTCAGGACAAGGGTTCCAGTAAATTAAGAGTCTCTGAGGGTTTTTTTTTTTTTTTAACTTTCTCATTAAATCAGCTTTTATTCTGCTGGCCAAACTTCCTTCCTCCTCTTCTTTCATAGTGATGCTGACCCTCCCTCACCAAGCAGGGGACGGCACACACACACACACACACACACTCAGCCTCTCTCCAATACAATTACCCATGGAGGGGATTAGGCGGGGCAGCTCCCCGTGTGTTTTGCTCTCTCATTGTTCTCAGCGTTTCCCTGCAGCTCATCTCATCAGTTTGTGTCAGTCTGAGCCGAGCCGGTGCTCCGTCCTACCTGACACCAGTTCATACAGTTAATCTAACTATCCAATTCATGTATTGATAACACATCAGTCTGCTCCTGGTGGAAGCTGTTCGACGATTGAATCTCCTTTTAGAAGGAAGAGTCTGTGACACAGAGCCAGGCGGAGCCCCACAACATTTGAGCATACTCTCAAATTAAATAACACTTTTTGTGTTGTTTAACTATTTAAGCAGCGTTTCCACCACACTGAACGTCTGTTATGTTTTACTCAGATTACTAAAACACATTTTCTGACCCAGTGAACGTCCACTTACTGAAAGGTTTTCTGCTTGATTGTGTTTCTGCAGCAATAGAAACATAAATAATCGTTGAGTTTCTGCACCTGTAAAAGCTAAAAACAAAATATTACACATTCAAGGTCGACATGTTAACATTAAAAACAGTTGTTGCCATGCAAAGCTTTTGAGAAATATAAGATGTAAATATAAAACTCAACGGCCCAAATCTACTGCAGGTAATAAACTGACTATGGATAAATACTTCAAACAACCTCACCTCAAAAACTACGAACTATCCCTTTAAGTGTGAAGCTTCTTCAGGAGCAGACGACCGAGCATTCCTGCTGTGACGATGATGTGTCTCCAAAATATGTGAAAAGTATACAGGATGACGTGTCGACCGCCGGAGAGGTGTTTGACTATCTGTAGGTTCTCAGTTACCACTGTGTGTGTGTGTGTGTGTGTGTGTGTGTGTGTGTTTGTATGTTTGCGTGTTTGTGTAGACAGAGTGTGAATGACGCTGTGTTTACACACACGGGACAGGTGGTTCCGGGCCAGACTGTATAATTACAGCTCCGGGCTTCAATTCCCCAAAACCGTTACACATCACTGTTAAAAAATTATGATGTTTTTATGATGTGACGACACTTCGGTGAAGGTCTGGTCGGGTTTTAGGCACAAAAAACACTGAATGAAGGTTAGAGAATCATATAGTGTAGGTTAAAGTTACTACTTCCTTAAAGTTAGGCCACCTTTGACATCACTGGCTCTAAAAGTCAATGGAAAGATGCGTTTAATGTAATCACACCGCTGAATTTGTCAGGTTTCCATCCAAATATTACACAAACTTCACCCTCATTTCCAGAAAAGTGGCAAAAGATCCACTTGTTGTGTGAATATTAGCAGATAAACAGTTGGTAGGTGGCGTTAATTCTCCATGTGGTGCCATTAAAACGTTGCAGGAGAAGAAGAAGACACAACAATGCGACGTCATTAAAGCTCAAACGATGGAAAAAGCGCGTCGACGGAAACGTCCGTGTTTGTCTCTCGTGTATTAATCTGAGGAACGTTACAGTCTCCTCGTATAACACAGGAACTGAACACACAGACACACAGAGCCGCGAGGCAGGTAGCACCTCGGTTGATGGATAGAGGTCAGAGGTCACTGGGGCAGGAACTAGACGGCAGCCAGGAATGAAGGGCGGTGTGTGTGTGTGTGTGTGTGTGTGTGTGTGTGTGCGTCAGGTCTTGCATGTGTTATAGTCCAGGTATGTGTGTGTGTGTGTGTGTGTGTGTGTGTGTGTGGGCGGAGTTCAGGTGTTCATTCACAAACTCCATCTGACATGTCCGACACATTCCACAGAGCACACACACACACACACACACACACACACACACGCTCAGATGTAGCAGCACTGCAGAAGCAACATTTACAAAAGAACTAAACACTGAAATTAATTCTCTGCACAGTGAGAATATTTAAAAACAGACTAATATCTGGTATATTTGAATCTAAAAGCCTTTCATGCTCCCTCTGGTTCATTCTTCCACGTGTCACATCGTGCAGCAGTCAGCACTTTTCCCACCTTCTCCTTCCTACTTAAAGGATAAATCTGGTGATTTTCTATACTGCTACTCTTCTTTCTTGTCTTATTATTTTGTTTAAGACCAATAACAGCTATAAACCTGAAACCCTGAGGACTGAAGCTTCACCGTCACGATCTTTCCGACTTCGTCCCGGCTCTGAGAAACGTTTCAGTTACGTAGCGCGGCGAGCTAGCGAAGCTTCATTCCTGAGGTTTACTATCTTATCGCTGTTATTAATCTTTTGGATCGGTTTCTAAGCAGACTACCGTGACTAAACTCTTCACGATGACGGAACATCGCGGCTCACTGACGTGGTTTTAATAGTTTATGGACGACAACAGAAGAATGAGACGTATCAGGCTGGTAGATCTGTTGGTTTGGATCCAAAACATGAGGAGTGATGAGAAGAAGGAAGAATATAGAAAATCACCAGAATGATCCTTTAATTCACTAAAAATGATTCTTAGATTAAAAAGAGACACAAGGAGGGAAAAACGTTAAAGGCATGTGTGTGTGTGTGTGTGTGTGTGTGTGTGTGTGTGTGTGTGTGTCCTGGTCGGGGGGTGGAGCACAGATAACTCACCAGTGGCAGGTTGCTTCCTACTGTAAATGATAAATGGATTAGGGAGGAGAGGGAGGAGGACACACTGCTGAGAGAGAGAGAGAGAGAGAGAGAGACAGATACATGGAGGTCTCTCTCTCTCTCTCTCTCGAGTCTAAGAGTTTAATAAGTTTCTTTCCACCAAAACAAACATAACTCTTGACATCTCCTCCTTCTATCTCATTAAAAAAAAAAAACACACATAATCTGTGAATCTGTAGATATTCGTTTCTAAAGTTTTCACCAGATGTTTCCTTTCTTCTCTAAAGTGAAGTTCACTCCTCACAGTGTTTGTGCGCCGGAGGCCTTCACAAGTTTCCGCGTCACTCCTTATGTAAGTCGCATACCGGCCCACGACTGGCTTCAAAACTAGTTGTGACGTCACAAATCCTGCTCGTAGGTGTTAAACTGAGATTTAAGACACAGAGAAACTTTCAACACAAACGCTGCGAACTTCTCCTCACCCCTTCTCGTCCCGTTACGTCTCTGGAGACAACGAACCTTCACGTTTTTGGTGGTTGATTCATGAGCTGGCATATATCAGTAACCTCTTCTATCTAACGGCAGCAATGTTTCATGGCTGAATCAGATTCTTTACGCTCAACACACAATAACACGAACAAAGAAAAACATCAGCAGCTTCAGATTCGGTCTGGTTGGCGGCGGCTGCAGGATCTGTCAGGTCCGTCTGTTTGAATCATGTGACTTTATAACCTCTGCTAGAAGATCAAGAACGTACTTTGACCACACAGGAGGGGAATAAACAGAAGGGCTGCAGGCAGCACAGTATGACAGGGAGTCATTCTCATTAGTAAATGTCTAAAATCTTAATTAACGCACCTTTAATCAAACTCTAGTTCGTCTTTTATGCAAAACACTTCAATGGTTTTCAGTGTATCAGCTGATCTGCCCCGCAGCGCTGGTTTAAAGTCTTTTAGGACTGTGTCTGAAGTGAAGAACAACAAGGTTAGAACAGTTTATATTAATACAGATTTAACAGAAATTCAATCTTTTGATGTAAACTATGGAAGTGAAAAGTTTTCTTCAGGGGCCGAATATGTTTGCTGGAGGACCAGATTCGGCCCGCAGGCCACTATTTGCCTACCGCAGCACCATGCGCTCCATCACCAGGATCCCTGACTGTCGCTTTATTAACTATTAATATTCTAAAAACAGTCGTGGATGGAAAACTGTCGACTGTTCCTCAGAATCAGAATCTGCTTTATTGGCCGAGTATGTTTACGAAAAAAATAGATGCTGCATATACAAATAGAAACAACTAATAACGATGTAAACAAACAGGTTCTGTAGATTTTAAACGAGAATATAAGTAACGTAAAGGTCTATAAGAGTCTTCATTTATCTGTGAATCATGACAACCTGAAATAAATAACACTGCTGCAGAGAGACTGTTGACACCGTTGGAACTGAACTCTTACAACGATTTAATGAAGTTTGTCCTCTCCAAAAAAAAAAAAAAGATGTGACACACACACACACACACACACACACACACACACACACACACACACCCAAACTCAAACCGCAGGGGAAAACACTTACCTTGTGGTTCAGTGCGAACGTCATCTCAGCTCGTAAACTTTACACACACACCTTAGTTGATCCCAGTCGCTACTGATTAGAGTCTTTGCAACACCCAGCGTGTGTGTGTGTGTGTGTGTGTGTGTGTGTGTGTGTGCGTAATCATAGCCTGAGGACACATCTCTGCTACCAAAGCCGTGTGTGTGTGTGTGTGTGTGTGTTTGTGTAACAGGTGGTCTCGCTGTGTGTGACTGCAGGGCTGGATGGACACTCTTCCTTCACATAAAGGACACTTCCTCTCTCCTTTGTTTACTCCCTCATCAGAGTAAACAAAGAAAGCTGCCTCCAACACACACACACACACACACACACACACACACACACACTCGAGTTGGCGGTGGAGTGGTCATTTCCCTCTGTCAGGTATGTCAGCCCCGAGGCCACAGCGGAGGGTCAGCGACACTGCAAGTGTTTGTCCCACCATCTGGGAGATGAGAGTATGGAGGGTCTGATGGTGTTTCACTGAATCTGAAACATTTTTTCATTTTGCAGACGTGCATACGAGTCTGAGAAACATGAAGCTGAAGTTTGGGCCCAACAGGCAGAGCAAGACTGAGAGGGACTCTGCAGCTCGTTCAAATCATTTATCAAACCTACTTATGTTCAGCTGTCAGCACTTGTATGTTGAAGGAGTCATAATCAAGTAACATTAAACTTAAAAGTGAAATATTGTGACGATAGTCCGACTCGGTGTGAGTCCCGGAGCAGCAGGTGACCCACACGGCAGACATGAAAGCGACTGTGAGTCTTCAAATCTTATTAAAGGAGCAATAATCTCCAGCACACTTATTTAGAAAGCCTGAATTTAGAGACTGAGACCATCAGAGAGACCGAGAGAGGCGTTCTGACTGGAGGTTTGAAACATGTCCACATGTAAACGTCATCTGCTCTGCTCCTAGTCAAAATCACTACGGCTGCAGGATGGCAAACGTGACTACAGGACTGATGTTATGAGCTCTTAAATCTGCATTTAAAAAACATCACGCACCAAAATCATCTGTTGCTGTGCTTTAACTTTGTGAGATTCATATTCAGGATGTTTACAGTCACTAGTTTCCCTGAGTGCGAACGGCTCGGCTCGCTGACTGACTCCCTCTCATCTCCAGAAAAAACAGGCGGCGTCTCTTTAAAAAGCAGAACAGTAGCCCTTGTTCGCGGCAGAGGTCGCGACCCCCTGGCCCCGGCCCGAACCCGATACCCCGGGCCTGCCGGCTCGGCGGGGCGCTCCGCCTGAAAGATAAGGAAGTGGACCACCGGTAGTGCCGGCGTTACCCCCTCACCGCAGCGCTGCCCCGGGGGTCAAACCCAGCACGCCTCACCTTCCTCACCTTCTCCTCTGTCTTCATCCACGTCTCGAGTTCACTGTTCAAACATTTGAGGTTTATTTGGTTGGATCTGTGACTGCTTCTGATCCTTTTATGTTTGAGTCCTTCTCACAGTTTACAGCAACACAAACGCATCGTGAAATGAGGGATGAAATGAATAAATTCTGTTTCCTTTTTACAGCGTTAGTGATGGTTAAATGTCACGCAGACAGCTTCCTGGCTTGTCTTGGATATATGGAAATAACCGCAGATGATTTTGCTTCTTATTGTTTTAAAATAGTTACACACTGAAGCAGGAAAACAGCTGAATAGCCTCTGTGTCTTGAAGATGTCTCCAAGTCGTCACTCTTTCATGTAAAGACAAGAGATCAGATACAGATCGCAGGTCAAAATAAGGTCTTCAAGCACTTTTAACTTTGTCTTTTTGGACAACAAAGGAGCTCTGCGGCACGGAGGAACGAGATGAGATGTGTTGACGAGAAGAAGAATATAGAAAATATTCAGAATCAGCCGAGTTGGTGATTGTAACAAAACCAAAAGTCCTCGTGTTGAACTGAGGAGACACGAAATGAACAAAAATGCTCCGACAGGTCAACACACACACACACACACACACACACACACACACACACACACACTCTCCCTGGAGGGAGCAGGTGATGACAGGTAGCGACTCAGACAAGGAGAAAGGAGGAGAGAATCAAAGGGACGAGGAGGAGGAGGAGGAGGAGGAGGAGGTGAAGTGTGTGTTGGAAGGGGGGTGGACCACTTTGTGTGTGTGTGTGTGTGTGTGTGTGTGTGTGTGTGTGTGTGTGCAGGCAAATGTAGGATTCAAAAGACTAAACATCTAAAACATCTTCCCCAGCAGTTGTTAAGAAAGAGAAATCATCTTCACATGTTTTCCATTATCGACTTTATAAAGACAGAAACTGATATTAAAAGTTGATGGTTGGACTTTTTAAGCCACATTGACGCTTCTGAGAGTCAAACAAATATATTTTTTTTCAGTATTTTCAGTCAAATATATCTTTTGGGGATTCTGGTTATAAAAACAATAAAAGTTTGGCAGTAAAAATCTGCTCATCCGTCTTCTGGCAGGATGAGAAATGTGTCATTTTGCGGTCGATCTTTTTCCTGATCGGGTTTTTTTTTGCTCGGGTTTGTTTGGTTTCTGATTCAGAAAAACCTCATTTATCATTCAGCAAAATGTTTTTTTCATCACGTCTTTAAATATCTGTGATACTGAAACGTTTTTCCTCTATAATCTTTATCGTCTATCTTGCTCTTGACATCCATAAACCTGTCAGTGATACTTCTCCCGTTGCAGCAGATTTCAGCGATAACACCGACCCCACCAGCTCCTTTTTTGATGACATGCATATTATGGAAACAAGGAGACGAACAAATCCTCGATTTTTGGAAAGCTTTGCACAACTTTGGTTACATTTTTCATTCTTTTAAGGGGCCACAATCAAATTAAATCAGACAGAATCATGCAAAACTGTTGGATTTTGTGTCTCCTGACAACTAAAAAACTGACTGCTCCAACTTTTCTGCACTAAAAAAACACGTCTGCATGATGACAGATCGATAAAATCAAACATAATACATCTATATGACAGCCCACATTACCTCGTTATCACCCCTGTCTTGCACTTCTCTTTCCTTCCTCCCTCATTCATCTTCTCCGGTCTCCGGGGAGCGAGTGAAAACTTTCTCTCTCTTCCCTCCTGCTGCTCGGCTGCTCATTGGAGTGTTGGGTTTCCAGGAAAGACGGTGTAAAATATCCAACCGCCGCTTCCGTTGTAAATTGACAGCCGCTCCCCTGACTGGCAGCTCTTTAACAGGACAGGAAGTCTGCATCCAGCCGGCTGCAGGTCATGGACCAAAAAAAAAGCTTTTGAAATGTGGAGCTCTTTCAATTCATGCTGAAGGAATTTTTCATTTCTACTGACTGAAACTTCCAGATCTTTTTCAAATCTCTCCTACAGCACAAACAAAACTTTCTTCCCGTATCCATCCTTATCTCTAAAATACAGACTTTGTTGTTTGTGTAGCTCATGAGCAATATATACACATATATAGCAGCAGGATAACTCAGTGCTGACCTTGGTGCAGGAGATTGGGGGTTCAAATCCCAGTTAGCACGTGTGGACCATTAGGCGATGGCCTTGATATCATCATCATCATCCTCCCCAAACTCCGGGATTGAGTGTCCAGCCCTTATGAACTTAACACAAGGCTTGACCTAAAAATGACCATCACTAAACTGCCAATTTCCAAGGCTAAGTAACAAAGTCTGTCGTCTGCTAAAGAGCCCTCTAGTGAATGATATATGATGATCTGCCATAAACCACAAGTCCAAAGAGCGTTACCTCCCCCATGGAGAAGGATCAAGATCAAGGCAACACAGAGGAGAAGTTAGTCAACTGTCGGAGCTTGTGGATGAAAGGGGGAAAGACCAAAAGGAAGTACAACAAGGTACCTGCTTGAAGAGGTACGGAGCAGAATAATTAGGATGTTCTCTACTGAACCATCCAAAGTGTGCTCTCAGTGGCAAGAGCACATCCTCCCAGACTGAAAAATCCTCGAAGAGCATATGGGTGAACCACTCCCGTCTTCCCCAGAAGGGCATGACGTGTGAGAAAAGATGAATGGGCACACGGTCCAATGGAGGCCAACTCAATTGCATAAGTTACCATCAAGCGCAGATCCCTGCTGCTGTTCCACACAGGCCTGAACCCCCCTCAGCCAGATCATCTCAAAGAGTGGGTACCGGTTCTGAAGCGGGAGAACCATCAGTCACCTCCTCTACATGGATGACATCGAGTCACTGATCCGTCTCACAAGGATCTATAGCAACGACATTGGACATCTGGACTAGATAAGTGTGGTTGGATGGTATCGAAGAGAGAACCGAGGGGACTGAACCTCCAGAAGGCAGCATTGCATTGGCATCCTGCAGGCAAATGGGAACCAAGAGGAAGTCAGCCACAGCCAAATACCTACAAAGAAGAACAAGATACGAACCATCAACATGTATGTCCTGCCAGTCATCAGATACTCTGTTGGTATAGTAAGCTGGCCAAAGGAGGAGATAGAGGCTACTGATATGAAGACAAGGGTTTCATCCCAAGTCCCAGCACAGTGGAATGAAGGAGGCCAAAAACTGGTGAGCATCAGAGCCACTGTCCAGGACGAAACAACCAAGATCCAGGAATACATCAGGAAGACGGCCCCCAAAGACGAACTACTAAGTGAATACCTCAGGCAGCAGAAACCTGATGATGCAGAGGAGGAGGAGGTACCATCATGGAGGGACAGGACCCTACACGGCATGATGTACCACCAACAGATAGAAGAAGTGGCTGATATCAAAAAGGCTGGACTGAAGGACAGAAGCACTGATCATGGCAGGAGGAGGTGAGGATCTACCCCAAATGCAGGCTGTGCAAAGATCCTCCTGAGACAGTTCAGCACATAAAAGCAGGGTGTAAAAATGGAGGCAGGAACAGCATACATGGGACGCCATGACCAAGTAGCTGGCATAGTGTAAAGGAACATCTGCACTGAGTATGGGTTGGAGGTTCCAATGGAAGACACCTCCTAAGGTGGTTGAGAATGATCCTGAATGATCCTGTTGGACTTCCAGATCCAGACTGACAAACTGGTGATGGCGAACCAACCGGACACGGCAGAAGACGGCAGTAGTGATGGACGTAGCAACATCAAGAAGAAGGAACACGAGAAGATTTGAGGGGTTGAAAGAGGAGCTAGAGAAGATGTGGGGAGTAAAGACAACAGTGGTAATTGGAGCACTGGGAGCTGTGACCCACAAACTGGGAGAGTGGCTCTCTGTGCAGAAGAGCGCAGTCCTAGAAACAGCTGAGATAGAACCAGAACCCTCAAACTCCTGGGCCTCTGGTAGAGGACCCGAGCTTGAGGAAGACACACCACCACCACCCATTGTGCACATTTAATTTGCATGATTTCCAGTTAAAGTTGATCTTATACTGGTCCTTTATGCAGCCCCTCAGTTCAGCCACAGCGTTCTGTTACACCATGCAACAAGAAAAAGTCTCCATCTATCTGAATAAATCCAAGTCTGTTTTCCCCCCTCGGCGTAATCTCCACAGGCAGCAGCTGCTTAAATCACATAAATCTCCAGATGTTTATATGCTGTGAACTTATTAAACGGTATCTGTATTGATCGATCAAGGCCCCTCGGTGCCGCTGTGACCTTTTCTGGTTTCACTACAGGCAGCAGGCAGGGACGTAAGATCAATGCATCAGTAAAAAAAAAAAAACACAAACACAACACTGGTTTCTGCTTGTGGAACTGTTTCTGTCGGTTCAGGCGTTGAATTAAGAAGCATGATTTTCAAAAGCACCTGTTTAACACTGAGATCGCTGAAGTTTCTGAGTAAGAGGGACATTTTTTCTGCTGCTATAGAGAAACTAAAATGTCATATATCAGTGCTGCAGCAGTGGACTAACAGTGTCTGCAAGCAAGGGGACTTTTTTTATGCTTGTTTGATGTTTAATTCACCACCATTATAGCGCGGCGGCAGCAAAACTCTCACAGCAGATAAATCTGCATGGCCCGATGCCACCTGAGATGAAAGAGAAAATGTTTTTGCAATTTTGCATGTGTGTGTGTATGTTTCCAAAAAATCTGTTTGTCATGCAGACTCACTAGAAGACTTCCATCAGGTCTTGAGGCATTTTTAAAAACAAAAAACAAAAACAAAACAAAACCAAATGAATGAAAGTGGAGTTAAAGTTCCTCACAGTCAACAGAAAGGTGACGGATGCAGGTCACTTGTAGAAGAAGACAGAACATGAAGCATGCAGAATAGAAAGAGGGGCATATATAGAGGTGTGTGTGTGTGTGTGTGTGTGTGTGTGTGTGTGTCAGCCTCAGGTAGCAGGAGGTGAAGCTGAAGCAGATTTTAGCACCTGTCAGACTCTGTCGGCATCAAACCTGAGGAGACTCTCCTGACCCAGAGAGGCACGCAGCTACGCTAATTACACACACACACACACACACACACTCAACAACTGATCTGCAGCCTGATAAAATGGCCGACACCTCCGCGCACAGCTGAGTTCTCCCGCTGCGAGGAGAGTGGATTTTTCCTGATGTGAGACGACATTTTATTTATAAGAAAAACTGTAAAGGACGACCAATGAGCAGCCAGAAGTCGGGAGGTCAAAGGTCACAAGGGGCAGACAGTAGATGAAAACTGATAAACCAGTAAATGTGGATGGATTGTTTAGATTTCATCGACTTTAAGAGGTTTTTTTTCTTCTCTAAATACGTTTTTTGCAAAAATCAGAACAAATAATGAACTTTTTTTTTTTTTTTTTTTATTATGCTGTTTTTTGTGTGTGTGTGTGTGTTTGTTCACTTATCCTTGTGTGTTGTTTTTGTCGTCTTCTGGCTCTCCTGCTGCTCTGAGGACCTGCCTCCTCTTTTCTTCTTTTGGCGGTCTTTGATTTGGAGACCTTCCAGTCTCTTTCTCAGCTTTTCTAGCTCTTCCTGTTTCTTCCGACTCAACATTTCTCCGATCTCTTTGACCTCCTTCAAAGTGTCCTCCATGCAGCTCCTCTCCTCTTGCAGCTGTTGCAGTTTCTGGTGTTGGGCCTTTCGCTCCGCGGCCTCCTGGATCGTTTTCTTTAACTCTCGTTCTTTCACTATCTCTTCCATGTAGAGCTGCTGCACCTCTGCGTGTTGTTCCTGGAGCGGCTTCACCTTTAACATCGCCTGGCTGCACTCCTTCTTGACCCGGGCAGCCACGGCTTTCACCTGGGCGAGTAGGAGGATGTCTTTCTCCTGCTTTTCAGTTAAGTCTTCCACCTCTTTGTAGAGACGGCCGATTCTTCTGTGAAAGGCGCGCTCCTCTCTCCTCTGGGCCTCGGCTGCCTCGTCACTTTCGTCTGAGAGGTCCTGGTAGATCTTCTCCAGGCGCCTCAGTTCACTGCTCGACTCCATCGTGTTTTTTTTTGGGTCAGTTTGCTACTAGACTCAAGGCCGGCTGGACACCTGACTGCTGCTGACTGCTGGTTTAATTTGGTGTTACAGCAGGATCTATTTATAGACTTGAGAACAAAGCTGTGATGTCATAGCTGTGATCAAAGCACATTCCAGAGTGACATCACACACACATACACACACACACACACACACACACAGATTAAAGGATAGATTCACATTTTTTTTAAGTGTGTCTTAAAGCAACAGTCAGGAGTCTGAATGATCATGAAACCTGTTTTTTTTTTTTCAACACAGTCACCGGAAAAAGACGTCGGCATTGAACGTCTCTGCAAACCACAGAAACGTTGACTATATACGTTTCAATATTAACATTTATAATGATGTTTTATGGTGTGATGACGCTGTGGTTCAGGTCATGGTTTGGGTTAAAATTAAAATAAAAACAGACGATGTCTCATTAAAAACATCCTGGTTGAAACAGGAAGTGGACGTTGGTCTCGAACCGTATTCTCTGCTGACCTCCAACAAACTTACCAACCATCCACCGACCCCTCCTCCTCCTAAGAGGAAAGTCAGCTCATATAAATCACATGTGAACTACGTCACTTTACAAATGTTGATACACTACGTACTTCACATGTTGAAACGTTCATACTCAACGTTTCTGTGGTTTGCAGAGACGTATTCTGGCAACCAGGCTGGTTTTTTTTCTTGCTGTAATGATTCCTCCTGTTCATACTGACCATTAGAAGATCCCTTCATAATGACCTTACAGTGGAAGTGATGGAGGACTAAACTCACAGTCCATCTGTGCAAAAAATGTATTTAAAAGTTTATATGAAGCTTCAGCGTCCAAATGAGTCAAATTGTCTCTATTGTCTCTGCTTCAGTGAAGCTGACTGAGAAGATAATATACACTGATATATTGCCTCTATAGCTCACTTTAACTTAACTAATCCCTTTAATGCAGGTGTGACGTTGAGTCGGGGCCTCAGGCAGCCCAAAACAATGAGAATAAAACCTCTGTGGTTTTCTTTTTTTTTTCAGTTTTCCATTTATCCATCCAACATTACACAAATAGAACTCCAAAACCTTATTTATGAATTGAATTAAATTTTCTACTCTCATTTTTTATGTGGAGAATTGCAGTGACAGACCCTCTGCGTGTTTGTCGCTCTGGAGCCTCCTCCTGACTCCCACTGACAGGTTTTCAGGTCAGTATGTCGATGCAGAATCATGACTGTAAGAACCTCGAAGCGTTCTCAGTCTAACTCATCTGGACCAGCGGAGGTGTTTCTGTCTCTGTTTCCGACCCTCCTGCCAAATTATGTATCATTCCAACAAGTTTGCTCTTTTAAAACAAAACCAGGCGCCCCGCGATACCGTCAGCATGTTTGACCGCAGCAGATCTCTAATCACATCTGCAGCGCGTTCTTCTAACTGACAAGCGAGATACTTGATACGTTCCAGTTGCAAAGTTTTGGATCAGAGAGGGTTTTTTTTTTTTTTTTTTTTTTTTTTTTTTTTTTTTTTAAATGTGCTCTCAGCTCCTCTCGCATCAGTTAATGAGCTGTCAGAGTTTCAGTTCAGAAGTTTTAATCTTCTAAATGCTAAAAAATGTGATGAAAACAGTCGACATGAACATCTGAGCCAGGATGGAGGATCAGTGAGTCTGCTTTAAAGCCGGGCTTAGCTTATCAGCTGTGAGCATCAGCCCTCAGGCCTACACACACACACACACACACACACACACACAAATATTGTAAGCAAACTGTCTGAAACTCTCACAGCCAGCAAACAGAAACAACACAAATATGCTCAGACAGCCACGGTGAACAAGAACGAATGAAAACAGTCATAAAAAAAACATCAGATAATAAAAACTTTAAACTCTCAGAGAGAAATGAAGGACCGGTTCTGTCGACGCTAGAGCGTTCAGAGTCACTGGATCGTGTTTCTACAGTTATTAGATTTAAATGAGAGAAGAGATGTGAGCTAGTTTGAGCTGATTATTTCTTCTTGTCTTTCAGGAAGTCCGTCCAACCATGTGAGACAGTGTGATAAATAAGGTTTAACTGCTGATGTGATGGCAGTGTAGGATATCTCCAACATGGTCCACCCGTACAGTAGTTTCACAGTTTGAAAAAGACCTGACGTGTTCAGTGTTTCTGATTTGAAGTCACCTCCAGAGTGTCTGAAACCAGAGACGTGATCATCTGGAGAATAAACTGTTGTGGATACAGCGGCCCAGAGGGGGAAAGATCTCAGTTACAGAAGCTTTTAAAAGCTCAGGATTAGGATTAGTGGAACGGCCCTTTAAGTGTGCGGAGGAGAGCGGCTCGGCGTGACGGGACAACAGGACAGGAAGTGTGTGTCTCAGCAGCTCTGTGTGTCCAGAGAGGACAAAGGACAGCGCGCTCTTCGCATCACTACAGACCGACCTTTCTGATCTTTTAGTTATTCAAAACTTAAATCACAGCAAATAATTTGCAGTCATTCATATTTTCTACATTTTTGTTGATTGTTTTAAATGTTGGAGTTTCTTTGAACGCACCAACCGTCACTGCTCATAACTGTACGGCCATATAACACTAACAAACATGGTTTTACATCCAAAAGTCAACACTGGTGTCTTTAAAACATGAACATAACCTGCTTAAACCCGACCAAACCTTCACCACAGAGTTACCAGATCAGAAAAAGTCAAATAAATCTGTTTGTCACAGTGATTTTAATGGTTTTGAAAGTCAAGAGATGAAGGATTTTATCCTGCAAATGATGGTCGTTGCTGATAAATGACCTGATGAGGAAACACTTCTTGGATTTGAAGAATGATGTGATACTAAACAGCTGATCTTGATGCAGGTAGGCAGAGAGTGACTCCCCCCCAAAAAAAGTTAAGGCACATTACTTTTTAATATTAGAGAAGTTAAAAAGCTTTTTTTAGTGGCTCCATAGTAAAAACTGAACCAAAGCGTGTCGACAGCTGGTGGACATTGATTGATTGACTTTATTTTACAGAATGTACATAAAATACTAAAATTCATCAGGATTTTGCAATAAAGTATTTCCATTGCAGCCCTGAAGTCTAGGCAGGTGACAACAGGTGACATGAATAACGCTACTTATATCCCATTTTTACACAAATGCACCAAATAAAAACATCAGATATTATACAGTTGATGATTTATATTGTTGTTGTTTAAGTTGGAGGATGTGCTGCTAAAAACTGACGGTAAATATATGAAGAAACTCAGTTTTGATTATATTTGTAAAGATTTTACTGTTACTGGTTATGAGGTATGTACAGTATGTGTTATTGTTTTATTGGCTGTTGCTTTAATTCTTAACTTCAGTGTAGCTTTTGCATTTTTTATTCTATTGATATTATTATTTATTTATGCCTGCCCTGATGGATGTCTCTGACAGAAACAATAAATAATTATAATTGGAGAAAAGAAAAAAAACCTCAGATAGCAGCATTGGATTCTCTGACAGCTTCTTTCTGCTGCTGTTATGAAGGATCAGATGGACGGGCAGGGACGCTCCTTTATCTCAAAGGGAAGAAGGGAGGATGGAGGAGGGAGGAGGGAAAGTAGAGGAGGACAGAAAACAAGACAGATGGGAAGATAGTAAGAGGTGTCGAGGAGTTCAGAGATGAGCTGATTGTTAGTAACATAACGGATCATATGAAGGTTTTATATCTTAATTTAGTACTTTTATGAATGAATGAAATGATGTATCATACACATCCTTCCAACGCCACACATTTATTGCAATATAATAATCACAATAGTTAACTTTTGTTTTTTGTTTATTGTTGTATTTTCCCTTCCAGACATTTATTCAAACAAATAAAAATACTCAAACAAAGTTCTGAAACAAAAATCTGTTTTTAGTTTTTGGACTTTTTGCTGAAATGTGACGTTTCTGAAGGTCTTATCAGTCTGCAGCAGCTGCTCCTCTGAATCCTGCAGGTTGTTGTTATTCAAGATCAACCTGCTGAGATCTACCTTCTACTCACTGTTACTGTTTAAAGAGGAAAGAAGAAGAAACAACGTTCTGATATCTTTGATTTTTGCTGAAATATTGGGTCATTTGAACATTTATTGAAATGAAAGCATGTGAGAAGTTTAGAGGGAAAAATCACTATTTGGTGGAGCTGTTAACAACTCATAGACATGTGAAATGTGACCCCGACTACACACTGCTTTTTGTAAGACGTCAAAAGACAAAAAGGTTGGAAACCACTGGTTTCATCTTTAACAATGTGTTGTATTTTAAAAGCTTGTTATATTATCCATTGTGTCAAATCTTCATGTGAAAAGTAACTAAAGCTGTTAAATAAATGTAGTGGAGTAGAAAGTACAATATTTCCCTCTGAAATGTAGAAAGTAGCATCACATGAAATACTCAAGTAAAGTAGAAGCACCTCTAAATTATACTTAAGTACAGCATGTGAGTAAATGTAATTAGTTGGATGTTGAAAAAAGTAGAATAAATAATATTCTGGGTCAAACTGAGCAGATTTAAACAACTACTCACTAAATATTCTTCTTTTAACAACGTTATTAGACCCATATTTTTTATTATATTCTGTAAAGTTAATTGCACTTATACTCACATTATATATGATTTCACTGATAATCACTGACACTGAACAACTTTATGCAGCACTCAGCTGTTTAATTACCCTGAAAACCTTTCAGAGGATTCAATAAACTATCGATGGATTCTGTTTCATTGGTTCAACTGAATTAAAAAACAACAACAACTGAATTAAATTAGATTATTATTGTTATTTTCCAAACATTATCGTGCTTTAATAAATAAAAAAAATAATTCCATCAATTAGCTTTACGCACATCAACAAAATCAGGCCCTCAAATAATTAAACCAGTGATTAAAATATAAGTTTATAATATCTGAAAGACTGATAATTACCATTGTAGTAAAATTAGATTGTGTTTTTATGAATGACGTAATTCAGACTGTCACCTCTTCAAAGGTCTGAGAGCTGATATGGAGGATATACTTTTTTTTCTTTTCCTGATATTAGTTTTGATGTGTGAGGTATGTTTTTTGGGGGGGAATCCCCTTCAGCTCATATTAAATGTCAGCTGCAGATTTACGGCGCTGTGAATATGGAGCTTTTTAATTAAAAGTTCACACGTGAAGAAACGCGAATGATTTAACCCGTTTGTTTCTTTTTTCTTCTTCTTTTTTTAAATTTACGAACTTTTTCATGAACTTTTTCATAATCAAACATGGAGCTAAAGTAACATACATGACATAAAAACACAAACATAACAGCAGACTGATATTTTCCGAGTGTTGTTTATTCACTTTTGCTTCTTAGACAAAGAAAATATTTAACAAACCGATCTGGAGTTTGATTTAAAATATTTAAATGTGTATTTTTAAATAGCAGCGCTTCACATTTGGACGCTTTTAGAAGAGAAAAAAAAAACAATCTGCATGATTTTCTGCCTTTTTTTTTGACGCACACTGAGTTAAAGTTTCCAGCCTGGTGAAACACAGACTGAGGCCAAATGTAACCGAAAGATATTCAGCTATTTGTGTGTGTGTGTGTGGACGACTTCAGGCTGAATTCACACAGAAACAACAATGTTAATTGAAGGTGTAAAAACCAACAGAGTGACCGTGTTTCCATCAGTCCGCTCGGTCGGATCTCTTTCACCTCCCCACGTCAGTTTAGACAAAAAAACCAACCAACAAACACTCTCCAATCAACACCAGCCCCGAGTAAACCACCCTCACTGATAACAGCGCAAATGTTTGGTCTTTTTTTTTTTTTTTTTTTTTTTTTTACAAATCTCATCTTTAATTAGCCTGAAAATTACACAACAAACATGGAGCCCAAAGTATGTTAATTCACTGGTTTGTTTGCAAACGCTGCTGACAAATAGAGCTGAAAATATTTAGAGAATTACGCGTCAATTCATCTTCATTTTGTTGAATTTTACTGCGTGAATCTGCGTGTCTGGGTGCAATAATTCTTCTCATCTGGATTAGGCCTATTCCGCGTTAAAATATAACAACTCCCCTCCCCGCTCCCCCCCCACCTCCCCCCTCTCTCTCTCTTCTCTGGGAGCCACAGGGGGACAAAACTGTGCCGCTGAAGTCTCCAGAAGGCATTAAAAGAGTTTTCCTGCACCTATTATTACCCACAGACTCTGAGAGTTTAGTTTAGTTTGCTCTCAGTTGTTCAGTTGCTTCTTGCTGGATTGTATAAAACAGTCATGCACATCCTCTTTTTTTTATCTACAAATGTTCAAATTTTGCCTCTGGAAATTCGTCTAATTTCATTCAGATAGATAAATAAATAAATAAAGTTGCTATTCTGTTCCTCCTGCGTTATCTCTCTTCTTGTGTCCGTCGCTTCCTAAACTCACAGCCCGCCTGCAGACCGTCGGGATGCGGCTGAAGTGAAGCAGCTGCTGAGCTCCAACCTGAAATACTGAAGTTACTCTCAAACCTGCGCCAAACTCCGAACGGCTCCCAGCTGATTGGCTGCCCGCAAGTCTCTTCTATCCGCTGCCATCTGATCCTCTCTGTCTCTCTCTCTCTCCCTCACACACACACACACTCACAGTCTCTCTCTCTCTCCCTCTCTCTCTCTCTCTCAGAGCGCACCGCCGCGTCTCCGCTCTGATCTCCAAAACCTTTTTCCTTTTTTTTTTTTTTTTTAATCCTCTCTGCGGTTCTCGGAGTGGTGAATGAACTAGCCTCTTTAACATATGCACACCAACGTCATCCGCTGAAGGTGGATCATGCCGCGCAGCCTTTTCTATAAAACCCCCCGCAGCCCGCTCACTGTGGAGGAATAGTCACCGGTTTGGCAAAGAAGGCGAGAAAGAAACTTTCCGTGAAACCAAACGGATTTATCTCACCACTGAGGAGGAGCTGCTTGGAGGTAAGTCCGGTGTTTGACGGAAATTTCTCTATTATGTTATCATACTGGGGGGGAAAAACGGAGAAATGACCAATTATTTCAACTTTTTGCGCACATCCTGTTCGTTTCCAAGTCGCTTCCTCACATCTCACCTCTAGTTTACTTTGCAGCCTGTTAATACGCTTCATACTGTAGCCCACTGTATTCAAATCCCTCTTTCCTCTTCTGTTTTTAACCTGATTTATTGCCATTGCTCTATAAACCTCGGGCCGCCCGGGGGGTGGCTGAGCCCCCTGAACTGTACCTATAAAGGCGCATAACCTAATAGACAAGCCGGCGCATGTAAACCTGTAAAACTATTTGGAATAGTTGACAGCTACTCCTCATCCTGAAGGAGCTGCGGCAGCGGAATGAAGGGGAGTTTCCTCAGGAGCACGTTTTTCATGTAGTTCATCCAGAGTCAAATATGAGTCTGTGCAGGCGCATCCATCCGGTCTGATCTCGGTTTTATTTGCTTTGCAGGCGAGTCTCTCTACCAAAACTACTGAAAATGTGTTTTTGAATAATAGCAGGCTGAAACAGATCAATTAATTTGTTTGCTTTCATTCAAAAATACAAAAAAATGTGATGATTTTCTCTGATTTGGTGCAAGGAAATAAAGCGAAAGAAGAATTATAATACAGTTATTCCAGATGTGACCACATATCAACCCGGTGCATTATCACTGCATATTTCTGTCTGAATCAGGTAACTGGTGTCCAGTCTGTATGATTACTGTTATTATTATACTCAAACTGGCTGTAATAACAGCTTATAACGAGCATCAGCCATTGGCTGTCTCCAGAGAGTTCAGAAGGAGTTTAGTTTCTCTCTTTATCTGATTATTTTTTTTCTTCTGGTGCAGCTGAGGGTGAACTAGACTGAACTAACACGCCTTTATTTTTATTTGGACAGAGTTTACAGAGGAGAAGAAGAAAAAGAAGAAGAAAGCGGGGGAGAAATTGGACGGAGGAGAAGATTTACGCACAGAGTTTTGAACTAGACAGACGCGCTTTTACGCACGGACACAGGTGGATGCTGGGTAGAGGACCGGCTCGGAGGAGATGTTCTCCCTGGCCCAGTTCGGGGTGCTGTCGGCCCTGGCCACCGCGCTCACCTCGGTGCTGTCCGCGCTCCTGCTGCTGGCGCTGACCCAACAGTTGTGGAGCCTCCGCTGGAGCCTGACCCGGGACAAAGACAGCAGCCTGCCGCTGCCGAATGGCTCCATGGGCTGGCCGCTGGTCGGAGAGACCTTCCACTGGTTGTTCCAGGTGAGAGAGAGAGAGAGAGAGAGAGAGAGAGAGAGAGGTGGCACGTCTGGGCTGCTGAAGTTTTAGATTTTTACAAGCGTTCCAAACTACAGGTTTGTCTCCTGCGCGTTTGTGTGTGTTTGAGTGTGCAGAGTTCCCCGTTTATCACTTATCCGATCCGCATTGCTCGACTTTTAAGCTCAAAACAGGTAAACATCGGTGCACAGTGACGAGCTGCGGAATGTTTTTAATGATCAGATTATTGATGATGTATCAGGGAGCGCGCGGGAGGCTCTGAAAAGCCCCGCAGATTCTTGTGCAGGCTGAGTTCTGTTGTTAATGAGACATGTGCGGACTTGATGCTCGGTGCGTAATTCCTTCTTGCGGAGCAAAAACAGACGTTTTCTGTTCAATTCTTCCACCTCTCCCTCCCTCCCCCCAACCTCTCTGTCTGTCTGTCTGTCTCTCCAACAGCGAGGAATGCACTCTTTTCTCTCTCCATCCCCTCCATCCCCTCCACACTGGGCGTTAGTCAGAGCGCCTCGTTGCAGCACACGTGATGTGTGTGGCTCCTGTTTTTTCCCTCCTCTTTCTGATTTTTCACCTTCTTCTTAATTCTGTCCCCAAAACTCCATCTCAGTTCAGTTCTCAATACATCTGCAATGCTAAAACAGAGGTAGTAATAAAGGAAAACAAAGAGACAGGTGACGGAAAATGTAGCTTCTACGTGGCCAAAAGTATGAGGACAGACTTTGCACCAATATCTACTTTTTAAAGCCACATTTAGAAACCTTAACCCACCAGATATTGTAACCTGACTGCAGGGATTTGCACCCATTTTGATCAGGTCTGGTCCCGAAGGTGTGATTGAGGTCAAGTTCCTCCAAAACCAAACTGGGAAAAGCATTTATTTATTGATCTGTCTTTGTGCACATTGTTGAAAAAGGAAAGACACAAAACAAACTGTTGACATCAACAACATGGAAGAAATATTGTTTTACCTTCATTGGAACTAAAGGGCCAAGACCAGAAGTATGTAAACATGCGATGTGTTTATATAATGAAGAGTTTATGTGTATACAAGTTGAGCCGCAACAATTAGTCAATGGATAGATTACTAATAAACACACCCAACAGCTGATGACTCTAAGCTCTCAAATGTGAGATATTGCAGCTTTTTTTGGTTTTACATTCGAATAAATTGTATATTTGGGGGTTTGAATTGTTGGCAGAACAAAAAAAGACATTTAATGACGTCACTTTGTGCTTTAGGATATTGTGATAAGCATTTTTCACTTTTTCTGATGTTTTATAGACTAAAAAATTGGCAGATTTGTCAATAAAGACAATAGTTTTGTCAGTTTTTGTTATGTAAAAACTATCAAACATGTTTCTAAAAGAGTTTTTGATATCATATTAAAATTAATATACAAACTAAATGTTACAAATTATAGTATTTATTATGTTCTAACACCAAAGTTGGAAAGTAGAAAGTCACTGGATGCAAAGACATCTGATTAAAAAAGCTTCCATGCAGGAGAGAAATGCTGCAAAATCCTGTAAATTTGTCATTTTTAGTAAGAGAAAATATCCAGATTTTTAAATCTTGATCTAAATCTGCCTCTGAACACAAAGTCAACATCAATCAACCATAAAAAATCTCACTCATTCAGTCTAATTCAAGTACAGAGGTGTGTCCAATTTTCTTTAAAACGTTAACACCTTTCTCTTCACACTCCAGGGCTCCAACTTCCACATCTCACGCCGAGAGCGTCATGGCAACGTGTTTAAGACCCACCTGCTGGGGAAGCCTGTCATCCGGGTCACAGGTGCTGAAAACATCCGCAAGATCCTGCTGGGCGAGCACAGCCTGGTGTGCACCCAGTGGCCCCAGAGCACCCGCATCATACTGGGGCCCAACACTCTGGTCAACTCCATCGGAGACCTGCACAAGAGGAAGAGAAAAGTAAGAAGGGAGGGAACAAATGAGATGCACTGAGCTAAAACTGGCAGGGTTAAAGTATCAGACTTATTTCAATGTTTTTATTTTCATATTGAAATGAAGTACAGCTATAACGGTTAGTCGATTAATTGCTAACTATTAACTGAATTATTCTCTATTTCTCTGATTCCAGCTTCTTAAACTGAATATTTTCTGGTTTATTTAGTCTTCTATGATAGTAAACTGAATATCTTTGTGTTGTGGACAAAATAAGACATTTGAGACATTTCATCTTTGGCTTTTAGAAACACTGATCAACATTTTTCACCATTTTCCGACATTTTATGGACCGAACAACTCAATAAAAAACAACTGTTATTTGCAGCCCAAGTGTAAACTGTAGCTGTATCGCTATAAGTTCATAAAATGTGCTGTGATGTTTATATAATGAAGAAGTTAAAAAACTGAATGAAGTGAGTCCTCACTCCCACACAGAAAATCAAATCTTGCATTGAGCAGGAGGTCACACTGAGCCTGATTGCATCCTGCTTCACAACACAAGACTCTGAACACTAAACCCACGATAGCTTTCCTGCTAAAGTCTCCTTCTTAACTAACTTACAAACAGTTGAACACATGCTTTGCCAACACCAACACTCCCCCCTCCAGCCCTTTAACAATAAAAAACTATTAACAAATACATTTAAAAAGACGTTTACATTGTTTTTGATGGAAAAGGGATAGCTAAATGTGATATCAGTGGTGCTTTAAGTGGAATATTTATAACCATGGGCTATAATATAAACCTAAATTGTAGTTAAATTATCAAAGGAGAGTCCCAGCATTTTATTACATGGGGAGACCCACTTCATATTTATCCTACCCAATCTCTCTTCTACAATCAGTCACATCTCTATTCTTATTCAAACCTACTTACACTGTGTCCTACTGTAATATCCTCTCCACCCTGTCCTGTCTTATCTCCTGTATCTTCCACATCTTTCTTTTTCCTCTATCCAGTTGTACCCTACCCCACCCTGTCCTCCTCTTTAGTGACTATTTACTGAAAGGTGTTGACAGCCTTGTACCAGGTAATAACTTTTTATGACTCCTCTGTCTTTGTTTCCTTTACCCTTTCAAGATCCTGGCCAAAGTGTTTAGCCGGGGGGCTCTGGAGTCCTACCTTCCCCAGCTGCAGGACGTGGTCAAGTCTGAAATCGCCAAGTGGTGCTCGGAGCCCGGTGCAATCGACGTTTACAGCGCCGCCAAGTCCCTGACGTTCCGCATTGCTGTCAGGGTCCTGCTGGGTCTGCGGCTGGAGGAGGAGCGGATAGTTTACCTGGCCCAGATCTTCGAGCAGCTGATGAACAACCTGTTCTCGCTGCCCATAGACGCTCCACTCAGCGGGCTGCGCAAGGTGAGAGACAATGTTTATTCATCTGTAGACGATTACCACGCTTTCATCTGCTGACCAGCACCTAGAGGTATCTGACTTGTCCAGCATGTTAGTATCAGATTAGACATTTTAGTCAATTTTTAAGCAGAAATGCCAAACATTTGCTTGTTGCAGCTTATCAAGTTTGAGGATTTTAGACTTTTCTTTGTTATACATGATAGCAAACTGAAGTTGTTTTCATTTTGGGCTGTTGATTGGACAAAACAAGACATTAGAAGACGTGTCCATGAGCTCTGTAAAGATAACTTTTTCTTTTCTGCTCAGGGGATAAAAGCCAGAGAGATATTACACGCCAATATGGAGAAAATCATCGAGGAAAAAATGGAGCGGCAGCAGTCGGAGGAGGAATATCATGACGCCTTCGACAACATGCTGTCCAGTGCCAAAGAGCACGGCCAGGAGCTCAGCATCCAGGAGCTCAAGGTAGGAGAATCAAACTAACGCTGTGTCAAAAATTCATGAAAGTTGGTGCCAGTCTAGGATCCTGAAAGCTATGATGGGATCAGACTACCAAGGGATGTAGGTTTGGTTTCACAATGAAGTCAGAGATTCTTCAATGTAAACTTGGATGATGTTTTATTTACTTATCTTTAAATAAAAACAGATTAAATTGCTTATTACTCTCATGCAGAAGGGGTGGCAAACTTTTTTCAGCCCAGACACATTGAGGGAAATGAGTCAAACTGAAACTGTGAAAGTGATGAGGACTAAAGAAGGATATTAAATCTGCAGTGGATATAAACATGCAAGACTTCAGCTTGAGTTCTGACTAAAATTCAAATTCAGTTGTGGCCTCATGTTAAACCCACATTAGTCAGACTCAGTGTGAGTCCTGGAGCCGGGTGAGCCAACTGTCAATCGCAGCTGTCAATCAACGCCCACACAGCAGACATCAAAGCTATTACAAGTCTTCAAATCTTATTAACGTAGCAATAATTTCCAAAATGACCACCAGCAAACTTATTAGAGGGAATGAGACAATAATGAGTCCTTGAAAAAAAATAAAAGATTACCTCAGTATTTTTAGAGAGAAGTTGCAGCTTCAAGAGTCAGTTCGAGCATCTAGCGGCTGTCGTTTGTTCCCAACACACAAGTCTGTCAGATCGGATGATTATCAGGTTGTCTGATCCCATATAAACATGGTATAAAAGTATTTAGAGGTCTATGATTTCTTTGGAGGTTTGATGTTTAGACACAGTGGCTCTATGACTCAGTGAACACACTGAAACTAAATTACACAAAGGTAAGTCTGAGAAGTAACCCACAACGTGCTTCAACAGTTTGCATCACGTCTGGTGAACAGAACTAGAAATTCATGGTCATCATAATCTTCTGCCCAGTAAAAGTGAATTTAAATACATTTCAAACCAGTATATTAAGAAGAAATTAAATCTATCTATCATCTCTCCACATCCCTCTCTGCAGGAAACAGCAGTGGAGTTGATCTTCGCCGCTCACTCCACCACAGCCAGCGCCTCCACCTCGCTGGTTCTGCAGCTCCTTCGCCACCCTGCAGTGGTGGAGAAGGCCAGAGCCGAGCTGGAGGCCGAGGGCCTCGGCTATGAGCCCAACAGCAGCAACAGCCCGTCTGGTGTCACCATGCCGAAAGAGGAGGACGCTGCCGACACAGAGACCACCTGCCTGCTGAACGGAGGGTGTCACGGTCACCACAATCACAGCGACGAGGATGGTTTCCCACGATCCCAGTCTCATGTACCGTACCTCAGCCTGGACAAGCTGACTCAGCTCCGCTACATAGACTGTGTTGTCAAAGAGGTGCTCCGCTTTCTGCCACCAGTCTCCGGTGGTTATCGGACAGCCCTGCAGACGTTTGAATTAGATGTAAGTACAAGTCTCTGGCAGGAATATGACTTTATTTTGTGGGCACTTTTTTGTTGTTTTGGGTTTTCTTTTTCTGGGATGAATGGACAGAGGACGTCCTTTAGCTGCAAAGGAATTTATATCTACAGTAAGCTCCTTTCTAGAGCAATTAGGCACTTACATTCAACAACCATAGATCTGTTAGAGAACTACTACAAGATTAATTTGTACATTAACATCGCAGCAACAAGGCACTTGCAGTTCAAACAACAGAAAAAACCTAAACTACTTAACCAAAAGACAAAGTAAAAAGACTTGTATTGTAGCCTGCATATCATGGGCAGACAGTTTGTTATTAGCTTTGGTATTAAATGTACTGAGTGGTATTACTAAGAGTGAGAACATTTGCAGGTACATTTACATGCTGTTTAAACCTGCTATCAAATGCAACAAGTCCCAGCTTATCTCGGAGCTGTCAAAAGGCATTGTGGGAAATTTAGGAATGTACCAACTGGAATAGACGTAGATGTAGATACTAACTAAAATAGATGTAGATGATCATCCTGAAACAATGTCTAACCAATAAGAGTGACAATCTAACGTTATATAGCATGAGCCAACACAGATTTGCCATATTGTTTATACTGTGGTAAAACTGTCTCTTATTAGGGATTCATTTATGAGTGGGGCTGATTTATGGTTATATTGAATTTTTAGATTAAAAGAGTTATCTGAGAAATTCATACTGTGGGACAAAGTCAAAACAAGCTATTGAATCTGTAAACAAAACCATGTTCCTGCACATGCTCAGTGGCGTCTGCCATACAAGGGACCGCTCTCCTGAGGTGTTTTTAGCTTTTGGAGCCATTACTTAAAAATCTAACGCAACCAAGCTCTTCATGATGAAGAAACATGACGCCCAGTCCTATTTTAATAGTTTTTGGACAACAATGGAGGTCTACAGCACAGAGGAAGAAGATATATCAAGCTTTGGATACACATATAACACTTGTTAGTAGATCAGTTCATTGTTGGTTTGGATCCAAGCATAAGATTTGTTGACAATAAGAAAAATGTAGAAAATAGCTGCCTTATCCTTTAAATTCAATGTGGCATTCACTTACAGAGTAGCGTGACCTTTGCTGAGGAACTGTCCTGTCGTGACCCCTCCCTGCCCTCAGTGTGCTCTCAATTTGCCGTCTTTATAGCGGAAGGCTTTGTGAAATTTAAAACGACTGCAAAGGAATTCCCAGAATACCGTTATAGTTCATATGATGCCATTTATGCTTTCTCAGAATATACATCCTCTATAGCTGAGAAGTAATTGCAGCCTTGAAAAAGTAATTGTGCCTGTTCGCTCAAGTACATCTGAAGCCTAAATAAAGAAATTCCAAGTCTGCAGAAATGATTTAGATTAGGGTTAAAATGAAAATTTGGATTAATTGCATGAAATCAGTGACTGAATATGTGAAGCTGAAAACCACAAAAGAAAAAGTTCTCAAGTAATAACAATAGAAATTCAGATTTTAGCTGCATCATCCTGGTTAAAGTAAGTGTATAAATCACTTCACTCTGTTTGTAGAAATTATTTTACCAATACAACAATGTAAAAATACTCCATTACAGGTAAAAGTCCTGCATGAACAATCCTCCTACAATAAAACTGCATAAGTATTATGAGCTTGATGTAGTTAGTGAGGGGTCGTGAGATGATTAATGGGAGACGAAAGAAGAAAAAACAAAAGTTCTGATACACAAATCTGTTTTCAGTTTTTGGACTCTTTCCTCTAATCTTTGATTTTTGCTGAAATGTGATGTTTCTGAAGGTCTTATCAGTCTGCAGCAGCTGCTCCTCTGAATCCTGCAGGTTGTTGTTATTCACGATCTACCTTCTACTCACTGTTACTGTTTACAAGAGGAAAGAAGAAGAAACAACGTTCTGATATCTTTGATTTTTGCTGAAATATTGGATCATTTGAACATTTATTGAAATGAAAGCATGTGAGAAGTTTAGAGGGAAAAATCACTATTTGGTGGAGCTGTTAACAACTCATAGACATGTGAAATGTGACCCCGACTACACACTGCTTTTTGTAAGACGTCAAAAGACAAAAAGTTTGGAAACCACTGGTTTCATCTTTAACAATGTGTTGTATTTTAAAAGCTTGTTATATTATCCATTGTGTCAAATCTGCATCTGAAAAGTAACTAAAGCTGTCAAATAAATGTAGTGGAGTAGAAAGTACAATATTTCCCTCTGAAATGTAGAAAGTAGCATCACATGGAAACACTCAAGTAAAGTAAAAATATCTCAAAATTGTTCATGTTATCTCAGTCTCTAATTCTAGAAATTTTTATATTTTTATTTATATTTCTTTATTTTTCCAGGGACAGAAAGAGTTTTAGAACCCTTTCATGTGTCACTGCATGAAGGAATAGAGAAGAGCCTTTTTAAATTTAAGATACTGAAAGGATTAAAAACACAAAAGTGCACCAGACATTCTTGTCTTTACTAATATTCATCGATTTCCGTCCTCATCTCTCAGGGCTACCAGATCCCTAAAGGCTGGAGTGTCATGTACAGCATCAGGGACACCCACGAGACAGCAGCAGTCTTCCAGAGTCCAGAACTGTTTAACCCGGACCGCTTCGGCCCGGACCACGAGGAGAGCCGGTCGTCTCGGTTCAGCTACGTGCCGTTCGGTGGCGGCGTGCGGAGCTGCGTGGGGAAAGAACTGGCGCAGATCATCCTAAAGACTCTGGCCGTGGAAGTGATCGGGACGTGCAGATGGACCCTGGCCACAGAGAACTTTCCCAAGATGCAGACGGTGCCCATAGTGCACCCGGTGAACGGGCTACACGTGCATTTCTCTTACAAATACCCGCTTTAGAACTTAACTCACCCAAGAGACAATTTAACCTTCAATCTGCTTCTGGGAGACTCTTCAAGACCAAGAGAGGTGACGCAAACACCTCGCCGGTCCTGACAGTCCAGTTCAGCCCTCTGATGTGTCGTTTCTACAGACACGAAGAGGTTTCCATTGCTGGTTTGGAGCACTTCATCACCTCAGTGGTCTGGTCCAAACCTAAGGAACCAGTTTCTTTACACTCAAGTGCTGAAAGACGAAACTTTTGTCCCCTTTCATGATCTTTTACATTCATTTTAAAGTTATTAATGTATCGAGGTGCAGTGCACATCAATAATAATAATAATACATTTAATTTGTACCGCACTTTTCATTCATGGTGAAACTCAAAGTGCTACAGTATTAATAACACAGAACACACTATATAAAGAAAATAGTAATAAGAGTAAAGATGGAAAAGCCTTCCTGAACAGAAAGGTTTTAGAGAGACTTGGTGAGATGAGTCATCTCTGGAGGAGCCTTTAATCACCTGCAACACATCTAGATAACAGGTGATGAAGTCTTTCCAAAGTAAAATCACCAACTGCTCAAAGTGCAGGGTCAAACACACGATGACCACCAACCAGTTTGCACTACTTTGCTCTTACAGATGATAAAATCCAGTCAGCTTTTTTTGGTGCTTTCATACTTGTCAGTATCCTTGACATCAACACATATCAGTAAGGAAATGCTGAATGAGCAAGTCATGAGTTTCACTTCACTTACATTTGCAAAACTTTTGAGGTTCACAGACAAATTTTCTAAAAAGTCAAAAACATCCAATGAACGCAGATGCAAATATCCACGATTTCTACTGACATATGATGGTTGTCATTAGTCTTTAGCTGCCTCTGTTGGCATCTGATGACTCTGACTTGCCTTTCTGAACTGCTGCTGAGCAACACACCGAACGCGTGCCAGCTCTGAGGAGAAACAAACAAACAAACAAACAAAAAAAGTAAAAGTTTCTACAAAAAAAATCTACAAAATGTGACAGCGGCTGATGACTCCTGGGAAAACAAATTTTTTAAGAGCCATGTTGGATGCGGGAGAGACGCGACACGTCTCCATCTCTAAAAAAAAAAAGAAAAAAAGAACCAAACAAACCAGGTTTACTGATGGAACTTGCACTTGATTTTGACACATTAATCCCACAACGTGGAGCTCGCTGAAACGTCACGGTCAAACACTTTCAAAATGTTCTGTTTTCTTTAAAACAAACAAAAAAAACAACAAACAACAACATGAATGTGATCTATATATCCTTAACAGTGCTATTATGTGTGTATCAAATGAAGTAGCGTTATGAATAAGCTGTATTTAAAATGCAGATGTATCATTTCTGTTGTATTTTACTCTGTCTGTAACAATATTTGCTGTAACTATGAATAGATAGAGACACTAACCTGTAATCTAAAGGCCTGTCCATAAAACCTTGTTCCACTGCTAGAACATAGAAATATTTCGTTGTTTAGAGCAGCGTACTTTTGCTATTATTGAGAGTAAAGTTATTATTATTATTATTGTTATTATTATTATTATTATTATTAATGTTATTATTAATTCTAGGACTGTTTCTGTGTTCTTGAAGCCTAATAGACGCGCTGTGAAATACATAACGGATGGATTCATGGAAGGAGATAGCACTTTCTCTGCTTTAAGGAGTCTGTATATAGTTGTCCTGTTTGTGAGTGCATTATCAGATGTAGCTGTTGTACAGTTGTAAATGTAAAGATGTAATGAGTAAATTAGTTAAACATAAGCAGTTTTTTTTTGTTGTTGTTGTTTTGATCATGTCTGTGGCAGTTAAGTTTATTATCATAGATTCTTTTATGGTATTTCTAATATATTACATAAAAGACTACTGATGAAAAACTATATTATCAGATATAAAAAAGGAGTTGGAGTTTACAGAAAGTAAAATAATCTACATATAGCAAAAAACAATCCTCTTATATACAGTATTTATTTCCCTTTTGTTTTTAGAAGATCGTCATACTGATGTCGTTTCAATTCAAATGTCAGTTTGAAGGAAATTTCACTCCTTTAAGATTCATGTCAGCACATAAAGAAGCTGTTTTACTGCTAAAGGTTGAGTTTGTCACTGAGTTAAGTTGAGTTCAAATAAACTTAAACTCTGACTTAAACTCGGATTTACCTGAGTTCAAACATTTTTTGCACCCTGATGAGTCCTCTTTAATCAGGTTTAAAGTGGAAATAGCTGGATACTGAAGTTATGTGTGTTCAATTATACAAAATCCTTGTAAAATATTAAAAAAAAAACACATTATATAACCCTGTTAGAGTGTCCTGCTGGGTAAAGTGAGAGTCTGCTTTAGTGTTATAGAGTTATTGTAATGATTTCCTCAATGTTCCTCAACACAGAAACCTCAAAACTGGATAATTTAAAGTTTAGTCAAGTCAACAGTAAAATACTTACATGTCTATTCTCTCTATTTTTTAAAAAAAACACTTGTTTGCACCCCCTCCAAGTCAGTATCTAGTAGATGTACCTTTAACAGTGTGTGAGGAGAGGTCTCTATCAGCTTCATCTGCACAGCTAGATACTAAGATTCTTAATTTTTCTTTGGAAAACACTGCAGATGTCAGAAAAGCTACAAAGTCCAGCCACAAATTCTCAATTCGACTGAGATCTGGACTCTAACTCAGCCACTCCAGGGCGGTAACGCTGTTCTTTTTAAGCTATTCCTGTGTAGCTGCATCTTTGGTTTACTTATGATTTTCCTAGGAAACAAATCTTCTCCCAAGTGGCAGGTTTGTTGCACACTGCATCGGGTTTCCCTCCAATATTTCCCTTTGTGCTGCCTTGATTTTACTTTTTACCCTAACCACCTACAGTAGATCTCTTCTTAGGCCTCCTTCTTGCAGTTTTTAAGGGCAGCCTGCTCGAGTCAACTGTGCTATACTCTTTCCATTTCATAATGATTGATTTAACTGTACAGTACCTTGTGTTTTTCAATCACCTTTTTGACAAGTTTCTCAGAGTGTTTCTTTGTCTTTGAGGTTCAGGTTTTACTATGATACTGAACTAATTAATTCATACTAAAATCAAAAGAAACCCTCTGTTCTCCATTTAACTGATTGAGGCTTTTAAAGACTTTTTTGGGGGTGAATGTTCATGCAAACAAGTGTTTTGTATTTTATATATGTAATAGATTTAGATGTGTTTGTAGAGATCAATTTTCAGATACTGTCAGGGAGGGTGAACACTTTTTATCTGCACTGCAAGTTATGGCGAGCCTCAGATGCTATTCCTTTTTTGAGAGGAAGCCAGTAGGATAGACAGTAGTAGGTTTATCGAATTCATGAACAAAACAATGAGGCCAAATTCAGCCAAAATCTGAAAGCGAACTGATTACATCTGCTGATTGTTTTATCAGGTGTCTACAGAGTGTAATCTTTTAAGCTCTGCAATCAGATGATTCTTGTTGAAATGCTGGCAACCCCCCCTCAATCAAATATTATAGCTAACACTGCTATTTACCAATGTGATGTGGTTTTATATATCTTGTACTGACCCCTCAACTGCAGACCGACTGCTGTCCAGCTGGACACCCACCGCCACCGTTATAATTACTAGTCATATTTCTATTATTATTGTTGTCATTGTTATTATTGTTGTTGCTGTGCTCCTCTGTGTCTCTCTCCCCCTCCCTCCCTCTTTCTTTCTCAACCCAACCGGTCAACGCAGATGGCTGCCCAACCGTTTCTTCCCGTTAAAGGGGAGTTTTTCCTCGCCGCTGTCGCCAAGTACTGCCGTTGGGTCTCTGTAAATTAAAGAGTACAGTCTATGCGAAAAGTGCCCTGAGATGACTTCTGTTGTGATTCGGCGTTATATAAATAAAATCGAATTGAATATCATGACCTCATTACATATAAAGCCGACACTGAGGTCAACAATGAGGTCAGCACTGAGTTCACCAGGCATCTCCACCCTCCACCTGACCGCCTCCGTTGACAGGCAGAGATTGGGGTGAAGCTATGTGGCAGAAAATTAATGGGACACAAACAGCCTGGCCTAATTATGTCCGCTGCAGGGCCCCGTAACTCTGCCAAAGTCGTTTATCTGATGGACGCTCAGTCACTGTGAACTTGGCGACGTTTTGAAGCAGAGTTCACTGCGGTGCCACCGGCCGTGCAGGTCAGCGACCGGTCAGCTGATGGGAGGGTGCATGGGAACCAGCGAGGGGACACAACACAACAACACAATACTACACAACGTAACCGTCAGTGCTGTGCATTATACAACTGAAACGACAATGAAACAAAGTCTAACAGACTCTTTAGCTCCCACTGTAGGCTGGACTGAGTTCTCCACCTTTGATTTAACACGCAGGAAAGTGCAGCTGCGTCCCAAATCAACAGTACAAATGAAGTCTAATGAGTCTGATTGATTTTTTATTGTTCTGATGAAGAGCTGCAGAAAGATCATTTTAAATATCTGGAAAAACCTTTTGATCCTTCTAGATAACCTTTAATTGTCTGTAGCGTTGAGAAATCAACGTTTAGTTTGATTTTTGTCCATCAGTACACTTACAGAAGTGGTGAAGTGGTACTCTACATCCTAGGAAGGAGAAACCTTTGAGAATAAAAGCCTCAGCACTCAGCTCCACACTCCACCTGACACAACAACCACAAGGCTGTCGGTGCATTAAGCATCGTAGCAGATTTTGTTAAGAGAGAGAGAAGTAATGAAAAGTGGACGATATAAGCTGTTCTGTTAGCGGTTTGAAGCTGCGTTTTGGATCATCTGCAGGCGTTTTACTGTCCAGCTGGCAGCCCTGTGTTACCGAAGTCAAGGCAAGAGATGATAACTACCTGTTTAAGGAGCTGAGCGACGCACTCAGTCAGATAAAAGACTGAAGCGAAATGACTGATGACAGATGCAATATGCTTAGTGAAGGTTTTAAGAACTTATCCTTTAAGATAATAAATATCAAACCTATCACAAACTAATCCTTTTTATATGATGTCTCTCTTCCTCTCACTAATGGTTTCAACAAAGTCACCATGAAGAAAAGCAATGAGATCACATCTAAAAAAGACTTTATGATGACATAAGTACATTTACTTTACTAAGTACAATTGATGCTAAGTGATGCTACTTTCTACATTTCAGAGGGAAATATTGTACTTTCTACTCCACTACATTTATTTGACAGCTTTAGTTACTTTTCACATGAAGATTTGACACAATGGATAATATAACAAGCTTTTAAAATACAACACATTGTTAAAGATGAAACCAGTGGTTTCCAACCTTTTTGTCTTTTGACGTCTTACAAAAAGCAGTGTGTAGTCGGGGTCACATTTCACATGTCTATGAGTTGTTAACAGCTCCACCAAATAGTAATTTTTCCCTCTAAACTTCTCACATGCTTTCATTTCAATAAATGTTCAAATGATCCAATATTTCAGCAAAAATCAAAGATATCAGAACGTTGTTTCTTCTTCTTTCCTCCTGTAAACAGTAACAGTGAGTAGAAGGTAGATCTCAGCAGGTTGATCTTGAATAACAACAACCTGCAGGATTCAGAGGAGCAGCTGCTGCAGACTGATAAGACCTTCAGAAATGTCACATTTCAGCAAAAAGTCCAAAAACTGAAAACAGATTTGTATATCAGAACTTTGTTTCTTCTTCTTTCCTCTCCCATTAATCATCTCACAACCCCTCAGATTTATCTGCTGACCCTTTGGAGGGCCCCGACCCCTAGGTTGGGAACCAGTGGACTAAACTAGCTAACTGTATATAAAGTAGTGTAAACTAGCTCCACCTCCAGCAGCTACAACAGTAACATGCTGCTCTAACACTGATGCTTCACTATTAATAATCTAATGATGTCATATATAATAATATATCAGTCAGAGGGACCAAACCACTACTTTTACTGCAATACTTTAACTACATCAAGCTCTGAATACTTATGTACTTTTACTGAAATCCTTCTGCTGTTGCATTTAAACACCACACACAGACAGTTAGGTTAATTGGTGACTCTAAATTGCCCATAGGTGTGATTGTGAGTGTGAACGGTTGTCTATGTCAGCTCTGTGATTGGCTGGTGACCTGTCCAGTACTTCACCTCTTGCCTAATGTCAGCTGAGACTGGCTCCAGCTCCCCCCGCGACCCTCTAGAGGAGGTAAACGGTAAAGAAAATGGAGGGATGGATGCATACAAACAGTTAAATCTGACGGAATGAATCAAACCCATCTGTCACATTAGCTCTTAGCAGCTAATTGGGGTTTTATTTAGTCCAGAGAGAGAGAGAGGGGCTGCAGAGAGGGCGGATCGGGGGTCAACATGGGGTGACAGAATAGAGCGAGGGTCCTGGGATTACAGTGATGAGGCCGTGCTGAAGGTGGCCTCTCATCTTCCGGTTCAAAAAGACTTTTCCTGTCTTTGTTAGGGTCACAAATTTAGATCAAACTGGTTGACGTAACGCCAACTTAAATCCATTAACAACGCTGCATTTACTGGAAAGAAAGAGCAGAATAGAAGATTCAGAAACATTCATTCATTCATTCATCGTCCCTTTGCATTTCTTGGCACTAGTTTGGGCACATGAATGATGGGCACAAGAGAAAAGAGGAAAGAAAACATTTTGAAACAGACTGTAATTCATGATGTGTATCTGATACGTCTCTTTATCCGTCCCATAAAATCTATTTTTTCTTCCCCTCTGAGCTATAAAAATCTTTGCACTTTCTGCAGAAGGTTAACCTCCCTGCCTCCTCGCCCTCCTCCTCCTCCTCTTATTTGTGTTTTCTGGTTCAAAGGCAGTTCTCTGGCACGATAAGGGACACCGATTTGAGAAATGAGGGGGAAAACGGGGTCAGATGGTGACTTGGATAAAGCGCTCGGTGGCCAACATCAGCTCTTCAGCCAGCCAGTCAGCGTGTGTGAGTCCAGATATTTTACCTCCAGCTCATGTTTTCTTTAAGTTTATTTTCATCGCTGCTGCTGTAACAGGAAAAACCACAACGCTGCAATCTTGGTGTTTTTTTTCTCTTTCGTACTTGTAATTGAAAGTTTACATTGCTGTTTATGTGCTGAGTCAGTTTCTAGGACCTTTCGAGGCTTCATTGTGTGACTTCAGGAATAAAAACGGACAGAAGTAAGATTTTGGCAGAATCACCAGGAATTCATCCATCCTCACGGAGCCTGATATGTTCGTGGTCTTTGTTTTATTGGCTATAAATGGTCCGTCCCATGTAACCAATACTTAGCTGGTCACTGTACATTGGAATATGTTATTTCTGTCTGTTTCAGATCAAATTTAGCACAAGGCCATCATCCATTTTAGCCAACAACTTGCAGACACCAGACAGTTTTATAGAATCTCAAGTTTTATGTGCATGTACTAGCTTATCAGCCCTTAAATTATTATTCGACTCCAAAGTCCTGCTGGGATCAGACTCCACAGTATCAAAGAGATAACGGTGTGTAATGTGTCAAAGTGTAAGAGAGGTGATTCTGTAGAGATGTGTGTATATAATTGGTTGAGGTTACGGCAGAGATTTAAGGCATCTTCATCATCTGATCTGACACAGTAGCCACCTTAAAACGAACTTTCTCTTTTCATCTTTAATTTGTCCAGACGTGCAAACGTTAGATAGATTATGGATGCTGTCTATTACACTTTGGTTAGCTGCAACCTTTGGTGTGTTTTCCCCCAAAATTATGTTTAAAGAAAACAAAACTAGTCTAATATAATATGTCTATCTCGGTCAAAGTGACGACATATTTTTACTTTTACCTGCTTAAACAAAAAGTAAAAGCATTTTTTGAAGTTTCCTAATTTAGGAAATGAACCCCTGTGTCACACTTAGCTGTAACTATCATCATTAGGGCTGGGTAATGTTTAAAAAATGGGAATTGGGTTTATACTGATACCTATTCAATAACTTTTTTTTCCTGTTTCATTCGATACTCATCATGCCTCCACTCCTTTCCATCCAATTTTTACATGAATACATTTTGAAAGTGTTCAAATTATTGAAATATTTATTAGATATCTGTACAAAACTGTACAATGAAGTGTTTTCACCACAGACTGTATTAGTTGTAGCTGCTGCAGTAGTCAGACAATCACATGTTGCATTAAATTGAAGAATGTTTGCAGTGATTAGCTGCAAGAAAAACCTTTTTTTTTCTAGATCTGGCTACAAAAAGGATTGAATGCAGGTATCGTTTGACTGGAGAACTACTTGGTACTGGGTTGTTTCAGTCCTGATATTCAGCTCTAGTGACACTTTATTGTGAAGGGGAACATACGGCTTTGCAACAGTGATGATTCTAGATAAAATAAATTATAGAAGGCAGTTAGAAAATATAAAACTAATCTATTTATGGAGCAGAAATACATTTCTTCTGTATTCCTATCCTTTTAATCGCCTTGTAGACTCTCAGATTTATGTAGCGACTCACAGCGACTGCTTTAATGTAAATGAATAAACAACCAATGGAGACTGGCAGCATCTAAAGTCGCAATCAAGGATCCAGCTGTATCTATAAATGTTTCACAGGTGTTTGGACACAAAATATAAACATTAAATTGTAAAAAAAATGGCCTCACACGTCCTAATTTCATGAGTAAAAAGGCCAGAAATCGGTCAAAAATGATCAGTTTATTCAGTGTTTGGGTGTTTCTCGTTTTTTGGGTCAACTATTCCTGTTTTTGTTTTTTGTTCCTGTTGTTTTTTTGTTTGTTTGTTTGTTTTTTACAGTGACTACCAGTCATCAGTGCAGCAAAGTGTTTCTACACTTGCACTGTATCACCTCTGCGTTTGGTCAAACGTCTAAACCAAAACCTTAAACTGACACCTGAGCGGTTCTGTAAGACTTCACTAAAAGAAACAAAAATATCTTGTTTTGTTTTTGTGCTTGTATTAATCTGCCTTCACTTACAAAATATGTAAATGTAGCAGTTTTGCCATACAGCTCCTCAGACGTCGCCTGTACTTGACCTCCTCACCTCTCGTGTCGCTTGTGTTCTGGTTGAGAACAGAAAGATACACATCAATAATGATTCCTCTAAATGGCTGTTCCAGGTCATTGGGAGAGCACTTAATTATTATAATGAGTTAAAAGAGTGGTCTTTAGAGAAAAATTAACCAGCTGGCTCGGTCCAGCGGCGTGTTACAGTCATCAGATCACCTCGACAAGCAGCTCGGGTTTATTTATAACAAGCTTTCGAGAAACAAACTTGTGATGGAACAGATTTTATGTGTGCTGCTAAATATATTTGGAATCTCCTGCAAAATTAGTTCAAATTTACAGTCACGGTTTTTTTCTCTGCTTTGCTGCAGGAACTCTACATGCATCATCGTCTGTCTGCCGGTGCTCGCTCGGAGGTTATTAACGCTTCAAACTGCTGCTGTCTAGTTAATATGTTTTATTTTTATTTTCTCTTTTATTGAGATCAGTCTGCATTACTTTTTTTTATATGTTGTTGGTCTGAAATGTTATGTTGCGGGCTGTTCTGGCCTGGAGATTTTTAATCTCAATGAGGTATTCCTGGTAAGTAGTAATAGGCAGTGATCTCGGAGACAAATGTCTAAAAATGTCGACAAATAAAACCAAAACTAGCTGCATAAGTATAAGAGAAGGAAGTGAGAAAATACATTTTATTTGCTTTTTTTCTGGTTTGCTTTTTGGTTATTTGGGTGAACCAATTACCTAAAAGCTTTAGTTGGAAGTTGAGTCTAAATGCGGTCTGCTGTAACTGAAAATGTGGTGGAAAAGATAAAAGTCGCTCTCACATGGAGGGTGAATACTTGTAGCTGTAGTGGAGTCACAGCAGACCAGCTGGAGGAAACGTAGATGGTGCAGCAGTCGCAGGAGGCGGAGGAGGATGTGGAGGGGGGAGGAGGAGGCAGAGGAGTAAGAGCGGGTATGGACATACAGCCGTACAGCAGATAATTATTGGCTTTGTCAAAACATCTGTTATGTCAGCATTCCAGCCGTCAGCCTCGAGGAGGACGAGCTGCAAACCGCCTGCAGAGTTCAGAGCGGCGCAGACACACAGACCGAGACATGAGGACAGACAAGACGACAGTTAACAGCTGACGAAACCTTGCATCTTTGGACTCTGACTTCACCTTCGTGTTTATTTGAGCAGAGACTCTGAGCCTTCAGCCTGAGGGTCACAAGTTCAAATCCTTCTGTCTGCCCCCGCTGCAGTGTCCTTGACCAAGACTGTCTCCCCTCAGGGTGACCATGACCTCTGACCTTCCTGGAGTGTGAACTATAAATGAAATGTTGGTCTGGATGCTGCTTTTCTTGACTTAAAAATTGTAAAGTTATCTGTTCTACCTTCTAATTTCTTCAACTTTCATCTGCTTTGTTATTTTTTGTTAACAATTCAACTTGTGCTTTTAAAGATAAAACAACCAGCTTGAGGCTAAACTCAGCAGTGTTGAGGGGCCACTGAGGGGAGGGGAGGGGAGGGGTGGAGGGTCCCTGATCCAGGAAATTAAATATTATCAGGGGACAAATTTTTGGTAATGCTTCATTTTACAGGTCCAATCGTTTTATATAAATTTCCTGGAAGTGTTAACAAGTTTTAAGAGTTAACTTTTAGGACATTTAACAGTGAGGGTGGTGCAATTTGGTACAAATTATTAATATTATTATTATTATATATAATAAAAAGAGAAAAAAATGTTAAGTCTATTTAGTTGTATCTAGCTTTATATGTAGTTGTTCATCTGCAAAAATCCTCAATAAATTAGACTCAACAGAGAATGTTAAAACACTTTGTGTGTCAAATGATATATTAGGATTTTAGGCTTTTTTCAATAAAAGTAGCTGCTGTGTAATTCTTAGAATATTTCTTTGCATAGGTTATGTAATTTAATGGTATACTGTAGATAAAATGTGCTCACGATAGAGTTTAAGAAACAACCAAATATGCTAACATGTAGTTTGAAACATAAAACTAGACACTGGAAACTATTTGTTTTGCACCACCCTTTCTGCAAAATGTCCTAAAAATTAACTGTTCAATACCTGCAAACTATGAACAGACGTGTAAAACTAAGTGTCATTGAAGAGCATCCTTCTTTTATCTGGATGACAGTGTGTTTTTGCTGCTATTATCCAAAGGGAGGAGGGTTTAGATTAAACTCTATGCTTCATAAAAAGTGCTTGTTGAATTGTCTAACAGCACTGGAAGCCCCCTGTTTGACAGAGGAACCTGGGGAAGGGAGGGGTTGGAGGGGTTGGTGTGGGGTGCATCCGACAATTTGTTACTTTCCAAAACAGACAATCCGGCAATCACTCCCCCCTTCACGCAGCGAGGGCCAGGTGTGCAGAGGTGTGAAACAAGGCAGGTGTTTAACTTCTCCCTAAAGCTGTATTTTTCCATTCTTCACACAACCACTTCCGTCAATTTGTGTGTACAAATGAGTGCTACATCATGAATGCCTTCCAGGTGAGACTGTGTCAAAGTGTGCGCCGATATATATATATATATGACAGCAGACTTTTCACCCTACGTTCAAGCGAGCCATGTAAAGCAGGTAAAATCTTTTGCCTTTACTGTGACCATGAAGGATAAGTCTGGTGATTTTATATATTTTTCTTATTGTCAGTGAATCTCACATGCAGAGCCAAAGCAACAATGAACTGATCTACTAACAAGTATTATGTGTATATCCAAAGCCTGATATATATACATGGCGCAGAGGAATAAGATATGATATGAGGCTTTGGATATGCATATAATACTTGTTAGTAGATCATTTCTTCTGATTGTATGGCCTGTCTATAACATGCTATGAACATTAATGGCACATCAAGTAAGGCTACATCCACATTACATGCTGAAGCGGCCCAAATCTGATCAGATCTGATTTTTTTTTTTTTCACGGAAGTATGAACAAACCAAATCAGATGTTTTCCTATCAGATCTGGACCATTTGCATATGTGGTCCTAGATGCTATCTGATCTCCGGCTGTGCGACTGCTGTCAGAACAGTCATGTGTTTTTCTAACATCTCACTTCTCATAGCGCATAATCGCCCCGCCGTTATCGTCCCAGTGTCGGCGCCTCGCGGCCCCGGTAAACAAACATGGAGGAGAGCGACAACAACAGCGACAAGGGGTCAAAGGAGAGACGAGGAAGTTTCACATTCAACCGGATATCAATGGAAAAACTTCTATTCAAGCCAAACAGGAAGGAACTTATCGTAGCGGAGCAGTTTTTTTAAAATTATCTTTGCATGCAGCTCACATTTCTGTTAAATCTGTACTTACAAAACATGAATTTGAACCATCAACACATAAACATTGAGTGGCGTAAACCAACAGAATCGGTCTTTCCAGAAAGTGTCCCAAAACAACATACATTTACGTCACAGTGACAGCGCCCTCTAGTGACTTTAGTAACCATGATGGGACCGAAGGAGGTAATCAGGTGACATTATTACAGAGTGACGTGCAGTCCAGTTAAGGAGGATGTCGGGGTGGATGGATGGGTTAAAACATCATTTCCTGTTTCCAACCAGGAGCCAAGTCAACATTGTTTTTTTTTTTTTAAAACATGACTACAATCATCCTCTAACCTTAAGCATGTGTAACCAAGACGACGAAGGTCCACTAACCTTAACGATGGAGTAATTTTAACCCAAACCACAATGTTTCTATAACCTTAGCAAAGTACTTATTTCAACCCAAACCATGATGTTTCCCTTAAACATAACCAAGTCATTTTTGTGTCTAAACTTAACCAAACCTTAACTGTAGCATTGTCACATCATAAAACATACTTATTTTTCAACAGTGATTTGTAACTTGTGGTTTTGGACGACACAGGCGTATGATGTCGTCCCGCTTGATCGGGGCGTCAGGTCAGAAATATGCTTCTATTCATTCTGGTCTGCATGGAAAAGTTGGCAATGAGTGGGAGCGAGACAGATATGTGAAGGGAGGAAGGCAGAAGAGACACAAAGATAGAAAAGAAGGGAGGATGAGAACAGAGAGGCAGAAGTACAAACCAAGCAGCAACTACCACAGCTTGAGGCTGACGCTAACAATATAATAATATCTTGTTTTTTATATAGCACTTATCAAAACAATAGAATCGCATAAAAACACACAATGGAAGAATAAAAGTGCTAAACAAACAGCATAAAAAACCCAGCCTGCTCATTCAAAAAGCCTCAACTTCTCTCTAAAAGTACTGAGTCTCTAGATTCAGGCCCTCTAATAAAGTGTGCTGGTGGTCGTTTTGGAAATTATTGCTCCATTAATGAGATTTAAAGACTTATAAGTAGCTTTGATGTCTGCTGTGTGGGCGTTGATTGACAGCTGTGATTGACAGTTGGCTCACCTGCTGCTCTCCAGGTCCTGTGTTGGAGGATCTATTTTCTTTCTACTTTTCACACCAAAAATAAATTATTTCCAAACAATTTCCAAAATCTCTCCGAGTGATTTACGTCAAAATGTCCAGAACTCTTCCATAATGTACACTGACCAGTAGTGGAAAGTACATTTACTCAAGTGCTGTATTTAAGTACAGTTTAGAGATACTTGTATTTTACTTGAGTGTTTCCATGTGATGCTACTTTCTACATTTCAGAGGGAAATATTGTACTTTCTACTCCACTACATTTATTTTACAGCTTTAGTTACTTTTCAGGTGAAGATTTGACACAATGGATAATATAACAAGCTTTTAAAATACAACACATTGTTAAAGATGAAACCAGTGGTTTCCAACCTTTTTGTCTTTTGACGTCTTACAAAAAGCAGTGTGTAGTCGGGGTCACATTTCACATGTCTATGAGTTGTTAACAGCTCCACCAAATAGTGATTTTTCCCTCTAAACTTCTCACATGCTTTCATTTCAATAAATGTTCAAATGATCCAATATTTCAGCAAAAATCAAAGATATCAGAACGTTGTTTCTTCTTCTTTCCTCTTGTAAACAGTAACAGTGAGTAGAAGGTAGATCTCAGCAGGTTGATCTTGAATAACAACAACCTGCAGGATTCAGAGGAGCAGCTGCTGCAGACTGATAAGACCTTCAGAAACGTCACATTTCAGCAAAAAGTCCAGAAACTGAAAACAGATTTGTGTATCAGAACTTTGTTTTTCTTCTTTCCTCTCCCATTAATCATCTCACGACCCCTCAGATTTATCTGCTGACCCTTTGGAGGGCCCCGACCCCTAGGTTGGGAACCAGTGGACTAAACTAGCTAACTGTATATAAAGTAGTGTAAACTAGCTCCACCTCCAGCAGCTACAACAGTAACATGCTGCTCTAACACTGATGCTTCACTATTAATAATCTAATGATGTCATATATAATAATATATCAGTCAGAGGGACCAAACCACTACTTTTACTGCAACACTTTAACTACATCAAGCTCTGAATACTTATGTACTTTTACTGAAGGAGGATTTCTACATTTCTGTATTGGCACTTTAACTTGAGTAAAGGATCTGAGTACTTCTTTCACCACTGACATTGGCTGCCTTCTATTGAAATATTTCAGGTTTTTTTTATCCATCAGAGCAATAAATGAAAATCTGATTTTAGGGCTCAGTAGCAGACTTGTTAAGACAGAGATGTTCCTGTGCAGTTTGACTGACTGGTTGTCTGACTGACTGTCTGCCACATACCAGACTACAGTTCAAGAGTTCAGTTAATTCATGAACTCTGTCAGGGCACCACACCCAGCCAACGGCACATTAAAGCCATCTGTACGAGTGTGTTTGTGTTTTTGTGTCCTCATGCATTAGTGATTCTACAGTATGTGTGGAAGTGTTTAAGTGTATGTCTGTACATGAATGTGTGTTAAAGCTGCTACACACCCACACAGGTGTTTTCACTTATTCTGCCTGATTGAACACTGTGTGGGGCGGGGACAGACTGTGATTGACAGTTCTGTGACTCTTATGTTAGTTGTGTTGCACTTTTCTGAATGACACAACTATAAACCTTTGTTATTTTAATCTGACGTGTCCACTGGTTGCACAATCACGCCTCAGTTTCAGAGGAGGAACACATTTAAGAAGTCTGTTTTTTCACATATTTCCAATATTGATTGATTAGATTTGTTTGCCTGCATTTTTGTATGTTTTTAATATTGGATTTATTCTATTTTAAATATACACAATCAGACAAAAACATGATCAAAAAAAAGAGAATTAAAAAAAACACAGCCTGTAGTCCACAGGCTGTTGGTCCGGACTAGTTTCTGTGCCAGGAGCAGTTTGTTCTACTGGTATGTAAACACAATTTTAACAGGAAGTGGTAACAGACTTGTAGACCACTAACTGGTCACTTCAGGCATTTAGTGCTGTTAAACTGGGCGTTTTTCTGCATTTAATTGTTAAAACCCAAACCATGGGAAGGACTGACGTACCACCTGCAAACAAAAACATTCCTGAGACAACTGATTTTGAAACTATTTAATTTAATCACGTAATCTTGAGCAATCAATACCAATGCATATGCATATTAATTCCACACCAACAATAAGCTGACTATTGACACAGAGGAATCACTTCCTTCTTTGAAAGGCTTACGTAATTTGGTATTATACAGGAAATGTGCTCATTATGGAGTTTTTATGAAATAACCTAATATGCTAATGTGTACTTTGACACACAAAATGATACGACTAACTGTACAAACTATTTTCTGTAAGTTAAAGAATTGTAAAGAGTTTAATTTATTAAATTTACATTTTTACAATATGAATCCAAATATAACAAACTGAAAAATACACTTTTTTCATTTTTTTCTTATAATTTGTACTAAATTGCACCACCCTCTCTATAAATAAATTAACCATTAAATACCTGAAAATTACTCTGAAAATTTCCAGGAGTTAATTTAAAACTTACAGACTTGTAAAATAAAATATTACGTAAGATCAGCTTTTCAATCTCCAGCTCCTCCAGTCTGCATGTCGATACTGTCTATCTATTTAGTTTTCTATCGTGAGTGTGCATGAACTTCAGGAAGCTCCAGTATTTAGAGAAGTATCACATGGCGTGTTTTGTTTAGATTTTTTTTTTTTTTTACAGAGGAAGTTCATATTTATTTTGGTTTATCTATCTTTATGAGAGATACAGTGATAAATTTCTGCACAGCATTTACGGGAAGCAGCACATGCAGCTTGATGATAAGAGTCTGAAATGCCAAACGGGAACACACACCAGGACCGGCAGAAGATAAATAAGGAGTTTATAACTGTAAATCATGCAAAGATATTCCAGTAGAGCCCCAGAATATAAATACACACCTGGAAATGTGCAGATCATGTGTTATTTAAAGCTTACAATGATACAATATTTTAGTTTAGACAACAGCGTGCTTCCAACTTTGTGGCAACAGTTTGTGTTTGGACCCCTCCTGTTTCAGAATAGCAAATTTATTATCTTTTTTTTAAATATTTTTTGTGCATTCTGTGTTTGTTGTTGTGTTTAAATGTGCTTTAATCTTGACACTCACTAATACTCTGTCTTCACTATTTATTGATATGTCTAGTGAGCACAGAAAAATTAAATATATATGAATATAACACAGTACAGAGTGCTGTGAAGAGTCATTCACACCAATATGCATTAGCTGATAAAGATAAATTAAAAGTCATAACTAGAGCAGAAGTAAAGTCCAATGCAGCCAATGACCTATGTGGCCTGCAGAGGTGTGATAACATGCTCTCAAGTTCTGAGAAAACTTATAATATTAAGACAGCAGTCCTGGAAATACCCCCAAAAGCGTCAAAAGCAGAAGTAGAATATAAACACCAAACACTGAGCAGCACCCGTCAGAGGAATAAAACAGGAACACACGTAACAGCTCTCATTTAGGACTTCTAGTTAGTTTGTGCAAGATGAAGAAAAGGATCACGGGAGACGACATTTACTTTTAAAAATCCGAATGTTAATCAGCCTGCATGTAAGATGTTATTCCATCTAATCACATTTACAAGGTTCTCCTTCTTTTAACAAACCACATGTCTCAGAAAAATCCAGTTTATAAATTATTCTCCTGTGTCATACTGATGTTATAAGGAGGTGGTAGAAGTGGGTGTTTAGTGGATAAAAGTGGCATCCTACAGTTTGTTTATGTGCATGGCAACCATGACAACCTAGAGTTGAGACCAGGAGGCGGAGTTGCAGTCTTACACACTTTTCTGTGCTTCCATTAGATCAGTTACCCGCCCTTAACCACATAGAGACTGTGTCTGTCCCCCTAAACCACATAGAGACTGTGTCTGTCCCCCGACCATTTAAATCAGTTACATCAAAAATAAACATAATTCATAAAAATCTAAAACAAATTAACACTACGTCTGAAACTGTTCAACAAAATAAGAAAATTAAATGCAGACTCTTAAACTCAGATCAGCATATTGATTTATTTTGTCTTACAGAAACCAGGTTATGTCATGAAGAATATGTTAGCCTTAACCAATGCACTCCTCCCAGTCAGCTGATCCAGAATGCTCCTGTTCTGACTAAAACTAGAAAAAGAGATCTTATTTCCCCCATCTTAGCTTCCCTGCATTGGCTTCCTGTAAAATCAAGAATAGAATTTAAAATCCTTCTTCTTACCTACAAAGCCCTTAATGGTCAGACACCATCTTATCTGAAAGAACTCATAGTACCATATTATCCCACTAGAGCACTGGTCTCCCAGTATGCAGGTTTACTGGTGGTTCCTACAGTATTTAAAAGTAGAACGGGAGGCAGAGCCTTCAGCTATCAGGCTCCTCTCTTGTGGAACCATCTCCTAGTTTCGGTCCGAGGGGCATACACCCTCTTTGATAAAGCTTATAGTTAGGTCTGACCAGGTTCGCCTTGGATCAGCCCTTAGTTATGCTGCTATAGGCCTAGACTGCTGGAGGACTTCCCATGAAGCACTGGGCTCCTCTCTCCTCTTCTCCATCTGTATGTATTTTTTTTTAATTTAATGCATGTTACTAACTTTATTTCTTCCCTGGAGTTCTTTGTGCTTTCTGATCTGCAGAAAGCCCCATAAACCATAAACCATGCTGACTGCATTAGTGGAAATAGCCTCAAAAGTAGAAGTAAAATATAAACACCAAACACCGAGCAGCACCTGCCCTAATTAGAGAAGTAAAGTCCAGTGCAGCCAATGAGCTGTGTGGCCTGCAGAGGTGTGATAACATGCTGAGAAACACATTTTCAAATTAACAACTTCTTATTAAACTTGTTATAACATTAAGGTGGCAGTCATGGAAATAGCCTCAAAAGCAGAAGCACAATATAAACACCAAGTAACACCCGTCTGAGGAATAAAACAGGAACACACAAGTAACAGCTCTCATTTAGGACTTCTAGTTAGTTTGTGCAAGATGAAGAGAGCATCACAGGAGACGACATTTACTTTTAAAAATCCGAACGTTAATCAGCCTGCAGGTAAGATTTTATTCCATCTAATCACATTTACACGGTTCTCCTTCTTTTAACAAACCGCATGTCTCAGAAAAATCCAGTTTATAAATCATTCTCTTGTGTCACACTGATGTTGTAAGAAGGTGGCAGAAGTGGATGATGAGTAAATAAAAGTGGAATCTTATAGTTTGTCAACATGTATGGTTATGTTTAGGCAACCAAGACGCTTTAAGATCAGGAGAATATTGAAAAATGTCTCGTGCTTCAAGTCAAGTCTAGTTTCTATATTTAACCACAACCTTTCCCAGGCCTTGATCAAGTAAACCCTGGAATAAGGTAAACTCTATTTACCTGAGATACTCTTGAACACAAGAAAAATTTCCCCCCGGGGAAAATAAAGCTTATTAAGTGCTTTGAGTTGCCTAAACAGATCCATAAAAACCTTAAGTCATGCTTTAGTTGCTATGAGAGGATATTGTAGGGACAACAAACTAAACACACTGTCAGTGAATGTTTTGCAGATATGCTCAGTGTGAACTTTGTGCTACTTTACCAACATGTTCATGATTATGATGGCAAAAATGTAATCTGGGTGGCATTTTGTGTCTTGTAAAACATGTATTTCAACTTTATTCATCTATTGTCCTGAATGTTATCTGTCACAGTATCAATATGATAAATGATAAAAGATATAAGGCAGACAAACAAATATATAATAGATAAAAGAAACTGTGTATAAATAAATAAAGTGTGGGCTTTAGAGTCTAAATATTAGATGGATGAAGTATGGAGTATATACATAGCACAGTATAGCCGCAGTATAGCAGTATAGCACAAATGAAACTGAGTGAATGAAATGTACACTGGCTGTAAAATATCATATAAACTTAATTGTTCAGGGTCATGGTTGTACTAGTTTGTCACTTTGGGCTCTATGTTCATGGGGGCACAATGCTGACTGTTTAGTATTTTCCTGTTTTGTCGTGTTTTGGCTGAAATTTGGTCCGAGACGTTGAAACATCAACCTGCTTGTGATATTATCAACGAGAGCAAACTAAATACTTGCTGCATCAATGGATTAACGTTTAGAATATAAATTCTAAGTTATTCCAGTTGAACATTCAGAAAATAACATTTGATGTGGTTAAAGCAGGAAAGTCAGTATATCAGTCTGTATTGGTATATAAGTATGGAGTATATACAGATGCAGTATAGCACAAACAATGTGACTGATACAGTATATGTTGTCCACAGCTGTTTTATATCGTATGAGAAGATTCTGCTTCAGTTCATTAAATCGCTGAAGCATCTGAGGGCAGCAGGACTGATATGTTGATAATCCAGAGCACAGTGCCATTACGCACGACCGTTCACCACCGTGTTTAGCTTCACTAAATCATCTGAAAACGACACCAGGCTGCTACATTATAACCACACACACCTCTACACACATCAGACCGGTCCATATTCTGCTTTTTCATGAAGGAGACGTCCAGTTTTCTTTTTTAGCAAAAGTAGCATCTCATGTTTTATTCTTCAGTCTTCATTATAAACTTCAAGCTTCTGCACATACATGAACCAAAATAGCAGGAGCGCCGATAGAATAGCGCCCTCCATGTTCTTTCTAAACTGCTTGATGCTTCTGGCATCAAACTGTTTTTCAACCTCATATTTTACATTTTGATTTATTTGTTCTTCTGATTCTGCAAACTTAATTCAGTGTAGATATTTCAGCTCATTATTTGTATTTGATTTGTTCTGTTTCAGAGGATCTTGAGGAAGAGTCTGTCTACATTAATTTCGCAGATAATGTGGATGAAACACCGGCCACCACTTCAGGTACATTATGAACACAAAGTACTCATTTTAATTGGATTATGCATAACAGAAAGGTTAATAATGTGTTGCAATAATGGAATCATAGTGACAAAGAATAAACTAAGAATCTACCATTTATTAAATCACATTGTTGCAATGATCAAAATCTATTCTTATTTGTTGACAGATAAAAAGTTTCTCTCCATCATTAAGCCTTTTTTACCAGTGGTAGTGTGCTGGGGGACACTGCTGATAATCATGGCTCTCCGTATCCACTGTGAGTACAAACCCAACAGTCACTCTGTTTGATCACAGCAGAGCAGCAAAAGATATTTACTCTCCATCTTCTTGTTTGTACTGTGGAAAACACATTTTGTGCACTAAGTTAGATCAGTCTGAGGTTAATATTGTCAGCTTCCAGCCCACTATCAGTGTTCAACTCACCTCATGGCCAATTGCTGTCACAGTTGAGAGTGTTGGGTGAGCATAAGAGCCTGGTGATGTGTTGCGATCTTGTTCTGCTTGTGCATTTGACAAAACCTGGGCACTTAACCAGTGGTGGAAGAAGTCCTTAGATCCTTTACTGCAGTAAAAGTACCAATACAGAAATGCAAAAATACTCCAAGTGCTGCATGAAAATGTGTCAAATCTTCATCTGAAAAGTAACTAAAGCTGTCAAATAAATGTAGTGGAGTAGAAAGTACAATATTTCCCTCTGAAATGTAGAAAGTAGCATCACATGGAAATACTCAAGTAAAGTATCTTATAATTGTACTTATCAGGTGGCACACAGCTGCAGGGTTGAGCAGAGGTGTTTGGGGTCTTTATGCTCTAACTGCTGAGTCAGGAAATGTACTTATTACTTTACTTTTAACGTTATCAAATGAAGAGAAACGTCTGTAATTTATTTTTTATCTTGTCAGCTCATCACACAATGACAGTTTTTGACTTGATGTCTTTTATTGATTGTATAAATTTGGAATTGCTTGTCTTTAGAAAATATGCTATAAAACAAATTCACCGACCAACACTCATCCTGTTTTTATACTAGTTACCTCTGTCATCTCTACCAAGCTGAGCAATGAGATGGAATACTCAAACCACGCCTTTCAGTACCTTTCTAAAGCCATCACAGCCAATGAAAACTTGAAGAGGGACCTCAGCAATCTGAGAGTCCAGAGGGATAATCTGACGATCCAGAGGGATAATTTGATCGAAGCCTACGCAGTTTTATCAAGCAACATCAAAAATGTGAGCGGAGAAAACCAGCAGCTGAAGGAAGAAAACCGGCAGCTGAAGGAAGAAAACCAGCAGCTGAAGGACGAAAACCAGCAGCTGAAGGACGAAAACCAGCAGCTGAAGGACAAAAACCGGCAGCTGAAGGAAGAAAACCGGCAGCTGAAGGAAGAAAACCAGCGGCTGAAGGCAGAAATCCAAAGTACTATTACTCCTACACCAATCTTGAATGTGACACCACAAAACTGGATGCTTCCTACAACAGAAGGGATGAATCTGTGGACTGTCTTCAACAGAAAAAGTTAGTTAACATCTTTTCATTCTGCCCCAAAAGTTAGCAATAATCAATACAGTAATCCAATGTTTTTTCTCTTATTTCTCTCAGAGAGAAATTGTGAACCTTGTCAGACAGGCTGGTCTCACTTCCAGGCCAGCTGCTATGTGATTGGTAAGCAGAGCACCTGGGAAGAAGCTCAAGATGACTGCAGAAGCAAGAAGGCAGATTTGGTTGTTATAGAAACTCCAGATGAGCAGGTATCATTGGGGAACTTTTGATGGCCACTCATATACAATTGGAAAGTATCTGTGCTAGTATGTTTGGCAGCAATGCATTTCAAAATTCAGGTGTCATTTTACAACGAAATGCATTCCTGGATGCATAAAATGTTGAAGAGAGAACTAAATCCCATCCTAAAAATTTGTGAGGGCAACTACTTTTTCCAAGTATGTCTTTTACCAACATAATAATAAAACTTCCATTTGAATTTCATGGAGACTAATGCAGTGGTTACCAACTAGTCTAACTACAGGGTCCAGAGGTTCCTTTAGACATCACGTCATGGTCCACACAATGACCAACTTAACACCCACACAGTATATTTCCATCCATCCATCCCATCTGTTGGTTTCGTTGGAACTGGTTTGAAGCCTCTTTCTTTCCAAATTTTCTGTTTGGAGCCAGTACATTCCAAATAAGGAGTGCGAGGTGTTGCCTTTCACACTCTGGAAATATGGAGGTACCTTTATATCTTTATTTTGCAATCAAAAACTATCGACAATGCAATCAAAAAATGGTGTTGTTATTGCAAGTAAAATAAATTTGTGATTGAAGTAAAGATGCAAAAGTACCTCCAAATGGCAACGTGCCACATGCTACCTTGGGCTGAATCATAATCGAAAAACATTAAACTTAGTGAAATATTGTGACAACAGTCCAACTCAGTGTGAGTCCTGGAGCCAGTGAGCCAGCTGTCAATCACAGCTGTCAATCAGCCCACATGGGTTGGGCTACAAGTCTTAAAATCTTATTAACAAGCAATAATTTCCAAAATGACCACCAGCACACTTATTAGAGGGACTGAATTTAGAGATTGAGACCATAATGACTTGTCGAAAACAATGAACTCAGTGTTTCTAGAGAGAAGTTGAGACCTTTTGAATGGGAGTCAGTTGGAGCATCTAGTGGCCGTTGGTGGCACTTCAGTAAGGTACTTCAGCCTCAAGACATGGAGGTTACTGATTGGTAAAAATCAAGCTATTTATATTCCCTTACTTTTGTTCAGGCTGTTGTGGAGAAAACTTTAGTCAACAGACATGCAAGATGAGGGTCCCATGACCCACAAAGCTACCATTAATAGGTTACCTGTCAAGCTGTATGTGGTAGTGCTGCTGCTAACTAGGAAGTGGGAAATGGTACTTAAAAATAACAGCATTGTTCCAGAAACCCACTACAATCCAATGTATTTTTTTTAATGAAGTTGACCTAAATGCTCATGACCCACTATTTGGGATCGACTGAACTAAAGCGTGAGGAACATTTTTATGGTTCTGTTTAAAGAAATTCAAAGCACTGGGTTAAAATTAGTGAATGGTCTTTGTTACCAGTAAATAATGAAAATACAGTCTGAAGAACAGATTGCTTTTACATTTTTACATTTTAACTACAACAGAGACATGATGGAGGTGACCAGGATGCAGCACAATGGATGTGCATTTTTGGCAAAACACAAAGAAAACTAATAATTTATTTTCATGTCAGTGCTGTGTTTGAACATTTCTTTCTGTGATCATCAGGAATTCATCAGTAACATCACTCGGGCAGGTTTGGGGACCAGTGGCTACTGGATTGGCCTCAGAGCTGAAGCTGGCAGCTGGCAGTGGGTTGACGGAAGTGATCTGACTAAAGAGTAAGACACGCTCTGAAACACCATGAATCATAATCATGTGTCAGGTGTTATCTAACCATCATTTTCTTCCTTCAGTTTCGGGATGCAACGACCTGCTGACGGCCATCATTGTGTGATTTCTGTCCAAGAGAGCAACGGATGGAAAGCTGTAAGCTGTGATGTCAAGAATGGATGGATCTGTGAGAAGAAAGCTTTGTCTTAGTTCTGAATTGTTACCGGGTAGTCTGTACTGATTTTTATTACATGTATGGTAGTGTCAGCTGGCTTTACAGATATTAAAGATAAGATACAAGGATATTAGGCATCTTGCAACAGCTCATATGAAAAGATTTGTTGCAAGTGATTTGAAAGAATTTGTGGCATTCACCAATTTTCTTGAACTTCACTCTGAGGTTTGAACTGAATTTACAAATGGTCCATTTATGATTTAGGTAAGAATATGAAACTCTCCTAACATGAGGCCCATTAACTTTGGAATTACGTGTTTTTTTTTTTTCAATCTTTGATTTCGTCTTGTGAATCTCTTGCTGTTAAAATATTATCCGAGCTCAATCTCCTGTTTCATAGAACAAAGCTTGTTGTCTTTTCTGTTAAGAAACTTCTTGTGTCATTAGATTACGCCTATTCTGCTTGGTACAATGGCTTGACAGCTAAATTTAGGAACAAACTGCAGGTGATCCAAAATAACAAAAGTATTAGCATGATTTAGTATTAAATGCAATGCAAGGCAATGAGTTCAGTAGGGGAGGACTGCTGCCAGCACTAACAACAGAGGCTGCATCGTTTTGACCATTTTTTTGTGATTATTGCTGCCAAATATGCTTGATTTTGTAGCGGCTTTCCTAAAAAGTTGTGGTACAATTTGTAATGTTATATGTTCTCTTTCTGCTGTTTTTTTTAACATGAGAACCATGGTCTCAAAGATACATGAACAATAAAAGATTGTACATGAGATCCATTTATAAGCCTTTATTAAATAAACTTTCACCTCAACATTAACACCAAATAACATCAGTTAATAATAACATTAAGATGAATCCATGAACACGAAAATATAGTTTCATTTCCATTTTTATGTTTGAGGTAGATTATGTCAATCTCTGCTGTCTGAACAACACCAACTTGTCTTCTTCTGACTGACTGAATCAAACCTCATTTGGGAATATTTGGGAATTGTTTTGCTCGGCCTATGGCATCATTTTTGTTGGCACAAGTCTGTACTTCTTAGTGTTCCTAGCAAGTTAGCGTTAGCTTCAGTCCAAGGTATTGGGGCGTGTTTCCAGAGTGTGAAAGACAACACCCTGCACTCCTTATTTGGAAGGTCCTGGCTCCAAACGGAAAAGATGGCGCTGACCATAATCTGCAACTGTGGGCTTCAAATTGGCTCCAATGACATCAACCTTTGTCTATCGTCCATCTTAATATACTGTCTATGCTTACACCAGAAAGTCAAATCAAATAAGCAGGAAACTTTAACAAGAGGCTGCTGCTGCCCAGCACTCCCCTAGAGGATGGAAGGCTGTAAAGACAGTTACACCCATAGTATAAAACTGTAGGGCTACGAATTAGTATTTTCTTGTACAGAAGCATGTGCACATTGGAATTTATTCAAAAGTTTGGGTAAATAACCCAACAACAAAATAAAAAGTGACACTAAAACTGGTTCAAAACAGTAACCGAGTATTGTATCTGTGCTGTATCGAGCCAAACAGGGTAAACTTTTAACCCAGTGCTTTAAAGTGTGCAATATAGAAACAATCATTAAATGTTCTGTTTAAACATGATGATAAATCGAATATGAAAGATGAAAAAAATGTCACAGTAACAGACTGAAACTGTTTGTTTGCAGTTCTGTCGGTGTGTATTGGAGGCAGCCTGACCTGTGTATTGTATGTCAGAAACAGAAGCATAGTGAACATTTACTCCCAAACACACACACACACACACACATACACACACACACACCGGGTCACGATGGGGTCTGTGGCCGAGTCAAACGGGCCGCGGCTGCATTCCTGCGTGGAGGTTTGTGTTGATACGTGCGTCGCGGCTCTGTGCGGCTGTCTGGGCTCCCGGCCTGCGAATCCAAACACAGAGGGGTCGGGACCTCGCCGTATTTGTTTAACGCCGAGATAGGTGTCACCGCTGTGGGGTTACAGCGAAGCAACGCCAGGCATAACTGGCTCCGGAATGACAACAAACACAGCCGAAGTGTTGTTCCGGCTAATTTGCTGGTGTATTCCCAAAGCCAGGGCTCAACTGACAACACAGGACGTTTAACTCGATCAGTGTTCCGTTTTTTATATGTTTTATTTTTCACGTAACGTGTTGTTGTTGCCTTCACTGTTCCTCCCGCTCAGAACTTAACCCAGTCCAGCCGAGTCCGGCCAGGCCCTCAGCTCTGTTTTAATAGCTTCCTTTCATCGGCTTTAAATTGTTATGATTGGCCGACATAATTCAGCAGCCGCTTCAGATAACAAAGGACCAGCATGAAAACAAAAAAGGACATGAACTGACAACCACCCATCCAATGAACTTCCCGACTTTTAATGGAAATTTTATTGATATTCATACACACACATATGTATATATACATTGTTTGTTTGTCCTGATTTCTGTTATATTTCCTTATCTGACAAAATATGTGTAAAAAAAAACAAAAACAAATTTGTAATATGAAGACATTTCACCTCCTCCAGAGCCTGACAGATTTCGATCCTCAGGCACAGGCCAGCAAAACCATATCTGATATGTTCAAATTAATTTTATATAGTTAGACAGCTGATATCGAGCCTCAAGTGAAGTTACCTACAAGCCTTTAAATGGATTGGCTCCCCCATACGGCTCCATATATGCCATCACATCCTTTAAACTCTCTTGTTGATGGTGTTTTAACTGTTCCTTGACTTAACAAAAATATTTTGGGGGTTCAACCATTGTGCATCTTTGAAATTAACTTCATCTCTGCATATTCAGAGATGAATCCAGGCTGAAAACATATTTTCTCTGATTTCAGCACAACTTGTGTTTTGACGAACTGAATCATGAACTGATGTTCTTTGACAAGTCGTCTCTCCTACTCTGCTCTGTTCAGCCCTGCTATTATATGAACATTATTGCTTGAGTATGAATGAGTCTATTTTCATGTGTGAAGTCTTATTTCTTATGTCATTTATCTACTAAAGCAAATAATCTCTGTCTGTGTCTGTGCGTCCTTCACGGATGTCTTGAACCATCCACTGGATCGACTCCACACTTAGAAAAGGGGGAAAAAGGGAGCGCCGTATCAAATTTGGTACGATTTGGACATGTGGCATGATAAACATTAATAAATTTAAATGAGACATCTACTCTGCAGCAGCAGGGCAGGTCTTCTGGGTTCTGCTACTGCATGTAAAGATGAGTGGACGACTACTCACTTCATTTAATAACATTAAAAGTTTTACTCTTTGTTGTGGGTTTCCTGACTCATTTTTAAAAAAGGACATGAGGGAGAGCGCGCTGAGAGCATGAGCGAGCGTCAGAGAGCCAGACTGAAAGCTTGTGAATGACGGAAATACAACGTTACTTTCTGATTGTTTCACAGCGGTTTTGTTCTAAAGCACAAATAAATAATGTCAAACACTCAACAAGTGTTTAATAAGGAGACAGACCCTCTCTGAGTGCCATGCAACATGTTTTATATTAATAAACTTTGAATAAACAAGCAAACAGCGAGTAGCTCAACTGCGTGTCTGAGTGCAGCAGGGGCTGTTTGATATAAACACTGTCACATCACAGCGGGGTGGGACTTCTGGGCTCTGACTTGCTGACAAAGGTGTGCTTATTGTTTTAATTGATACATATAGATATGGTTCATTTATCTGTTTTGGACAGGCATGTTTTGCACTGCACTCGTGTTTTTAACTTGTAAAGTATGCAGAGAGTTGATCTCTCAGTTATTTAGTGAAATGACTTAATAGTCATTAGTTAATATTTTAAAAAGTAATTATTTAAACTCTTGGTCACTCTGGTGACTTGGAGCTTCATTTCCTGTCATCTCCCAGCTAATGACTGAACTATAACTATAGCTTTGACAACTGATGGAAATCACCTGCTGTGACATTACTGATTGGTTGAATGGGCGAGCACGCAACACGCTTAACCTACTTCACCTGCTGCCTGTCTGAACAGAGCTCACGACTTGATCAGACTGACATTTTTTACAGTGTATGTGTCTGTCCCTGCTGTAAAAGCAGAACAGGCTGTCTGTGTGTCTTTGTGTCAGTGTTGTTGCTGAGTGCAGTGACCTGAGGATACACTCTCTCTCTGTTCCCGTTTGGGTAAATATCCCTCTATTAGCAACAAGTGGTCTGAAAGCTCTGATCCTCTCAGAGCTGCTGGAAGCTTTCAGACTTGGAGCCTTGGCTCCATCTGTTTAACCCTTTCAGTCTTTCTGATCTATCGCAGTTTGGTTGCCAAGTGCTCGAACTGTCATTTAAAGAGGAAATCTGCACATTTCCAGGTGTATTTTCATATTCTGGGATTCAACTGGAATATCTTTGCATGATTTCCAGTTAAAAACTCCTTATTGATCTTCTACTGGTCCTTTATGCAGCACCTCAGTTCAGCCTCTGTCTGAAACAGGAAGTTTTAGCTCCTGTCTCTTTAAGGCCCCGCCTCCTGATGAGCCCGCTCTGTTCTGATTGGTTGAGTTCCAACAACAAACGCCAACCTCTCAAATACAGCCGTAGATTTTCAGTCTAAAATCCGAAGGCCAAGCTGACGTCAGCTCGTCAGTGAGGTTGAAAAACAAAAAAACGCGACAAACGAATCGTTCACAGCAGGTTGAACCCTGAATTTTGACTTGCAGGCAGCATTTCTACATATGGTCACCTCAGGTTTTGGAACAGTAGAATACGTCTCCTTTAACATCATCTGAACACCCAAAATAAATCTTTTATTTGCATATATTTTATTAGTATTTATATATAATTATGTTTATAAATATTTATATAATCCGTATACCTTTGTAAGATTTGCAACCACTACAGCAAATGCCAATCCACATAAACTAGAGTGAATGTTGAAAAAAACATCAAATCACAGACACAAAAAACAGAACTTTTATTTAGATTTTTATCTTCATCTGTGTTCAAACTGAACATGCAGAAAATTATGGAGGCTGTGGTGACGTGATGTATATTAAGTCAATGCAAAGACACAGTTGGGCACAAAGTAAAGACATGAATGAAAAATTCTGGTTTATTGTGATGTTTAAGATTTAAATTCATGAATGTGTAGAGACAAGAGGAGAAATTAAATAGTAAGAATTGAACTTTTTAAAGGACAAGTTTTTTCAAATGTGTCTTAAACCAGCAGTCAGGTGTCCATATGAGCAGTAAAGAGGTTTTCCTGGCTGTAATCATTCCTCCTGTTCATACTGGATATTAAAAGATCTCCTTCATCCACAGTGTGTCCAGATAGACATTTAAAGTGTGTGTGAAGCTTCTGTTCAGCTTCATCAGTCTGAGTTTAGTCATATCAAGTGGATATCTGACACATTTACAGTCTTTTTAGCATCAAATTCTCCTCTTTGTGTTTCCCTGTTGAGCTGCAGGTGGAAGTATAGAAACAAAAAGAGGGACTTTGACACTAAAAAGACTGTAACGTTGAAAGATATCTACTGGATTTGACTCATTTGGACGCTGAAGCTTCATATTAGCTTCACATAAACTTTTAAATACTGGAGGACTGTGGGTTTAGTCCTCCATCACTTCCATTATAAGGTCATTATGAAGGGATCTTCTAATGCTCAGTATGAACAGGAGGAATGATTACAGCAAGAAAAACACATGTTTAATGTTTATTTGGGGCTCCTGACTGTTAAGACAGACTTGAATAATCGTGAACTCGTCCTTTAAGTAAACTCGGTCTGCACAAACACTCCAGTCTCCAAATTTGCAGGAATAAAGTGATAATGACGGATGATGCAGCGGGTGCAGATAAACTTTTTATTTTTTAGAAAATAGTTGCAAATATAAATGAACTTGTGCTCACCTGGCTGACTGGGAACAGACTGAAGCGTCACACACTGAATGACACCGCTGCTCCCTCTTTGACCCTCTACTCCTTCCTCTTTTTTTTTTTTAAATCTGTGTGACAAAAACACAAAGATCCAAAATGGCTCCTGTCTGTTCTTACTGTAAATATTTATGATTGAGGTTTCCTCATCTTCCTGCTGCTCAGACATTCCCTCAGCGTCACCGTCCAAACTAAAAGCTCTTCTCTTCAGACTCCTGTCACACACTTTTACTCAGACAACTCATTTTATCTCTCTCAGGTTTCCGTCTCTCTCTCCCGTCGTCTCTTCGCTCAAACTTTCCGGCGTAGCTGTTTATGTTGTTTATGGATGTTTAGTGACAGAAATCCAGATTTGAAATGAAAATAAACATCGACTGTAACTGATCCCAACTGAGGAATTAAACATCTGTTGTCGCTCATAAAAGGACAAACAACAGCAGAGAATGTGGAGCAGCAGACACAGGAAATCATTTCTGACTGTGGACACGACGCAGGTAATAAATAAAATAAATAACCATCAGTGTTCACACGACAAAAATATAATCCACTGGATAGATTCAGAAAGGTTTAAAACACAGATTTCAAATAAATACTGTTGACTTTATGAATAAATACAGAATGTATTGTACAAAATACAGAAGCCAAATCTTTTCTGCTGATGAACTCTCTGCATAATGATGGCAAACACACACACACACACAGTCTGTAGCCTCGGGCTGCTGAAAGAGAAAGCGGTGTGTGTGTTTTTTTTAGTGACCCTGCCGTGTGTTTGCTGTCAAACAGCAGGATTTATGACCTCTCTCTCTCTCTCTCTCTCTCTCTCTCTCTCTCTCTCTCTCTCTCTCTCTCTCTCTCTCTCTCTCTCACACACACACACACACACACACACACACACACAGTTTCCAAATCAAACCATACACATACTTTTACTGAAAGTGTTTTAAAAAAAAAGTTAAAGTAGTCGCTGTAAAGAATGGCTCTTCATTGATATAAACTTTGTGTGGTGTTGTTAGTGTGAGTGATTTTCCTGCTTTAGATGGAGTTCACTGCATGATAATCGCTTCAGTTTTTGACATATGGATCATCTTATGAAGAATAAACTGCCCCTTTCCGTCTCCTCAGAGGTTTACATGATGAGCATCGAATCATCTGTAGGAACTGTCTTCACCTCTACCACGTGGATTTTCAATGTTAAACATCTATTCAGCGTCGAAAATGTGAATAAATCTGTGTGCTGAATCGAACACGTTTATATTCTGGAGGGGAACTCCGCAAACAAAATCCCCCAGAATCTAAAAATATCCCGACGGTGAACGAGCCAGTGTGTTTTTAGAGCTGATAAAAACTATTAACGCCAAAACACATGAACCCTGAAAACCCGGGATAAGATCTAAAACAAGCATGGCCGCCCCCGATAACATGTCCAACACTCTCACACACTTGTTTTCCAGGGTCGCTTTTTCTTCCCGGGTTCAGCGGCAGGTCAGCGGCCCACTTTCTGCCCTCTTTGCACTTGCCTCTGCTCTCCGACTTCCTTTCTTCTACTTTTATAGATGAGTCCATGCGGAACAACTTTTTCTAGAATATAAATCTCACACTGATTTTAGGATATCTGATCATCTATTGCTGGTTGAGAAAGTAGAAACAGACTCCAAACACTATGAAGCTGATCAGATTCACATGTTGATCTGATGTGAATCAAAGTTTAACCCACTTGAGTTGATCAACAGAAATGAACAGAGACACTTTCCACATGCGGTCATACAGTGGTGTTAAAGAGTGATGCATCTTTACTCACAAACAATCTTTGTGTGAATGCAAACAGCAGCTAGTTAAAGGGAGCATATTATGCTTTTTGTGGTTTTCTGTCATTTATATCTTGTTATGATGTCGGATTTTAAACATTAAAGTTCAAAAACTTGTAGAAATACTGCCTGCCAATCAAAAGTCAGGGTTTCAACCTACTATGTCACTTCGTTTTGGTCGTTTTGTTCTCGACGCTCATGCAGATAAACAGACGGTTCGGTAGCCTACGAGCATGATTTACGACATCACAACCGGTTTCGAGCCAGTTGTGGTCCAGTACGCGACTTGCAAAGACGCGAGTGTGATGTGGAAACTTGAAGCCTCCAGTTGCACAAACGCTGAGAATGAACTTTACAGTGAAGGAGGAGACATCTGGTGTCCAGCAGGAAAAATACAGTGATCACAGTTACAGTGATCAGCCGCTCATATCAATCAAAAAGCTCAGGACTGTTAAAATAATTTGCTTATAGTGATCAAGCAATCCGTTCATTCTGGTTCTTTTCATCCATGAAAACATTTTAAAACTACGGTAACTCTATTTTCTTTTTATCTTACCCCCTATAGTACATGTATGATGTGTATTTAGCAGCTGTGGCACCATCATCAGGTGTTGCAGCACACCTCTGCAGAGCTGTGTGGAGGAGCGGGGTGTGGGTGTTTATTCATAACAATCAGAAAATAAACATTTTATTCCTCTCATTTACAGGCTTTCTTGTTATCACTGCTAGCTCTCCTCATCCACTCTCTAAGCTTCCTGAACCACCGCTTCTCTCTCTTGTCTTTTTTAAAATGAGTCAGGAAGCCGTCAGCAGTTGCATTTCTCCAAAAATCAGATTCTGGTTGATCTTTCTTGCAGTGGCGCCCCACAGCAGCTCCTCACCCCTGCAGCCTAAATGCACAACCTGGTTACCTGAGGCCGGTGCTGTGTGTACATTTAAATCACGAAAGGGAAAAGAAAAAGGAACGAGTCTTTTTTTTCTCAATGAAAAACAGAGTTGAAGTTTATGACAAGCTGCCAAAAACAAGCGGCAGCGAAACAACAAGCGTTTAAACAGCTGTTCTGTATCATCGAAACAGTCAATAAAATCCAGTAGATAGCGAAGCTGCTTGTTTCATCACTTCATATTCATGTCATAAAGATATACAAATGTTAATTAGATGGTAATCTGCATGCTACAATAATCATCTGCTGATAGTGATCAGTTTAACAGACGTCATCACTTTAAGCAGTTTCCGTCATATTTACATATTCAGAGATTCTGCATTTTTTTAATGAGGGAGAAGAAGAAGATGTTATTTTAATTGTTATTAACGAGGTAATTGAACTTTTTAGGGAACAAATTATTTGTCATATTAAACATATCTGGATCTTTAAATGCTGCACAAGAACTTTGACTACTATCTAATAAAAGCATAAGTGAACTCTCAGTACTTATCTACTGATAAGTGTTTAGATGTTGAACACTGGGCTCTGTTCTCTTCACACTGTGATATATTACCCCCAAGCTCTGCATAGTGTACACAGACATTAAATCCAGTTTCTATTTTGCTTCTTTTTAATTATCGGGACGAGCTTGCAGGTGAGCCGCGCCCTGCTCAACACAAACGCTCTGTTTATGTTAGTGATATGCCTCCGACAGGCAGAAACGCTCACCTTTTAGATGAAGCCGCACCAGCGAGTTCATTGCACGACTTGCGGGTTTATGCAAGTTCAACTTCACCACATACACGCACACACACAGCGCAGACATGCACACACACATACAGGCCTTTTATTTAACAGCAGGTACAAGCTGGTTTGTAGAAGGAACTAGGAACATTTTTACAGCTGATTTATTCAAATTAGCACAGTAAAGAGGGAAATTGGTTGTTTGTTCATTGATATCACTCATAGTTATGTATATGCATGCATACACACACTCAGAAGTGCACACACTCAGGCACTAACTAACACAGACATGCAAATAGCAAAGACAAAAACTGCACAAAGACAAGCTTAACAAAGACAAGTGCTCACACACACTCACACACACATTTACACAAACATCCCACACACACGTTTGTCACGCCCCTCCACAGTGGAAGCAAAACAGCGATTAGAGTTTCAACTCTTCACCTCGGCATCGAACCGTCAGCCGCCGCCAGATCTGCCACCGAGCTTAATTACAGGCGAGGAGGAGACGGGCGGCGGTCCAGCCCGATCAGCCTGCCTGCGTCAGAGATGACTGTGCCTTCACCTTGCGGCACAAATGCACATCAGCACACACACACACACATTCACACACACACAAACACACGCACAGGTACACATAAAAATGAAGTGCATGTGAAAACAAAGTGTACAGTAGCAACCACAAAGAATTAGTGATATAAAAAAAGAGTAGCAGAGAGTTCAGGTAGGTACAGGTACACAGCCTGACACACACTGTTCAGACACACACTCATACACACATAACCTCAAAAACAAACTCACAGAGGAACACAATGACAAAAACAAACAAACAATTAAACCTGCGTTAACTAATGTTCGTCCACTTGTTTTCTGCAGAAACAAGTAGTGAAGACAACACTGACATATATCCATCTTTTCAGTCGACATGTTGAACTTGTCAGCAAACAGCTGCTTATTTCCACATCCAGCAGTTACACAGAAACATCATCATTCATTTGGAGTCTTCTCACACTCACCAGCTAGTCTACAGCTAACTGCAAAAACAACTGCCTGCTGCGGCCCAAAACAACACAAGAGCACCGAGAGTGACCCAAACAAGACCAGATCAAACCTAGTATATGTCTGCATGTTGTATGATCAATGTGTGAAACTGTGGCCAGTTTATTACAGGGATAGTCAGTGCATAGCGTCCATAATGTGAATTCATGGATATTAAATGCACTTTTCTGTTGTGGTCCCAGTAATATTTGCTAGTAAAGCATCACATGACATGGTTAAGCTACGTTAAGAGTAAAAAAAAAAGGTTATAAATGCAGTTGCATTGGGATGTTTGAGTTAAAGAGAACTTCATTATAATTGTAATTATTCTAATTATCCATTAACTCTTCTGCTCTTTCATCTGTTTCATTCTGCAGATGTCTCTCATTTTTCTCTCTGCATTGACTGTTTTGTTGAGTGATGGTTATTGAGCTTCTCTCCTACATTCTCCCCACAAATGCATTGCGAAAGCGTGCATGTGCCAGTGCACAATTGCAAAGGATCTTTTGAAAAAAATAATAATATTAATGCATGATTGACTCATTTTAATCCAGTTTTAGCTAAACAAGTTCATGTACTTGTAGATTCTGCACAACTCTATAACATTTAGCTTAAGAACATGAAAAAAAACATGTTGACACACAGAAGTGCATCATCAAGTTCCTGTAAGGTAAAGAGGACTAACATCACACATGCTGCATCTACTTAAACCCACTAGAGGGCGACATCACCCCAAACACCAGCCACTCTATTCAGAGTCAATTAACTCAACCTAGAGCTGAGCAAAGAAAGAAGTTTACTTTGCTCACCTGTCAAACCACCACTGACCTGATCCAACCACAGATACCAATGTGCACAAAATACAAAATATAAGCACCAAAAACAAACACATCTGTCTTTAGAGTATTCTTTAAATCAGATTGTATTAATTCTATTAGTTATTCATTATATTTCCCAAATATTAGAAACTGCTCATTATGTCACCACAACAAAGTAAAATCATTGTTTCGGAACTTTAATTTTCTCTATAGTTTAGTTTTGCACAAAATTAGGCTGTGACTGATGCATGAAAGTACTTTTAATAGTTTTAGCTCCATTTAAACCTACTTACTTTTACTGAAGTAGGATTTTACATTGTAAGTGTATTATGAAGAGATTATATATGATGATTAGAGAAAGAAAAACATGTTTTAATGTTCATTTGGACTCCTGACTGTTGTTTTAAGACATACTGAAGACATATGTGAACTCTTTTAACACATCACGGGTGTTTGTGTCCTGTAAACTAAGCTAATGTGTTTTACAGAGACATTAACAAAAAGAAATGGAACAACATATTAAAGCTTCACCTTGTGTGTCTGTGTGAATATTAAAATGTAAAGGCTGACAAACAGACAGACAGTTTATTTTTGTCTCCAGAGAAGGTTGTGAGGGAGAGTTAAACTCTTTTCTAAAGCATCATGTGAAGTAATAAATCATGATGTTGAATCTCTGCTGTGTGTTCAGGATGTTACCAGCAGGTGGCAGCATATTCACACACATTCAGAACACATAACATGCCTGAAACACGCCTCTAAACCAATCCATTTCTGTTTTTTATTAAAAAAAAAAAAAAATTGAGCCCACACCTGCTTTCATACACTGAAACACTGTGAACATCAGAACTTGATGAAAAGCCGCGAGAAAAAAGATGCATGATTTGCAACCACAGGATAAGACTGAAAGATGTGACAGCCAACATCTGCACACACATCTTAACTCTTGTTTGTTTGCATATATTTATGAATATGAATTTTTTAACCAACTTTCAAGGGAAAATAGTGTAATAAATATGTATGTCTGTGTGGGTTTCCATCCACAGGATGAGACTGACAAATGTGCAAATGAAGATTTGTACCTATAACATTGGTTTTATATTAAGATTGTGAATTTGTGCACTGAAATGTACAAACGTGAATTTATTTTGTTGTGCACAAATATTTTTATTTTACACTTATACTGTACTGTTTTAACCTCCTATAACAGAACTTTCTAGCAGTGTCAGAATAGTAGAAACATTGGAACTAAATTTATTTTGACCATTATTAATAATGTTTAATTATAAATAACGAAACATGAACATTTTTTCGAGGACAGCTCTTTTGCTACAAACAGAGGCGTCATTTTTTTGTTTTTTTCACCACTAAAGCGGGTTCAGTCCTTTCTGTAAATTAGACAATAGCTCACTACTTAGTAGCCCTGATCCAGGAGTGGAATGTTAATGTCAAGGTCCACAGTGATGTTAGCTTAATGGTAGCTAACATATAGCTAACATATACCCAAAAGTTAAGTTATCTTTTTAACTTAATTGTGTCTCAACATCATACAGTCAAGTGCATGAAAATATGGATTATAGTTTAAGCAATATCTACAGGCCAGTTTTGAAATTTTACAATAAGTCTCAGCAGATAATGATTCTGACAAAGCATGATTATCAAGTTAATCACATATCTTTAAAAAAGTGCTATAAAAAGTTTGTTTTACAGATCAAAATCACCAAGATAACGTTTGAAAAATCTTTTCTTACAGTTGACTCTGTATGTATGACTTCCTAATGCAACTTCACTTACTGTGGTCAACAATGCAATGTCTTATTTGACAGTAACATAATGTAATGTAAACACGCTTGTGTCTAATCAGTCTGGTGTTGTGCTTTCTGTGTTTACAACATAGCCACTATTCCTCTTCTTTATAGTTGATGAAGTGAAGAAGTTGTGCAAGAATTTGAGGGAAATTTATGTGAGAAAGAAGAAGGAAAACTTAAAAGTGTAGCAGGCAGAAGAAGAGATGGAAGTCTATAGTGGCAACATTATTCTTAGAAAAGTCCACTTCATTCAGAAAGTAGGCCATAACACTTTCAACTCGTCAATAGCTTTAACAATAGAAACACTGCAGTGATTTTTTTTACCAATCTTGTCATTTGGTGACAGTTAAAAAATACAGTATCTACACATATCTCGTTCAGTCTGTAAGGATTGCTGTTTTCTTGTATCGTCACTTGATGGCGCTGTTTCCATATTTGTATATTGTTGCACCTGATTTCAGCAATAAAGTGAGGGAACAAATTTTCAATACAATATGGCTCATTTATATACCAATACATAAAAAATAATTACAATAAATAAAGATGTTATATACTAAAAGCTGAAGCTTGACACAGGATAGAAATGCTGTAGTCCTTTTATTCCCATGGATGTTTCTGCTGTTAGAATTTGGTCTCTGTCAAGTTATGTTTTGAGTTTCTGTGAGGTTTCCCCTCTTGAAAGGGATTGCATGTCCTTTTATTTTGGCAGGCTCAGCAATTTAGTTTGTCATTGGGCATTAGGTGAACAAACTGAATGTAGAAGACCACAAAGAAAGAAAATATGTAACAAAATATATGCACTTGTAAACACATCTTCTCACATTAGACGTGGATAAATTTAAACCCCAATGCTGACTCACTCAGATCCTGCATGCATTTTACTGAGTTTTAACATAATTATTTCATTTAACACAAAGTAGCCTACTTCATATTAATATTATTTTAGAACAATATCCAATGCAGCCCTTTTATCAACCATAATACTTCAAATGCATTTAACAAACAGCAATTAATAGCCTACTTTTTTATCATCCTTGTTTCCAGCATTAGCAGGTTCACACATAAATTTGCAACTAACAAACACTGAACACTCTCTGAAACAAACAACCCGTTTTGCACTTTTGGACACTAAAGACTTAAATCATTCCCGCGCTTTTAAACTAGCATGAGTCCAATTCAGTTCCGCGACAGCAGCGGTCTCCGCCGAAAAACTCTCCTGAGTCACTTTAAAGCTCAGCATCTTACCGGCTGCCTGTTATCAGTCCCGCACAGTCCTTCTGTTCATCACAGCACCGTTGCGACCTTTGATAGCATCCTCAAGCTTTGTGTTTTTCAGCGTGCCGTTTGTTTTTCTTCTGGACTGCTCTTCCCCTTTTTTGTTACTCTTTAAAAGCTCCGGGCAGCGCGTCACAGAGTGGAACTATCCGGTTTGATTGTGAATGTTCCGTTCCTCTGTGGGTTTTTTCTATTATTTTCCTTTTTGTTTATTCATGTAATTTCTTCCCCTGTTAGTCCCGACTTTTTCCCGTTTTTCTTCTTTATGGAAACTCCAGTTTGTCTCCACAGTCTCTGTTTACCACCACCACCATCCCACCACCCTCCCTTCAGAAGTCTATAAAACTTCTCAAAACCTATGTTACAGATCCAGACCCCAGTCCAGATGGATCATCAGGGTACAGCTGATCCTCTCTCAACACACACTCCTGGGTGTTCACTGACTCTCTAATCATTCCTTCCATCTGATGAGAGAAGAAGAAACAACAGAGGTCATAAATCAGTGTTTAGTGTGACTCACTTCATCAGCTGTCAGTCAGTGATGCAGCACATCCAGGATAAAGAGCAGCAGGGACTTCAGTCCTGTTCAGACCAGAAGTGGAACAGACAGTTTCCTTTCAGCTCTCATGTCAATGTGTTGGACTGAACATAATGAGCTCCAAGCTCACAGACCTGAAGAGACTTTTTGGTATCAAGTCTGTTTCCTCTGCAGATTTCACTGAAGTACACAGAGGAAATAAAGTGCTGAGAGTCATGAACACATCATTACTGCAGAAACAGAGACATTCACTCATCGGTTTACTGATGGATTTACTGTTGATACATGTGAATTGTTAGAAATGTTTAAGAGCTACATAGTCTATCTTGCTGTTAAATCATCACATGTCATCAGTCAGAACTCAGCAGCAACTTCAGCAGAGGTTCTGGTCTGTATAAAGACCACATGGTTACTAAACGTAATGATGCTTCTGTGAAATCAGAGCCAGTGATTTGCAGACTACAGTCAGACTGATCTTAGAGCTCTGACAAAGATGAACTGATCAATTCTTTAGTGTTGAAATGAGAGAACAAACAATTTCAGATCAGATTTGATGGTAGGACAGTTTGATGATGAGGACCACTGTCTCTATACATCTTGTAAGGCTGTCAGCTGTCATCCCGCTTTATTTAATGCAGACATGAAAACGACTACAACAGTCGTCTTCACATCAAGTCAAACATACGATCACAACAAGCTTCTGGCTGATCCGAATGGTTGACTGTTCTCTCTCTCTCCGTCTTTCTGTCCGATCCTGAAGCCTGCCACCATTCTCCTCTCACAGCTTCACTGACAAAAGCAGCCACTGAGAAGGCTGAAGGTTCATCAGAAAATACAAGTTAGTATCAAAGCAAATCTTTGCTTTGATACTAACTGTGTTTCATATAAGACTACAGAAAACCAGCACAGACTGACTCCAACTCTCTACTGACCTCAGAGTCTGTAATCTACAGTGTGGACTCTCCTTAAGATCAGACAGCAGCTTTACATCTGAGTTCTTCAGGTTGTTTCCCCCCAGATACAGCTCTCTCAGATGGGAGGGGTTGGACTTCAGAGCTGAGGCCAGAGAAGCACAGCTGATCTCTGACAAACTGCAACCCCACAATCTGATTAAAGAATAAATGATGCAAATAAAAATCTATTTATAATCCAATTAGATGTGTTCAGGTTTTAAATGTGTAGTTCAACTTTAATATGTCTTCATCAATTAACTTTTCTCTAATTTGGTTCAATTATGTTCAGTTGTTAAACATTAAGTTCAACAGTATTAACAGACAATCAGTGAACGGACCTCAGAGTCTTCAGTCTACAGTGTGGACTCCCCAGAAAATCACACAGCAGCTTCAATCCTGAATCTAGAAGCTGGTTTCCCTCCAGATCCAGCTCTCTCAGATGGGAGGGGTTGGACTTCAGAGCTGAAGCCAGAGAAGCACAGCTGATCTCTGACAAACTGCATTCCCATAATCTGAATAAAGAATAAATGATGTACATAAAAATCAATCAGATGTGTTTTAAATATGTAATTCAACATTACTGTGTCCTCATCAATGAGCTTTTCTCTAAAATGAATACAGTGACTTTGTCATTGTGTTATTGTGGATCATCATCCAAATGTAACCAAAACATTCAGACACATTCATATCAACACTGATTTTAAAAAAATATCTTAAACACCTGCATTGATCTCTGTGTCTGTTGTGTGTGTGTGTGTGTGTGTGTGTGTGTGTGTGTGTGTGTGTGTGTGTGTGTGTGTGTGTTCTGAAGGATAAATATCAATGATCAGACAGTATACATTAGAACACATTAAAACAAATTAAAGAATGTAGTAAAGAAATATTTCTGTTCTATACCTGCAAGTAAACTTGATAAGTTTTAAACAGATATTAGTTGAGAGGATCTTCTCTATACAGATGAGACTCTTTACAAAAAATTATAAACATTAATTTACTTTAACAACTAACAATGGACATTTTCTATCGTATCTTTAAGAATAAGTCATCTATGATGACTACAGATTAAACTTTGTACAGTAAAAATTAAAATATGGAAAAAATAATAATTTCATGGATGTAAATTATGTATTTACATAAAATATGTTCAGTTGTTAAACATTAAGATCAACAATGGTAACTGGCAGTCAGTGAACTGACCTCAGAGTCCTCAGTCTACAGCGTGGACTCTTCAGAAAATCACACAGCAGCTTCAATCCTGAATCCTGAATGTTATTGTAACCCACATCCAGCTCTCTCAGATGGGAGGGGTTGGACTTCAGAGCTGAGGCCAGAGAATCACAGCTGATCTCTGACAAACCGCAGTACCTCAATCTGAAAAAAGAATCACCATCAATGAGATTTTCCCTAAAATAAGTAGAGTGGCATTGTTATTGTATCATTGTGGATCATCATAATGTCAGCTTTCTACAGACATCATCCAAATGTCACCATGAGATTCAGACACATATTCATGTCAACACTGATTTGTAAAAATGCTGATGAACTTACTCAAGTATACACTCAAGTATAACTCAGACTACTGAACCCCCATATTCTTTTAAACTTTTGTAATTTTTACACTGAATAAGACTAATCTTGAATCACTGAATGTGAATTCTACATATTTGTATGAAAGCAAATCCTGAAAATATATGAACCAAACATTTGAAACTTCAGCTTCAATCAGTGAACTGACCCCAGAATCTCCAGTTTACAGTTTGGACTCTCCAGTCCAGCACACAGACGCTTTGATCCTGAATCATTTAGCTTGTTTTGACTCAGTTTCAGCACTCTCAGATGGGAGGGGTTGGACTTCAGAGCTGAGGCCAAAACTTCACAGTGAGTCTCTGAGAGTCCACAGTCAGAAAGTCTGTAATGACACATATAACATAAGTTATCATGAAAGAGGACAGTTACTATTTACGTTATTCATTTGATCATAAGACAGTTTGACATTCCCTGATTTGATTAACATTTGCCCTGGTTCAGCTAATCTGTTTTTAATTATTCAAATATTTTTTCGAGTCATTTCATTCATTTTAATGTAAAGTGACAGTTCCCTTTGCTTCTTGCTGCTGTCAGGTTCACATCCATAAGCAGCAAAATTCAGTGACTGTTGACAAACTCCATTGAAAAAATGGTTTGACAATTTAAGACCTGTATATAATTAAATATTAATGTAATTAAATATTTAGATGATAAAATATGACATTTACCTTTAATGTATATAAGATCTCTATAAACAGTCTGAATTCTCCCATTCTGCTCTTATATATTCATCAGACCTTTGTGCATTTCCTGCTACTACCCTTCTCTACGTCAACAAGAAATAAAACACAAGAATCTCTTTAAATAAAAAGTTGAATTAATGAGAAATAAAAGACACCATTGCTCGGTTCAACACACCCAGGTGTTTTGTCTTATATTATGTTAATATTGGTTAATTTGGTTGCTGAATTGGTTTGTTGATTTGCTGATCCCTGTGTTCACTAGGAAATCCATTAAGAAAACCATTAAGAAAAAAAGGTGATGAAAGCAGTTCTCTCTGACTTCAGAAATCGCTGTTGGAAAATGATACAGATCTTATTTTAACCTCTCAATCATAGTGATAAAAACTGTCCCTCTGATTATATATTATTTGCAGAACATAATAATAGCTTTTACTTTCACTGATAACTGTAAAATACTGATGTATGTTGTGATAAAATGCTGCTATAATAAAACATTAACCACAACCTCTAAAGTCCATCATCACAAAATTGCCAAATCCAATAATTACCAGAAATAAATAGAATAACTGTGTTCATCAACTTAACAGCTATAAACACAACTAACCGAAAGTTCAACATTATTTGTACTCACAATATTTGAAACAGCTGAGACTAAATATCACTACTATATAAGACATATTACTTCAGCTATAAACAAGTCGAGCACTATTTTAACAATAATACGAATTTAATGTTATTTATGTTTGAAGATCTAAACTACTGACCTACACTGATTTATAATGTTAATCACATCTGGACTTACTGAGCCTTTCTGTAGTTCCTCACAGCTGGGATCAGTCTCAGTCGTCCCTCCTCTGATGTGTTGTACTCTCTCAGGTTAAACTCATCCAGAACCTTCTCTGACATCTGCAGCATGTAGGCCAGAGCTGAGCAGTGGATCACAGAGAGTTCCTTCTCTGATCTGTTCTCTGACTTCAGGAACTCTTGTATCTCCTGATTTACTGAGCGATCGTTCATCTCCATCAGACAGTGGAAGATGTTGATGCTTCTGTCAGGAGAAACAGTAGTGTTCATCTTCTTCAGGTTGTTGATGACTCTCTGGATGATTTCTGGACTGTTCTCTGTCTGACCCAGCAGGCCTCCTAAGATATTCTGGTTGGACTCCAGAGAGAGGCCATGAAGGAAGCGAACAAACAGGTCCAGGTGGCCATTTTCACTTCTGAGAGATTTCTCCATGACTGCCATCAGGAACACATCCAGAGATGAATAATCATGTTTACTGCCTGATGGGTCATGCCTATCATTCTTTCTGAAATATTTAGAAATCTTCTCGAGGAAAGACTTTGGTTTTGATTCGCTGTCTTTGTAGTCTTTTCTCAAGAAAGCCTCCAGTACATCTATGTTTCTGTTGGTGTAACAGTGGTGCATGTAGACTGCAGCCAGAAACTCCTGAACACTCAGATGAACAAAGCAGTAGACTGTTTTCTGGAAGATCACACTCTCTCTTTTGAAGATCTTCATACAAACTCCTGATAACACGGAGGCCTCTGTGACATCAAGACCACACTGCTCCAGGTCTTCTTGGTAGAACATGATGTTTCCTTTCTCCAGTTGTTCAAACGCCAGCCTCCCGAGCTTCAGAAGAACTTCCTTGTCAGCCTCCGTCAGCTCCTGTGGACTTGTCTCATGTCCCTCGTCATACTTGTGCTTCTTCCTCTTTGTCTGAAGCAGCAGGAGGTGTGAGTACATGTCAGTCAGGGTCTTGGGCAGCTCTCCTCTCTGGTCTGTAGTCAACATGTGCGCCAGAACTGTAGCAGTGATCCAGCAGAAGACTGGCATGTGACACATGATGTGGAGGCTCCTGGATGTCTTGATATGTGAGATGATTCTGCTGGACTGCTCTTCATCAATGAATCTCTTCCTGAAGTACTCCTCCTTCTGGACGTCAGTGAAGCCTCGTACTTCTGTTACCCTGTCAACACATGTAGGGGGGATCTGATTGGCTGCTGCAGGTCGGGAAGTTATCCAGACAAGAGCCGAGGGAAGTAGCTTCCCCTCTATGAGGTTTATCAACAGCATGCTGACTGATGACTTCTGTGTGACATCAGTCACGTCCTCCTTCCTGTTGTTGAAATCCAGTGAAAGTCTGCTTTCATCCAGACCATCAAAGATGAACAAAACTTTACAGTCATTGAGCTTCTCTGCTGTGACCTCCTGTAATGTTCGATGGAAAACATGGATCAGCCTGAGGAGACTGTACTGCTCATCTTTGATCAAGTTCAGCTCCCTGAACGAAAGCAGAATCACCAGACTGACATCTTGGTTTTCCGAGCCCTCTGCCCAGTCCAGAGTGAACTTCTGCACTGAGAAGGTTTTTCCAACGCCAGCAACGCCGTTCGTCAGAACGACTCTGATGTGTTTCTGTTGGTCAGGTAAGGGTTTAAAGATGTTGTTACACTTGATTGGAGTCTGATGGAGGGTCTCCATCTTGGAAGCAGTCTCAAGCTGCCTCACCTCATGTTGGGTATTAACGTCTTCACTCTGTCCCTCTGTGATGTAGAGCTCAGTGTAGATCCTGTTGAGGAGGGTTTCACTTCCTGATTCATCAGTTCCTTCAGTCACACATTCACATCTCCTCCTCAGACTGATCCTATGTTCATCTAAAACCTTCTGTAGACCACTTTCTGCTGAAAGTGAAGAAAAAATGTATAATTAAAAATAAATGTGTTAATTTTCAGTATGATAGAAGAGGTAGATTCCTGTCCTGTTTTCAGAGATGATGACATCAGCAGACAGATCTCCAGTCTTACCTTGTACAGTGCTGGTCTGACTGTCTGTCTGCAGTCCAGGTCTTGTTCTGGATCTTTCTCCACACTGAGGACAGGAGGAGTCTCCTGATGGAGCAGACTGGTCCCAGTATGAGGTGATGCACTGTTTGCAGAACCAGTGTCCACAGCTGGTAGAGACTGGATCCTTCAGGATGTCCTGACACAAAGAACAGCAGGACTGCTGCTCCTCCACAGAAATATTTCTCCTCTTCCTCTCTCTGTATAAATGAACACATTCTTTATGACACATGAGATTAATAGTGGCCAACCAACAGCTCACAAGTTGCATGCAGCTCAGACTGTAAGAATTTTTACAGTTGCACATTTCTTTGTTCATCAGGTCCTGGGATTCAGCACATTCAGTCTGAAATTAAATAATACATGCTACAATTACAAGCATTGAGAGGTAATTAAACAGATGCAACAAAGCACAAAGGCAGAGAAGAAGAAAACTCCACAGGGCTCCTTTAAGCTACAACAAGCCATTTAAAGTCAGGAAAAAATAAGCAGAATGTAACTGAGCAAATGTTATGGCTGCCACTAATCCCTGCCTCTATTGTGAAATTGAATGTCTCATTTAAGACAACGTAAACAAACTGCTGTAAGTACAAGTCATGGACAGACAGCATGTAGCTAACATGGATTGTGAAGAGTAATGACCAAACCAGCATTTAACAGGTCCACAGCAACACCTGCAGGTATGTTTACACACTGTTTGATGTGCCTCGGATGAGCAGCTAATTAGCTACCGAGCTGCTAACTAACTGAAGTTAGTGGTGCACTTTTCCCCGCTGAATGTTTGTTTGGTGACTCGTTCAACAAGCTAAACTGCAGGAAAAGACGTGTTCATGCTTATAAGTTATCAAGTTTTGATGATGTGGACACAGGCTGTTGTTTTATTCACTACCATGTTTAAAAGTGGAAGGTATCTGGAATCATATTGCAATTTGAGCATTGAATATTTTATATATTTCAAGATTTTATTTAAACATTGGACATCTTGAATGTAGACCATAGGCAAAAGTTCCTTGCTGTAAGTGTTTTACGGAATATATGGGAACCAAAGTCTTGTTTGTTCTCTCTCTCTCACTGTTTCTGCTATAATCTCTCTCCCTCTGTGTGAGTTTAATACAACAGTTTTACAGATTTGACTTTTCCAAAACGTTAATTATCAGACTCAGTTTCCTCTGCTGCAGTGGTCAGTCTGCAGTGATAAATCAGCCGCAGCAGGCTGTTTCTTTACATTTCCATTAACTCCTCCCATATTTTGTGCTTTTGAACAGAAACGATTTCGATTTTCTTCCATTTTACCTGCAGTGCAGAGTTACCTGCTCAGTACAGTCCCTTAGTAAACAAGGACAAACACAATTTGACTTGTTCCTAATTCCTTGTTAAGTATCATCCCAGGTTATCTACTGCTGCTTTTGATTTTTTGACTGGAAAATCAAATAGCAATAGCAGCCCTGTCTCTGTCTCTGGTTAACATGTACATGAAGATCTGTTCTAGATTACAGCTGAATGGAAGCTAGTTCATTATTTCTTTCCACTGTGTTTCCTTCATATCTACACTACAACCTTAATGAAACCATCTCACTGAATCATCTTCAGGTCAGTTTACAGTAGAAACAGTCTCTTACTCTGTGTCTGAGGGTCCAGGTTCATTACTGAAGTATGGAGGATCATCTTTGGACCAGTCACTCTTCATAGACGGACAGCTGGATACTGGAGACTCTGCTCTCTGTCTGTGGAAAAAACAATTGTTTTACAGATGTCATTAGTTCTTGTAAAGAGTAGATTTAACATGAAACATGATTTAATAATGACAACAAATAATTATGCTCACATCTCCTTCTGCATCTTCTAAACATTTCATCTACAGCTGCAAACTGGATATATTTCACTGAAGAGTTTTAACATCTACATGTTTGTCTGACATTTGGGCTGTGAAGATGAAAAATTACAACAAATTATTTTTATATAACAGTTTAATTAGTAACAGTTAAACTATCAGCTGTCAGATTAACAAACAAAACAATCTGTAATAACAAACAATAAAAAGATCAGTGACTGAATTTACAAACATAAGTATCATCCCAGGTTATCTACTGCTGCTTTTGATTTTTTGACTGGAGAATCAAATAGCAATAGCAGCCCTGTCTCTGTCTCTGGTTAACATGTACATGAAGATCTGTTCTAGATTACAGCTGAATGGAAGCTAGTTCATTATTTCTTTCCACTGTGTTTCCTTCATATCTACACTACAACCTTAATGAAACCATCTCACTGAATCATCTTCAGGTCAGTTTACAGTAGAAACAGTCTCTTACTTTGTGTCTGAGGGTCCAGGTCATTTGTATGTGTGCATGCAAATTATTGATTGACATTAAATTGTCATCTACACTGTGGATGGATGTGGTGATGTTCAATAAATACACCTAAGTATGATTATATGGACACTTGGTAAATGAATTATTTAACCCACATGTTACACAAAGGTGAAGCATGAATTAGGCAGCTACAGGTATAGTGGCCTCTTAGTGGTTTATAGATTTCTTGTTTTTGTCAAGTCAAGTCACTATAAATGGTTTAAATGCAACAAACTTCAGATCCAACAGACTTAAGATAAACATTTCACATTCAACTATGAGGATGCAGAAGCCAGGAAAATGAAAAAGGAAGCAACGTTTGAAGACGTCAACACTGTGATCTCATATTTTTCTGAAACAGTTTAATCAACTAAACAATTAGTCTGAAAAATAATCAACATATTGATCAACGATGACCGTAAACATTTATTAACACTCACCCTGCCTCAGACATGGTGTTCCTTCTGCTCTGTTGGCTTTAAAATGGAGTCTGTGCAGAGATTCCTCTTTACTCCCTAAGGATCTCAGTACTTCTTCCACCACTGGAACGGGATGATTGATGATCATAAATCAGGAACAGTGGACGATGACCACAATTTCTGACATTTTTCAGTTTGTGTGGAACTATCATTGTCATCATTATTATCGTTACAGTAAGACTGCTTCATCAGTCCTGTGTGTGTGCAGGTTGTGGTTTCCTCATAACCTCACTGATAGAAGATAATAGTTAATGTTTCTTCATAACAAAGAATGTAGTCTGACTAGTCTGATGGTAAAAGACAGTTGGTTCAGATGGTGTCATGTTACTCTTCAGGGTGTGCTCACACTCTGTATGTAAGGACTGTAATGTATCAGTGTATCAAGTATGAATAAATAAAATACTAAAATACTGTCTTTACAATAGTAAAGACTGGAGGAATTAGCCTCTGACTGAAGTCTCTCAGTCTCTCTCTGACTGAAGTCCAGAGGCTGAGGTTTAGATCCGTCACTCTTCATAGACAGGCTGGATATCACAGACTCTGCTCCGTCTTCTTCCTCCAAATCATTCATCTTCTGGAGTCTGAGAGATAAACCAGTAACACTTGAGACACACACACATACACAGTACAATAAACCCAGGGTTTATTTTTTCTATTGAGCTAATGACATTTTGAATTTCCCCTCGGGGATAAATAAAGTAATATCAATCAATATCAATCAATCAATCAATCAATTTAAGTTAAACAACATGTGTTTATTCTCGCCATCACAAAGGCAAAATTTGACTCTGATGTAAATAAAACCTGTGGCAATTCTCTTTTTTGCACAGTAGGTGGTATGTTGAGTATGAGGAAGGTACAAATAGGTGAGGCAGTAATCACAGAGCAGGTGTGCTGGTTACCAAATAAATTGTCATCTACACTGTGGATGGATGTGGTGATGTTCAATAAATACACCTAAGTATGATTATATGGACACTTGGTAATTGAATTATTTAACCCACATGTTACACAAAGGTGAAGCATGAATTAGGAAGCTACAGGTATAATGGCCTCTTAGTGGTTTATAGATTTCTTGTTTTTGTCAAGTCAAGTAACTATAAATGGTTTAAATCCAACAAACAGACTTCAGATAAACATCTGTGTCACCAGGAAAAGAAAAAAGGAAACAACGTTGGAAGACGTCAATGCTGTGATCTCATATTTTTCTGGCACAATTTAATCAACTAAACAGCTAACCAGTAAAATAATCAGCATTGATCAATAATGACTGTAATCATTTGCAGCTCTAACACTCACCCTGCTTCAGACTTGCTGTTTTTCTCCTTTTGCCCTATCGACTTTAAGATGGAGTATGTACAGTCTTTCACTTTTAGTCTCTACCTGTTTGCTCCTCCCTCCTTCTTCACTGGAAGTCCTGTGTGTAGTAAAGGATCTGAGTACGTCTTCCACCACTGGAACAGGATGATTGATGGTCATAAATCAGGAACTATTAACAATGTGCACAACTTCAGGCTCTTTTTAGTTCATGTTGAACTATCATTATTCATCAACTCTGATTCTTCTATTTTCATCAGTCCCTGTTACAGAGACTAAACTCTGCTTCATCAGTCCTGTGTGTGTGCAGGCTGCTGTTTCCTCATAACCTCACTGATAGAAGATGATAGTCAAGGTTTCCTGGTAAAAAAGAATGCAGTCTGACTAGTCTGATGGTAAAAGGCAGCGCCTTGAATGTGAATGTGTTCTGCTTTATTTAATCCCCTATGACAGTAAACTGAATATATTTGTGTTGTGAACAAAACAAGACATTCATCAGGATGTCATCTTCCAATTTGGGAAACACTGATCAACATTTTTCAAGATTTTCTGACATTTTATACACCAAACAATTCATCAATTAATCCAGAAAACAATTGATTAGATAAGAAAGTAGTGGTTTCTTGCAGTTCTAATATACATATGGCCTAAAAACAGGAGGCGAGGGACCATGGTCTCAGTGAGGACTGGCAGGTCTGGTTTCAGTTTTTCAGGTTCAGTGTAAAGCAAGGTCATAGTAAAGAGGACTGTGGTGTAATGTTAGTTTTTAAGGACTCGTTGTATATATTTGGAACCTCTGAGCTGTGATAAATATAAGAACATGAGTGTTTGAGCTCAGTAATGAAGGAAGTACAGATTATGTCTCCCCCTGCTGGAAAAACATTCCTGAGAGACTGAAGACTTCCTGAAAAAAGGGTCAGCAGCACTGATATGAAAGCTGAATCCTAATGTCCACCCTCCAGACAGCAGCACAAGGAGGGCAGGTGTGTATGTGTTGCACATAAATACTCACAGCAGTACTGTAGTCAGTGCTGCACAGTGGAAAGTTTGGTATTGTGTTTATTTCTGGGCTGCATTTTGTCTTCTCTCATATTGAATCTTTGTCCTCCAGGAGCACTGCTGGACGCTGCTGTGTAGTAGTTTAGTGTATTTTATGAAGGATGTGTGCCATGTGTGGACTATGGACTTGGATTGTTTTTTTCTTCTTAGTGTGTGTGTTTAGTTTTGGACACACTGAAAACCTTTCCTTCTTAATCTTAATTTTTCTCTATTTTTTTACATTTCATAGACAAAATGATCAATGACATCTCTCACTAGATTTATTCTTTCCTCTCCCCGCATATTTTAAAATGTCTTTTTTCATATATTTATTTCTCCTTGTGTGTGTTCAGTCTGTATGGATTGCTGTTTTCTTGTGTCGTCACTTGGTGGCGCTTTTCCTTGTTTGTATATTGCACTTGATTTCAGCAATAAAGTGAAGGAATAAAGAAAACACAGACAATCTGAAGTGAGAAAATTTCCGGGAAAGAACTTTATCACTAATTTAGAGGTCAAATAAAGATAGTGTTCAGTTGGTGCACTTCCAATTAATGAATTCCAGTTGCTAAGCTAGCATAAGCTAAAGTCTGTTAGACAGTTCACAGCAGGTCAGACAAACATGCTTCATCTACAGAAAACAGCAGATCCACAGAAACAAAACAAAGAACACAGATTCAACCAAATATGGTTCATTTATACACAAGGACAAAAAAAATAACTACAATAAACATAGATGTTATACATGAAGCTGAAGCTTGACACAGGATAAAAAATGTTAATAATAATAATAATAATTAAATTTTTATAGCACCTTTCATAGCACCCAAGGACGCTTTACATGGACAGAAAAAACAAACAACAGAAGAGAAAACAGATTCATTTTGCTAGCAGTGGACCAAAAGCTTGAGTAAACAGGTATGTTTTAAGGGTGGATTTGAAGGAGTCCAGGGTGGGAGCATTGCGTATAGCTGCAGGGAGTGAGTTCCAGAGGGTGGGGGCTGCCACGCTGAAAGCTCTGTCTCCAAAAGTGCGCCGAAAAGTGCGGGGGACAGATAGCAGGCCAGAATCAGTTGTAAATTCATTTATTTCTACAGATATTTATTAGAATTTGGTCTTTGTTTCCCACCACCCTCCCTTCACAAGTCTATAAAACTTCTCAAATCCAACGTTACACAATGTTTTACACTAAACTAACACACACATACAGGAAGAAAACAAACCAGTAAAACACACATAAGATTCAAATTTAAGATGTTCAGCATATAAAAAAATAACAGGTAGATAACTGGATAAAAATGAGTTTGTAGAAGTGATTTAAAGGAAGATAATGACTTATCAGACTGAACTCCTCAAACAGGTTGATTCAGAGCCCTGACAGCAAAGACCAGGACCCATATTTATCTGTGCTGATAATCAGCAATAATTCATTTCCTGCCACTCAAATTATAGAAAAACAAGCTGCATTCATGCAAATAGCGGCTTTGTTTATTTAACGGTTCATTAGTTTTAAACTGCTGATGGCAGAGATATATTTAAAAGAGCTGTAAGGACCCATAAGTCAACAGGAAGTGTAGCTGGAGATGAGTTGGGCTGTAATCAATCAAATCTTTACAATCAATGAAGTAATATGATCTCTTTTCCTGGATTTAGTTCAAAGTCTGACAGCAGCAGTGTTCTGTGCTAGTTTTTATGTTGTTTAAATATGTTTTAATGGTGAAAAAAGGACTGGACAAGCTGCTGAATTGGTCATCAAAAAATTCAAAGTTTTTTACCACTGACTTCACGTTGTTATCAACAGAACCAAGATGTGATTTGACCTGTGCAATTAGGTTTTCTAGTCCAATGATAAAATCTTTCAGAATTTAACTGAAGTTCATCTGATTAGTCACGTCTGTCACATCTTGGCCTGCATTTATAAAGCATCTCAATGCAGGAAATCACTCCTAACTGACCAAAAATGATCAGAGTGATGCATCTCTGCTTTTACTTTTAGGATATGGAGTTAAGGCAGAGATATTCCCTGAGAGGAGAGATGTTTTGGGAACGCTTGATGACAGTGAGCTTATTAAAAGATTGTTTGGGCAAAAACATAGTACTTTCTGAGACTGACTTTGTGTGTGATGTAAAGAGCTCAATTCAAGAGAAAAAAAGAATAAATCAAGAGAAAAACAACATCCAGAGATAACTGTTCAGTTTATAGTCAGTTAAGAGACTTAAGTGAAGATGACAAAATCCAGATCCAGACTCCGGTCCAGATGGATCATCAGGATTCAGCTGATCTTCTCTCAACACACTCCTGGATGTTCACTCACACTGACAGAGATCATTTCCAGCTGATGAGAAAAGAAGAAACAGAGGTCATAAATCAGTGTTTAGTGAGACTCACTTCATCAGCTGTCAGTCAGTGATGCAGCACATCCAGTATAAAGAGCAGCAGGGACTTCAGTCCTGTTCAGACCAGAAGTGGAACAGCTGTGCAGCGTAGCTGCTTCCTTTCAGCTCTCATGTTAACGTGTTGGAGTGAACACACTGAGCTCCAAGCTCACACACCTGCACAGACTTTTGCTATCAAGTCTGTTTCCTCTGTAGATTTCACTGAAGCACACAGAGGAAATAAAGTGCTGAGAGTCATGAACACATCATTACTGCAGAAACAGAGACATTCACTCATCAGTTTACTGATGGTTTTACTGATGATATATGTGAACTGTTAGAAAAGTTTAAAGCTACAGAGTCTCTGTGGGATTTGAAGTTCTTTCCTGCTGTTCAATCATCACATGACAATCAGTCAGAGCTTTCAGCTAAACAGCTGCTGTGATTCCTTGATTTCAGCAGAGGTTCTGGTCTGTATAAAGACCACATGGTTACTAAACGTAATGATGGTTCTGTGAAATCAGAGCCAGTGATTTGCAGGCTACAGTCAGTTTAAAGGAGCTCTTGAAACTCGCCCATTTCGTAAGCACTTCATTGTGTAATATCTGATTATTTTCTGTATTGCTTTCACTTATTTTATTGTTGTATCTGACTTGTGTGTAATTATTATGCTTTCATTGTTCATATATTGATATTATGTTACACTTTTCAGTTATTTTATTTTTATTATATTTTAGTTTTCTCTCATTTTTATTTGCATTGCAAAGCACCTTGTAACTCTGGTCTTCAAATGCACTTTATAAATTAAATTTACTCACATACTTATTTACTTACTGACCTCAGAGTCTCCAGTCTACAGTCTGGACTCTCCTTAAGATCAGACAGCAGCTTCATGTCTGAACCCCACAGGTTGTTTCCCCTCAGATTCAGCTCTCTCAGATGGGAGGGGTTGGACTTCAGAGCTGAGGCCAGAGAAGCACAGCTGATCTCTGACAATCTGCAGAACCTCAAACTAAATAAAAAAAATTATGTAGATAAAAATCCATTTATAATCCAATTATCTGAGTATCTTCTGTAGGATGAATATCAATAATTAGACATTCATTAAAACACATTAAAGAAGATAATAAAAAAATATTTATCCTTTAGCAAGTAAATTTGATCAGTGTAAAACAGATATTAGTTGAGAGGATCTTCTGTATACAGATGTGACTAACAAAAAATATAAACATTAATTTACTTTAATGACTAACAGTGGACATTTTGTACAGTTTCTTTACTAATCAGTCTTTTTTATAACTACAGATTTAACTTTGTCAGTAAAAATTAAAATATAGAAAAAAGAACATTTGCTCGTTGGATGTAGGTTATGTATGTACATAAATTAGGCTCATCTGTTAAACATTAAGATCAACAATAGTAACAGTCAGTGAACTGACCTCAATATCTCCAGTCTACAGTGTGAACTCTCCAGAAAATCACACAGCAGCTTCACCCCTGAATCCTGAAGCCTATTGTCGCTCAGATCCAGCTCTCTCAGATGGGAGGGGTTGGACTTCAGAGCTGAGGCCAGAGAAGCACAGATGGTCTTTGACAAACTGCATTCACTCAATCTGAATAAAGAATAAATGATGTAGATAAAAATCGATTTATAATCTAAGAAATTGTGTTCTGGCTCTAAATGTCCTCATCAAAGACCTTTTCTCTAAAATGAGTAGAGTGACTTTGTCATTGTGTTATTGTGGATCATCATAATGTCAGCCTTCTACAGACATCATCCAAATGTCACCGCAACATTCACACATATCCATGTCATATCACTGATTCATAAGAAATGCTTTAAACATCTTAAATGTATGAACCAAACATTTGAGACTTCAGTGAAGGTTTTGAATTGAGTATATATAAACAAAACTACCAAATCTAGAGACAGTGAACTGACCCCAGAATCTCCAGTTTACAGTTTGGACTCTCCAGTCCAGCACACAGAAGCTTCATTCCTCTATCCTGCAGTTTGTTTCCTCTCAGATCCAGCTCTCTCAGATGGGAGGGGTTGGACTTCAGAGCTGAGGCCACAACTTCACAGTGAGTCTCTGAGAGTCCACAGTTATCAAGTCTGTCATGACACATATATTACAACATATGTTATCATCAAAGAGGACAATTTACAATTTACTTTACTTACTTGCTTCAAGTATTTAATGACAAGATAGTTTGACTTTCCCTATTTTGAGTAACATTTGCTCTTCACAGAGGTTCAGCTAATCTTTAATTTCTGGAGTATTTTATTCCTTTAATGTAAAGTGACAGTTGAGAGATAACAAGAAACAAGAGAGGGGAAATGACATTCAACAAAGGTTAGCTGTTGGAATCAATATATGGCATGCATCTTAACCAGGAGGCTACCAGAGCACCCCTAGTTCAGCTAATCGTATCTCACTGTGCTTGAATGAAACAATAATTCTCATCACTCTCTCTTATATATGCAGACTTTTCAACTCAAGGGAGGGAAAATGGAGTTACATTGAGGCTTCGATAATGTGTACAGTTTGTCTGTGTGATCTAACCCCATGTCTGTCTCAACAAAGATAGCGTGAGGTCATATGGATTAAAAACAATCCATAAGTGGGAGTATTTAGTGAACACAAATGAAAAAATGGCCAGACAATATTAGACCTCTACATAATTAAATATTAATGTAATTAAATATTTAGATATGCATGGCAGATGACTTTCCCACAGTGAAACACCTCACTCAAAGAGCCAGGGATTACATAAGTAACTCAATGTTGTCAACAGTATTTTCTGAGAATCTGAAAAACTGATTCTGAATTATCGAAACAATGAGGTTGAATTATTTTCAACATGATGCCATCAAAAAGATGTTATCAAGGTATTAGCATTAAAATATAACACAGACCTCTGTGCTACTACTCTTCTCTACACCAACAAGAGAGAAAACACCTGAAATTTTCTTTCTGTGACCAACAGAATATAAGAAAAACAAGATGATGTAACACAATCAGCTCTTGAGCTTTATTTCTGGACTCAATTAGAGAAGCTCTGCATGATTCATAGTTTAAAAAAAAAAAAAACATATTATTTATCTTATACTGGCCCTTCATGCAGCCCCTCAAATATACACAGTTTCTCTTACACTCCATTTTAGCTCTTGTGTCTTTAAGGCCCCCCTCCTGATGAGTCCACTCTGTTCTAATTTGGTATTTAAAAGGCACTATTGCTCAGTTCTCCACACACAAGGGTTTTGTCTCATATGAACAGTAGTTTATGGAGGTATGGAGATTTTAAATTGTAAATTAATGTTGGTTAATGTTTGCAAACTTTAGATATTGTTGTATAATTGACATTATTGAATCAGTTTGCTGATCTGCTGATCCCCTGTGCTCACTATGAAATTGTGATGTGTAATAAACTGTGTTTATTAACTTAACAGCTATAAACACAACCAACTGAAAAATCATCATTATTTTCACTCAACATTTGAAACAGTTCAAGAACATCTGATACTAAATAACTAACATTATTTCAGTTATAAACAAATAGAGCACTATTTTATATATTATTATATTATATTATATATTATTATATTATATTATATTATATTATATTATATTATATTATATTATATTATATTATATATATTTATCTATTGATAACTTTATATTATTTATATTTGAAGAACTAAATTACTGATCCACACTGATTTATAATGTTAATCACATCTGCACTTACCGAGCCTTTCTGCAGTTCCTCACAGCTGGGATCAGTCTCAGTCGTCCCTCAGGTGATGTGTTGTATTCTGCCAGGTCCAACTCATCCACAACCTTCTCTGACATCTGCAGCATGTAGGCCAGAGCTGAGCAGTGGATCACGGAGAGTTTCTTCTGTGATCTTTTCTCTGACTTCAGGAACTCTTGGATCTCCTGATGTACTGAACGGTCGTTCATCTCCATCAGACAGTGGAAGATGTTGATGCTTCTGTCAGGGGAGGTTTTGGTCTTCTTCTCCTTCAGGTTGTTGATGATTCTCTGGATGGTTTCTGGACTGTTCTCTGTCTGACCCAGCAGGCCTCCTAAGAGACTCTGGTTGGACTCCAGAGAGAGGCCATGAAGGAAGCGAACAAACAGGTCCAGGTGGCCATTTTCACTTCTGAGAGATTTCTCCATGGCTCCCATCAGGAAGTCATCCAGAGATGAGTCATTGTGTTTTTTTCCCAGGAAGTCCTCCAGTACCTTTGTGTTCCTGCTGGTGTAACAGTGGTGCATGTAGACTGCAGCCAGAAACTCCTGAACACTCAGATGAACAAAGCAGTAGACTGTTTTCTGGAAGATCACACTCTCTTTTTTGAAGATCTCTGTACAAACTCCTGATAACACTGAGGCCTCTGTGACATCAAGACCACACTGCTCCAGGTCTTCTTGGTAGAACATGATGTTTCCTTTCTCCAGTTGTTCAAACGCCAGCCTCCCGAGCTTCAGAAGAACTTCCCTGTCAGCCTCCGTCAGCTCCTGTGGACTCGTCTCATGTCCCTCAAACTTGTGCTTCTTCCTCTTTGTCTGAACCAGCAGGAAGTGTGAGTACATGTCAGTCAGGGTCTTGGGCAGCTCTCCTCTCTGGTCTGTAGTCAACATCTGCTCCAGAACTGTAGCAGTGATCCAGCAGAAGACTGGCATGTGACACATGATGTGGAGGCTCCTGGATGTCTTGATGTGTGAGATGATTCTGCTGGACTGCTCTTCATCACTGAATCTCTTCCTGAAGTACTCCTCCTTCTGGGCGTCAGTGAAGCCTCGTACTTCTGTTACCCTGTCAACACATGTAGGAGGGATCTGATTGGCTGCTGCAGGTCGGGAAGTTATCCAGATGAGAGCTGAGGGAAGCAGCTTCCCTGTGAAGAGGTTCATCAGCAGCACATTGACTGATGACTTCTGTGCGACATCAGACACAACCTCATTGTTCTTGAAATCCAGTGAAAGTCTGCTTTCATCCAGGCCGTCAAAAATGAACAAAACTTTACAGACAGCAAGTTTCTCTGCTGTGACCTTCTGTAATGTTGGATGGAAAACATGGATCAACGTGAGGAGACTGTACTGCTCATCTTTGATCAAGTTCAGCTCCCTGAATGAAAGTAGAATCACCAGACGGACATCTTGGTTTTCCGAGCCCTCTGCCCAGTCCAGAGTGAACTTCTGCACTGAGAAGGTTTTTCCAACGCCAGCAACGCCGTTCATCAGAACGACTCTGATGTCTTTATGTTGGTCAGGTAAGGGTTTAAAGATGTCGTGACACTTGATTGGAGTGTCATGGAGGGTCTTCATCTTAGAAGCTGCTTCAAGCTGCCTCACCTCATGTTGGGTATTAACGTCTTCACTCTGTCCCTCTGTGATGTAGAGCTCAGTGTAGATGCTGTTGAGGGTTTCACTTCCTGCTTCATCAGTTCCTTCAGTCACACATTCACATCTCCTCCTCAGACTGATCTTATGTTCACCTAAAACCTCCTGCAGACCACTTTCTGCTGAAAGTGAAAAAAGGTAAAATTAAAAAGAAATGTCTTAATGCATTAATGTTCAGTAAGATAGAGTAGGAAGATTCCTGTCCTGTTTTCAGAGATGATGACATCAGCAGACAGATCTTCAGTCTTACCTTGTACAGTGCTGGTCTGACTGTCTGTCTGCAGTCCAGGTCTTGTTCTGGATCTTTTTCCACACTGGGGACAGGAGGAGTCTCCTGATGAAGCAGACTGGTCCCAGTATGAGGTGATGCACTGTCTGCAGAACCAGTGTCCACAGCTGGTAGAAATTGGATTCTTCAGGACGTCCTGACACAAAGAACAGCAGGACAGCTGTTCCTCCACAGAAACACTCCTCCTCTTCCTCTCTCTGTGGACATGAACACATTCCTTATGACATATGACATTAGTGGTGGCCAACCAACAGCTCACAAGTTGCACATAGCTCTTTCCCTGCATAAACATTCCAGACTATAAGTAATTTGCATGGTTATACATTTTTTTGTTCTCCAGTTCTGGGCTTCAGCACATTCAACAGACACAACAAAGGGCCAGCAAATGCAGAGGAGAAGATGAAGAGTACAAACTAACAAACATGGTAAACAGTGCAGGATTTAAAATACCAGCTTCAGAAATTGCCTTTGCAAATGTTTCATGAGGAGGGAAATGGATTCAAGACACTTAGCAGACTGCAAGGATTCACACAATGCGTGTTGGTCAGTAAATCAATGTAAACATGACTTTTGTTTGTTAACAAGAAAACTCCACAAGGTTTCTTTAAGCTACTATGAGACATTAAAAGTCAGGAAATAAAATAAGCAGGAGGAAACTGAGCAAAACAGAAAAGTCCACTTGTGAAAACTAACAGACTGCTGCTCTTTTGTCTGGTGTTGTGCTGCTGAACAGAGAGCTCTGCTAAATATCTTCATAATGCATCTTTTCATTGTGTTTCTGTGTTTCTCTCTCACTGTTTCTGCTATAATCTCTCTCCCTCTGTGTGAGTGTGATACAACAGTTTTACAGATTTTACTTTCCAAAACGTTAATTTTCAGTTTCCTCTGCTGCAGTGGTCAGTCTGCAGTGATAAATCAGCTGCAGCAGGCTGTTTCTATATATTTACATGTACATACATATACATTCCATGTTTTGTGACTTTGAACAGGAACGCATTAAGACACATCCTTGTAACTTGACACTTTGATTTACTTAATACTACTTTTCATTTTTTGACAGGAAAATCAAATAGCAATAGCAGCCCTGTCTCTGTCTCTGGTTAACATGTACATGAAGATCTGTTCTAGATTACAGCTGAATGGAAGCTAGTTCATTATTTCTTTCCACTGTGTTTCCTTCATATCTACACTACAACCTTAATGAAACCATCTCACTGAATCATGTTCAGGTCAGTTTACAGTAGAAACAGTCTCTTACTTTGTGTCTGAGGGTCCAGGTTCATTACTGAAGTTTGGAAGACGACCTTTAGACTCATCACTCTTCATAGACAGACAGCTGGATACTGGAGACTCTGCTCTGTGTCTGTAGAAACTTGTAAAGAGCAGATATAACATGAAACATGGCATAGGGTCATGATTTAATAATGACAACAAATAGTTATGTTCATATCTCCTTCTGCATCTTCTAAACATTTTATCTACAGCTGATATATGTCACTGAAGAGTTTGTAACATCTTTATTTTTGGGGGGTTTATTTAGTAAGAGTTAAACTAAAGGCACTGCTGCCTGGTGCTGGTGTTGGGCCTCAACCATGAGGTCACACAAAGAAGGCCTACATGTAACCTCTGAGGCCTGGCCATGAGGCCGCCAACAAAGCAACAGCACCAAGATGCTGCTCACAAACTCCATTTCCAGTGATGCTTTGCAAATATCAAACCAAGGTGCCAAACAGGAAATGGTGTCAAAAACAGTCTCTCATTGGCAGAGACACTCCTTTTATGAGACTACCTTGTTTTGGTTATTGATCCTGGTTTTTGGGTGGTGCCCTGTAATTGTTAATTCATATTAATAATTCTATTATTTTTATTGTAATTTATTAATTACCTCTGATAATTATTAATTATTGTTGATAACTAACTGTGCTCCTCACAGATCTGACAGTTTTGTACCCCATGTGAGGTTCTTCAACAGTAGGTGCCCAAATGATTAATTTATATTAAGAATCTCTTGTTTTCATAATTCATAATTATCTATGGTAAGTATGAATTATTACTAATATCCAAATACACTCCTACCAGACCCAGCACTGGGAAGTCAGATTAACTTGTGCATGTCTAGAAAAAAAAAAACAAAAAAAACAATCTGTACCCTGCAACTTAACCTTTATTAAATATTGGCTAACTGAATATTGGCAACTGAAACATTTCAGAACAGCAATCAAGCACAAAATTAAAGCTGTAAACAAAGAAATAATATTGCTGTAATGTAGGTTATCGAATGACATTAAAAAACTGAATCATCTTCAGGTCAGTTTACAGTAAAAACAGTCTCTTACTTTGTGTCTGAGGGTCCAGGTTCATTACTGAAGTTTGGAGGACGGTCATTGGACCAGTGGCTCTTCATAGACAGACAGCTGGATATCACAGACTCTGCTCCGTCCTCCTCTTCCTCCAAAACATTCATCTTCTTGTGTCTGAGAAGCTGTCACAAAGGCAAACTTTGACTCTGGCTTAAATCCAACAAACAGACTTCAGATAAACATCTGTGCCATTCTTAATTGTGACTCTCTCTACTTTGACCGCACCAGTGTGCCACATCAAAGCACTGTGAGGAAGCAGAAACACAGAAAAGAAAAAAGGAAACAATGTTTGAAGACGACAACACTGTGATCTCATATTCTTCTAACACAGTATAATCAACTAAACAATTTATTTAGTTAGTGTGTGTATAGTAGTTAATTCAAAATCTTTATGAAAAGTTTTCTGACTTCTGTTCACTCGCTCACTTGTCTTGCAAGCACAGACATGAAGGCTTCCTCACTGTTCTAAAAAGTGTGTTCTGGTTCAACAGATGAAATCAAACAGATAAATCCACACCTACAGTCCACAGAAAGACTAAACTAGACCCTCTGACAGTGAAATAATGATCATAATACTGTAACACTCAGGCTGCGACACCAATGTTCCTCTACCATGTTACCTGCAAGGACGTAGAAACAGGAAAAATAACTAAGGAAACAACATTTGAAGACAGTTTGACAGTTTAATCAACTAAACAATTAATTGGAAAAATAGTCAGCACATCGATCAATAATCAGTAATCATTATTTGCAGCTTTAATGTTAACACTCACCCTGCCTCAGACCTGCTGTTTTACTCCTTCTGCTCTGTTGATTTTAAAAATGGAGTCTAACTGAATATTTTCACTTCCTGCCTTCTTTTGTACGGGAAGTCGCACTTCCCTTAACATAAATCATTAATTTTAGGGTGAAGACTTGGCTAAAAGTTAAGGTTCTTTTAAGGTTATGTTAAGGTTAGGGCAAGGGGTAGGATAAGTCTCCGGGAAATGAATGTAAGTCAATGTAATGTCCTCTGAAGTGATGGAAACATGAGTGTGTGTGTTTGTAGGTGTGTGTGTGTGTGTGTGTGTGTGTGTGTGTGTGTGTGTGTGTGTGTGTACCAGGTATCCTCCTCCATTTTGGGGAGAGTTTTTGGACTTTTTCTCTAATCTTTGATTTTTGCTGAAATGTGACGTTTCTGAAGGTCTTATCAGTCTGCAGCAGCTGCTCCTCTGAATCCTGCAGGTTGTTGTCATTCAAGATCAACCTGCTGAGATCTACCTTCTACTCACTGTTACTGTTTACAAGAGGAAAGAAGAAGAAACAACGTTCTGATATCTTTGATGTTTGCTGAAATATTGGATCATTTGAACATTTATTGAAATGAAAGCATGTGAGAAGTTTAGAGGGAAAAATCACTATTTGATGGAGCTGTTAACAACTCATAGACATGTGAAATGTGACCCCGACTACACACTGCTTTTTGTAAGACGTCAAAAGACAAAAAGGTTGGGAACCACTGGTTTCATCTTTAACAATGTGTTGTATTTTAAAAGCTTGTTATATTATCCATTGTGTCAAATCTTCATCTGAAGGTTGTCAGTTAAATGCTACATCCACTGTTTTGTCCCCAAGAAGGTTTAACTTTCTCCTGTCAGTAAGCAGGTGGAGTTCCTAACCCTAACCCTGTCCTGCTAAATTTTGACATACAGAACTGTGAAAAGCTTCAGCCATAAAACCTAATAACTGTATTCAGGAGATTTTCAACTGTTATTTTAATGCCTTTTATATAAATACAAATAATAAACATTTTAAGGACTCACAGATATCACTGTACATACTGTACTGTACTGTATATCTATATAATACACACTGTAATAATATGATTGTATACTCAGTACAAAATGATGGCATATAAAACTTCTTAGGCAACATCTCATTGGTAAAATTTTCCATTTTAACACATTGTCATTTGAAATCTGAAGTGTTAAAGGCGGCGTAATAAAGGAACAGCTGGTTAAGAATAAGAATGCTTGTTTTATGACCAGATTGTTTTGAGGATGTGTTTCAGACTGGTTTCTCTCTGCTGCAGATTTAGTGCTTATCAAGTAATTCACATTCATTTCTAGAGCCTTATTTTAACCACGCAAGATAGATAGAGATAAACAGACTGTGCAGGCATCTCCATATTATTTTTAATATGGAGTCATTATTAATTGTTATTTTGGTTCCTGTATGTGCAGCAGCGCTACATGCAAAAAGACTGAGTGAAGGTGAATATAGATCAGCGAGTGTGGTGATTATTAAATCTCTCTTAGCCAGTCACATCACTGCTTTCATAGCACTGTAACAGCTGAGCCAATCACAGCTCAACAAACAGAAAGCTTTTCCTCAGGCAAAGTCTGGACGTCACAACGTGAACACACATTACCACAAATCTGCAGCCAAAGACATTTTTTTAATGACGGAAAGGACCAGTAGAAGATAAATAATAATAAGGAGTTTTTAACTGGAAATCATTAAAGATATTCCAGTAGAGCCCCAGAATATAAATATAGAGGCTGGAAATATAAAGAATATGTCCTCTTTGAATCTATGTTGTCTGAAACAAGTCACAAATCTGTTTGCTGTGTCATCAGAAGCTGTAGTTCAAACTGTGTCTGTGGTTCAGTTGCTGTGTGTTATCAAAGTCTACTAAACCACCACTAGGTGTCACTATATCTTCAGCTTTCACCTGCTGCTTATGCAGGTTATCTGATGTCTGTCATGGATTTGCGCAGAAGCAGGACCCAGGTGCAGAGGTGTCTTGACAAAAAGGTTCTTTATTGTCACAAGCAAAAACAAACTCGAATGATGGCAAGGCTGTGACTATCAACAACATGACTGTGACTATGATCAACAAGACTTTGACAAAACGAGAACCGAACCAAATGAACCGACAAGGACAGAACTGAAAACCAGGGATTAAATACACAGACAGAACTGACGAGGGAATGGGGAACAGGTGAGGGGAACAGGTGGAGACACTTGGGGTAATCACACAGACACATGAGGAAGGGCAAGTGACCAGAAACAAGGAGGGATAATTTTCAAAATAAAACAGGAAATGACAAGACAAGACATGGAGACAGGACAAAAAACCCAACTAAACCTCACCACACAACTGTTTTATCTTAATATCTTTCATCACATGTGCAGTAACAAAGTCAACTCTCATGGGAAAGCACAAGAAATGAAGTACTGTGTGCTTAAAAAATCCCTTTTCAATGCATAAAGACAAACTAAAGAGACATATTGAGAGTATTAATGCATTAAATAAACACACTTGTGCTTGAATAAATCATTATTCAATCACTTCAACAATAAAAAGTCACAAAAAACCCAAACAAAATGTTTAAACTTCCTCTCCAGTTTTATGTACGCTGATAAAAATGTATTGATTATTGTAAGACTCAACTTATCACTTTATCAATAAAATACCAGCTTCATTCACTAGATAGAGGAAGTACTACAGTAACGAGTTTAATAGTTTTAGCTGGAAAAGACCACACCTGATAAAATATCACACCTGAACAAACAGCTGAATAAAAACCTGATTAATCATTAAGCTTGATGGTTTCTTCTGAAGCAGATTTCAACATGATTCATTTCATAGTGTTTCCTTGTTCTAAGGAACTGAGCTGTTCTTGATATCATATATGTGACACACAACATGATGGCATATAAAACATCACTGGAAACATTTGATTCATTTTCTAAAGTCCAATATCCTGTCAGTGTCTTATCAGCGTGTCAATATCAGCTAAAAATGCCCAAAAACATCTTTAAAGGAAAGAATAACCTTGTTACTGATGATAATCCAGGCGGATCCAGATTAATGTTTGTTTGTTTGAAGACTGAACTCTGTCTGATAGATGGTTGAAATAAACAAACAAACAAACAAAACACAAAACAACACAAATTATTATTAAAGGCAGAGTATCTTCTTTTTATTAATTAATTTGCAAATAAATATTAAATTAATTTCAGAATCTTTTTTTTTCATTTTATGCCTATTTTTACAATTGAAATATAAACTAACAAATAAAAATGAACGTTTAATCTTCATTAGGAGAAGAAAATGCTCATCCACTTTAAACTACATCATCATCATCATCAGCTTTTCTGATTAGACATGGACAGATCTGTTTGCTGTCAGACTGTCAGATTTTCGCTTCACCAAGGACACAAAAATCCCAGAGAGAAACAAGATGGCCAAAGATCTCATGACAGGCCTTAAAAATTTAATCCAGAGTCTGCAGGTTTTAATCTGAAGAAAGGTTCATGTTTAGTTTTCAAAACTCTGCAACTACCACAACAGACAAGATTCCAACAACAAGCAGGAACAGATTCACCGGCAACCCAACTCCAGAACTACCTGAACCATTTTTTTTGAAGAAAGGGTTGTGTATGGGGTTGCTGTCCTTCTCACTGATTGGGTTCTTCATCTGGCAGGAGAACGTTTTAACACTTTGTATTGTCTCATTGTTGATGATGATCCTGTCCTTCTCCCCATCCATCCACTCTCCTCCCATCTTCCAGCTGTAGGTGACAGGTTCAGCTTTCTCTGTGTTTCCATCACAGGTCAGGGTGCAGTTTTCTGATGCAGCGGTACAATTCAGTGGTTTCACCAACACAGCAGGCTTCGGCACTGCCATAATCAGTTTTGCATTAAAGTTCCCAGGTTGGACCTTGTTGTTGATTTCCACTGAATACACCCCACTGTCAGCTGGAGTCATGTTTTTGATCTCCAAATACCCAGTGGTTGTATTCAGGGTTGTTCGGCCTTTAAACACACCGTAATACTCCAGATCAACTATTCCTTTCACCCATTCTGCCACCATATCGTTGTTGTGTTTCCATTGGATGCTGGTGATCTCTCCGGAGAAACGAGGCCTCAACACCAGCGTACCATTTTCACCGAAAAACGTATCTTCAGCTGAAACAGAGTTTATCACCGCCAGCAGCAGCAACGCCGACAGAAAACACCTCATCAGTTTCTCCATGTCCACAGATCAACACAGAACACTGGATTGAAGGAAGTACTACTGTAACAAGTTCAGCAGTTTTATCTGGAAAAGACGTCATACCATATCACACATTAACAAACAGCTGAATAAAACCAGATTAATCATTAACTTTGAAGATTACAGTCACATTGAGCCATCATGAGATCAGATTTCAACATGATTCATCTCGTTTCCTTTTTCTAACGAACTGAGCTGCTCCTGGTATCATTCATCCGTAAACGCTGGTCAAAGTCTAAAGGGGCGCAAACTTCTGTTGTCAAATTAAATTTCATTTTTTGGAACAGTTGAACCATCCAGAACTTATTATTCTGTGTTTGGACTTTTAACCCCAACTTATGTCTGTAGGTGAGCTGAGGGGTGTACTACGAAGCGAGATTAGTGGGTTAGCGAGGTATGTTGAGACTGAAGCCAGGGTTTTCGATGTCACGAAGGTGGCTCTCTTTTAACCTGGCTAGATCACCATGGTAACTGATGCGGCAAACTTAACCTGGTCCGGAGCAGGTTATGTTACGAGTTTCCGCTTAAAACGGCAATAAAAAGCGCTGAACTTTCAACTAACTACCGAATTTGCTGCCAAGTCCGTTTAACACTGCTGCTACTGGAACACTGATTAGAAAACTGACCAGTCTTTTATCAGACTGACCATTGATTTGATGTTACATTGTAAATTTGAAATGGAGAGGTTTGGGTTACTTGCGGGATTTCGTTACAACATATCAAGCTTTATTTCAGACAATAGAAAAAAATAAAATTATAAAAAACAAAACTAATGAAGAAATACTTTGAACAAAAATAAAATGAATTAGTCTATTGGTATTTATCACAGATAAGTTTGTGATATATATATATATATATCTATATATATATATATATATATATATTAATTCGGCCAGAATCTAAAGTGATTTCCACTGGTCCTTCATTATGGGACAGAGTCAGACCTAAATGAAGTTTAATGTTTAAATGCATCAAGTTTAAAGTTTTAGATCTGTGGATGTGGGAGGCACGGAGAGAGCAGCGAGTGGTAAAATAAGTATATGAACTAATTACGTAATTAATGAATTAGTGTTTTAATTAACAAATTTACACGATCAGCAATTCTCTGCCAGCATTCATCTCTCACCGTATTTTTTGCTGTGATAATGTATTTATATTATTCATAGCTCTCTGTTATAATGACCTGTTCCTCCTGACTGAAGGAGGCGGCACGAGATCAGTCCATTTTAAGCGGAAAAAGAGTCAAATGACGCACCAAACGCCCCTTTTTATGGGGACGCGCACAGAGCCTGAAGCAGAAAGCCTGAGTTAACACATAAAGTTCATATCCACCGTTGTGATACCACTTATCTCTGATCTTCAGTTTCGAGTTTGTAAAGCCAGCTCACACAAAGAAAGCCTGGGTATGATGAACCGGCTTCGTAGTACACCCCTCTGTTCGGCTCTTCAAGCTCTTATTTTGAAATATTTGTGACTGGATTGTTTGTCAGTTTGCTACTTTATTGGTTTTTAGAACATCTTGTCAGTTGAAAATTAGCCAGTCAGGCAACACTGGTACATTTATAAAAATATTGATTAATATGTGTCCTTAAAGGACAAGTTCACAAGTGTGTCTCAAAACAACAGTCAGGAGCCCAAATGAAGAGTGAAACTTGTGTTTCTTGCTTTAATCATTCCTCTTGTTCATACTGAGTATTAGAAGATCCCTTCATAATGACCTTATAATGGAAATGATGGAGGACTAAACCCACACAGTCCTCCTTCTGTGCAAAAATGTATTTAAAAGTTTATGTGAAGCTAATATGAAGCTTCAGCTTCTAAATGAGTCAAAACACACAAATTATTATTAAAAGCAGAGTATTTTCTTTTATTCATTAATTTGCAAATAAGTATTAAATTAATTTCAGAAATATTTTTTTTACATTTTATGCCTATTTTTACAATTGAAATATAAATTATATAACAAACAAAAATGTTTAACCTTCATTAGGAAAAGAAAATAATCATCCACTTTAAACTACATCATTATCATCATCATCATCATCATCATCATCAGCTTTTCTTATTAGACATGGACAGATCTGTTTCCTGTCAGACTCACATTTTCGCTTCACCAAGTACACAAAAATCCCAGAGAGAAACAAGATGGCCAAAGTTCTCATGACAGGCCTTAAAACTTTAATCCAGAGTCTGCAGGTTTTAATCTGAAGAAAGGTTCATCTTTAGTTTTCAAAACTCTGCAACTACCACAACAGACAAGATGCCAACAACAAGCAGGAACAGATCCACCGGCAACCCAACTCCAGAACTGCCTGAACCCTTTTCTCTGAGGAAAAGGTTGGGTTTGGGGTCACTTTCTTCCTCACTGACTGGGTTCTTCATCCGGCAGGAGAACGTTTTAACACTTTGTATTGTCTCATTGTTGATGATGATCCTGTCCTTCTCCCCATCCATCCACCCTCCTCCTCCCATCTTCCAGCTGTAGGTGACAGGTCCAGCTTTCTCTGTGTTTCCATCACAGGTCAGGGTGCAGTTTTCTGATGCAGTGGTGCAATTCAGTGGTTTCACCACAGGCTTCAGCACTGCCTTGATCAGTTTTGCATTATAGCGCTCATCCTGGACCCTGTTGTTGATTTCCACTGAATACTCCCCACTGTCAGCTGGACTCATTTTTTTTATCTCCAAACTTCCAGTGGTTATGTCCAGGGTTGTTCGGCCTTTAAACACACCATAATACTCCAAATCAACTTTTCCTTTGATCCATTCTGCCACCAGATTGCTGCCGTGTTTCCACTGGATGCTGGTGATCTCTCCAGGTGAACGAGGCCTCAACTCCAGTGTACCGCCTTCCCCGTAAAACGTATCTTCAACTGAAACAGAGTTCAGCACCGCCAGCAGCAGCAGCACGGACAGAAAACACCTCGTCAGTCTCTCCATGTCCACAGGTCAACACAGAACAGGAAGAATGTGTGATGTGCTTCCGTACTGTGGTATGTACATCGTCACCCTTACACATTATAATAAACAGGAAGTTCCTCAGCATTTACATCTTATCTTAAAACATTTGAATATCTGTCTGACAACATTCAAAACTCACCATATACCTTGAGATATAAATGTGTGACTGAGAAAACAAGGTTTTCATGCAGCTACAGCAGCAGTCACACATGCACACACCACTGTGCTATAACACATTATACATCACATAAACTAATTGTTAACTAGTCTGTCAGTCACGTTCAAAACCTCTTCCCTCCTGGAGATTGCATCATTTTATCTGTGGTGTAACTCATGTTACAGCATTTTTAAAAAGACTTATTTTTGAATCTATAAAATATCTATAAAATTATGTTCATACAGTAACTGTACATATAGTATACGCTGTTAACACACACATAGTTTATTTACACTCAAATTTATATCTATATCTACATCTGTATTTATGCTTCTATTTATATTCAGCTTTTTTGCACACACATAGTTTTTATCATGGCAATATGTGAGCACATAGTCCATCCTCACTACACAGAATCTAAATTACTGTCAGTCTCTTTCTTACACTGTTATTGTTTTATGTTCAAGTTTATTACTTTTTCTGTTGACGTGTGGCCCACATTGAGTTCCTTGTACTTGCTACTTCGCAAATAAATGTGATAAATAAAAAAATACCTTTATAAATGCATTTACAATGGAAGTGATGGAGGACTAAACCCACACAGTCCTCCTTCAGTGCAAAAATGTATTTAAAAGTTTATGTGAAGCTAATATGAAGCTTCAGCGTCCAAATGAGTCAAATCCAGTAGATATCTTTCAACGTTACAGTCTTTTTAGTGCCAGAGTTCCTCTTTTTGTTTCTATACTTCCACTCCTTTTACTGCAATACTTTGACTACAAGCTAATAACACTTATGTACTTTTACTGCAGTAGGATGTTAAATGTAGGACTGGTATTGATGGAAGTATTCAGATTATTTACTGAAGTATAAGTTGTTTTCAGTTGTAAAACTATTTTACTGCCAGTCGAAGTCCTGCATTGAAAATCTAACTTTAGTTTAAAACATCTTCAAAGAAAGAATAACTTAATGTTAATGATGATTTGATTGAATGTTTGTTTGTTTGAAGACTGAACTTTGATAGATGTTTGAAACAAACACACAAATTATTATTCAAAGCAGAGTATTTTCTTTTTATTAATTATTTTGCAAATAAGTATTTAATTAATGTTAGAAATATTTTATGTTTCATGTCTGTTCTGACAATTAAAATATAAAATATATCACAAACAAAAATAAAACATCCAAACTCAAAACACAGTTTCCATTAGATTCATCATGAAAACAGTCATTTCTATGATCCTTTTATACTTTTCTTTTACAGGCTCACTTTGATCAACTGTGTCACAAATAAAGAAAGAAAAAAATTAACATAATAATGATGGAAATATGGAAAACTGATCTGAAATATGATGAAGAAGAAGTATAAAGTAGCAGAAAATATACATACAGATATGCGATGCTGTTTAAAAAAAGAGAAATCTTGTTTTCTTGTTTAATTGCTGAACACAACACATTGTCTCTACCTGACTGGAGTACTGACATGCTTTAATCTTCATCAGGAAATGAAGGTGATCATCCATTTCAAGCCGCATTATCATCATCATCAGCAGCAGGCTTTAATCTGAAGAAAGGTTCATCTTTAGTTTTCAAAACTCTGCAACTACCACAATGGACAAGATGCCAACAACAAGCAGAAACAGATCCACCGGCAACCCAACTCCAGAACTTCCTGAACCCTTATTCAGTTTTGCATTATAGCGTTCATCCTGGACCCTGTTGTTGATTTCCACTGAATACTCCCCACTGTCAGCTGGACTCATGTTTTTGATCTCCAAACTTCCAGTGGTTATGTCCAGGGTTGTTCGGCCTTTAAACACACCGTAATACTCCAAATCAACTTTTCCTTTGATCCATTCTGCCACCAGATTGTTGTTGTGTTTCCACTGGATGCTGGTGATCTCTCCAGATGAACGAGGCCTCAACAGCAGCTCACCGCCTTCCCTGAAAAACTTGTCTTCAGCTGAAACAGAGTTCAGCACCGCCAGCAGCAGCACGGACAGAAAACACCTCGTCGGCTTCTCCATGTCTACAGATCAACACGGGCAGGAAGAATGTACGATGTCCTTCGTACTCTGGTTTGTATTTAGTTTCCCTTCTGCATTATAATAAACAGGAAGTAGGAAGTAGGAAGAAACTCAGATCTTTATACATTAGTATAGATTAGTAAAGGACTTGTTTGTGTGGAGACATGGTGTTGCACTGGCTTTAATTTTGCAGAAATATTCAATCTGAAGCTGATATGAAAAGAGTCCAACAGGGTAAAAGCCCTTCTTTTGGTAACAGGTGTTTAGTTTTGGAGCTAACTTGTGGCCCCTGTGTGATCATGTGATGGGACTGTTGGAAGTTTGACTTGCTGAGCTTACAGTGACATCTGCAGGCCTCACTGTGTTACTGCAACAGAGAGTCCTGATTACTGTGGAAAGTGAATTTATAAAAGGACTGTTCTTAAAGGACATGTTCTGCTCTCACTGGTTGACCTTAACGCAGCTAAGCAGACAGATAAATTCTTTGACAACTCTTCGACGGGTGTATTGTGCTCTTTATTGAAGTTACCCTCAACTGACAACAGAGTGAAACTGAAAATAAAATAATAAAACCCAAATAACTGTAGTTGTATTGTAATATCAACAGACATCAGCACACAAATTCACAAATGTGTAGTAATGTAACCCAAAATGCATATGAATTAAGTAAGTACTGTGTATTTACCTCTTTAAACATGTAAAATGTTCACAAACAAAATAGCTACATATTTATCACAAAGCAAAAATAGACACAGATGTCATTGATGTAAAAATAGTCTACTGTAAAAAGCAAAACACTTCTGAACTTAAACTGTAATAATATCACTCACAGATATGAAACACAAACACAATATTCACAGTGCTTTTCCTAAACAACAGAGATGGATGGATGCAGATTCAGACACGTCTCTCTGAAACACCACAGCTTAGTGTCTGACGTCTAACCCTTCTGTCTTCTCTTTTGTCTTCTTCTTCTGATGATGGTAATCTTCAGCAGCAGCAGCAGCAGCAGCAGGCTTTAATCTGAAGAAAGGTTTTTCTTTAGTTTTCAAAACTCTGCAACTACCACAACGGACAAGATGCCAACAACAATCAGAAACAGATCCACCGGCAACCCAACTCCAGAACTTCCTGAACCCTTATTCAGTTTTGCATTATAGCGCTCATCCTGGACCCTGTTGTTGATTTCCACTGAATACACCCCACTGTCAGCTGGACTCATGTTTTTGATCTCCAAACTTCCAGTGGTTATGTCCAGGGTTGTTCGGTCTTTAAACACACCGTAATACTCCAAATCAACTTTTCCTTTCACCCATTCTGCCACCAGATTGTAGTTGTGTTTCCACTGGATGCTGGTGATCTCTCCAGATGAACGAGGCCTCAACAGCAGCTCACCCCCTTCCCCGAAAAACTTATCTTCAGCTGAAACAAAGTTCAGCATCACAAGCAGCAGAAAACACCTCGTCAGTTTCTCCATGTCCACAGATCAACACGGGCAGGAAGAATGTGCGATGTCCTTCTGTACTCTGGTTTGTCTCTCTTCTGCATTATAAAAACCAGGAAGTTCATCAGCATTTAAATAATATCTTAGAACACTTGAATATCTTTCTGACAACATTCAAAACTCACCATATACCTTGAGATATAAATGTGTGACTGAGAAAACAAGGTTTTCATGCAGCTACAGCAGCTATTACACATGCACACACCACTGTGCTATAACACATTATAGATCACATAAACTAATTGTTTACTAGTCTGTCAGTCACGTTCAAAACCTCTTCCCTCCTGGAGATTGCATCATTTTATCTGTGGTGTAACTCATGTTCCAACATTTTTAAAAAGACTTATTTTTGAATCTATAAAATACCAAAATGGGGAACCTTTATCTGAACTAAGTGAACTTACTGTGAGTATTCTGTGGGGGCAGCACCACCTGTTGCAGGACTCTGTATCCCCTGTGTGAGCATGTGAGAGCACTGTTGAAATCAAAAATAGACACACATGTCATTGATGTAAAAATAGTCTACTCTAACAAGCAAACACTTCTGAACTTAAACTGTGATAATATCACTCACAGATGCTTTTCCTAAACAACAGAGATGGATGGATACAGACTCAGACACGTTTCCCTTAAGCATGGCAAGTATCTGAGCTCCTCCTCTTCTTCTTCTTCTTGTTTTTTTGGCAGGTGGCAACCAGCGTTAAGGTGCATTACCGCCACCTACTATGTTGGAGTGTGAACCAGAGTTTTCTCCCTATATCAATCAAATTAATAAATAAATAAATAAATAATATCTGTCATATATATGTGTGTGTGTGTGTGTGTGTGTATATATACACACACATATATAGTCCCTTTACCATCATTTAAACAAACCATATTTTTCTCCTCTAAAAGTTCTTCAATTACCTCCCCATTTGCATCTGTTCTTGTTCCTCCCCATAATGTGCTGTGAGCATTAAAGTCCCCACATATCAACACCCTACTACCATCTATCCCTTCAATTTGTGTCAATCTATCCAATTCTAGCCTTTTACAAGGATTATAATAATTAATAATTATAAACTTGCCCTCATTTGTCCATATCTATATAGTTACATATTCTTGTTTGTTTCCTATACTCACCTCCCTGAATGAAATATTTTCTCTAATGAATGTTGCACATCCTCCCCCTACTCCACTCCCCCTATCATACCCAACAGAATTGTATCCTACTATTCCAAACTCCAAATTTGATCTCAGCCATGTTTCCTGTACACAAATGATGTCTGGTTTACTGGGTAGATCATCAATGTATTTTTTAAATTCCTGTCCATTGGCCAATAAACTTCTAGCATTCCATTGTAGCAAGAGAACCGTAATCAATGCTATCCAACCCATGTTTGTTCTTGGCTTGCTTGAACACTAAGTTTCGTTTCTCACCTCCTCCCAAGTCAGTCCACTGATCTCTAAATGATGAACTGCTGCCTTCACAATTATTTGTATCCTTTCTGTTTTGGATCTAACTTCCATCGTTGCATTAATTACTCCTGCGATGAATGTGACTAATTTCTTTAAGTCAACCTTTACTTTTCCCTCATTTTCCTGATCTACTTCCCTTATGGCCTCTGTATCTGATCTGATTCTCTCAACATTTCCTCTTCTCTGATTCACCATCTTTACTGCTTCTGCATATGTTGTCTTATTTTGAACTCTTACCTGTTGTATTTCTCTCTCCCTTTTCACCACTTCACATCCCCCATAAGACACACTGTGACTACCACCGCAATTACAGCATTTTGGCTGATCATGATTTCCTCCACATCTGGCGCATCTTCTTCTGCCTTTACATGTCTTGGCTGTGTGACCAAACCTTTGACAGTTGTAGCATCTCGTGGGTTTTGGTACATACTCTCTCACAGTATAACTCAAAAATCCCAGTGTTACTTTCTTTGGGAGCATTTCGTCCTCAAACTCTAGTATAATATGTTCACTGTCTTTCCTCTCTCCCTCTCGAGTTACCTGTATCCTTCGAGCATTTTTCAGGGTTCCTCCTTTTAGGTTTGATTTAATTTCCTCCATTGTTACACCAATTGGTACCCCCCAAATTACTCCTTTATTCCACTTACTTCCTCTCTCAACATGACTTGTACTTACCACCTACATCTTTCATCCTTCCAGCTCGGTCCCTCTGTTCTTCATTTCTGCAAACTATGAACAGATTTCCATCTTTCAACACCTTAGCCAAGATAATATCCCCGATCTGATTTTTCAGTACCGTGATCTGATTTTTCAGTGTTAATTTCACCGGATTCATTGAAGATATGCCCCTCTCCTCGCCAAATCTCAATATAATTTTAAACTCCAGTTCTTCCTGATTTCTTTCTTCCCTTCCTCCTCCAGAACCTCCACTACCCTTGATTTTCTTTGCGCTATTGCCGGCAAATTCACTCCCTCTTTTCTCTCTCTCTCTACTTTGGCTTACCTCCATACTGTCATCGCTCTCACCTATTTCGGAATCTCCCCACTCTGGTTCATTCACAACATAGTTGTGCCGACCCGCCACTGTTTTCTTCATATCTTTGGGTTTCCCCATTCTGGTGATCTCTCCCCACTTGCGTCCTCCAGCTGCCAAGCGTGTTTTGATCCCAGGATCATCTATCAGATTGCTCTAATCGTTTTTCCGTAGATTTTTTACCATGTACTTTGAATTGTTTTTCCGCCGCACACTCCGCAGGATTGGCTCGTGTCTGATCTCTAACTCTTCTGTTTACTTTTGAACATGTAAAGCAACACAAAAACACAATAGTGCCTCCTGCTGGTAGAAGGTAGCAATGACCATTAAAGGATAAATTCAGTTTTTCATAAAACAGTCAGGAGTCCACATTAACACTCAAACAAGTTTTTCTTTTTTATATTCATACAGTAACTGTACATATAGTATACGCTGTTAACACACACATAGTTTATTTACACTCAAATTTATATCTATATCTACATCTGTATTTATGCTTCTATTTATATTCAGCTTTTTTGCACACACATAGCTTTTATCATGTCAATATGTGAGCACATAGTCCATCCTCACTACACAGAATCTAAATTACTGTCACTCTCCTTCTTACACTGTTATTGTTTTATGTTCATGTTTATTACTTTTTCTGTTGACGTGTGGCCCACATTGAGTTCCTTTCTACTTCGCAAATAAATATGATAAATAAGAAATACCTTTATAAATGCATTTACAATGGAAGTGATGGAGGACTAAATCCACACAGTCCTCCTTCTGTGCAAAAATGTATTTAAAAGTTTATGTGAAGCTAATATGAAGCTTCAGCGTCCAAATGAGTCAAATCCAGTAGATATCTTTCAACGTTACAGTCTTTTTAGTGCCAACGTTCCTACTTTAAAACATCTTCAAAGAAAGAATAACTTAATGTTAATGATGATTTGACTGAATGTTTGTTTGTTTGAAGACTGAACTCTGATAGATGTTTGAAACAAATAAACACACAAATTATTATTCAAAGCAGAGTATTTTCTTTTTATTCATTATTTTGCAAATAAGTATGTTATTAAAGTTAGAAATATTTTATGTTTCATGTCTGTTCTGACAATTAAGATATAAAATATATCAGACAAAAATAAAACATCCAAACTCAAAACACAGTTTCCATTAGATTCATCATGAAAACAGTCATTTCTATGATCCTTTTATACTTTTCTTTTACAGGCTCACTTTGATCAATTGTGTCACAAATAAAGAAAGAAAAAAATGACATAATAATGATAAATATGGAAAACTGATCTGAAATGTGATGAAGAAGAAGTATAAAGTAGCAGAAAATATACATACAGATATATAACACTGTTTAAAAAAAGAGAAATCTTGTTTTCATGTTTAACTGCTGAACACAACACATTGCCTCTACCTGACTGGAGTACTGACATGCTTTAATCTTCATCAGGAAATGAAGGTGATCATCCATTTCAAGCTTCATTATCATAATGATCATGGTCATCAGCTTTTCTGCTTAGACATGGACAGATCCGCTTCCTGATAGACAAATTTTTCCACCACACCAAGGACACAAAAATCCCAGAGAGAAACAAGATGGCCAAAATTCTCATGACAGGCCTTAAAACTTTAATCCAGAGTCTGCAGATTTTAATCTGAAGAAAGGTTCATCTTTAGTTTTCAAAACTCTGCAACTACCACAACAGACAAGATGCCAACAACAAGCAGGAACAGATTCACCAGCAACCCAACTCCAGAACTGTCTGAACCCTTTTCTCTGAGGAAAAGGTTGGGTTTGGGGTCACTTTCTTCCTCACTGACTGGGTTCTTCATCCGGCAGGAGAACGTTTTAACACTTTGTATTGTCTCATTGTTGGTGATGATCCTGTCCTTCTCCCCATCCATCCACTCTCCTCCCATCTTCCAGCTGTAGGTGACAGGTTCAGCTTTCTCTATGTTTCCATAACAGGTCAGGGTGCATTTTTCTGATGCAGCGGTACAATTCAGTGGTTTCACCAACACAGCAGGCTTCAGCACTGCCTTGATCAGTTTTGCATTATAGCGCACATCCTGGACCCTGTTGTTGATTTCCACTGAATACACCCCACTGTCAGCTGGACTCATGTTTTTGATCTTCACACTTCCAGTGGTTATGTTCAGGGTTGTTCGGCCTTTAAACACACCATAATACTCCAGATCAACTGTTCCTTTCACCCATTCTGCCACCAGATTGTTGTTGTGTTTCCACTGGATGCTGGTGATCTCTCCAGGTGAACGAGGCCTCAACAGCAGCTCACCGTCTTCCCTGAAAAACTTATCTTCAACTGAAACAGAGTTCAGCACCGGCAGCAGCAGCACGGACAGAAAACACCTCGTCAGTCTCTCCATGTCCACAGGTCAACACAGAACAGGAAGAATGTGTGATGTGCTTCCGTACTCTGGTATGTACTTCGTCACCCTTACACATTATAATAAACAGGAAGTTCATCAGCATTTACATCTTATCTTAAAACATTTGAATATCTTTCTGACAACATTCAAAACTCACCATATACCTTGAGATATAAATGTGTGACTGAGAAAACAAGGTTTTCATGCAGCTACAGCAGCAGTCACACATGCACACACCACTGTGCTATAACACATTATAGATCACATAAACTAATTGTTTACTAGTCTGTCAGTCACGTTCAAAACCTCTTCCCTCCTGGAGATTGCATCATTTTATCTGTGGTGTAACTCATGTTACAGCATTTTTAAAAAGACTTATTTTTGAATCTATAAAATATCTATAAAATTATGTTCATACTGTAACTGTACATATAGTATACGCTGTAAAAACACACATAGTTTATTTACACTCAAATTTATATCTATATCTACATCTGTATTTATGCTTCTATTTATATTCAGCTTTTTTGCACACACATAGTTTTTATCATGTCAATATGTGAGCACATAGTCCATCCTCACTACACAGAATCTAAATTACTGTCACTCTCTTTCTTACACTGTTATTGTTTTATGTTCATGTTTATTACTTTTTCTGTTGACGTGTGGCCCACATTGAGTTCCTTGTACTTGCTACTTCGCAAATAAATATGATAAATAAAAAAATACCTTTATAAATGCATTTACAATGGAAGTGATGGAGGACTAAATCCACACAGTCCTCCTTCAGTGCAAAAATGTATTTAAAGGTTTATCTGAAGCTAATATGAAGCTTCAGCGTCCAAATGAGTCAAATCCAGTAGATATCTTTCAACGTTACAGTCTTTTTAGTGCCAAAGTTCCTCTTTTTGTTTCTATACTTCCACTCCTTTTACTGCAATACTTTGACTACAAGCTAATAACACTTATGTACTTTTACTGCAGTAGGATGTTAAATGTAGGACTGGTATTGATGGAAGTATTCAGATTATTTACTGAAGTATAAGTTGTTTTCAGTTGTAAAACTATTTTACTGCCAGTCGAAGTCCTGCATTGAAAATCTAACTTTAGTTTAAAAACATCTTCAAAGAAAGAATAACTTAATGTTAATGATGATTTGATTGAATGTTTGTTTGTTTGAAGACTGAACTCTGATAGATGTTTGAAACAAACAAACAAACACACAAATTATTATTCAAAGCAGAGTATTTTCTTTTTATTCATTATTTTTGCATTATTTAATTAATGTTAGAAATATTTTATGTTTCATGTCTGTTCTGACAATTTAAATATAAAATATATCAGACAAAAATAAAACATCCAAACTCAAAACAGTTTCCATTAGATTCATCATGAAAACAGTCATTTCTATGATCCTTTTATACTTTTCTTTTACAGGCTCACTTTGATCAATTGTGTCACAAATAAAGAAAGAAAAAAATAACATAATAATGATGGAAATATGGAAAACTGATCTGAAAATATGATGAAGAAGAAGTATAAAGTAGCAGAAAATATACATACAGATATACAATGCTGTTTAAAAAAAGAGAAATCTTGTTTTCATGTTTAACTGCTGAACACAACACATTTCCTCTTCCTGACTGGAGTACTGACATGCTTTAATCTTCATCAGGAAATGAAGGTGATCGTCCATTTCAAGCTGCATTATCATCATCATCATCATCAGCAGCAGCAGCTTTTCTGCTTAGACAAGGACAGATCTTTTTCCTGTCAGTCTCACATTTCCACCACACCAAGTACACAACAGCCCCCAATAGAGCCAAGATGGCCAAAGATTTCATGATGGCCCCTAAAACTTTAAACCAGAGTTCAGAGTCTTCTGGAGCAGGCTTTTCTCTGAAGAGAGGGTTGGGTTCAGGGTCACTTTCTTCCTCACTGATTGGGTTCTTCATCCGGCAGGAGAACGTTTTAACACTTTTAACACAACTTTGTATTGTCTCATTGTTGATGATGATCCTGCTCTTCTCCCCATACATCCACTCTCCTCCCATCTTCCAGCTGTAGGTGACAGGTTCAGCCTCCTCTGTGTTTCCATCACAGGTCAGGGTGCAGTTCTCTGATGCAGCGGTACAATTCAGTGGTTTCACAAACACAGTAGGCTTCGGCACTGCCTTGATCACTACTACATTATAGCACCCAGACTGGACCTTGTTGTTGATTTCCACTGAATACAACCCACTGTCAGCCTGCCTCATGTTTTTGATCTTCAAACTTGCAGTGGTTGTATTCAGTGTTGTTCGGCCATTAAACCCACCGTAATACTGCAGATCAACAAAGTCTTTCACCCATTCTCCCACCAGAAGGGTGTCGTGTATCCACTGGATGCTGGTGATCTGTCCAGATGAACGAGGCCTCAACAGCAGCTCACTACCTTCCCTGAAAAACCTATCTTCAGCTGAAACAGAGTTCATCACCGCCAGCAGCAGAAAACAACTCGTCAGTTTCTCCATGTCCACAGATCAACACAGAACAGGAAGAATGTGTGATGTCCTTCCGTACTCTGGTATGTATTTGGTTTCTCTTCCGCATTATATTAACAGGAAATATTAATATCAGCATTTAAATAATATCTAATAACATTTAAATATCTTTCTGACACTTTTAATATTTAAAACACACCATACACCTTGAGATATAAATGTGTGACTGAGTAAAGAAGGTTTTCATGCAACTATAGCAGCTGTCACACATGCAGACAGCACTGTGCAATATACATTATAGATGACATAAATAGTGTTTATCAGTCGATCAATCAGCCTCAAAACCTCCTTCCTTCCTGGAGCCTGCATTATGAACCCAAATGAGGGTGTTACCAGCTATCTATGGTTTAAATCAGGTTTACAGGAATCATGAAAGACTTATTTATGTATTTATGAAATACCCAATGGGAACCTTTAACTGAATTAACTGAACTCACTGTGAGTATTCTCCTAGTATGTATCTATGTCTATAAAAAAAATTAACAACATAGTCTAGAGATTTCTTACTAAAATAAAGCGCCACCAGGTCAACTGCTCCCTTAATGACATCAACGTCTTTCATTCATTCACGTCTGTATGTGAATAAATGATGTGACATCAAAACATCAAATGCAGATCAAAGGCACATTCTAGCTGTGCGTTTGGCTTTTATCTCACTAATCAGAGGTTATAAACATGACCCAACCCTAAAGTCCAGCAGCCAAACGGACCAAAAAACTCTTGCTGAGATGGAGTCAGGCAGTGAAGTACACTTCCTGGAAAAGATCTACCAGGATATGGAAGACGAGAACGATGAGGCAGCCGAGGCCTGGAGGAAAGAGCAGCTTGCCCTTCACAAGAGGATCGAACTGCTCGACAAAGAGAGGCGTGAGCTGATGATGCAGCAGGAGGCGGACAGCCATCTCCTCGAGCAGCTGACAGCCATGGCCGCAGAGGTCGAGGAGCAGTGCCGCCAGGAGAGGTTAAAGGTGCAGCCACATGACAGACAATACGAAGAGCTGAGACAGCGCTACCTGGCAGAGGTGAAGAAAGAGGCGGAGTTAAAGAAAAAACTGTAAGGAGGCCTTCAAAAGAAGAACAGCAAAAATAAAATAAAAAAAAACAATTTCTTAAAGTGTTTATTTACCTTTTATCTTACAAAATCCACCAAAACTGTCGCCTATAACAACACTGCTAAACACAAAACGCCAAACGCGCCTTTTCATGGGGACACGCACAGAGACTGAAGCAGAAAGCCTGATAAAGTTGATATCCACCGTCGTGATAATACTGATCTCTGATCTTCAGTTTAAGGTTTGTCGAGCCAGCTGCTAAATTAACAGCGTAACTTTGGCAGCAGACTGAAGGAGTTGGAGAACTCAACACAAGGAAAGAAGTCAATAAAGAACTCCTTTAACACCACATGACAGCATCAAATTACAGTCTGATGTAGAAAATATTCACTGACCTTCATGTTGTTTGTTTGTGGTTTTGTTTATTATAGTATATATCACACACACACACACACACACTCAATCACATGCGCACGCACTCACACACATGTACATTCATACACACATGCACACACACCCACTCATTCATGCACACACTCACACATGCACACACCCACTCATTCATGCACACACTCACACATGCACACACCCACTCATTCATGCACGCACTCACACACATGCACACACACATGCACACACACGCACACACCCACACATTCATGCACACACATGCACACACGCTCAGACTCACACTCAAACACACACTCATACTCACATATACACACTCACACACACACATGTGCACACACACATTCACACACATGCACACCCACTCATACTCACACACACATAGATTCGCACACATATACTCACACATTCACACACTGTCATTCACAAACACACATTCTCTCACACACACTTACACACACACACACACTCAGACATTCACGTACACACACTCAGACATTCTCACACACACACACAGAGGGGCGGAGCTTGTCGTTCTCTAAGCTGAGGTCTATCCACTCTTCATCGGCGCCATCTGTAAACTCTGCTCCTCATTGCGCCTCTTTCTGTCCTTCCTGTCAAAGACTCTCTTGAATCGTTTCCACTGCGGCGTCTTACTCTCAGTTCTCGCCTGCTGCTCGGCGGCTGCGGCTGCCTCAAGATTCACCTGAAGGGCTTCGTCCTCGTTCTCCTTGATCTCTGCATAGGCGGCGGCGTTGTTCAGCTCCTGGTTCACAGTCTCCTGGAGCAACGCTGCGTTGGATAATTCCACCTCCTGAATCTTCTGCTGCAGGTCGTCACTCTGCTCCTGCACGTCCTCTAGTTCCTGCTGAAGCTGTTTGACCTCTAGCACCTTTGTCTCATAGAGGTGAAGCAGATGATTATACGAGTTGTGCGCGCACTCCACGTGCACAGATGTGCACCTGTACAGATCAGTGATCTCTCCCATCGTCTGCAAGATCAGCTCCCTTGTCCCCTGATTCTTTGATCGCCAGCTCTGCACTTTCTGCGAAGCTTCTTGTTCCTGTAGCAACAGGTTCTCTTTCTTCTTCTGCCGGGACTCGCTGGCAAACCTCAGCACCTTTCTACGCTTCTCTATTTTATATCTGAGGGCGATTACTTGCTGCTCCATCCTTGTTCGGCTGCAGATGCTAGCGCTCTTTTGGCTGGTGGAGCCAACGCTCGCGCTCTTTTGGCTGGTAGAGGTAATGCTAGCGGTCTTTTGGCCGATGGAGCCAACGCTAGCGCTCTTTTGGCTGGAGGAGGAAACATTAGCATTCTTTTGGCCGGTGGAGCCAACGCCGTCATTCTTTTGGCTGTTGGAGCCAACGCTGACGTTCTTTTGGCCGTTGGAGCCAACGCCGTCGTTCTTTTGGCCGTTGGAGCCAACGCTGTCATTCTTTTGGCTGTTGGAGCCAACGCTGTCGTTCTTTTGGCTGTTGGAGCCAACGCTGTCGTTCTTTTGGCTGTTGGAGCCACCGTTGACTTTCTTTTGGCTGTTGGAGCCACCGCCATTGTTATTTTGGCCGCTGGAGCCAACGCTGTCGTTCTTTTGGTCGTTGGAGCCAACGCCGTCGTTCTTTTGGCTGCTCATGTTCTTTTAAGGTTCTTCAATATGTTGAGTGAAAGTACAATATTGTTTCCTGTAGCTTTCTTACCTCTTAAATATGTTGCCCAAATATATTAAAGACGTATTAATTATGTGCGTATAATTTGGGTAGGTATGTCTTTCATATAGTTGTTGTGGATATGGTACAACATCGTGTGAGAATCTGTACAAGCTCTATTAATAAATTTCCTGGAGGGACAATAAAGGATCTGTCTAACTTTGCATCAAAGACAGGGATGAGAGACATCATAGACATCAACAGACATCGCAGAGAGGCAAGAGTGACATCATAGACATCAAAAGACATGAGTGACATCATAGACATCAAAAGACAGATAAGAGTGACATCATAGACATCAAAAGACATAAGAGTGACATCATAGACATCAAAAGACAGACAAGAGTGACATCATAGACAAGAGTGACATAATACATCAAAGGCAGACAGTGACATTCAAAATCAAATTAAAAAGTCTGCTAAAAATTACTCAGCTCTGTTCCAACTGAATATAAATTTCATCTCATTAACACAAATAGTTTAAATCATTAATTTCTAGTTGACATTGTAGGTTTATGTGATGTCCTGTGTGTTTTCATTTTGCTTTGTATTGTTTGTTATGTTGCTGTTATATGTTTTAATTTTAAGGGGCCGCAGATGAAAATGAGCTTGAAGTTAAATCTGATGCAGAAAATCAAATGTTAACATTTACGCTTCATAATATCCATAATGGTTCCATTAAATACAACAAGACATCGTAGACAAGAGTGACGTCATCTCATCAAAGGACTCAGCAGTGACATCATAGAGAGACAAGAGTGACATCATCTCATCAAAGGACTCAGCAGTGACATCATCTCATCAAAGGACTCAGCAGTGACATCATAGACAAGAGTGACATCATCTCATCAAAGGACTCAGCAATGACATCATAGAGAGACAAGAGTGACATCTGCTGAATCCTTTGATGAGATGATGTCACTCAAAGTCTCTTGGCAGTGACATCACACACACACACACAAAATGATGCCCAGTTGTTACATATTTATTTCTTCTTTCAATCATCGAGTCGTGACGTCACTCTGCACATTTCTCTGCATTTCACTCCTTTGTTTGTATTTTACTGTTTCCGTTTATTTTCTATTTTTTCCTGCAAAGACACTTCTGTGTTAACTGCCAGTTTACACCAATGAGACTAGAAAACACAATAGTGTATCGTTTCCATAGCAACGACTTTCTGTAGTTTCATTCTAACTGGAGAGTTTGTGCCTTTGTCTTAAAACATGAATGCACAGATATCACCACATTTCAATCAATATAAATGTTTTAAACTTAAACAGATCATCTATCAATCCATATTAAATGTTTTATTTTAATCTACATTACAGTTTAGATTTTTATACATACATTACACAACAGACTGAATAATATCATTTACTGCATCTCTCTGTCAATGAGGTTATTTTTTGTTGATTATTTGATCAGTTTTTGTCCTTTGACGCCCTCTTTTTCCATTTGAGAAATAAACTGAGGTCTGTAGTTTCAACAGTTGAACTAGAACCTGCTGATCAGTCCAGGTGATGTTCACTTTTTCATAAAAGGGTCCATAGCACAATAAAATATACAAAGTATGAAGTATAAAAAACAAAATTAATACACAATCTCAAGGAATTCCACAATAATCAGGAAATCGCATTTAGGCTTTAACGCCAATGGTTCCACAGTTTGGGGACGTTTAACATTTTCAGAAATGGAGCCGTCGCAACAACGCCTCATGGTGGCCATGGCGACCACTTTACTTTCCACCATAAACTAGTTATGTACATTGCATCGAATCTCCTGAACCAAACATGATAACACAGAAAAAGGTGATGTCTACCCTCCGTTGGCCGAGGATTACAATGCTATCATGTACAACATCATAAACTGTTCAGGTGAATCGTTAAATGGTGAATTAAATGATGCTTAAAATTCATTGATACTGTGAAATCACGTCTGGTTTCAGGAGATATGATGCAATATACATAACTAGATTATGGCGGAAAGTAAATTAGTTGCCATGGCCACCATGAGGTGTTTTTGTGATGGCTCCATTCCTGAAAATGTTCAGGGCCACAAACTGTACAAGTGTGCCAAGCAGTGCCGGAGCTAGAACAACTATTCAGGATGGGGGGGGGCACCAAATTACTGGCAAGTGTCAACATAGTTGAGCAAAGTGAAAGTTAAACTAAATCACAAAAACAGTGCATTCTCTTCACTTTCCTAATAATCTAACAAAAAACACAATGAGACAAGACTCTGGCTGAAAATACACGTAATAATAATAATAATACATAACAATAACAACTTCACAGCAAATGAATGTTGAATAAAAAGAACATAATTAATAATTACACCTGTCAGCAGCCAGTATGAACAGGATAACAGTGAACCGTCTGTGTGGCCTATGTGAAATGTATTCTCATTAGAACAGCTGCAGTCTTTCCAGTCGTCTCTCAGCTTCCTCGTCAGGTCTCATTATGTAAAAACGCACAGTGTCCGGCCACAGCGTCATAAGTTTAAATATCTACAATGAATTCTTAGATTTTCAGTCATTTATTTGGGGGGAACGGCCCTCTGGTGCCAAGTTTCATGCTTTTATGACAAAGTGAACATATCAACTGGACTACATGTATTTCTATGTATGATCTCTTGACTAAGCACTGTTGGCAAATCAGAGAGAGATATAGAGAAGCCTTAACGGGAGAAATATGATCTCTCTTCCTAGTTTTTGTCAGCAGAACATTTACAGACTTGTTAAGGCAGCACACTTGTGTAAATTGCTTTAATAATTACAAGTTCAGGAGTTACAGATCAAATGCAAAGCTTGTGTTTGTACTCTTTAATATTAGCATGAAATAATTAGAGTAGCTCAGGTTCAGGTGTGTGTGTTCAACTGTATTTAGATGGTTACTGCTTGCAGACAGAAGTTAACAGATGCTAACCGGAGTTAGCCGAGTGGACAGACAGATGAGGAGGCGGGACTTTCTTCGTCTAGAAGCTTTATTGATAATTGTTTACATCTCACAATGCATTCCACAAACACGGCTCCCGGCTGGAAGCTTTTTATCGTCACAATTGAAGTATGAAGTTTATCATTCACAATTATACTTGCATAACAAACAAATGCTTGAAGGTTTCCCAAAGTCACATCAAGTTGCAACTTTATTAAGATATCAGCTCCACAGACAGTATGGTTATTTTTTTCTTTAAATCCCATTTCATTTTTTTTTTTTTCATTTTTTTACATTTTTTAAATGTTTTATCTGATGTGGATGAATGTAAACGTGTTTTCCTTCCAGAGTTTTTCATCACTAGACAGCTGCAATGACATGGAAATAACGACTTGTATGTAATTAATGTGTTTTATTTGTCTGGCAAAGGTTTTCTAGATGTTTCTAGCTAGAGTTACTCAGAAGCGATGAAGTTTTTAAATGGTAGAACAACCCCCCCCGCCTTCCCTCCCCTCCCACACCCTCCCACCGCCGCCGCCTCATCAGGAGTCAAAAGACGTCGTTCACAAATCCGTCATTCGTTGCATCGAGGCGAAACCACGCAGCAGGTTACCGAGGAAACGAGCTCGAAGCTTGAGGGACACGACGGTATTTCAGTAAAACAGTAAAATCACAAAATACTTCTAACTCAGTAATACCAAAAAAAAAAAAAGAAAAGAAAAGAAAGAAAAATACAAATGAGGTGCTGTTTGCGGCTCGCTCGTCTTTCTCAAAAACAGCAGCAAGAAGACGAAGAAACAAAAAAAAAACATCTCTCCGCTCGGCTCGACTGCCGGAAAAAATTCTAAATAAAAGAAAAAGAAAAAGAAAAGAAACAAAAAACCCACCCTGAAGGAGGGCGAGCAGAGGGAGCGTTCATTCGAAATGTGTTTCTGTGAGTTTCAACGTCTCACAGAAACAAAACATTTCAAAAAGTTGGGTTTTAAAAAAAAAAAAAAAAGAAGAAGAAGAAGAAGTTGGGGAGACGTAAATCATCAGAAACGACCTCGGTGTCGTGAAGCTTGGTGCCGACCTGCTTCCACTTTTCCAGAAAACACACCAAAAAAAAAAAAAAGAGGAATTCTGAACTGGAAAAAAAGTGTTTTTATTATTTTGACAAATAAAGTTTAGAAGGGCTGCGTCCACGCCAGACCCCTCCTCTCCTCCTCCAGCCTGCCTTCATATCCAAAAAAAGAAACCCACCCTCCCCCCCCCCCCTCACCTCCCCTCCCCTACCACACACACCCCCCTCCCCTTCCCTTCCTCCCATCCAACCATCTTCCTCTCAGGACTTCCTGAATCCGAACTCCGACGTGTCGTCACTTCACTCTGCCTTGCGTTTCATCCCGGGAACCTTCGCCTGGATCCTAAAAGAGGAGAAGAAGAAGAAGATCATCAGAAGATTCAGTAAGAAATTTAAAAAAGCAGATTAACGGTTCATAAACAGCAGCAGACTTTTAATTTATCTCGACAGTACAGTTATTTCTAATTTTCTAATGTTTAATATTTAATCATATTTCTTTAATTTGCTCAACATAAAGAGCTGAAACTAACTAAATGTCATATTTTGCATGCAAGTAGTAAAAATCATCCTCTAGAACAGTTTTTATTCTGCGTTTATTGTGCAGTTTTAGTAGTAAAAGCCTTGTTGACTGAAATCGTACATAAATCAACTAATCAATTAGTGGCAGGTGGGTTTGGGGGGAGGGAGGGTGATGTAACGGGTTTTGTCTCTTCATGCTAGGCTAACCCATTGTTGCCAACTCTGGAGCTAACCATCACTTTTCCAGCAGTTAAAGAAACAACAGACGTGACTTTTCATCATTAAGAAGCTCTGACTCTCCCTGCACACACACTGTCAGCAGACTCTTCTTTTTAAAATCGTGTCTTCTTGAGTTGTTTATTTATTTATTTTATTATTGTTATTTTTATTTATTTCTAACTTGTGGCACATGTTCTTACACTATGTATGTTTGTTTGTTTTTTTGTCTCATTTTCAACTCTTGTTCCTGTGAAGCACTTTGTGAATTTCATTTCTGTGAAAGGTGCTATACTAAATAAACTTATTATTATTTATTATCTGTCACACTGTAGTCTGTACTGTACATTTACTGCCAGACTGACAACTTACTGCTGCTGCTAACCTTCCTTCCTCTGCTCCACTCACATCCAACCCCACTTTCCTGTCGCTCACTACACAAACATACTAAGCACCTCTCTATTCCTAAAGACAATTACGCTGCTAATATTTAACCTTATATTTGGCATTAAAAATATCTTTTGGCCTGGCGGGGATTCATTGATATTATTACAGGAGAAACTCTGATTCAGTAAACGCTCAGTAACCGTTGAGAACAGTTAAATCATGGATGTTTAAAGAGAACTGGATGCAGCGTCGGAGGCGGGGCTTCGTTCATTCCTATGAAAGTTACTCAGCGGTGCATGAAACCAAAAAAGTTTGACTTCCGCACATAAAATTACTGGATCTTCCGGGATCATTCGGCCTGTAGAACGAGCGCACTGGTGACTTTCACCGGCCGAGTTGGCTACTTCCTGTTTAACTTGAGTGTTTTGAATACACCCCTGTTTCAACCAGCAGGCTGCAGCTCTAATAATTTCCCTCCATGTTTATTATACTCTATAAAATAATCTACTTACTTTCCAACAATGTCTTTGAACTGGTTGTTGACCAGAGCCAGGTAGTGGTCGATCTTGTCCTGAAAACAAACAAACAAACAAACATCAGGTTTACAGCAGAAGCAGGAAGGAAAGAAGCTCCACACTCACCTTCACTAAAACACTCGAGAAGCTTTAACATGAATCCTGATGGAAAGAAGCTGTTAAACTACATCAAACACAGGATTATTTTGACTCTGTGGTTGTTTTATTTCCGTCAGTATGTCCTGAATAAAACTGGAATATCTTCAGTGAACATCAGGATGCTCGTTTACATCCAAGATATAAAGTTAAAGACTTTTTATCAGCACAGAAAAAGACAATTTGAAGAAGATTATTTATTGTTATATCACTTTTTCTGAATCAGGATAAAATGCAGGAAATAGAAAAGATGGATTAAAGTTTTATATCTGAAGTGAGAAGTTTGATGGAATAAAAGCTGCTGATCGTCTGATGATGTTTGAACTCTGCGGGGACAGAGGTGCATTATGGGTACTCACCTGGTGTTTCTCATAGACGATCGGGAGGCTGAACACTCCAACCACAGCTGAGAGAAGAAGAAGAAGAAGAGTCAGATTTTTTGACCAGAATTTTATCTTGTTGGTGTGAAACTGACTAAAACTTTATTTATTTATTTATTCTGAACAGTTTGACTCTTTGTTCATAATTATTTTCTTTCAGCTTTTATTCGTGCGTTTCTTAAAATCTCCACCAGATGGAGCCAAAGTAGAAACTATATATAAAGTCCTGCACATTAACTTTTCTTTTATTATCTGAAATCTACTTTAAAAAAGGCCGAGGAGCCCAGTGCATGATGGGAAACGACAGCTTCCACTCACCCAGAATCACGATGGTGAGCCCGTTGAACAAGGCACCGACGTAGGTCAGGATCCACATAAACACAGCAAACTGCAGAGAACAGAACAAGAAAAAATAAGTTTATGTTGTTTTATTTAAAAAAAAAAAAGATATAAAAACACGATGCAGGAATATTTCCTGATGAGCAAACAGAGGTCGTTAGTAGAAATAACGATTACTTTCATTAACGTGTTGATTATTTTGGTCAGAAAATAGAGAAAAATGACGTCATTAAATGTCTTGTTTTGTCCTTTAGTTTACTGTCACAGAGGACTAAAGACAAAACTCAAAATGATTAATTGATTGATTGATTGATTGTCAAAATAGTTGGGGGTCAGAAGAGAAACGATTCACTGACTGACAGAAAACAGTTTCAGCGACTATTTGTGATTAATAATTAAACGTTTGTCGTTTTTAAAGCAGAAATGTAAAAAAAAACATCTTGTTTCAGCTTTTAAAATGTGAGGATTTGCTGCACTTTTCTGTTTTTTTTAGACTTTATATAATATTTAGACTGTTAGACAAAAAAAAATTGTGATTTTTCACTATTTTCTGACATTTTAATTCTCATTTAATTGAAGAAATAAGCTGCAGATTTACTGATAATGAAACAAATGTTAGTTTCAGCTGTGTGTTAAAGTTTCTAACAGCAGAATTCATGAAGGATTTTTATTTATATTTCTTTAATAAAGCAGAATCAGCAACTAACGTCATTAATAATTAAACGTTTAAGTTGTTTTTAAAGCAAAAAATGAAAAAAAAACATTGGTGCAGCTTTTAAAATACAACTTTATATAATATTTTCACTATTTTCTGACATTTTAATTCTCAGTTTTTTTGAGTAAATAAGCTGCAGATTGACTGAAACAAATGTTAGTTGCAGCCGAGTTAAAGTTTCATTTTTCCTTTAACAACAAACAAACATTAGCGGATGTATGCGGTGTAAAGTTTCCCTCTGCAGCTCGTTACTTTATTCAGTCATGAATCTTTGCAGCGACTCGTCTCCCGCGGAGAGCGTCCTTCTAAAAATAAACTCCACAAGACTCGAAGAGGAAATCTAAAAAAGATCAGACCGGCTGAATCCGTTTCTCTCTTTACGAACCATAAACACCGACATAAATATCTCATCACATCCACGGATCAGCCGGCTGGAAATAAAACATCCTCATGACTACGTTTACACACCTTCACATCTACAGATTATTTTATCAATTAAAAAAAAAAAAAAAAAAAAAAAAGTGTAAAAACATCATCCTCAGTTTCTCTGACGTCTTTAAGTTGCTTCTTTTGTCCAAAACCTTCAGATAATTGAATTTACTGTCACATAAAATGAAGAAAAACTAAAAAAAAAACAACTTTTAATGAATCAAAACTCTTGCAGATTAAAAAAAGATTCAGTTTATTATCATGTGAGAGAAGAAAAGCAGCAAATATTTGGCTTTTTTGTTTTGTTTGTTTGTTGATTAACTGTCTAATCATTGCAGCTGAAGTTTCCTGGTGATTATTGATCTTCCCGTTCAAATACGATCAGAACAAAGGATCATTAGAGTCTTCAAACCGCCATAATCTACGTTTCTTTTGTCCTTTAAAAAGAATAAATCAGGTTTTATTTCTGTTTTCAAATTATCTGCAGCTGCAACTCACGTTTATATGAATCGATCCGTCTTTTATCTTATAAAAACGTCAGAAAACAATTCAAACAAATCAAAAGACGACGTCCACGTTTATCAGTTTAAATGATTTAAAGCAACTGGAACCAGTGAATGTCGGCCTTATTTATGTTCTACTAACTGAATAATTCACCTTTTTTTTTTTTAAAGCTGCTCTCACATCCGCATGAGCACAATTGTTATTCACAACAATGACGTTCAAACCGTGTGAATCATTTCCTTCAGTCTGACGGCGGTCATAAATGGTAAAAACACGACACAATCAACACTGAAAAAAATTCCCATTTTATTAGTCGGGATGTGTTTGTTATGTCTTCGACCCTGAAGCTGCTGTAATGTAACACGAACCCTCGCAGCGCTGCGACACGACGTGACGTACCGATGATGAAAACGGCAGCAGGAACGAGTCACTGGAGGCGGATTAAACTCTGTGTGTGTGTGTGTGTGTGTGACACTTTAATGACCTGCTGGGTTGTAAATATTCAAAGTTAAATCAAAGGAAAACTAGAATATCCCTCCATAAAGACATCCAGATACACACACACACACTCGAGCTTGTAATCATCTGAGGGGATTTTTTTTTTTTTTTTTTAAACATTCCTGAGGCTCAAACTTCCTCCTGATGGGATTAAAAAGAAACCGGGAGTGTTTTTTACCCTCTAAGGGAGTTTGTTCGGCGTGCAGCTCTGTATTTGGACTGCAGGATGGAGGGCGGGAGCTGCTGCTGCAGCAGCGAGGTGACGACAGCCCTACGACAGCTGCAGCGCTCTGAATGTCTGTCATCTGTTACCAACACTGATCTACGCACATATTAACTGAACCGCCGACTGAAGGACAGAAACTCTGACGTCTCCTTAAAAGTGAAAACCAGACAACAAGAGTCGATGTAAGAGGTGTTGATCCACCGCAAACTCCTTCAATCTTAAATCTCACTTATCTAAAAATGAAAAAAAAGGTCCCTTGAAGTATCTGGAGGTGTTTTAGTGACACATTTCTGCTCTGAAGCCGCTCTGCGTCTCAATCTAAACAATAACAACAGACGGAGTGTGATGATGTCGTGAAGCAGCAAGGGATGATGGGAGTTGTTGGGATGGGAGTCCCTGTGTCTAGAACCATGGGATGAGAAGGCTGATTGGTTCCCAAATGGTTGGGTCCAACCTCCAGCTGAGTACTAACTCCTCCCTTGTATATATGAGTGAATTCAACCTTTATACTTAAAACGCTCTGAAAAAAGGCTCTGTGCCCAAACGTGGAAGCGTTTTTCTAATGTGATGTGAGCCAAATAAACAAGTGAAATGTTCATATTTTGTCCTCCTTGACTGGAAAATTGAGATGTGCTACCCTTTTTTTCTACATTTTTGGAACAAGTCTGCTGGATTTTGGGTTTAGCTCTCCACCGAGAATTGTTGAAGCGCAACGTCCTTCTTCAATTCACTGAATAAAGCAGTTTCAGCTAAAAAAATCAGTGTTTCTCCACCATGTTGGGCGAGCAGCGGACTTCCTGGAGGGGCTGTTAGCCGAGCTGCTGCTAACGTTTGCCCAGTTTATTTCTCTGATAACTTAAGATCCAGACGTCCAATGACTAAAATCCTTCTTGCGGCTAAAAGATCAAGTTAAAAACCAGCTAAATTTATCATGAAAATGTGGCTTCAAACTGAATAAAAGTCCATTTCTAACAGTTTGTGTGGAACAAGCACAACAAAGCCCATGTATTATCTTGTATGTGTGTAAGTTACTCTTTGCTAGACGCCATTGTAGCGGACAAACACGGCGCCGACGCATGCATCTTGTGCACTATACTCTTTGGTAGAGGAGGTATGACGCCATTGACAGGCCACCAAATGAAACGGTCCGTTACTTTGATTAAAATGACAGATTTCTCTGGGTTTGAACATTAATGTAAGAACACAACTCAACAACATATAGAACATAGGTCTAGACCTGAGTGACAACAACCTGACGATCTCAGGAGAGAAGCTTCTGTCTGGTCTAGTTGTTTTTACACATTTTAATGAGGAATAATTACAGATTAGAGATTTAAAAAGGACGGGTTCAGAGTTAATGAAGTAAGTTTTAAAGGAAAATCTTCAATCTAGTAGATATCTTTCAACGTTACAGTCTTTTTAGTGCTTAAGTCCCTCTTTTTGTTACTATACTTCCACCTGCAGCTCAACAGGGAAACACAAAGAGGAGAATTTGATGCTAAAAAACAAACAGATGCTTTACTTTCTATTAAACTGATGTGGATTTGTTGTATTTGAGGTCCGTCTCAGCTGGTGGAACAGACGGCTCCCTGTGAGTGGTGTGGAATCATGAAAATATCACCACACATAAATATATAGACTTTATCTTGATATGACTCCTTCCAACTATAAAAGCAGTTTATTAGCCACACGCTTTTATGCAAAGTCTGCCGGCAGCCAGCTGACGTGTCATCAGGTCCTCCAGCAAGAATCTATAGAAGAAAGACGCTTCTGTCCAAACTAATCATTATTCTACGGGCCATAAGTATGTAAACCAAGACAGACTCCTCTAACTAAGTAGGCTAATTGCATATTAGACACACAGCACTGTAAGCTTGACTTCTATCAGCAGCAGCTCAGCTTTTTACGTGTTTTTATTGTTGTTGTTTTTTAAAAATACAAATAATTTGAGGAGAATTTGATGCTAAAAAGACTGTAAATGTGTCAGATATCCACTTGATATGACTAACTCAGACTGATGAAGCTGAACAGAAGCTTCACACACACTTTAAACGTCTATCTGGACACACTTGATGAACTGTGAATCATCCTTTGAGCCCAGTTTGAACTCTGAACTGGTCAGTTCGGATTGATTGTTGTTTGAAGTGCAGTTTGAGGTCACTGCGCCCGATTAATCGCCCGATCGATCACAACAATCTGGCTGCTGAAACAATCTATTGGATTTCTGGCAGGTCAGGAATTTATTTTCCTTTCAGTTCATATTAAAAATTAAAAGCTGCTTTACTGGAACCGTGCTTGCAGGTTGTGTTTCTGCAGAAACGATGAGTTAAGTGTGTGTTAAACAGATTGTTTTTATTACTCTTGTAGGATTAAAATGTAAAGTGTCAGTTGTCAGAAAGAGAAAGGTTTGCTATTCTGAAATATGGACGACATGATCCGTCCGTTTAGTTTTATTTCAGGTCAAATATTCTGCACAAGTTTACTGAAGTTTACAGCTTTTTAAAGTGAATCTTGGAGGCCAGTTTGTGGTTAAAATTAGGCCGAATCTGCACAGTTTCCTTCTGGTTTAAAACCTTTTTAAATGATCACTGAACCTCCACGATTCATTTGTTGAGTTTGTCGTCTGATTCTTGTTTTTGATCAAGTGGACGCCTTCAATTCTTAATTTCTGAAGTATTTTTACTGTTTTTGTGACTTTAAATTAACAGTTTTCACTTCAGGCTTTTTTTTTTTACCTCGTTAATATCAAACGATCATTTCTGGGTGCGGTTAACGCGAACCGCCGCCGCCGTCGTTCTCACCTTGATGGAGTCGACCAGGTCCTCGACCAGGAACAGGCGCCTCAATTCGCCGATGCTCTTGTTGAGTCTGGCCAGAACCATGTCGCTGTACTTGTGGACCATGTCCTCAGACAGCGCCACCTCCTGGTCCAGGTACTGCCTGCGAGGGACAGAAGAAGAGGAGCAGGTTGTGTGGTTATAATCTCATATAAATAGACGCACAGATGAGGATTAAAAGGTGTATAAATCTGACTTCAAACTCGGGGAATCCAGCTGCTTTTTTTGCAGTTTCGTCTCGTCTTCACTGAAGTTTAAAACCTGGAAAATCTGCAGAAATCAGCTTGCAAATGTGACTGACTCTGAGCTCACTTTCCCCCGGATTACAGTATGTTAATCTGAGCTAATTGGTCTGTAAAGCGCTGCGAGGTCGAACGCGGTAAGAAGGTTTTGTCGGGCAGCCAGGAAGAGGATGAACGATCAAATGAACAACAAAAGACGGACGTGGAAGAAGAAAGGCTCCGAAACGGTCGTTCTGAATCCACAGAGGCATTTTCATGTGTTCATAAAAACATAAATAATCAAAGACTTGAGCTAAAAAGTTGTTTAAAAAATGAGAAAATATCTAATCTGGGGTCCAACATGCATCTGTCTCATCTGCAGCCAGGTCAGACCGCCTCCAGCTCCAGATTGAATCAGGTCATTGATCATTCTGTGATTGGCCGGGGTTCATTTTCCATGAAACCAGACACGCTGCAGGGACGTAAATCAAACCAAAACTCACTTTTAATGTTTGGTTTTATATCCTGCGCTACTCTGGTTTGACTTATTCTAGATTAGATTCAAGTCTGATATGAAGAAATAGTGTCTGAAAGTGTTTTATTTCTTTACTTAAGAGTCTTTATCAGTTAAACGCCTCACGCAGACTTCTCAGAAATGAAGGAAAAGTCGATATTTTTTGACCTTCGTGACCCTGAAAGCTTATTTTAGTCTCGTCTGTCGGCTACTCACTTGAATGGGTGTCCCTCATCTGACTTCTGGATGGCCTGCAGGATGCCTTTGTATATCCTGAAGCAGATGGTGACTGACAGCAGAGCCAGGCCGATGTAGGAGCAGACGCTCACGATGCTGCACACCGTGAGGGAGAGGAGCAGCAGCAGGATGGCGCCGAACACCACGCCTGTGGTCTTCACATCACGCCAGTAGAGGAGATCCACCACTGCAGGAGGAGGAGGAGGAGGAGGAGGAGGAAGAACGGTTAGTGTCAATCATCCAGACGACAGAGGGGACTGAGTTTGTTTTTTCCAAATGAAGCCTGAACGTTCAGCAACATTATTTACTGCATTTCATATGTTGAACTTTAATTTAACAGCTAAAAAAAAGATGAATAATTTATTTTATTAGAATTTAAATCATATATTTGTTTGATTAATAACTCAAATAGCTAATTTAGTTTGATTGTGCTGCGATTTAGGCCTCACAGGTTGTTTAAAAAACACTTTAATACAAGCTGTGTGCAACAATTAACACACCAAATAATCAATTAAACCTGCTTTAACTGATTGTTTTCAGTATAAACAAGTACTGAACACAACACAAGGTGACTTAATTATCATCTTTTAAGTTGATTTGTTTAACTTGTTTGCATATAGATGCTTATTTCCTCATCCAGCAGTCACAGAGCAACACGAACCTCACATTGATAATGTCAATAATTACTTGTGGGGTTCCTCAGGGTTCTATTGTTGGTCCTTTATAGTTTCAATCTGATTAAAGCTGCTTATATTTATGTTTTTGTCCACTTTTCTGCAGCAAAATAAGTCTGTAAACATAAATTCTGTCACATTATCTATTTATAAAGTTCAAACAGCTGCTTTTATTTCCACATCCAGCAGTTACGGAGCAACATTATCGCTCATGTGGAGTCGTGTTTCAGTCCAATCTTCTCTCTCTTTCAGCTTCTGTTTCTGCTCTCTACCAACTCCTGAGGGAAATATCTGGCTTTTTAAGCTGCTAAATGCTACCAGCTAGTCTGCAGATAACTGTGTCTGACAGATAAACAATGAGCTGAAACTATAATAAAGCTCCGTAAAGCCGAGAGGAGCTGCAGGTTCATCACTACGAGCCTCGACAAGCTCAGACATTTATTTTAAAAAGAGCCTAAAACACAGAATCTGTTTATTTTACATCTCTTGTTGGCACAATGAGCTGAGAAAGAGATTGTCATGTGACATGTGGGAGACGCGCTGATTCAGAGATAAAGTCAGGTGATCAATTAGTTTTGGGTCCAAACTGAACTCACAATATCAATCAATCAGCATTAAGTTAATATCTCTTCTGGAAAACCTGTTTCAGACGGTTTCTGACCCCAAACTGCTGAAACTAAGAGTTGAATTTTCTGCTTCACTTCTACCGAGCGTCACATGGTTGGAGCGTGTGACCCTCTGGGGAGGTGGGTGGAGGATCTTTAGCTCTGCTGGGGTCAGAGGTCACAACTTCTATCAGGAAAAACCCTGCAGGAGGAAACTCACTGCGGCTTCTGACTCATCAACTTTCCTCTTCTCTGCACCTTCTGGACTCTTCTACTTTTTTTTTTTACCCCGACACCATAAAGACGACCTTCAAGTAAAGAAAGCTCCACGTAACGAGCATTATTTCCTTTTATAATAGTATCAGACTTTAAATAATCAAATCAAACGCTATTCAAGCCGTCATGTATGACAAAGAAAAGCTTCATATTTTCATTTGGGGAGCTGAAAACAACATTTTTTGGCATGTTTACTTTAAAAGAAACAAACAAAAAACAATTATTCAATTATCAGATTAGCTGCAGATTCATTTTCAAGTTCACTGGTTCAACAGCTGCAACGATTAGACCGCTGATCAATTAATTGCCAACTATTCTGTTAACTTATTAATCATTTTGAGACATTTTTCAAAGGAAAAAAAGTCCAAATTCTTTGATTCTCTGACAGTAAACTGAATATCTGTGTGTTGTTAACAAAAAAGAGATTTGAGGACGTCATTTGACATTTTATGAACCAAAAAACTAAATCAATTAATCAAGAGAACAATCCACCAATCAGCAGCTAAACCGGTGACTGAAAGTGAAGGTTATCTGCAGCTCTGCTTTGGGTGCTGCGGGGAGCTTCACCCTCTCTGAGGACACAGATATTCGGGGTGGTGAGATGATGGGTGGGGGTCGGACTCTCTCTGGGGGGACAGCTGAGCTTCATGACCTGAGCCCGGGACCCCGAGCACGCTTATATTTCACCAGGGAATTCCTGGCAGGTCAGCGGACAATATTAGAAGTGAAGGAGTCCTGGGTGTCCCTGCAGGCTGCTGCTACTGCGTCCGCGGTGTTGCGACTGTGGCGGCAACGTGTAGCTCACAGCTGATACATGCTGTCCTTTTCTGACTGAACGACAAGCGCATCATGTCAAACTGCACGCTGGAATCTGACAGTTTAATGTTTCTGCCTCCCTTATCGGCAGCCAGGCAGCTAGTACTACACGCCTGGATGACGACATTCAGTGTTTTGTAACAGGAAAGACGACGTTTTAACAGTTAAATCAGGTCTAGAGGTGCAGGTTTTTAAATAGAAGTGCTGCTGGAATAACTAGAGTGACCCTGGAGTGTGGACAGAAACCTAAGTGTCAAAGGTTTTGCACACATTTTTACAGATAAAAGTGTTTTCTGATAAGCAAAGCAGCATTCAAATGCAAACTGAGCTGCTCAGAGACACAAAGACGGGTGCTGTTGGTGGTGGTGATGATGTGTTCACCGCCGCTCAACACCGCACACCGACTGACCGGGGCGGCCGGCTGGCCACAAAACATTTGGCAGCCGACTAAAAGTATTTGTTAAAACGGCTTAACAGGCAATAAAATGAGCTTATGAGGCTGAAAACCTCAAATCAGATTTACTGCAACAAGTCGCTGTTTCCAAGCGGATAAATCCAACCGACAACAACAATAAATACTCACTTAAATTGATTATTTGAGTGATCTATCGCTCAAAAAGGCAGATTATTCTGTGTTTTCAGTTGCTTAAATGTGATTTGTTGCACTTCTATCTTCCATATTAGTGCATCTCTACTAACAAATACTGTTATTAAAAAGGTCAAAATGATAAATAAAGAGCACAAAGTGTCTTTTAATACACATTTAGTCTGACTGATGGTAAAAAAGAAAAAAAATTCAAGTTACAATTAATCAACTGACATCTTTTAATGTCAACTATTTGCTTGTTTCTGCAAATAAACTGAAGATTTTCTGCTTTTCTTCGTCACATATGAAAGTAAGGCTGCAACTAATGGTTATTTTTCTGTTATTGATTAATCTGCAGATGACGTTTCCAATTAATTATGTCTACAAAATGTCAGAAAATAGTGTTAAAGTGTTGTTATAATTCTCCAAAGTCTATAAATGTATTGTTTTGTCTGACTGACAGCACAAAAGTCCCCAAAATATTAAGTTAAGAAAGAAAAGCATCAAAACATCACATCTGAGAAGCTGAAACTTGCTAAATTTTTTTGTATTCTGAGATGATAAATCAATTATCAAAGTGTTTTTTAATTTTTAATACCACATAAAATGCAATTAAATAGTCAAAGGACGACATTTATCAATAAAAACCCTTAAAGATGATGAAACCTAGAATCATTTACCAAGTTCAATGTGAAATAATGTCGATTTATTTTTATTTATTTCACATTTGTCATTAAATCCTGGCAGTATATAACAATAATTCGACTTGGACGTGGATAAGCAGCAGAAAAACAATAGATGATTGGATGAATAACATTAATATGCAGCACTAAAGCCAACACATGAGACATTAATAATAATAATAATAACCAGCTCCTCTGTTGCTTGGAAACCTTTCTGCACAGTTATCATCCATCTGAAGCTCTTTATTTTTAAACTGTAATTAATTCACTGAGAGGAAGACACTCTTTTGAGGAACACCCTGATCACATTCACACACATTCACAGTCTGACCAGTCTGCAGCTCCCAGTACAGTCACTGGACTTACAGGCCTTGCTCAAGGGCACGTCAGCGGCTGTACTGAAGCTGCTTTTCTACTTTCCCCATCCAGATTTATCCTGCCAGTTCAGGTTTGAGCTCAGTTTTCCGACCTTTACGCCACCACTGCCCCACAAAGTACATACTACATTTAACTACAGTCTATTATCTTCAACTTATCTTAAGGATTTGTCCGCTTTTTTTTTTTAAATAGATGTCAGCGCTGCAGCTGTTTCATTATGACAAACTGCCGTTTTCCAGACCAGACGACGCCTCTCGGCTCGGTTTTAAAACACGACTGGAGGATATTTAGACACAGAATTAAATCAGAAACAGCAGGGACTGGTTCATTTTCTGGAAGCTTCGTGTTTAGGGAGCAGACATGTGGGCGTTCGCAGTTAGCTGACAGCTAGCTTGTCCCTGCGTTATCTGACGGCTCAGCATGCTAACTCCATGCTAACTCTGTTAGCCGACACGGTGGCGTTATAACGGTAACGGTCGGTAGTTTTTTGGTCGTTAGAGCCATTGTGTGCATGTACAGACACGGGCCGAGCAGCCAACATGACAGGAGGAGGAGGAGTAGCAGGAGGAGGTCCAAATGTGGCCGCCTGGCTACATATGGTAGCAGGCGTGCTAGCTCCACCGGAGCCTGGCTAAAAATAGACCGCATCCCAGCGAGCTAAACACGGGCCGTTGATCCCGTTTTACCCGCTGTGTTTTAACCTCCGGCATCCTCCTCTCTCTGTTTAAAAACACGGCACCGATGTGTGTAAATATCCTCCCCCCAGGATGCCGTCTGACAGCCGCGTCCTCACCAGCAGGGGAACCGTCACACCGTCCGGCATGACCTCCGCAGGCGGCCCGGTCCTCCCTCCACCCTCCACCAGGCTGACCGCGGCCGCTCATGCAAACATAAAGCCGGTCATAAACGTGACATAACGCTACGCAAATGCGGCGTGTAATCGAGGCAAAGAGACGGTCGGTAAACAAAAGATTATAACCAGACTAACCCTGTTTGGCGTCCATCTTGAACCTCCACTAAGCAGCAGCAGCTCGGCAGCTCCGCCTGACGACGTGAGACAGGAGAGGGGGAGAGAGAGAGAGAGAGAGAGAGACGGAGAGGCCGGAGATAGAGACAGACAGGCGGGGAGAGAGACAGAGAAACAGGCCGAGAGAGAGAGAGAGAGAGACAGGCGGAGAGAGACGGACATGCGCAGCTCCGCCTCTCAATGTGGATGGACGCTGATTACTACACATGAAGAGTTCAGAGGTGGAAGAATAAGTACTCAGATCCGTTACTGCAGTAAAAGCACCAATACAGCGATGTAGAAATACTCCATTTAAGTAGAAGTTTGTTGTATTGCAGTAAAAGTAGTGGTTTGGTCCCTCTGACTGATATATTATTATATATGACATCATTAGATTATTAATACTGAAGCATCAGTGTTAGAGCAGCATGTTACTGTTGTAGCTGCTGGAGGTGGAGCTAGTTTACACTACTTTATATACAGTTAGCTAGTTTAGTCCACTGGTTCCCAACCTATTTATTAACCAATTTATTCCTTATTGACATTTGGTGACTGCAGTTTGTCAGAGATCAGCTGTGCTTCTCTGGCCTCAGCTCTGAAGTCCAACCCCTCCCATCTGAGAGAGCTGGATCTGAGTGGAAACAAGCTTCAAGATTCAGGATTGAAGCTGCTGTGTGCATGTTACTGTTGTATCGGAGCTAGTTTCAACTACTTTATACACAAGTTTAGTCCACTGGTTCCCAACCTAGGGGTCGGGGCCCTTCCAAAGGGTCAGCAGATAAATCTGAGGGGTCGTGAGAGGATTAATGGGAGAGGAAAGAAGAAAAAACAAAGTTCTGATACACAAATCTGTTTTCAGTTTTTGGACTTTTCGCTGAAATTTGATGTTTCTGAAGGTCTTATCAGTCTGCAGCAGCTGCTCCTCTGAATCCTGCAGGTTGTTGTTATTCAAGATCAACCTGCTGAGATCTACCTTCTACTCACTGTTACTGTTTACAAGATTAAAGAAGAAGAAACAACATTCTGGAAACCACTGGTTTCATCTTTAACAATGTGTTGTAGTTTAAAAGCTTGTTATATTATCCATTGTGTCAAATCTTCATGTGAAAAGAAACTAAAGCTGTCAAATAAATGTAGTGGAGTAGAAAGTACAATATTTCCCTCTGAAATGTAGAAAGTAGCATCACATGGAAATACTCAAGTAAAGTACAAGAACCTCTAAATTGTACAGTATGTGAGTAAATGCGTTTAGTTTAACCTTCCACCACCAAATGGGTTTAATTTTTGCAAATATAACACAACACGCCTTTTAACTTCATAATGTAAACTGAATAAGCTGAAGAATGAAAATTAAAAAGGACGAGTTCACAATATTTCAAGTATGTTAAACCAGCAGTCAGGTGTCCTGGCTGTAATCATTCCTCCTGTTCATACTGGATATTAAAAGATCTCCTTCATCCACAGTGTGTCCAGATAGACATTTAAAGTGTGTGTGAAGCTTCTATTCAGCTTCAGCAGTCTGAGTTAGTCATATCAAGTGGATATCTGACACATTTACAGTCTTTTTAGCATCAAATTCTTTGTGTTTCCCTGTTGAGCTGCAGGTGGAAGTATAGAAACAAAAAGAGGGACTTTGCCACTAAAAAGACTGTAACGCTGAAAGATAACTACTGGATTTGACTCATTTGGACGCTGAAGCTTCACATTAGCTTCACATAAACTTTTAAATACATTTTCCTGCACAGAAGGAGGACTGTGTGGATTTTGTCATTATGAAGGGATCTTCTAATGGTCAGTATAAACAGGAGGAAAGAACTGCCTGTGTAATTTAGAGAGCATTTCACTAAGCACGCTGAATGTAAAATGTGTCTACAGGCATCAACTAACCACAGCTGTAGACTTTGCTACCAATTTAGGACAGATTCTCATGCCCTTTTATGACTGACTGCACAATAAAATACAAAACCCGCCTTTACGATCCTTGCTACGCATAACCGACACAGACGAACACGCCGGCATCACAACTCTGTCAATGTTTGAGCTCAATTTATTCAGGTGTAGACGCTTAGTGATGCTGCGTAGTGTTCAAAGTTCATAGCGAGGCCCCTGCAGACACCATGCATGTATGTATGTGTGTGAAAGGGCATCTCTTATCATGAAGAAATGGGTTTTCTAATAAGGATTATGACAGCGAGGAGGAGGAGGAGGAGGAGGAGTGTTGCATAACCGGGCTGTAAAAGGACAACAGGCTCCAGAAATGCCAAGCAGAACAGATATAAAAGGATTCAGGGATTCAAACCGACTCACTGGGATGGAAGGAACAGATCAAGAGATCTGGTTAAGTTTAAAAAAAATAAAAAATCCATGTAAGGAACTAGAAGCAGTCAGCTGGGAGAGCTGCAGTCCAAACATCTCACCATCAGGCCTGATTACAGCTTTCTCTGTATATTAAATTATATGATATTAAAGCTTCAACTAACCAATTACATAGCAATTGTTCTCAATTAATCAATTAGTTATTTAGTCTAGAAAATGTCCAGAAGTAGTGAAAACGACCTGAAGCCACCAAAGTAGCATCAGTGATGCTTTAAAGTCGTGATGCTGAGCTCCAAGAACATCTCAGAGACCTCACTACTGCTGAAACTAACCGTTACTTTCATTATCAATTAACTGTTTGGCTTTTAAAAAGTCAGAAAATTAAACTGAACTGAAAAATGCTTGTTTGAGATATTCAGTTTACTGTCATGTACGACACATAAAACGCTAATAATCGTCAAACCAAAGAGCAATTTTTTTGTAATTTTTCCTTAAAAAAAATGATGAATTAATAATGAGAGTCATTGCTGATCAATTATCCTTCTAAATGTTGCGGCTCTAGACTTCAGCGAGCAGATGGTGAGTCATTCTTGTTGAGAAAAAAAAAAAAACGTGCAAGAGGTCAAAAAAGATGATGATGTTCCTCATTTTCTGAAGACAGATTACAGTCTGTGGACTCCGGCTTGCAACATAAAGTTTATTTATTTCACTACTATTGCAAACAGTCTTCTTACACACACACACACACAGACACACCAGAATAGTGCTTAGTCACAGTGCGACTCGGCCCCAGAAGTGTCGCACACTAAAAAACTCCTCAGACAAGCCTGACGGAGACAACCAACATGTTCCTCCGGCAGCTTCATGCAGCTCGCTCGCTCGTTATAACGGGCTCGCCAGGTGACGGCTGGATGAGCAGAGCCGAGCTGACACTCTGTTTATGAAGAACACACACACACACACACACACATATATACACAGCACAAAGGCTCCAGTGTGGGGAGATGTGAAGCGACAGCAACCGCGGCGGGCCTCAGATGATGATGAAACAACAACAACGGGACACATGATGATCAGCAGACAGATAACATACGTCGACGCCGACAGTCTGCACCCATCACAGGACTTTTATTTACTTCGGCTGCTTTCAGCTTCTCAAATGTGACGATTTAATGACTTTCTTTGACGTACGTGATAGTAAACTGAAGACTGGGGCTGAAGTTTCATTGATAAAAGCATCTACAGTGACCTCTGGAGTCTTCTGCATTTGAAAAAGCTGAACCGGACGTGACGTAGCGGGGAGGTAGAGCGGTAAATTCAAACAATAGGGGAATAATAAATCCATCTAAAATGCCGATTGTGACACTGAAGAGGTTGTGACTGTGCACTCGTGTTCACACTGATGCGATAAACGTTCACAACCTCTTCAGTGTCACAATCGTTTCACCACAATAACTGAAACTTGGCTCTGTCTACGGGCGCCGAGAACAGTTTTTGGGGTTGTTCCAACTTGTCCAAACGTCCAAAAATATTCAGTTTGATTTATGAGAAAGGAAAAGAAACACGTGATATGTTTGACTTAAAGGGTTAAACATTTATCAACAGGTCTGAAACGAATGAACACAGACGATGCTCGGTTCCAGCAGGACGTCGGTTTGTTTATCACGTTCACCTGCGCAGGAACAACCTCAAAGCTCTCGGTCCTGACTCTCCTCCAGCTCATTAACATATCCTCCGGCACACTAGCCAATCATTAAACTGCCAGCTAACGTCACTTGGCTCACACATCCCTCCTCCTCCTTCTTCTTCCTCTCTCTCCCTCTCTCTCTCTGCTGTCTACCTTTGGTCACACTAGCTGACTGGCTGTCTGTCCAAAGGTCCCCTCTCTGCCAGAAAATGAGGGCTTGGATCTGCTGCAGTCACCCACCCCTCCCCTACACACCCCCTACTCAAGGACGAGACCTTAACGGAAAAAAAAAAATCTGCAATCATGCGTCTCAGTTGTCAGTCAGTTGCCTCTCAAGGAGTCAATCAGAAAAGTCCTGCATGAATAAAAACTGCTCTTAAATGAGAAAGTTCACATCTTAAAATCCTGATTTTCAGTATTAATAAACGTCTGAAAGTTTCCAAGCTGCGTTTAAAAATCAACGAACCCTCACTGTGTTAACAATCAATCCACATATATGATGAGAATAAACAAATATAAAAGATCACGACTGCACAGAAAGGCAGGATGTTTCTCCTGGATAAAAAAGCACCTTGCAGCAGCAGCAGCAGCAGCAGCAGCGAGGGAGGGAGCGGACACCCTGCTGGAGGTATCAGTGTCCTGCTCACCTCACCTCACAGCAGAGGAAACTGTCAAACCAGCCGAAACACACACACACACACGGAAAGAGAAGAGGAAAAAAGGTAAAAGCTGGGAGGTGTACCCTGTTCTTTCCAGTGCTTTGCGGCAGCCTCGCGCTCCTTTGTCTCCACAGAGTTGTTCTCCATGCTGTCCCCCCGATCAGCAAACACACATTCCAGGGAAGAAGAAGAGGGAACCAGCAGAGAGGCGGTAAGTGTGACTGTGTGTGTGAGTGTGTGTGTATGTGTGTGTATGTGCAGGAAGAGGAGGAAGAGGAGGAGGAAGAAGAAGAACAAGCAGAAGAAGAAGAAGAAGAAGAAGAAGAGGGAGGGAGGGGAGAACCTGAGCGAGGCTTCCTCTGGAGGAGACGACTGCAGAGAGCGAATCAACCGTCAGCTGACTGTCTGCTGCTAGCGCTCTGACGCAGCAACTATAAACGCCTCCGCCTCCCTCCCTCACCCTCCTCCCCCTCCTCCCCCTCCCCTCCTTGCTCATGCTTTTTGGCAGGCTCTCCCTCTCCTCCTCCTCCTCACCACCCAAACTGATCTTACACTTTCCCCTCCTTTCTCCTTCCAACTCTCCTTTCCCTCTTCCTTTCCCTTCGTCATCCCCCCCTCCTCTCCTCTCCTCCCCCCTCCCCTCCTCCCCCCCTCCAGCTTTCTAAAATCTGCTGACAAAGCAGAAACGCGGAGCAGATGAATGATTTCTGTCCCCGTCTGTTTAAAACTGGTTAATTCAGTTTGATGCTTCCAGGCTTCAGTGTGAAACAACAACTAACAACAATTACAGATCTCTCTGGAAACATCAACCTGACAGCGTTAAAACAGACAGAAACGCACACAAACAGGCCGCTTTCCACTAAAAACTACACTTTAAAACCTTTAGAGCCTGATTACTGCAATTTGTGTCAAACATTTCTCTGCAAGGTCACAACTGAGCGCACATATTTTTAGACGCTTCCCGAGGATATTATTATGATGTCCATCACGATTAAAACATCCATCAATCTGCTTGGAAATCAGAGGAAACTACACTGCTAACAGGAGCTGCTAACAGCTGATTCAGCATATATTTTTTTTAACAGTTTTGAGGAGAGACAGCTGGCATCAAATGATCTGAATCTGACAATAATTTCATTGTTTATGATATAAAATGTCAGGAGGCGGTGAAGGTGAAGCTTGTCCAACAACTTCCCCAAAAAACAAACAGAAAAAAAACAAAAAGCAGCAACTCATCGCCTTCTTTAAGCAGATAGTTCTGATTTAAATTTACATTCATTAGTTTTTGCACATCAATATTTGAACACTGACTTCTGTTGTCAAAGGAAAACTGTTTTGTATGAGCATCTGAAGTTCAGATATTGGCACAAATACTGAAAGATTTAAAACGAACTGTGGCTCAATAATCAGCTAAAGTGGCTTAAAACCTTTCAGGCAGCCGTCTCCGTTGCAAAATAAGGTGTTTAAGAACAACTGATGGCGGCTGACGCTTGATTTTCTGCCAAAGAGGCAGATTATTCAGCTGCTGATGAGATTTCTGGGTGTTAATTTGGAACAGTTTAACCAGGAAACGAGAATCTACACCAGACAGAAACATGAGGAGCAGAGTGGTAATCACCGCGCTCGCCCACTAGAGGGCGCAACAGCAATATTTTCTGTTAAAAAAAAGGAGACTGATCCTTCTTGTTATGTGTATTATTGGACGCAGTCAGCTGCTCTTCTCTTTCAGCCTCATTATTAACAAGCATGTGTTCTCATTTGGTCAAACGGTGCTGTGAATCAGCTGTTTGCAGGATGTTCGGACGGCTTTATTTCTCTTTATTTCTAAAGTGGATTTACGGTGTGTTGGCGATAGATATAAGAGGTAAAGATATCCTCAGGAAGGTGTAAGTCACACTGAATGATATCAGTATGTGTGCGTCAAGATTTGAGTTATGAGTCAGAGGAGGAAGACGACGACTTTGGACTCCGAGGTCCACACACACACACACACACAGAGAGAGAGACGGCGACCTATTGGCTCTCTTATCATCTGGTGCCTCACATGAAACAAACCTGCAGCCCTTCAGGTTTACGAAACAGTGAAATAACGTGATTTCAGTGTCGAAAGAGGCAATTACATAAATGGAAGGAAGTGCAAAGTTTGTCACGGTGACCCTTCACCTTGATCTCGACACAATGAGCAGACGGCTGATGTAATCCTCTGTAGGAATGACACACACACACACACACACACACACACATTATCTAGATAAACCAGTAGTCGACAACTACAGCTTTAAAGTTCACATATAATTCATAAAGCAGAAGCTGGATGACTTCATCTGCAGCTGCTCATCATGTGAAATGATCAAACTGTGTTAACGAAATAATATCTGAAAATATGATTAACAGATTTCTGGTGGGCTAATTTTCTATCAAACCCCTCCCCCCCCGCCGCAACAGTCTGACGGCTAATTCTCTAACAGATGACTGACTGAAATTAAGTTTGCAAGCCCTCATCTCATTTTCACAGGAAGTCACGCAGCACGAGGAGGCCGACATGCTACAAGAGCGAGCAAGTAGATCATTGTTGGTTCGACTCAGCCCATGATTTGTTGACAGCGCTGTCCTTTAAAAAGGTATGAATAAACGGATCCCGCCCCGCGTCTCCTCCCAGACTGAAGGTTGCAGCCGCTGTATTCAGATCCCAAGCGCTGCTGCACCTCAAGTTGTATAACGAACAATGTTTGCTGAGTGGTTTCTGGGTCGGAGAACCCTTTGTGGACTTGCCAGTGTCGCAATGCAGGGAGGAGGAGGAGGCTTTAATTAACAGGAGATCCCTCCAACACACACACACACACACACACACACAGTTAAAGCCTCAGCAGCTTGTCCCAAAGAGCAAAGTCCTGCTGCTCTAGTTACACAGTAGCTGTCTGCTCTGAATGTATGCAACGCTGCGTGTGTGTGTGTGTGTGTGAGGGTGTGTATTAACGGATCAATATCAGTTTAAATAAAAAACTGAGTCATCTATTAAAATGAAGACTAAGCTGTGTTGTCTTCAGAGAGACAGCAGAGGCTCCGGGAGGAGGGGGGGGCGATTCATCACTTTCTAAAAAGCCCTGAAGGAGGCGGCTCTGCATCTGTCTGATAAATTATCAAACAGTCACTTACTTCACTGGAATATTGTTACAGTTGCGGTTTTTATGGCCAGATAATTACCTCAGGGTGCGATAAAGACGTACCACCACAAACACTGGGTTTTACAGATCTATCCTCGCATTGAAACACTCGATTCTTTTATCATCGCTCGTGTGATTTAGTGCAGAAAAGCTGCCCTGAGATTAGAGGACGGGACAGCAGCCTCATTAAGGTTATCAAAAGGATTATTTCTATCACTTTTTAATTATCATAACTCGTGTCCACAAGAGCGGGAATGCCCCCCTCCAAAAAAGTTCAAGGCACACTGCTTTTTTTGAAGTACTGAAAACCAAATCTCAGGGATTTATTTTCATTATCACTAAATCTTTTTTTTTTCTCCAATGAATTATTTAAAGTCTTTAAACAGCATTTACTGCACCGCTTCAACACATAATGTCACGCTCAGGTCATATGTGAACTGGGGTCTAACAGACCAGTGTATTACTGGGAACCTTAATCTGTCGATTTCTTACATTAAACTCAGTTAAAATGAACATTTTCAAATACATTTCGGTTCAACAGCCTTGTAGGAGCCATATTTAGTTGTATGTTTATATTCATTTATGTTTATATGTTTGTGGACAATCCTGGTAAACTGTGAAGAATTGAATAGAGCTGTAATGGTACGTGTATTCGTCCTGAACCGTGTTTGGTTCAGTAAGCGACTCTCCTGTTCGGTACACCCAAACAATTACTGTCAAAATAGTTTACAAGCTGACAAACGAGAGACCCGAGCTGGACGACTCTCCCGTGAGACCGACTGTTTTCCCCCGTATTTAAAACGATATCGGGTTTCCCAGTCCCCCTCCCCTCGCTGTGATGGTCGGCTACTCGCTCCACCTGAGTGAAAATGTTCAGAATTGCCATAAACACATTTGGTTTCCGACGTGGTAAGACAGCACGTAAGAACCGACTCTCAGCGACCATAAAACAGCCGTCAGCAGGTGTCCTGACTCATTACAGGAAACAGAAATCTTGTTCTCTTTTTCCACTGAAGCACAACTAAAGTGTTTCAGTAATAGTTACGACCAATAAGCCATTTTTGGATGGTGTTTATTTTTAAAATGAAAGGACCAAAATGTTATTTTCTATCTTTCTTTTTTTTCTTGCTGTACCGACAACGTAACAAATCCTCATCCCAAAACCGAGGTGAATTCTGTGTACCCTTAAACTGAGATTGTAAAGCACATAATACAATAAATCAAACCAGGAGCTGTAACAGGGTGTGGCTGGTAGCTCTGTATGTATGTATATATATTATACATGTGTGTGTGGGTGTTGGGGTCTATAAGGTGCTCTTGGGTTTCGCAACTCAAGTTATTTCCAGAGAAGAGAGAAGCTAAACTGACAGTGAGGTAATTTAATTCCACAGAGCAAAAATGCTCCGTCGGCAAACAGAAACGCCTGAACGAGTGCGGTACACCGGTTTAGAAAATAAACCACCATTCAGGGACTTAAATGTAAGTCTGTAATCCCGTGATTTCTCATTCCAGCTCATTGTGCATCTAATAGACTTCTAAGACAGTATTTGTGCTTTTTATAAATGGGACAATAAAAGTGTTTCATGTTTTCAACACAGAACTGAAATAAAAATCAAGCTTAATACATTTTACTTACCGCATCTTAAGAATTTAAAAAAATCAAATATAAGGCTTAGTTACATAGAAGGGATGTGTTAATTCTTATGAGACAAAAATGCACAAAATGCAGCAAAAAGCAAAAGTTGAACCACACAAATTAAAAAAAAAAAAAAAAAAAAAAAAGACGTCACAAAATGCAAGGGTTAAATTTCAAAGAAAATGCCAAAAAAAGGGTTGATGCAAGAAAGGAAAGGTGACACCAAAGGAGAAGGTGATGGGTGGGAACTAAAGTAAATACTGGGCTGCTGGTTGGTTGGTTGGTTGGTTGGTTGGGAAAAAAATAACTGAGGAGAACGAAAGAGTGATGATGAAAATTATGCCGATGAACATGGAAGTGCCAGTGAAAACTGAGGAGGATGTGGGGGGGATGGTTTTCCATGCCGGGACTGGTTTATTTTACCTGCTTTTATGTTCACGTTTGGCATCTTAAACACTTTGCTGCCCTCCACACTCTTCTTAGCGACCACTTCCTCTGGTTTGCGGACAGGGGAATGGACGAGTGGGGATACTTGGGGTGGGGGCTGTTGAATGTCGAGCTTCTCCAGCTCTGCCTTGCTCTTCTGAGGAGAGGCCTGGGTGAGGAGGCGGTAGGAACTCTGACTTGCAGCTTCTTCTTCAACTTCAGGGGGCGGGGAGACTTTTGTGGGAGAAATTGGAGCCACGTCCTTCTGCTCGAAGCTCAGATCATCATCCATGGAGAGCTCTGGGACCTTGGAGGAGGCAAACTTGGAGGTATCAAGAGCCTCAAGAAACTCATCGATAACACCCCTGGGAGGTCTCTCAATGAACTCGAATTCCTCAGATGAGACTTCATGCTCGGAGATCTCCTCAGCCACTTCTGGCTCCTCCACCTCCATCTTCAGGTCGGTCTTCTCTGTTTCCACCTGGAAGCTGGCAGGGTTCTTGGCCATAGCCTCCAGGACTGGAGACAGTGAGTCTGCTGTTGGCGACTCAGAATCTGAATCCTCAGCGGGGGTCTTTTTGCTCTGGAAGTCAAGTGGCTCAAACTTTTCGGTCATTTTGGGAGAATCGTGGCTTGAAAACCAATCTTTCTGCTCGATCTTGACAGGTTCCTCTTCTTTGACCTTAGTTGGAGTGGTTTCTTCTGCCTCTTTGACAAGATCAAATGCACCAAAGCTTTTGTCATCTTCGACTTTTCCTTTGTCTGACGCCTTTACCTCCATCTCCTCGGCCATCTCCTTCAGCAGGGACACTTTAGCATCGAAAGCAAACGGGTTGTTAGCCGACAGATTAATTGGAGGGTTGGGCGACTCCATCATCCTCCGCTCAAGAATGGGGCTCTGCTCCTCCGGGCTTCCCTCAGATGAGCCAGAGTCGATTTTCTCAGGGTTGAGTGGGGAAGACTTCAGGATGTCTGGAAGTGATGGCGGCAGGGCAGAATCCTCCTCTTCTTCTTCATCATCGTCTTTCAGACCAGATGAGAACTGACTCACTGACTGCATGAGTGTGTCTGTGGCCATTTTGCCTGTCTCAAATGTTTTCTCATCATCTAAGAAAGATGGAGGACTGTCCTGGGAGTCTCCAGATTGCCCGTATTGGACCAGATCCGGAGTTGGACTCTCGGACATTTTAGTGGCACTGCTGTCGGACTTGGAGTCTCCAAAATGGGAGTAGCCGCTGTCCGCCAGTGGGGAATAACCCTCGAATGGGTTACTATTCTTCTTCACCTCGTACATCAAGTCATCATCTTCATCAGACTGGTTGCCGTGCAGGTCTGGCTCGTACCTGGAGGAGCTAATGGGGGCGGTGTCCTTGGAGAAGGAATCCATGGAGACCTTGGAGTTGTCTTGAGATGATAGGAATGTTGAATCCCAGTTCTCTGTTGGGTTAGAGGAGGCAAGGTGAGACTCAGGGACCATCATCTGGGGGGTCACAGGGGAGGGGCCAGTGGAGGACCTGTCTGAGCTAACCAGCTTCTCCTCAGGTGAAAAGGAAACTCCGCTGTCTTCACACGGATTATGAGGCCCTGGGTCTTTCCCTAAACTCAGGTAAGGACCAGCTAACGGATCTAGAAGATCCTCCTTATTCTTACTACGACCCGATCCAGAGTCACCCTCTTCACCCTCCCAAGGCATGTCCTTGGAGTGAGTAGTGGGGGGTTCAGTTGAGAAGGAGCCCAGGGGTCCAGCAGATCCTGAAGAAGGGGGCTGGTTGGGACTCTCAGTCAGAGAGAGCTCCTCCAGAGAGTCGGGGGAGTGAAGAGGGGAGAGAGGAGAGATGGGAGCAGGGGAATCACCCTTCTGCCCAAATGCTTGAGTAGAAAGGGAGGAGGAAGAATGCAATACAGCACATATCAAAGACATACTCCATTCCTTACAGTGCCCACCATACCTGGGTAGAACCGTTAATGAAAACATTTTGAGGAAGGTAGGAGATAAAGACCAGACAAGTGCTGCTAAAGGTTGGCTGTGGCTGGTAGACAGTTCACTCACAGTTTGGTAAATGACTGACCAGTTCTGTATAAAAAGCCTGCAAGCTGATAGTATAATGGGCCACACGATAAGAAAAACATACTTTTTAAACTTTTAAACAAATACTGAGTCCAATAATTGCACTGTCTATTAAAAGCATTATCGACTAGTGGCAACAATTATACTATAAACCCTGTGTACTATGCAGTTCACATATCACTACAGCAGTCCTGCTCATGGGAAGCCCAAACAGCTAAATTAAATGGGTTCAACCAATCAAGAGTGGGTGAACACACCTAATTTAGCTAGTTAGATGTAGAGGTAGAGCAGGAAGAGACGGAAAGTAAGCAGAGCTGGGGGTCATCAGGAGAAGACATCAAAGGTGCTTTCAAGTAAAACTTCTCCTACTTGCAAAGCGCATGGAAGAGCAAAGGCGACCATTAAGAGTAAAAAAAAATCCAGCAACAATTGTAGTATTAAGTAAAATATTATTGTCAGACTGATGCATTTCGGCTTGTGGCCTTCATCAGAGTCATGTCTTAACCTTGATGAAGGCCGCAAGCTGAAACACATCAGTCTGACAATATATTTGCTCTCAATACAACAAATGATCCTGGACTTTTTACCCTTCATAGAAGGTCCCCAAGAGCAGGACTGAGAACTGCTGCAGAGTGGATTTACTCTTTAAAAGAGCATTCATAGTCCTGGCTATCATTTCTGTCAGTCATGATAGCATTTTACTATGACACTGAGTTCAAAATCAAGCACACCTCAAGTAGAGAAGGAAACTAATTTGGCATTTGGTCACTGTTGTAATGGACAGCTAAGGTTGTGAATTCATACAGAACTACAATAAATGGCTGGTTACCTGCCGGGGTGCTCTCTGAAGCTACTACCTGCCACAGTCAAGATTTGCCAGCATTTGGTTGGTGGTCAGTATACCATCCTGGTCAGATGCATGGTGGTATTAGAATTTTTTTTCCCCAGGTCTGGCGCCAATAAACCATGCCCAGTGTTAATTTCAAACACAGTCTGTTAAGTGATGGTAGATAATGATTCCTCTCAAAGAACTGTTTCAAGTATAATAAATTCTACATACACCAATAGTGTTTCAGGTCCATCAACCACTGAGCAGAATCATTATTCCTCCACAAACTACTTGTTTAAGGTCAAGTCAGTCTAGTCTACAACAACATTCTCATGTGAGTCACAATGCAACACAAACGCAAGCAATGTCAAACATCAAATCTAGTCTCTAGTGTACAACAAGCATCTTACGAACAGTAAAGGCTACAGGACACACATCTACTTCTTACATGCAAGGGGGTTTACTTTGCCACTTAAACTAAGTGGCTGAATGACAAACGAGGGAGGGAACTAAAGAAGTGGAGAGAGAAAATAAAGGAAGGAGGCAGGGAAATGCAGCGAGCAGAGAGAACTTGCCTGTAGGGAATTGCATCAGAGGATGAGGCTGAGCTTTAGAAGGAGAAGGTACATCTGTGGAAGAAACAAGAGAAAGCGGCAAAGAGTGAAATCAGTCAGTGTTAAGAAGAAGAGAAAAGACCAGGGAAGTGATAGGCATTATTCTCCATTACAAATGAATGGAGTTAACAAATTTCCAAAGTCGCCGGTGGAGATCAAAGCTGCAACCAACTATAATTTTCACTATCGTAATCTGCTGAGTAGTTCCTTGATTTATTATTTTGTCTACATATTGTTGGAAAAAGTGACAAATGCTTTCTTTAGATGTCGTGTTTTGTTTGACCAACTGCCATATGACAAAAAAAAAAAAAAAAGAAATCAACACATTTTGGTTTAAAAGAATAACCAAGACAATTAATCGATTATCAAAATACTTGCCAGTTAGTTTTCTGTTGATCAATCACTTGTGAACCAAACAACCAGTCAACTCACGACTACGTGGCTTTCTTAAGGACAATAATGTCTCTGCTTACAGGTGTTCAAATAATCTCTCTTTAACAGTTCAATAGAGTTCAAACTGTTGCTGATGGCTTAAAAATCCTCAAAAGGTTGATAAAGGTGTCGCTCAACGATCAATAGTAGACCCCCTGACATTTGCTGTATACGTAAACAACATTTATTTTCCAGCACTATTATGTGGATGATGCCATCTTGTATACTGCAAACTAACCAGAATCAACCTCCAGAATTAAAACCTGTTCTAGACTCCTTCAAAAAGGGTAATTGTGTGTATTTAACAGGACCACAACTATCCATGCTCTAAATGGAAAACTACTTGATACTGTGCAACTCTATAAAGACTCAGGACTTTGGTTAGACAGCAGATTGTCCCACAAGACTCATGTTGAACGTCCAGCTCAGAAATGCAGAACATATCCTGGTTTCTGCTTCTACGACGTGATAATTTAATGCACTTTTGGGGGAACATGGTATTAAACGGACTAAACAAGACATCTATTTTTTTTTAATACTATTTTTTGACATTTTACAGCCTGAATAATTAATCGAACTGCAGCTCTAGAAATCTGTTCTTGGATCTATCTTCCAAAAGGAATTTCCTTAACAAACAAAGCTTAACTAAGTAATGTGCAGATCACATGTCTAAACCTCAAGTGGCATGATAACTGTGTCAACCTGAAGCTGCGTTTTATTTAATGGTTTATCTCTCAGCTGGGACGACGTCTTAATTACGGCTTCTGTGCCTTACATCAGTCTAGTTAAGGAAAATCAAAGAGAGGCACATGGGTGCCTCCAGTTTTCTTCACCCAGTTTTAAAAAACTGTTCCCCAGAAGAAACTGGCTAGCCAGGTATCACAGAACTAAGGCGGGGTATCAAACCTCAACACTCCTTAAAGTGCATGACATTTCAATAATGACTGAATTACTCAACATGTTCTCTCAGGTATGTAAAACCTGTTTAAAGATTTCATTTGCCAGAGAAGGGAGGACAGAACAGGTCTGAGGAGAAGCGAGTCGTAGCATGACATAACAGACATGTCAGTGTGCTGTGAAGAAAGATAAAAAAGGACCGAAAGCACACAGAGGCAGCTCACAGGGATGAGAGAGAGTGTTGTACCAGAAATATATTCAAGGCTTCGCCAGTTACACATCTAACAATAAGTACAGCACATTTTGTCATGTCAACATGACCTCAGTGATGTTGCCCAAGAGAGGAAACTTGATTCTGAGCTAATGTGTCACAATGTTAAACCAAAAAAAAAACCCCACAAATGGCTTAAAAAAGACAAATTAAACTGAAAGACAAAGGACGGCATGCTGAACACAGGAATGCTTGTTATTTCTGGTTCTTTTACCAAATAACCTTAATTCCATTACACTAACAGACAACTGCATGTGGCTGCATGACATTAAAAAACTGGCAGGTCACAACAACAGCTTAAACTAAATTATAGATGAAAACTGAAGTATGATTGTCTGTGTGGAGTATAACGTCCCTCAAACCTATTAGCAAACTCATTTTGGTGGATTAAGGTGCATTTTTGGAACAGTATGAAAATCAACAGCAAAGATTAACATGGATATAACAGGACAATCATCTACTGTAGAGCGTAAATTACATTTTCCTCAAGCTGATTCATCATGACTTTACCAGACTTAAATCCATGAAGCAAATTACAGACTGGCTTTGCAGCAGGCTAATAAATCATCACCTCTTTTTCAAAGATTCCCAAGGTATTCAACCTTCTCCAAGGCTGAAGCCTAAAGACTTAATCCCTGAAGTCAATACAGACAGGAAGAAGTGACAAGCAGAAAAAAGTGCTGTTCAGCAAAGCCTCAGATCCCTGAAAGCAGACTGGAGAAGGCTGCTTTATGAGACTCAGATACACAATCTAACATCAGTCTCATGATGGGCAGTTTTTAATAAAAATAATGAAAATAGGTGCAGCAGAACCAGAGATATCATCTTCTTTTATTCCACTTCTTCCTTGTGAAAACCTGGTGCCTACATTACCCACAATGCAACTCAGTGGCCTTCAGCTCTGGCAGGGATGTAGAACTGTAACTAATGATTTTCATCATTGATTAATCTGTTGATTATTTTCTCAATCAATTGGTTGTTAGTTGGAATATAAAATGTCAGGAATTGGTGGAAAAATGACGATCAATGTTTCTTTAAGTCCAAGATGACGTCATCAAATGTCTGGTTTTGTCCACAACTCAAAAGATATTCAGTTTACCGTCATAGTGGACTAAAGAAACCAGGAAATATTCACATTTAAGCAGCTGGAATCAGAATTTGGGCTTTTTGTTCTTAAAAAAGTGAATCAAAATGATTAATTGATTATCAAAATAGTTGGTGATCAATGTAATCACTGCAGCTCCACTTCTTTCCGACTCCAACTGATGCTGACTCAAGTGACGTCACCAGCGCCATTTGGACATACAAAAAGCTTTGTACTACCTCTTTGAGTTCACTTTTTAAATATAATAAGTTACAACAAATCATATTATCGAAACACAGGTTTCAGATGGAAGAAGGTAAAGAACCAGTCCCAACAAGCACCATGGGAGGGTTCATCATGTTGGGAGCGTAAAAGAAATCAAGCTTTGACAATCACAGTCAAGCTGGAGATAAAAAAAAAAATCCACAATAATCACAAGTAGAAGTGTATTTTATTAGTGTGATTACCACATTTATTGGTATAAATGTGCATCAGAAACTTGTCATATCTGATTAAGTTTAAGCCAAAATGATTCTTCAGCTCAGGACGATTTGTTTGGTTACCTCTGCTGTCTAGGTTTAGGTTCCAGCGATGAAGAAGACCTAGGATTGAACCAATGACACATATTCTCAGACAAGATTTAAAAGAGAACCAACAGGATCCAAATATCCATTCAGTGCGATCATACTTGTCAACTCTGAGTTTTTAGGCTGTAAACCTCTGTCCACAGTTGCAGAGGTGCACAGGAACAGATGTTTCTTTACATGTTTCTGACTAGTACAAACAACAAAGAAGGACAAGTGTTCATCATGCTTACTGCATGTTCTTTGGCCCTTTGTTACCAAAACTCTGTAGAAAACCATGGTTGTTAATTAACTAGCTCCCGTCTGTGTGTCTGCCATTTTTTAAACAAAAGTACCAATCATTTGCTGGATGCAGCTTCTCAGAAGTGTTGATTTAATGCTTTACTTCGACACACATGACAGTAGAGCTGCAACTAACCGTTATTTCCATTATCGATTCATCTGTTGACTATTTTCTCAGATAATCGATTCGTTGTTTGGTCTATAAAATGTCAGAAAATGGTGAAAAAATCCAAGACGACGTCCTCAAATGTCTTGATTCAGTTTACTGTCGTAGAGGACTAAAAGAAACTGGAAACTTTTCATCATTCGTCTGACATTTTATAGATGAAACGATGAATCAAGAAAGTAAACGGCAGATAGATAATGAAGGTAACTGCATGAGATATCTGCTGAACAATACCAGTGAATCTTGTTCTCCTCATGTATGAACCTGCCTTTTCATGGAAAACTGAGCTGCTGTACACAAGTTGTTCTTTTAAAAACAAGGTTTTCGTTCTCTGGTGGGAAACAAATCTGTAACCCCCGAACATACAACGACGCGCTGAGGTATTTTGTCTCCTCCTCAACCTATAAATGATCTAAAAGGAATGCTCTACAACTTGACACTGATATATGGCTTCAGGCCAAAACACTCACCTGCTGCCATCTTGTAAAAAATTAAAAGAACTCAATGTACGATTCCTGTCAGTCCTCGCTGCCTCCCCTATTTAAAAATACACTCAAGCGTGTAATGATGACTCATATCTGGGTTTTTATCTGTCGTCGTTTTATTTCTCATGAGGTCAAACTTTAGCAATGTTATAACATTTTACAACCAAAAGGTTATTTTTGGTGCCATCTCCACCCCTGCTGGTTCATTTGATAACAGACGCAGAGTCTCTGGTCTACAGTGTGGACTCCCTTTAAAAATCACACAGCAGCTTCACTCCTGAATCCTGCAGCTTGTTGTCTCTCAGATCCAGCTCTCTCAGATGGGAGGGGTTGGACTTCAGAGTTGAGGCCAGAGAAACACAGCTGACAGTTCTGACTTTTATGTAAGTTATTACAAACACATTTAATGTTTCTGACTAATGTTACTGAACTAATGATTATATGTATTATCAATTAATCTGGTGATGATTTTCTCCATTGATTTATCTTTTGGCACAGTGTGATGTCATCAAATGTGTTGATTTTGTCTGACCAACAGAATAAAACACAAAATATTCAATTTACTTTGATGTAAAACAAAAAAAAAAAGCAGCAAATTCCCCCATTTGCTGCTTTGAAGATGGCTTAAATGATTAATCTGCCAATTATCTGGAACCAGAGAATTTGGATTTTTTTCTTTAAAAACACAACTTAAAACCAACTTAAAAATCAAATCGATCAACAAAACCAGTTGGAGATTCATTTTCTGTCGATCAGTTGATCAATTTCACACTGTAAGACCTGATCACTACTTATCTTGTAGTGATGATAGCCTGTATGACTCAGGCTAAATCGCAAATAACTACATGGTGATTTGTTTAACAGGCTAGTGGAGGCTAACAGCTATCCTGTGATTTGCATGTTACTGCATTTAAATATGCAATAAATCACAAAACCTGCGTGTCAGATACTGACATTCTTTTTAAATGTATGCTCATTTTAGACTATTATCTCGTAAAAACTGCTTGTTTTTAATGGCAAATTTGAGAACTTTGGATTCTTCTGTTAATGGAATAAAAAAAATTTTTACAGAAAAATCATGTTAATATTTCTCAGAGGAAGTTATAAAAAACATTTAAAACCTCACCTTGCTTTAAAAATAACTCAGAAATTAGCTTTTTAATAATTCTGGAGACAGTGAGAACAGATTTTTAAACCGTTAAAAATAGTATTTCATTTTATCAGCGTGGTTAACTCACGCTGATAAAATGGCTGTTTTTTTTTTTTTTTATATACACAAAACTTAAAGTCAGCATGAATGGGATGAATCAGCGCAACATGGGGACGTTATCATCCTTCACCTCACAGCTCTGGGAATCCCAGCGCTTATCGCGGCGATAAGAGGCGAGATTTAAAACAGATTGTCGTCGTATTTAGTTTGTTTGTCTCACTTGTGGACTGAGAGCCAGCTGCTGTGTTGGCAGAGGTAAAAAAAACAACAACATACAACCGAGAGAGAGTGTCGCTGCTTTGAGAGGAAGGTCTGACTCTAAAGCACTTAACCCCACTTATCTGTGGCCTTCACCAGGCGACGGACCAAACAACAACAACAACGGACAGCACACACACACTCGGCTTTAAGCCTCCGTCGCTGTGTGCCTGACACCTCCCCTCGCCTATCTAATCCACCTGACCACATCACAAGCTCCTCGCAAACACACGCTGACGGATGTAGGTGACCCAAAAATAAGATGTAGGCCAGCAGAGATCGTAGAGCGCCGGACGATTAGCCGGCTTGTCAGTCACACGCTGTCCGACGGCGACTGCGGCGGCGACGGAAACTCGGTTCAAAAACACGTTTTTTTACGGGTGACGACATGAATCTGTGTGACGTAAACTCAAATCTTTAATTAACAGTGTGTGAAAATGCTGGTGACTCATTTATATTAGAATTAATCAATTAGTTGCGAACTTTTAAATTAATCGCCAACTATATCAACAATCGATTAATTGTTTTGAGTAATTTTTTTAACAGAAAATATCAAACATTTTCTGCGTTGTGGACAAAAGAAGACATCGGGAAACACTGATTGACATTAATCAGTAATAAAAAATAATCGTTAGTTGCAGCCCTACTGGTTATGAGCTTATAATTTTCTATACTAAAGACCAAATAACTGTCAGTACTAACTAGTAATGGAGTTATATTTTACTTTACTTAAAAATGTAAAACAAAAGAAGCCGCAGTTGTTCAATGTTGTCTCGACATAAACAGTCGTACAAGAACTTTGTCCAAATAAAAAACAGACTAGCGCTGGAAAAATTTAGATTTAAGGAACTATCCCGTCAAAGAAGAGGTAAAAATAGATATTTAATGACCTAAAAAAAGGTATCAGGGTTACTCACTATGATTATTTTCTCAATTAGTCGACTAATCTTTTGGTCAATCTTCAAATAAACCAAAAATGACCAATTCGCCATCACATGAGACGAAGAGAAGCTGCAGTTTCTCAATTCAGCAATTAAATAAATGATTCATAAATAGTTACCGATTCATTTTCTTCTCAATCGACTAGTTAATTCAGCTCGTTAAGTGTCCCCCAGCCTGAAGTCCAGGGGAGAGTGTGACTTGATTGCATCAGTGTGGCTCCACAAATATCTCCGACGCCTATTTAGAGACATTTCAATCCTGGAATGTACAAAATTTGTAGAATGGGCGTCACGGTGGCACGCGGCGGTCCGACGAGACATACCCAGTAACCACAACAAAGCTTTGTTGCTTCTTTGTTCTGAATAAAATGAACTGCAGAGTCTAAAACATCATGATGACTCTGTTAAACTGTGTCTGTTTGCCGTTTGGTATCGACGCCATGAGAGCCGCTGAGAGTGAAGCAGAACAGTAAAAGTTGCAGCCGGACAGATAAACAACGAGCTGAAACTCAACTATAAAGCTCCGTAAAAGCCGAGAGGAGCTGCAGAGTCGCTGATAATCCTCCGTAGGTTCGTCACTACGAACTTGCTATCCTTTGATAATGAAGTTAGCTGCAGCCGGCTGCTCTCACGGTGCCACACCCATAAAAACATGGAGGACGCTCCTCAAATCTGGACCAGCAGAAATTAAAGAGGAAACTTCACTGAGCGCCGTTAAAAGAAAAGCAGCTTATACTTCCTCCCAAACATTTACTTAAGTGCTCTTGTTTTATTTTAAATTATTTTAATGTTCTTCTTATGTGAACAGCACTTTAAGTTACAACCACTGCATACAAATAAATAAACAACAGTATTGTTTTATTTTACAGGTCTTTAACTTTCTAGTTATTTCCTTTATATTTGTGGTTATTTACAGATGTTTAAAGGTTAAATTTTACAGAAACGATGAAGCAATTGGCTACCAGTTATAAGAAAAAACAGAAAAAAAGTGTTAAGTCAGTTTAGTTGGTCGTTATATTTAGATTCATACATAGTTAATTTGTAAAAATTTGTAATAAAAATACACATGAACAATTATTTAACTGATGAAAATGCTTTTTGTGTGAAAATGTTTCCCATCACGTCAAACTAAATATTATCATATTAGGTTGTTTATTAAAAACTCTGATGAGCACATTTCATGTAAACTACCAAACGACACAAGTCTTTCAAATAAATGTGCTAAAAATGAGCCTAATATGCTAATTAGCGTTACCTAAGAAGCATTTGTGACAATGACAGATAATATTCAACTATATTACATATAAATAAATAACCAGACTTTAAAGAAAAACAAAAAAAACAATCTGCGTACCACCAACAGCATTAATAAAAACATCTATTTAGCTTATCTCAAATGTTTAAAAGCAGAACTTTCAAATGAAGCAACATAAAAGAGACGAATGATAAACTAGAAAGATGATAGAAAAGAGGAACTGAACACATAAAAAAATTAACATAAAGCGCAATCAAACTGTAAAAATGCTTCTTTTTTTTAAAAATACATTGGTCTTTTGTTCAGACTGGTGACTGCGGCGCTTTAACTGGAGCTCATGGTTTTTATCCACCTCCATCAGTGGCCTTGCCAAGCAGCCCCACCCTGCCTGCTTCACATGCCTGGAGGAGCCAGACAGGCCTGTTTACCTGCTATCAGCTACATCTCAATAAACAACAACAGCAGCATCATCATCAACAGCAGCAGCCGCAGCAGCCGCAGCTCTACCATCAGTCCAACATCATAAAAAAATGCTGCCTCAGAGAGACAAGAGACGGATTACAGAGGACACAAGGAGGCTCACAGGCCTCTCAGGCTAAACTGTTGTCGGATTTGGGGTGTTGGTTTGGGTGGAGATGAGGTTGAAGAGGAGGGGGAGGATGAGGAGGAGGAGGAGGAGGGGGTGAACGGGTGAAGCCAGGCCGGAAACAGAATAAAGAACACTGATTTCATATGGTGGAGTTAGGCTGATAATAAAAATAATATGGAAATGCTGGCAGCAGACAGGGAGTGGACGCAGAGCGGATTCCTTTGTTGTGACTAATCTCAGCTTTGGTTCACCACGCTGCTGCTGCTGCTGCTGCTAACATGCATGCGCGTGCTTCCATTATCGGACAGCTTCTTGTCTGACGTGCCCCATCTTTCTTCACTCACATGGTCTCATCCCCCTGCTCTATATATGTGAATCACATATTTTATTTCAGGTTAATATAACACCCATGTTGAGAGAATAAGAGTGAACCTGCGTGCGGAAAACCGACACTGAGCAGGAGAAACCTCATCTCATCCATGTTTGCCTCGGTCTTGAGCTTCGTATTACAAGTTAATGATGTAGTCCAGATACATATCAGCCTTTCAGCGCTATTTTATTTATTTGTTGCTTGCGGTTGAGCAAATAAATCCCCAAGTAAAAAACGTGTCCGATAATGGAACTCCAGTAGCAACTACCATTGGGCACGGAGCAGATGGGCGCTGCTCAGTCTGACACAATATGTCATCCGTAACGAAGAAATCAATTAAATATATTCCGACTAAAATGTCTAATAATAACGTGACTGACATTAACTGAGAAGAGGAAGTTATCAGCACGTCGCTGAAGTGTGAAAAATAGCTAAATATTGCTCGCTTCCTGCCGTTTATTTGTCAAAACAGGTGGGCCGCATCCTGACAACACAGCAAAACCAGGGCTAACCTGCTAGCTCATTCACCGGTCATATGCCCCAGAAAATATATAGACACATAGAGAACATATCTTTTATTTAAACTATATAAATATATACACACACATGTCTGGTTAAAAGTGTGTTTTCCCTTCATTCACAGCACATGCGAGCGTCAAACGGCAGCTTCATGATGAATCCGCTCAGGTAGCATCAGTAGCCCGCTAACCAGCTAACCTGAACCGCAGAAACGCTGAGATTGTGCACAAAATAACAAAATTTAAACATTATTTAACGAAAACTGGTGAATTAAGTCGGTTAAATCGATGAAAAATGTGATGTTTCGCCCCCACTTGTTTATCCGCATGTCGGCGTCTGGACGATGCTAACCCGGTTCCTGAATATAAACTGATAAAAATGTTTAAAAATATATAAATTCCTCTAAATTTCACCCAAACTGGTGATAAATGGTTTAGTTATTAATCTGTTTCAAATGCTAAAAATCTGGTTCCCGCATTAATTAATCGTGATTTTTCTCGGTTGAGACACTCACATGATGCCGGAGCCGGTGCTTCCTCCGTCACCGCAGGTTGCTGTGCTGCCTCTGCGGGGGATGGCGCTGCACTCCGGGGCTCCGCAGCGGGGAGGGCGTCGCTCTCCGGGGCTGGTTCTGCTGGCTCCGGTACGATCTTTGCGCTCTCTGGTTCTGCTTTGGGTGCGACGACTTCTGGCTCCAGTGAGATTAAAGGCGTGTGAGGAACAAAAGAGGAACTGGTGGAGTCTGGGAATATCGTCTCCACGTAAGGCTCTGGTTCAAGACTCTTCACCTCTGACACCGGTTCCGGCTCAGTTACGCGGACAGGCTCCTGGAACATAACCGGCTCTTCTGAGGGAGAATAAGGGGTTTCTGTGAACTCATCCTCCGCTATGTGCCGCTCCAGGGCGTCCTGAGCCCCGCCGACCAGGTCCACGATATCATCCATGCTGAAGCGGTCCTTATCGGACTGGTACTGCTCCGGTTCCGGCTCGGCCTGGTAGTGGTGCATCTGGTCGCTGAAAAGCGCTTCAGAGCTGGAAGAGACGTGCTGCTCCTCGCTGTCTGCCATTTTTCTTTTGCCTTTTCTTTCCCAAACTGTCTCTTGAGGTTTGAAAAAAAGTTTTCGATCCGGTCGTTTTTTCGTCTCGTGTAACAAAAAAAAGTCCACCGGGACGAGGTTGAGGCGGCGCCGGTTACTCCCTCCGGTAAGCCTGCGTCTTTTCACGACCGGATAAAGTTGGACAAGTGCGCCACACGACAGTCACCAGAGTCGGACCCGAGACCCAGATGGACACCGCGATGTTGAAAAGGAGAAGAGGGGGAACTCCGCTGGCCAATCACCTGTGGCTTCACCCTATACTGTCAGGAGCTTTAGCCAATCAGAGCGCGTCAAGTGTAACAGGACACCGCCTCTTTCAAACAAAAAAAATTAGGAGGAGCAGAAAGTTGAACTGCACGGTCTCAACTTCTGCTCCAGCAAGGCAGTTATTACATAACTTCTTTTTTTTTTACGCTAAACTCCTCCTGCTTCTTTTATAAAATCAACTCTCCAACTTATAAGAAATACCACACAAGTACACGAAGTACTCACGTAAAAAAAAAAAAAATACTCACAACTTGTAGTTTAGTAAACGTGGCAGTGTCATGATGTGAAGATACTCCAGTGCAAGTAGAGTTCACACTGCTGCAGTGAAAGTACACCATGTGCTTTAAGTATTGAAAGAAAAAGTTGCCATTACACAGAATGAAGGTGATTTGATTTAAACAGCAGTGATGGAGGAAGTATTCAGATCTATTACAAGTAAAAGTCCCACATGAAACATCCTACTGCAGTAAAAGTAGAGAAGTATTATGAGCTTAATGTAGTTAAAGTATTGCAGTAAAATTACATAAGTATTATGAGCTGATGTAGTTAAAGTATTGCAGTAAAAGTAGTGGTTTGGTCCCTCTGACTGATATATTATTATATATGACATCATTAGATTATTAATACTGAAGCATCAGTGTTAGAGCAGCATGTTACTGTTGTAGCTGCTGGAGGTGGAGCTAGTTTACACTACTTTATATACAGTTAGCTAGTTTAATCCACTGGTTACCAACCTATTTATTAACCAATTTATTCTTTATTCACATTTGGTGACTGCAGTTTGTCAGAGATCAGCTGTGCTTCTCTGGCCTCAGCTCTGAAGTCCAACCCCTCCCATCTGAGAGAGCTGGATCTGAGTGGAAACAAGCTGCAGGATTCAGGAGTGAAGCTGCTGTGTGCATGTTACTGTTGTAGCTGCTGGAGGTGGAGCTAGTTTACACTACTTAATATACAGTTAGCTAGTTTAGTCCACTGGTTCCCAACCTAGAGGTCAAGGCCCTTCCAAAGGGTCAGCAGATAAATCTTAGGGGTCGTGAGATGATTTATGGGAGAGGAAAGAAGAAAAAACAAAAAAAAGAAAAGTCAAAGTCTAATCTTTGATTTTTGCTGAAATGTGACTTTTCTGAAGGTCTTATCAGTCTGCAGCAGCTGCTCCTCTGAATCCTGCAGGTTGTTGTTATTCAAGATCAACCTGCTGAGATCTACCTTCTACTCACTGTTACTGTTTACAAGAGGAAAGAAGAAGAAACAACGTTCTGATAAAGTAAAGTACAAGTATATCAGAATTGTATTCAGTAACTTTCCACCAGAGAACACATGTTGCACATTTTTAAAAAATGTGGAAACAAATCAGCCTGAGGTGATATATCACTCAACCAAGAACGAGTAATGACGTGGTTTCACAATTCAGTAGTCAGAAGCAGAGAGATGCTGCTTTCAGGGCACCTGTGAGCTGTAGTTTTAACTGCCTACTCTCTTGTAAAACTGGATGACAACATATACAGATGTTGTTAGCTGTGGTCAACATCACTGAAACGGACTGAAGAACTGCGGAAGCATAAAACATGTAAAACATATTCAAATACTAGTGTTGTTTTATTGAAAATGTGTCACTTTATGCACATGATCTCCCTCTGCAGCAGCAAGGAAACTGAAATAATTGATAAAATCATAGTGTGAGGTTGTGAAAAGCCTGATTAATTTATTTATATTCAACTTTTCTTGAGAGAAAAAACAGATACAGTCCTTGACACAAGTCCTACACATTGTTAAAAGGATAAGTTCAGTTTTTTCTATTTAATATATAAACAAAGATATAAGTAAGTGACACACGGCACAAAAACAAATTAAATAAACCATTGTCATACCTTAATTTCTGGACTTAAATGTGCAGCATAAACATCTAGTTTGTGTCTAGATTTATGATACTTACAGGGGTCCGTCTTTCTCGAGTTGCTGAGTTTTCCTTTAAGTAAATTAATGCTTATAATTTTATGGGCTATTAGTTTGATTAGTACCAAAAATCTGAGCATTTACATTTATTTTTATCCAACATGTCTGCACGAAAATTATGAAAAGTATACATTTGAGATATTCAAGTTTTTATTTCCACCTTCACTTTCTCCCAAAAGCACTGAAAGAGACAATAACAAGCTGATAATGAGTAAAATATTATAATAAAATTATAAAATACAATGAAAGATAATAAACCTGAACCTAAAGTCTGAGTTTTTAAACGTGACTTAAAGGAGACAGCATGTTAGCTTCCCTGATCCGGCTGGTCGTTTCATAACTGAAGGGCGTGGACAGAAAAGGCTCCGTCACCTTTCCATCTTTAGTTTTGACCGAGGAGTGGCGAGGAGCAACCTACCAGAGGATCTCAGGTTGCATTCAGGCTCGCAGGAGGTCAGGAGGTCAGCTCTACAGAACTATGCAAAAGGTTAAGGCACTAAAAGTAAAGCGAGGAAGCTTTCAATGAATGAACCGTTCAATCAGTAGTTTTTAATTATCAGTTAACTTGATGCAAAGTTGGAACTTTGCCTTTAAAACAGCAGCAGTTCTTCTTCTCAGTGTTTCAGCTACTCGGCAGGTCGGTTGCTCCTCCGTCTCTTCATCTTATTCCCAGAGTGACTCCATGATGTTGAGATCAGAGACCATCTGTTCTTCTTGCTGCTGAAGATAGTGTGTTTTTACGACTCCGGCTGGATGTTTGGGCTCGTTGTCGTGCTGCAGATGATCAGACGCCTCCCTGATGGTGTTGTGTAATGGATCTAAACATCTAGAGTGCCTGAAACTTTAAAATCCTCTCTAAGCTGGACTGAGAGCCGATGAAGTGATTTTAAACCGGCGTGTTCCCTCCTGCTTGGAGTCTGGTTATGAGTCTGGGAGTAGAGAGCATTGCATTGATATGACCAGGGTTAAATTAATCCATGAATTACTGTTTTTAAGTCCCTAACTGATAAAAAAAATGATGTTTGAAAATGTTATAAATTGGATAAAACATGATCGGACGACAGAATTAGTTTTCTGGTCGAAGTTGAGATGGTTATCAAAGATATTATCTTTCTTTCATGAATTTAAATTTCAATCAACTCTCTCCAGTATTTGTTCCAGATTGATTGTAGTCAGATTGTAACCGTGTCCCGTTCTGTACATGTTGTCAGATAATGTCTCATTTGGAGGTGCTGATAAAAGTAACTGGAGACAAAATCAAACTGTAATTGAAGGAAATATTATGAGTGTCACCTTCAAGAAAGCCTGATTTATATTATAATGTATACTTGCAGTTTTTATTTCCAACATGTGAGAGGAAATCGTGGTGTTGGAGGGAAGCATGAAGCTGTAGAGGATCACAGCTCAACTTCAGGCTGAGGTATAGAGTTACACAGCCATACTGATGACAGGCCACAGTCTATATATAACATGTAAATATATATGTCTGTAAGTATATATATAAATATATATATATATATGACTTTCACAAATAGTGCAGGACGACACATGACAATGTGTGAGACAGACAGACACTGTAAGATCAAAAAAATCAAATCTGTTCCAGTCTGATTTATTATTATTAATGCTAGAATTCATGAAGCGTTAACGTTGGTAAAGGTGAATATTGTGACTTTAAAAGACTTTTAATATCACACATTTCATACGTACATGGACATTTAAGTAGTAAAGAGGAAGCATTATAGATTGAACCACGGCAACCAATAATGTGCTTCATAATCTTTCTGCAGCTCAGGCTTTAACTCTCATAAAGAGAGAAATGACTGTTAGAAATACTGAAACTACTTCTGAGAGTTTGAAAGTCAGCGTTTGAGGTTTCGTGGCAGCTTTAAAGCTTTATAAACTTTACTGGAAGAAGTACAAATACCCCAAAACTGTACTTAAGTGAAGTACTTGAGTAAATGTACTTTCTGTTATTTCCCACTACGGTCAAAAAAGCAGCAAAAACGTAAATAAAACTGGCAAAAAAAAGGACTAAAAGTGAAAATATGAACACATCTTTAGAGGACTGAAACATTTTCATATCACTGCTTCTTCACTCTCACCTGGAGACTTCAGATAAACTGATGACAGTATATTTCATTTATTTATTTATGAGGATAATACAAACATACAGCAGCTGTGGCTCAAGAGGCAGAGCGGGTCGTCCACTAATCAGAAGATCAGTGGTTCAACTCCTGTAATGTTGAGGTGTCTTTGGGCAAAATATTGAACCCCAGAGTGCTCCTGATGGCTGCCCTGACAGTGTATGAATGTGTGTGTGAACAGGTGAATGATGTCATGTATTGTAAAGCACTTTGAGAGGCCAGAAGAGTAGAAAGGCGCTATATAAGTGCCGTCCACGCATTAATCAACAGTTCTGTAAATGTGCCAGTGTTTGTCAGCTGGCTGATTTTCAACAGCAGCCCTTTGGCCGAGATGTTTCAAAACCTATAAAGTGATTAAAACTTACAGAATGAAGACAACAAGAAAGACAGAAACTACAAGAAAACAAGAAATTTCAAGACAGAACCCCGACCATGCAGGATGACAAGAGATGACAGGTGTGAACAGGTCATATGTGCAGTGAGTCACCTCTGTGCTGGTCGTGACTCAGTCCTCCCAGTGACTGAGGCCGCTGGTGACTGTGGAGCTGCAGCAGTGTTGTCCAGTCAGCTGATGATGGCTTTTTCCAGCACGACACACTGTGCAAACACTTGGCTGTCTGCTGCAACATGGAGGCAACATCACTGCAGTGTTTACATCCTCATCGGGTCACAAGTCAAGTGGAACAGCTCCAGCGTGACTCTTCGTTCGTTCTCTTTCTGTTGATGATGTTCCAGAGTTGTTTTTTTTTCTTTACTTTCATGCTGTATAAATATCACAGACTACAGCAGGCTCACAGGTTACAGCAGCATTTAAAACAGCATCATGATGTTGTGAATTCAGTTTTAATAGATATCAGTGGATTCGTTTGCGTAGATGAAGGAAATCTGTAGTTTGTTTGCTTGGGTTGCCTGCCAGGTTGCTGTTTCGACTAGAACCAAACAACTTTCCCTCCTAGCAGCAGCAGCAGCAGTGGTTTGAACCACCGAGTACCTGGTCTAAACCACAAACTGTATATACAGCTGGATGCAGTGAGGTGTGACGTTTGGTTTCATTGGAGCTAGTTTGAAGGTCAAAGCTGCCGCTCCAACTGACTCATTCAAAAAGCCTCAACTTCTCTCTAGAAATACTGAGTCAATCATTGTTTTCAGCGAGTCATTCTGGTCTCAATCTCTTCTTCGGGGCCTCTAATAAGAGCTGGTAGTCATTTTTGGAAATTATTGCTCTGTTAATAAGATTTGAAGACTTACAGGAGCTTTGATGTCTGCTGTGATTGACAGTTGGCTCACCTGCTGCTCTCACCTGCTGGGACTCACACTGATTCAGACTATTGTCACAATATTTCACTAGGTAAGTAGCTAACATTAGCCTAAGTGTGCAGCGATTGGTGTTTCCAGTAAGCTAGCGGTAGCTTGGTTCCGAGGTAGCAGGTCGTGTTTCTGCCTCCATATCTGAAAGGTTGGAAATGGCACCAATATGTAATGTTGATATGTTGTTAAAACAAGAAAACAATCTGTTCCACAAAAGAGACGATATTGTAGCTTACATCAACTAGAAAAGGAGAGAATTACTTGACATATGGAGTTTTTTGTTGTGTGATCGGATCAGTGGATGAGCAGCATGATTATCATTAGAGTTCAAGGTGCATGAGTGAGTCATCTATTGCTGTTCAATATTCCAGCTGCAGGAAGAAGAAAGCTTCTCTCCAGCCTCTCTGTTCGTGCCTTCAGGCTGCAGAGGCGTCTTCCTGACCTCAGCAGCCTGAACTTATGGTTGTGGGGGTGCGTGGGGTCCTTCATTATTTGTTCCGCTTTGTTTCCGCAGTGCTGCGGTGTAGATGTTGTGCAGGGTGGTAGAGGTCGTTCTAGCGATGCTTTCTGCTGAGTGCACCATCCTCTGAAGGGCTTTACAGTCCTGGATGGAGCAGCTCTCTATGGCAGCTGTGTAGAAGGCTTTAAGGACTGCAGGTGACACCTTAAAAAGCCATCGCTGCCTAGATCTTTTAATTATTTACTCTGCATGGTTCCAGAAGGACAGGCTGTCGGAGAGCCTCATACTCAGGAACGTGTAATCCTTGACTCTCTCCACAGGGGTCCAGTTGATGCAGAGGAGGGTGTAGGTGGTCTGCTGGTGGGTTTTTCTGGAGTCCAGCAGCAGCTCTTTTGTCTAGCAGACATTGAGGGAGAGATGGGTGTCCCAACACCACAGCAAAAGGTTTTCTACCTCGTTAATATAGACCTTCTCGTTGTTGTCAATGATGAGGATCAACACCACGGTGTCATCTGCAAACTTGATGAGTTGATGATGGAGTTGGTGGAGAGTGTGTGTTTAGGCAGTTGTGGGTGTAGATGGAGAACAGCAGTGGGCCCAGGACACAGCCTTGGGGGACTCCAGTCCTGACTAGAGGTGCAACCACCCACTCGCACCACCTGTGGTCGGCTGGTCAGGAAGTCTAGGACTACAGAGGCATTTCAGTAGCTAGTTTTTTTAAAAAAACAAATAAGCACATTTGTACAAACCGCCATTTTATCAATTCACTTCCTTGCTTTAACTCAGCCTCTGACTTTAAAGACCTTTTATTGTTTTATTTCCCTTCTTATCTGCTTTTACTGATGTTTAAATTGACTTTGTCCTCATGTTCTGATTTGCACTTTGAGCTGCAATGTTCATATGTAATGTTCTATACAGTTATTAAATTATATGTTATTTAATTGATTTTTTAAAAACACCTTGAAAGACATTAATCAGATAACAGATTTTTATTTATTTATATATAGATATATATACCAGTGGCCACTCGTGGTACTGCAACAAATATCTAGAAAACTGTTGACAGGAAAAGGTCAATTATTGCTTTTTCTATTAGGAATCTTTCAACTATGAAGGTTTTATACTTATAAAACTTTCCCAGAGCTTAGAAAAGTGATTTTAAAGTGTGTCAGTGTAAAGTCTACAGGCTGAGCAGAAGAGTCACTACTGAGCATGTGCAGAGAGCCGTGGAAACAACGCAGAAACAAACCCCGGGAAACTTTTTGGGTTAACAGTATGTGCCAGACGAGTAATTTTCATTCCAGTAAATAGGCGTCATCTTTGAGTCTGATATCCAGTTCCTGTAATCAGTGTGTGATCAGCCTTTAGATCTAACCGACGATACGAGAACAAGTACGGCTGCATTTTTTTATTTTTAAACTTGGAGCCTCCAGTTACACAAACACTGAGAATGAACTTTACAGTGAAGAAGGAGACATCTGGCGAGTTTAGAAAACAACAATATTTCCTGATTTATAGATTCTGAACTCTACATGATGGCGGAGTAGATTTTAACATCCTAATTATACTTTTTTTGTGGAAAAAACATATCAGACAGAGTATTTTTACATGTCGGGAGAGGATCTTTAAGGACTTTAATGCATTTTCTTTGAGATTGTTCACATTTCATGTTTTTATTGAACATTTTTAGATAATTTATTGCCTTCAAATGTCATAAATGCTTTGACTGCAACATTTTTTGTTGAAAGTTATGTAAAAAATAAACCTTACTGTGCAGATAAATAGAAAATAATTTGGCCCAAATTTCATTTTGAGATTTTCAGGGAGTCCAAACTGTCAATGAAAGTGTCCCAGACCCCCGAGAACCACCGAAGAAGATTCAAAATAGAAGAGCTTCAAGTCAGTTCATCCCTGAGCAATTATATTCTGACAGTTAGGGAAAAAAACCCTAAAATTTCAAACATGTGCAGCATCCTGATAGCTGGATGGTTAAAACCTGAACCAACTTGAATTCCAATACGAGGAAATCAAAATGTGAGTCATTTGGGAACTACAGTTGAATTTATTTTGAATTATGGATTTAAAAACATTCAGTTGAACATTTTATTTGGACTAAAGTCAGTGTGTGTGTGTGTGTGTGTGTGTGTGTGTGTGTTGACCCAGTTGTTGCAGGCTGGTAGCCACTGACGTGCAGAGTTATCTTTAGACGTCCAGCGGGGAGGATGAGGATGATGGCAGCTGCTGTGATTAGTGCCCGTTGCCTAGCAACAGTTTGGACTGTTTACTGTGTTTTTGGTGGATGTGAAGAGATGCCCGCTGACCAGAGTGAAGGTTCTGTGTTGTCTCAGAACATCGACGACACACATGAAGCTTCCTGCAGCTGCTTATATGTTGTTTATGTTGTTTAGATTCTAAACTGGGTTCAGTTTGAGGCCGAACTGGGAATGTTTTGACTGAGAATGAAACGGACATCAGAAATACATCAACTGTGTGTCACATCAGGGGCCAGATCCTCCTACAGCAGACGGTGCGTTCAGGTGCTCCCCGTCAGCTTGTACAGTCAAACATCTGCAAGTTTGGGAGTAAAAAATGTTCATGATGTCTGAGTATGTGATGGTAAACATGAGAGAAAGATGTCCAACAATCCAACCAGGCTGCAGGTAAATATATTAATATACAGAAAGTGTGATTTTCTACAACTCTGATTGTTTCTTGGTCAGGTGCAGAAACTTGTCTTGTCCTCCATCACTTCCGTTGTAAGGTCATTATGAAGGGATCTTCTAATGGTCAGTATGAACAGGAGGAATGATTACAGCGAGAAAAAACAGGTTAAATGTTCATTTGAGCTCTTGACTGTTGTTTTAAGACACACTTGAAAAATTGTGAACTCATCCTTTAATATATAAATATAAGAGTGGTATTGATTTTTTCATCTCACTCTCAGATAAAAAGTGAAAAAGCGTTTTCCCCAAAATGCTGAACTATTCCTTTAATTAGCTATGTGACATAAAAATAACCCTGTTCCAGTTTCACTACTGTTTCTGCCAACAATAAAAAAGATCACCTGATGCCGGCCGACTTTAAATGTATTTCTCCTCTGCTGTTGGCTTATGAAAACTGATCTGAAAGCAGTGCATCTCTGAAAGCTGAAACCTTTGCTGTGTGGAGTTTCAGCACTCTGAAAAAAAAATGATGCTTTGACTAACAGAGTGGCTTCAAACGCTCATCAGAGTCAAGCAGATATCCAGAGTTTGTAAAAAAAAAAAAAAAACATTCAAAGGGATTTTTCCAGCTTAGAAGTAAGAAGCATTCTTAGCTCCTATTTGTCTTGAACACACCATGATGATCAGATTCTTGAACACTGATCTGATGCTAATTCTTGCTCAGCAGTGATGTCACATGATGCTTGCTCACAAGATGACATAATCACTTATAAACAAAACATTATGAGTATTAAAAGTGTAGCAGTAAAAGTATTAAGAGCCTGATGTAATTAAAGTATTGCAGTAAAAGTAGTGGTTTGGTCCCTCTGACTGATATATTATTATATATGACATCATTAGATTATTAATAGTGAAGCATCAGTGTTAGAGCAGCATGTTACTGTTGTAGCTGCTGGAGGTGGAGCTAGTTTACACTACTTTATATACAGTTAGCTAGTTTAGTCCACTGGTTCCCAACCTATTTATTAACCAATTTATTCTTTATTGACATTTGGTGACTGCAGTTTGTCAGAGATCAGCTGTGCTTCTCTGGCCTCAGCTCTGAAGTCCAACCCCTCCCATCTGAGAGAGCTGGATCTGAGTGGAAACAAGCTGCAGGATTCAGGAGTGAAGCTGCTGTGTGCATGTTACTGTTGTAGCTGCTGGAGGTGGAGCTAGTTTACACTACTTTATATACAGTTAGCTAGTTTAGTTCCAACCTAGGGGTCGGGGCCCCTCCAAAGGGTCAGCAGATAAATCTGATGGGTCATGAGATGATTAATGCGAGAGGAAAGGATAACCTTCCATCGTTCCATCGTCTCCAACTTCCTCTGTGATCACTCGTTTTAAATGTGAATATAGATGATGATGCAGCATTCCTTTATCAATACACCAACTGTTCCACCTCAGCCAAGCATAAAAATATTTTGGGAATATTTTGATTTTTTTCTGCATTTCTACTCTGTCAGTGTCGCAGTATGAACAGGAGGAAATGTCCTTCGATATCCTGGGGAGGGGGAGGGGGGAGTGGGGTTTTAAAAAAGGTGATAGGAAGTCAAAGAAGCTGTGTCATGCTGGGCCAGCATCTCTCTCTCTCTCTCTCACACACACACACACACTGCAGGAGATCAATACGCTGTAATGGAGCCAAGTGAATGTGAGTCAGCACTGAATCGTTGCTTTTTTTTTTGTTCTGTTTTCTTTGTTCTCCTCCTTCAGCATCTTTCTAATAAATCCTATCTTTTAATAATTCATGACTGATATATTCAGATTACAGATTTATTATAGATTAATTAGAAGAGTACTAATTGAACACTGTCTCCGTTTTTAACCATAATTAGCACCAAATGGCGTAATTATTTCCAGGAAACTCTGAGGAGATTATGGATATGAAATAAAGTATTTATTGAAACCAAAACAATATAATTCAATGCCATGAAAAACAAACGACAAGCACCTGATTATTTCTCTTTGTTTCAGCTTGAGTTTGCAGTGTTCATGATCTGGTTTGAGTATTGATAGCGATATTGATCCCTGAACGGGAAGAGATGTCAGCTCATGGGAGGTTTTACTAAAAAGGGCACCTTACATAATCTGACAGTTTTATGTGTGGCGAGCTTCTCGGAGGTCGTAGCGGCACAATAAAAGCTTCAATTTCCAGGATTTTACAGAAATGAACAGAGCGAGAACCCGTGAGGAGAATGACAGAGAGGATGCTGGGTAAACAGTTGGCCTACTGTGGTGGATGTGTTGGGACTGAGGCTGCAGGCTCTGTTTATAGACTAGTGGGAGTCTGTTTGTTCAGTGTGTGATGTGGCTCAGACTGAAGCCGACACAAAGGCTCCACTGTCTGACCTGCTGTGTGTGTGTTGTCAGGTTAGTCGGACTTGTGAGGACTCGGGACAAATGAGTCCCTCATGAGGACAGTTCACACTTCCTGTGGGGTTATTGGTTCAAATCAGGGTTAGAGGATCATTCTGGTGATTTTCTAAATTTCTAGTATGGTCAACAAATCTCAAATCAACAATTAACTGATCTACTAACAAGTATTGTGTGTGTATCGTTGTCTAAAAACTACAAAACTGAAAATAATGTAATAATAATGCACCTTCTAACTGTAGTAATAACCACCTGTCTTGCACTAATGTATGTGAGAGACTTTGTCATATATCAGTAAACTGAATATTTTGGGGTTTTAGACCTTTGGTGGACGTTTTTGCGATTGGTATAGTGTTTCCTCTAGGTTGAGTGGTTTGGCCTGGCGGCTGGTGGCAGTTAGCAGGCAGCTACACATTTCTAGTTTTCTATTTATCAGTTTAGCATCGTCAGGCTAGGCTAACCCATTGTTGCTAACTTTGGAGCTAACCTTCACTTTTCCAGCAGTTGGGGAAACAACAGACGTGACTTTTCATGGTGTTGACAAGCTGCAGCGTTTATTAACTGACACACTGTAGTCTGTACTGTACATTTACTGCCAGACTGACAACTTACCGCTGCTGCTAACCGTTTCCTCTGCTCCGTTAGCATTGACCGTTATTTCACACGCTCTCTCTCTCTTGCTTAACCACTCACTAGCTAAGAGTTACCTGCAGTTTCCATGGCAACGACACAGACGTTAACTGACGTTTTGAGACAACGCTGCTCAACGGCTCCCAAACGCTATTGATTTAAGTATTAATGGGTATTTGGCGTTATTTTACATATATCTACTAGTATATATCATATACTATCAACAGGTTAATCGATGGTGTTGGGGTGTATCGTATCGGTGTCTGTGTTTGACTGACCGTTATTACAAAGTATGAACAGACACAGTAAACAAACTGCTGTAGACAGACAGCGTGTCGCTAACATTGAATTTGCATACATTTGTTTACATGCTGTTTAATGTGCTGCAGCTGAGAAGCTTTTTTTAAAAAAAAACTTTATTGAGCAAATTTAAATGTACAAATATTGCAGACGTGCACATCACAAAGTGAAACAATCAAAATAGTTTAGGGATGATATCAATAATCTTAAAGGGACATAAATACAAACTGAGTAAGAATAGATAAAAGTTCATTATCTTAAAGTTGGGATAAAGAGGAAAAACAAACTAATGAGGCATAAACAACATCTTTCAGCTTGACAGTTTTATTACTTTTTTCTTTTTAGTGTTTATAAGTTCAAGTTACTTAATATATTCTTTAAATTCAAATTAAAAAAAAACAAAAAACAGTGAAATTGGGGGACTTTTTCATTATTTTATGTATATGAAATTTACCATAAAGAATCAATAAGTTTACCATGAATTCTATGTTATACATATCATGTACAGAATATGTTAAGACACTTTTACATTCAATTTTCAAAGATTGATTAGTTTTACACTCAGCAGTACAGCTAGTTAGCTAATTAGCTCTCTAGCTGGGTTGCTTTTAACCAGTGAAAGTTTGTTTGGTGGCTCGTTGAGAAAGCTAAGCTGCAGGACGAGACGTGTATTAATGTTTGTAAGTTAGATAAGAAGGAGACTTTTGCAGGAAAGCTGATGTAGTTCAGAGTGTCTTGTGTTGTGTAGCAGGATGCAATCAGGCTCAGTGTGACCGTCTGCCTGCGATGGAACTACATGTCAACACTTTTATCTTAATAAAATAAAACTAGTTGGTGGCCTCATGAAATCAAACATTTAAAATATAAATTTCTCCCTTTTGGTTTCTCCTGTTTCAAAGGAGAACACAGGACACGTCATTTACAGAGCAGATATGTTGCTGCTGTTGTGGCAGTTTAATTTGAAGTTGGAAACGCTCCATCTACCTGCTCCGCCGTCTGGCTCGTTAAACGAGCTGCAGACAGTCTGTTGGAACGACTCGAGCTGTAAACGCCTTTAAAAGCAGAGTGAGAGAAGACGTGCTCGACGCTCTGGATGCTGCGTCCCGTCACACCGGAGACAGATGACACTGTCAGAACCGGAGGAGCTAAATGTGTGTTCAGTCATCTGACACCAACTTTTAGCTCCTCAGAGAGACGGAGGAGGTCTTTGCTCCTCTCTGACATGTTTCACCTCCTACCAGTGCTGGAAGAAGTACTCAAATCCTTTACTTAAAGTCTGTATGAAGCAACAATAAATATACAAGTGTGTTTATTAACAGCCAATATGATTATTTGATCTTCAGGATAAATCTGAGATGATCATCTGTGTATAAAAGAAGAAAAAACAAAAAGTTCTGATACATAAATTTGGATTAATTTCCCAGAATCTTTCTCTCATCTTCTCACAGTTTTATCTTTTTGGGTTTTAACGATTATTTATTGAGAGAAACTTACAACTGCTTACTGAAAATGTGAAGTTTGGGATCTTAAATAACGCAGCAAAATTTAGAAGATTCTCTTATTTCATGTAAAATCTTCATTTGAAAAGTAAATAAAGCTGTTGAATAAATGTAGTGGAGTAAAAACTACAACATTTCTCTGAATTGTATTGGAGTAAAACTGCAAAACAGCAGAAAATGTGAAGTAAAAGTGCCTTAAGTTTGTATTTAAGTACATTATATGAGTAACTTTCCATCTCTTCTCTCTACAGGTAACCTGCACTGACTTCACTGTATATGGAGAGCTGATGGTGGAATGGAGACTCGTCTGCCGCAGGAAAGAAAATTCAAAAAAATGAATTTAATAAATCAGGAAATGCTGAATGAGTGAAATTTAAGTCGTCGGGGAGTTTCTACTCGTGTTGCATAACGGGCCTCGAGAGCAAGAAGAGCAAGAAGAGAGGCGTGTTTTTCAGTGGAGGGACTTAAAATATGAAAATAATAATAATAAAATGTGCATCAGCTACTGTTATCCTCTCCTCTGATGTCTCTGTGATGGTCACATGACGCCTCTCAGATGAGTCACGGTGCTTTAGAAAGATGTTTCTCAGCGTCTAACTTCACCTCAAAGTGTTTTCTAACAGTTTCAGCTCCTCTAACACGACGACTGACGATGATTAATGCGTCTGCTGGTTTCTGATTCTTCTGTTTTGAGTCTTCGGGAACATCTTTGTGATTGAAACTCACCCACAAACGCAGCATAGAAGAAGATTTAAGAGGAGGAAATGTTCTCTCATGAGGACTAATAAAATAAATCAATACATATCTTGTGTTTATTAAAAAACTACAGCTCCCATGATGCTTTGGTAGCCCACAAACAGAGGCTGAGACCTGTGGAGGCTGTTTCTGATCATAACTGAAAGAGGCTGCTTTAATCTCAGCTACAGTTTGTGAATCTGGGCGCCACCTGCTGGCCGTCAGCTGTCACTGCTTCACTTTTTTTGCCTGAGTCATTTCACTGACACCACCCCAAAAAGCTCAAAGGTCAAAATGTCACGCAGATAACAGAGAGGTGTGTCTGATTCTGACTGTTACGCTGCGTCAGGACTGGTTGAAAATGTGTTTTTCAGTGAATGAGACGCAAACAGATTTAATTTAGTCTAAAATACACTGTGAATCTCTCCTTTAAAGCTACTTTAACTTTCTGCCACAAACAGAAGAAGAAGAAGAAGTGCTTTGTTTTGTTTTGTTCAGAGGAAGACGTGCTCCATGAGTCGGGCTCCCTGCAGGTCCGGGGACAGGATCCTGGTCCCGCTCTGGTCCAGCAGGGCGGACAGGATGAGCCGGCTCAGGTCAGAGCGCTTCAGCTCGGAGCACAGAGACGCCACGTCGGTCCAAACGTCCACCGAAGAGCCGCTGTCCTCCAGGATCACCTGCTTCAAAACCCCTGAGAGGACAGAGAGGAGAGGTCAGAGGTCACCGCGGGTCAACACAACAATAAGATGACTTCAGAAGCAGCAGATGGAGCCGGGCTGAACGTCGTCGACCAATCACGTGATCTCCTGAGACAGACAAGAGGAAGCACAGTAACTAATAAAACATGTTTCCATCATTACTGTCGGTTTTATTTTGTTCATATTTAAGTAATTAGACAGATTATATTCACTTAGTTAGGTGTCAGAAAACCCACT